>OX336394.1:449111736-450336189 GCA_946902985.2 Meconema thalassinum | reverse complement strand
AACCAGTAGCGGGAACCTCAATCATGATGACATTTTGACATTCCTCGATGGCGGATACGGAAGTGCTCCGGAAGCAATGTGGAGAATCAGAGAGTTCACCATGTCAGAGAAATCCCATACAGTAATTAGACTGCCAGTGCGTTTACCTCAACAGCAACAGATAGTTTTTCATGAAGGCCAGGAAGACCGGGCGGTAGCAGCGGCTTCTTCAAAACAAACGATGCTAACTGCTTGGTTTGAATTTAATCAAAATGATGACCAAGCAGTCCTTCATACGTACGCAGATATACCAAATCAATATGTGTACGATAAATGTAAAACGAAATGGAAGAAGCGTCAACGTGGTGGACAAGGTGTAATAGGGAGAATGCCAGTATTTAGTATGCACGATATAGAAAGATACTTCTTACGAATGCTAATAATAAGAGTAAAGAGTGCCAAAGGTAAATGTCAGGACAGTCAATGGAGTTCTATGCAAGACTTTCCAGGAAACATGTAAAATACTTGGACTTCTTCAAGGAGATAAAATTTGGCATGATACTATCCTTGAGGCTACTCACTCTCATATGCCAAGTCGCTTACGAATGTTATTTGTCATTATCTGTGTTTTCGGAGAACCAGAAAATGTTCCCGAGCTTTGGGACCAACATAAAGAAGCAATGTCTGAATATTTTGTACGCAGATACTCTGAAGAAAGTGGCCCACAGTATGCACTCATTGAAATCAATGTTCTCCTTCACACCTACGGCCTAGATCTTAAGAAACTTAACTTGTCAGATGTAAAACTACACAAAACAGTCCAGGAATGCATTCGTGTGATGTTTTAGAACAGCACGCTAGGGCTATCAGCAACAGACAATAGGTTAATGAGGCGCAACTAAGGGTTGTAGATTCGATCTGATAAACATTTGTTTACTCTACATTGTTACATAAAATCAGAGCAAAAGGAGATCAAGCTACTCCAGTAGCGTCTACAGGAATAGCAGCTACACGTCTACAAGGAGAACGAACTGCCTATACTGTCTTCAAAATCCCTCTGATTCTCAATTCTAATTCTACGTGCAACGTTACGCCAAACACACCAGAAGCAACAGCCTTGTTCAATACAAAATGTATTATTTGGGATGAAGCACCAATGACGCATGTGTACGCATTTTTAGCTGTGGACAGACTTCTCAAATATCTGACCAACTGTACTGAAGCATTCGGTGGTAAAGACATCTTACTGGGTGGTGATTTTCGCCAAGTCTTTCCTGTCATAATGAATGGATCACGTTCTTTAACAGTTGCTAGCTGTTTGAAACGGCATAGCCTCTGGAATAAATTCCATGTACTTAAACTCACCCAGAAAATACGCGCTTTAAATTCTGAAAACTAATTTTCAACATGGCTTTTAGAAATAGGAGAAGGCAAGACTGGGGCGTTAGTTACGGTACCATCTGCATGCTATCCACAAATACAAGATCCAGTTGAACAGCTATACGGTGATTTTGATTTTACTGCTGTCACTGCACTTCAGCTTAAAGGAAGAACTATTCTTACGGTCGCCAATGAAGCATCGCTTGAACTGAACAATCGAGTACTTCAGCGTTTACCTGGAGATGATGTAGTCTACGAGAGTGTAGACTGTATTGAGCGTGAGCATGCGCAGGATCACTTAGCTTAATCTGAAGAATTTTTGAACAGTCTGACACCAACTGGCATGCCTCCACACAAACTTAGACTTAAGAAAGGTGCTATCATTATGTCATTAAGAAATATTCTACCATCAAAAGGGGTCTGCAATGGGACAAGGCTAATAGTTAACGGGTTACAACGTAATATGATAGAGGCAACAATTATAGATTCTGATAAGAGAGAAATCGTTTTCATACCCAGGTTAACCCTTATCCCCTCTGATACGAACATGCCTTTTAAATTTAAAAGAAGGCAATTTCCAGTACGTTTGGCTTTCTCAATGACAATAAATAAATCTCAGGGTCAGACTTTCGATAAAATCAGCCCTTACTTGACAAAACCCGTCTTTACTCATAGACAGCTTTACGTAGCCCTTTCACGGGTAAGATCCTTTAGCTCGCTATCGGTTGTGTCAACAAGTGACAAAATAACCAACTGTGTGTTTAGAGAAATTTTTGATTGATAAATTCAAAAAGTATCTTAACAAAATGCATTAACTTGGAAGAAATTTGATTTGGCTTCTTTAATACAACTCTGTACACCTCACTCGAGATCTACTGTATGTGAAAGAAGTCCTGGTTGTATCCCAAATGTCCTAATTTCACAGCCCAGTTGGATCTTTCCTTCCTGCACTGGTATCAACATATTAATTAAATAAATGTAATGTTACTAACAGCTCATTGCACTGTTATTGCGTAGATACTCTACGCGGGCTCTGCTAGTTATTAATAATTGAGTCAGATTACTTCGCTGTTCCGCACATTAAACAATATTTCTTCAATAGGTCAGTGAAAAATCACAGTGATGACGATGTTCAGTAACCACTAGTGACATAAACAATGCAGGAAATGTTCATTGGAACTTTACTCGTAATTACCTACCATTACCTGCTGCATCCCACGAAGACTGCCGGATCGTAGAACCTGAAAATCCCCGGCTATAAAACCCCCAGGTCCTACTCACACATGAATGGGGTAATAGGGTACAGATACAACTAACAAGGGGGCATTACGAAAGACCATGGCCGCAAAAGCGAGCTAGGGTCAGAGAGCAAGAAATTCCTATGAAGGAATATCTCGGAGGCGTGGAATACCCCGAAATACCCAGCGATGGCCTTCCCAATACACCCTTACCTCACCTCTCCAAAAGACCACGCCAATTATACAGCTAACTAAAAATATAATTTATTCAGAAAAATGTGAACAATCAAGAAAGTTTCAACCCTAAAATGAAGCTCACAAAAAAATACTTCCCTAAAGGTGCTCAAAACGAAGTATTTACAACAAAAACTCGTGTCCAGAGTGACACATAAACAAAAGAATTTTATTGGATTTGTCGTACACCCTAGCATATTATAACTCAATCGCCAAAGTGTAAGATATATATATTGGATTTGTCGTACACTCTAGCATATTATAACTCAATCGCCAAAGTGTAAGATATATATATTGGATTTGTCGCACACCCTAGCATATTATAACTCAATCGCCAAAGTGTAAGATATATATATTGGATTTGTCGTACACCCTAGCATATTATAACTCAATCGCCAAAGTGTAAGATATATATATTGGATTTGTCGTACACCCTAGCATATTATAACTCAATCGCCAAAGTGTAAGATATATATATATTGGATTTGTCGCACACCCTAGCATATTATAACTCAATCGCCAAAGTGTAAGATATATATATTGGATTTGTCGCACACCCTAGCATATTATAACACAATCGCCAAAGTATAAGATATATATTGGATTTGTCGTACACCCTAGCATATTATAACTCAATTGCCAAAGTGTAAGATATATATATTGGATTTGTCGTACACCCTAGCATATTATAACTCAATCGCCGAAGTGTAAGATATATATATTGGATTTGTCGCACACTCTAGCATATTATAACTCAATCGCCAAAGTGTAAGATATATATAATGGATTTGTCGCACACCCTAGCATATTATAACTCAATCGCCAAAGTGTAAGATATATATATTGGATTTGTCGTACACCCTAGCATATTATAACTCAATCGCCAAAGTGTAAGATATATATATTGGATTTGTCGCACACCCAAGCATATTATAACACAATCGCCAAAGTGTAAGATATATATATTGGATTTGTCGTACACCCTAGCATATTATAACTCAATCGCCAAAGTGTAAGATATATATATTGGATTTGTCGCACACCCAAGCATATTATAACACAATCGCCAAAGTGTAAGATATATATATTGGATTTGTCGTACACCCTAGCATATTATAACTCAATCGCCAAAGTGTAAGATATATATATTGGATTTGTCGCACACCCTAGCATATTATAACTCAATCGCCAAAGTGTAAGATATATATATTGGATTTGTCGCACACCCTAGCATATTATAACTCAATTGCCAAAGTGTAAGATATATATATTGGATTTGTCGTACACTCTAGCATATTATAACTCAATTGCCAAAGTGTAAGATATATATATTGGATTTGTCGTACACCCTAGCATATTATAACACAATCGCCAAAGTGTAAGATATATATATTGGATTTGTCGCACACCCTAGCATATTATAACTCAATTGCCAAAGTGTAAGATATATATATTGGATTTGTCGTACACTCTAGCATATTATAACTCAATTGCCAAAGTGTAAGATATATATATTGGATTTGTCGTACACCCTAGCATATTATAACTCAATCGCCAAAGTGTAAGATATATATATTGGATTTGTCGCACACCCTAGCATATTATAACTCAATTGCCAAAGTGTAAGATATATATATTGGATTTGTCGTACACTCTAGCATATTATAACTCAATTGCCAAAATGTAAGATATATATATTGGATTTGTCGTACACTCTAGCATATTATAACACAATCGCCAAAGTATAAGATATATATTGGATTTGTCGTACACCCTAGCATATTATAACTCAATTGCCAAAGTGTAAGATATATATATTGGATTTGTCGTACACCCTAGCATATTATAACTCAATCGCCGAAGAGTAAGATATATATATTGGATTTGTCGCACACCCTAGCATATTATAACTCAATTGCCAAAGTGTAAGATATATATATTGGATTTGTCGTACACCCTAGCATATTATAACTCAATCGCCGAAGTGTAAGATATATATATTGGATTTGTCGTACACCCTAGCATATTATAACTCAATTGCCAAAGTGTAAGATATATATATTGGATTTGTCGTACACCCTAGCATATTATAACTCAATCGCCGAAGTGTAAGATATATATATTGGATTTGTCGCACACCCTAGCTTATTATAACTCAATTGCCAAAGTGTAAGATATATATATTGGATTTGTCGTACACCCTAGCATATTATAACTCAATCGCCGAAGTGTAAGATATATATATTGGATTTGTCGTACACCCTAGCATATTATAACTCAATCGCCAAAGTGTAAGATATATATATTGGATTTGTCGTACACCCTAGCATATTATAACTCAATCGCCAAAGTGTAAGATATATATATTGGATTTGTCGTACACTCTAGCATATTATAACTCAATCGCCAAAGTGTAAGATATATATATTGGATTTGTCGCACACCCTAGCATATTATAACTCAATCGCCAAAGTGTAAGATATATATATTGGATTTGTCGCACACCCTAGCATATTATAACTCAATCGCCAAAGTGTAAGATATATATATTGGATTTGTCGCACACCCTAGCATATTATAACTCAATTGCCAAAGTGTAAGATATATATATTGGATTTGTCGTACACCCTAGCATATTATAACTCAATTGCCAAAGTGTAAGATATATATATTGGATTTGTCGTACACTCTAGCATATTATAACTCAATCGCCAAAGTGTAAGATATATATATTGGATTTGTCGTACACCCTAGCATATTATAACTCAATCGCCAAAGTGTAAGATATATATATTGGATTTGTCGCACACCCTAGCATATTATAACTCAATCGCCAAAGTGTAAGATATATATATTGGATTTGTCGTACACCCTAGCATATTATAACTCAATTGCCGAAGTGTAAGATATATATATTGGATTTGTCGTACACCCTAGCATATTATAACTCAATCGCCAAAGTGTAAGATATATATATTGGATTTGTCGCACACCCTAGCATATTATAACTCAATCGCCAAAGTGTAAGATATATATATTGGATTTGTCGCACACCCTAGCATATTATAACTCAATCGCCAAAGTGTAAGATATATATATTGGATTTGTCGCACACCCTAGCATATTATAACTCAATCGCCAAAGTGTAAGATATATATATTGGATTTGTCGTACACCCTAGCATATTATAACTCAATCGCCAAAGTGTAAGATATATATATTGGATTTGTCGCACACCCAAGCATATTATAACTCAATCGCCAAAGTGTAAGATATATATATTGGATTTGTCGCACACCCTAGCATATTATAACTCAATCGCCAAAGTGTAAGATATATATATTGGATTTGTCGTACACCCTAGCATATTATAACACAATCGCCAAAGTGTAAGATATATATATTGGATTTGTCGTACACTCTAGCATATTATAACACAATCGCCAAAGTGTAAGATATATATATTGGATTTGTCGTACACTCTAGCATATTATAACTCAATTGCCAAAGTGTAAGATATATATATTGGATTTGTCGTACACTCTAGCATATTATAACACAATCGCCAAAGTGTAAGATATATATATTGGATTTGTCGTACACCCTAGCATATTATAACTCAATCGCCAAAGTGTAAGATATATATATTGGATTTGTCGCACACCCTAGCATATTATAACTCAATCGCCAAAGTGTAAGATATATATATTGGATTTGTCGTACACCCTAGCATATAATAACTCAATCGCCAAAGTGTAAGATA
Organism: Meconema thalassinum; assembly: GCA_946902985.2. Taxonomy (NCBI): domain Eukaryota; kingdom Metazoa; phylum Arthropoda; class Insecta; order Orthoptera; family Tettigoniidae; genus Meconema; species Meconema thalassinum. The sequence goes on along the minus strand of OX336394.1, from coordinate 450,329,595 downwards.
TATATATTGGATTTGTCGTACACTCTAGCATATTATAACTCAATCGCCAAAGTGTAAGATATATATATTGGATTTGTCGTACACTCTAGCATATTATAACTCAATCGCCAAAGTGTAAGATATATATATTGGATTTGTCGTACACCCTAGCATATAATAACTCAATCGCCAAAGTGTAAGATATATATATTGGATTTGTCGTACACCCTAGCATATTATAACTCAATCGCCAAAGTGTAAGATATATATATTGGATTTGTCGTACACTCTAGCATATTATAACTCAATCGCCAAAGTGTAAGATATATATATTGGATTTGTCGTACACCCTAGCATATTATAACTCAATCGCCAAAGTGTAAGATATATATATTGGATTTGTCGTACACCCTAGCATATTATAACTCAATCGCCAAAGTGTAAGATATATATATTGGATTTGTCGTACACCCTAGCATATTATAACTCAATCGCCAAAGTGTAAGATATATATATTGGATTTGTCGTACAGCCTAGCATATTATAACTCAATCGCCAAAGTGTAAGATATATATATTGGATTTGTTGTACACTCTAGCATATTATAACACAATCGCCAAAGTGTAAGATATATATATTGGATTTGTCGTACACCCTAGCATATTATAACTCAATTGCCAAAGTGTAAGATATATATATTGGATTTGTCGCACACCCTAGCATATTATAACTCAATCGCCAAAGTGTAAGATATATATATTGGATTTGTCGTACACTCTATCATATTATAACTCAATTGCCAAAGTGTAAGATATATATATTGGATTTGTCGTACACCCTAGCATATTATAACTCAATCGCCAAAGTGTAAGATATATATATTGGATTTGTCGTACACTCTATCATATTATAACTCAATCGCCAAAGTGTAAGATATATATATTGGATTTGTCGTACACTCTAGCATATTATAACTCAATCGCCAAAGTGTAAGATATATATATATTGGATTTGTCGTACACCCTAGCATATTATAACTCAATCGCCAAAGTGTAAGATATATATATTGGATTTGTCGTACACCCTAGCATATTATAACTCAATCGCCAAAGTGTAAGATATATATATTGGATTTGTCGTACACTCTATCATATTATAACTCAATCGCCAAAGTGTAAGATATATATATTGGATTTGTCGTACACTCTAGCATATTATAACTCAATCGCCAAAGTGTAAGATATATATATTGGATTTGTCGTACACCCTAGCATATTATAACTCAATCGCCAAAGTGTAAGATATATATATTGGATTTGTCGTACACTCTATCATATTATAACTCAATTGCCAAAGTGTAAGATATATATATTGGATTTGTCGTACACCCTAGCATATTATAACTCAATTGCCAAAGTGTAAGATATATATATTGGATTTGTCGCACACCCTAGCATATTATAACTCAATCGCCAAAGTGTAAGATATATATATTGGATGTGTCGTACACTCTATCATATTATAACTCAATCGCCAAAGTGTAAGATATATATATTGGATTTGTCGTACACTCTAGCATATTATAACTCAATCGCCAAAGTGTAAGATATATATATTGGATTTGTCGTACACTCTATCATATTATAACTCAATCGCCAAAGTGTAAGATATATATATTGGATTTGTCGTACACTCTAGCATATTATAACTCAATCGCCAAAGTGTAAGATATATATATTGGATTTGTCGTACACCCTAGCATATTATAACTCAATCGCCAAAGTGTAAGATATATATATTGGATTTGTCGTACACCCTAGCATATTATAACACAATCGCCAAAGTGTAAGATATATATATTGGATTTGTCGCACACCCTAGCATATTATAACTCAATCGCCAAAGTGTAAGATATATATATTGGATTTGTCGTACACTCTATCATATTATAACTCAATCGCCAAAGTGTAAGATATATATATTGGATTTGTCGTACACTCTAGCATATTATAACTCAATCGCCAAAGTGTAAGAAATATATATTGGATTTGTCGTACACCCTAGCATATTATAACTCAATCGCCAAAGTGTAAGATATATATATTGGATTTGTCGCACACTCTATCATATTATAACTCAATCGCCAAAGTGTAAGATATATATATTGGATTTGTCGCACACTCTATCATATTATAACTCAATCGCCAAAGTGTAAGATATATATATTGGATTTGTCGCACACCCTAGCATATTATAACTCAATCGCCAAAGTGTAAGATATATATATTGGATTTGTCGTACACCCTAGCATATTATAACTCAATCGCCAAAGTGTAAGATATATATATTGGATTTGTCGCACACTCTATCATATTATAACTCAATCGCCAAAGTGTAAGATATATATATTGGATTTGTCGCACACCCTAGCATATTATAACTCAATCGCCAAGGTGTAAGATATATATATTGGATTTGTCGTACACCCTAGCATATTATAACTCAATTGCCAAAGTGTAAGATATATATTGGATTTGTCGTACACCCTAGCATATTATAACTCAATCGCCAAAGTGTAAGATATATATATATATATGATTTGTCGTACACTCTAGCATATTATAACTCAATCGCCAAAGTGTAAGATATATATATTGGATTTGTCGTACACCCTAGCATATTATAACTCAATCGCCAAAGTGTAAGATATATATATTGGATTTGTCGCACAACCTAGCATATTATAACTCAATCGCCAAAGTGTAAGATATATATATTGGATTTGTCGCACACCCTATCATATTATAACTCAATCGCCAAAGTGTAAGATATATATATTGGATTTGTCGCACACCCTAGCATATTATAACTCAATCGCCAAAGTGTAAGATATATATATTGGATTTGTCGCACACCCTAGCATATTATAACTCAATCGCCAAAGTGTAAGATATATATATTGGATTTGTCGTACACCCTAGCATATTATAACACAATCGCCAAAGTGTAAGATATATATATTGGATTTGTCGTACACCCTAGCATATTATAACACAATCGCCAAAGTGTAAGATATATATATTGGATTTGTCGTACACCCTAGCATATTATAACACAATCGCCAAAGTGTAAGATATATATATTGGATTTGTCGTACACCCTAGCATATTATAACTCAATTGCCGAAGTGTAAGATATATATATTGGATTTGTCGTACACCCTAGCATATTATAACTCAATCGCCAAAGTGTAAGATATATATATTGGATTTGTCGCACACCCTAGCATATTATAACTCAATCGCCAAAGTGTAAGATATATATATTGGATTTGTCGCACACCCTAGCATATTATAACTCAATCGCCAAAGTGTAAGATATATATATTGGATTTGTCGCACACCCTAGCATATTATAACTCAATCGCCAAAGTGTAAGATATATATATTGGATTTGTCGTACACCCTAGCATATTATAACTCAATCGCCAAAGTGTAAGATATATATATTGGATTTGTCGCACACCCAAGCATATTATAACTCAATCGCCAAAGTGTAAGATATATATATTGGATTTGTCGCACACCCTAGCATATTATAACTCAATCGCCAAAGTGTAAGATATATATATTGGATTTGTCGTACACCCTAGCATATTATAACACAATCGCCAAAGTGTAAGATATATATATTGGATTTGTCGTACACTCTAGCATATTATAACACAATCGCCAAAGTGTAAGATATATATATTGGATTTGTCGTACACTCTAGCATATTATAACTCAATTGCCAAAGTGTAAGATATATATATTGGATTTGTCGTACACTCTAGCATATTATAACACAATCGCCAAAGTGTAAGATATATATATTGGATTTGTCGTACACCCTAGCATATTATAACTCAATCGCCAAAGTGTAAGATATATATATTGGATTTGTCGCACACCCTAGCATATTATAACTCAATCGCCAAAGTGTAAGATATATATATTGGATTAGTCGTACACCCTAGCATATAATAACTCAATCGCCAAAGTGTAAGATATATATATTGGATTTGTCGTACACTCTAGCATATTATAACTCAATCGCCAAAGTGTAAGATATATATATTGGATTTGTCGTACACTCTAGCATATTATAACTCAATCGCCAAAGTGTAAGATATATATATTGGATTTGTCGTACACCCTAGCATATAATAACTCAATCGCCAAAGTGTAAGATATATATATTGGATTTGTCGTACACCCTAGCATATTATAACTCAATCGCCAAAGTGTAAGATATATATATTGGATTTGTCGTACACTCTAGCATATTATAACTCAATCGCCAAAGTGTAAGATATATATATTGGATTTGTCGTACACCCTAGCATATTATAACTCAATCGCCAAAGTGTAAGATATATATATTGGATTTGTCGTACACCCTAGCATATTATAACTCAATCGCCAAAGTGTAAGATATATATATTGGATTTGTCGTACACCCTAGCATATTATAACTCAATCGCCAAAGTGTAAGATATATACACACATCAAAAAAAGTTTTGCATCACCTCGGTTCCCAGATCTCCGGCATATAGACGTTGACTGTGTATATTGTATCCAAGATACAGTCCCTTTGACTGTTCATAGATGTCACTAAAACTGCTCAAAGATGTAAACAACCATGCATGAGCAGGGCCTATTAGACGGAGGGGGTACGACAGCCGATCAGTTCCAGTCATTCCACCAGGACGAAGGTACGCTGCTCATGTTGTCTGTAGTTCTACCATGCCTAGAAGGTCAATACCGCAGTTCCATCGCGTCCGCATTGTTACTTTGTGTCAAGAAGGGCTCTCAACAAGGGAAGTTTCCAGGCGTCTCAGAGTGAACCAAAGCGATGTTGTTCGGACATGGAGGAGGTATAGAGATACAGGAACTGTCGATGACAGGCCTCGCTCAGGCCGCCCAAGGGCTACTACTGTAGTGGATGACCGCTACTTACGGATTGCCGCTCGGAGGAACCCTGACAGCAATGCCACCATGTTGAATAATGCGTTTCGTTCAGCCACAGGACGTCGTGTTTCAACTCAAACTGTGCGCAATAGGCTGCATGATGCGCAACTTCACTCCCGACGTCCATGGCGAGGTCCAGCTTTGCAACCCCGACACCATGCAGCGCGGTACAGATGGGCCCAACAACATGCTGAATGGACCCCACGGAATTGGCATCACGTTCTCTTCACCGATGAGTGTCGCATATGCCTTCAACCAGACAATCGTCGGAGACGTGTTTGGAGGCACCCTGGTCAGGCTGAACGTCTTAGACACACTGTCCAGCGAGTGCAGCAAGGTGGTGGTTCCCTGATGTTTTGGGGTGGCATTATGTGGGGCCGACGTACGCCACTGGTGGTCATGGAAGGCTCCGAAACGGCTTTACGATACCTGAATGACATCCTCCGACCCATAGTGCATCCATATCGGCAGAATATTGGAGAGGCATTTGTCTTCATGGACGACAATTCTCGACCTCATCGTGCACATCTTGTGAATGCGTTACTTCAAGATAACGACATCGCTCGACTACAGTGGCCAGCATGTTCGCCAGACATGAACCCTATCGAACATGCCTGGGATATGTTGAAAAGGGCTGTTTATGGACGTCTTGACCCACCAACCACTCTGAGAGACTTACGCCGAATTGTCGTTGAGGAGTGGGACAATTTGGACCAACAGTGTCTTGATGAACTTGTGGATAGTATGCCACGACGAATACAGGCATGCATCAATGCAAGAGGACGTGCTACTGGGTATTAGAGGTAGTGGTGTGTACTGCAATCTGGACCACAAATGCTGAAAGTCTAGCTGTATGATGGTACAACATGCAATGTGTGGGTCTCATGAGCAATAAAACGAGCTGAAATGTTGTTTGTGTTGATCTCTATTCCCTTTGTATTTAAAGGTTCCGGAACTCTTGGAACCGAGGTGATGCAAAACTTTTTTTGATGTGTGTATATTGGATTTGTCGTACAGCCTAGCATATTATAACTCAATCGCCAAAGTGTAAGATATATATATTGGATTTGTTGTACACTCTAGCATATTATAACACAATCGCCAAAGTGTAAGATATATATATTGGATTTGTCGTACACCCTAGCATATTATAACTCAATTGCCAAAGTGTAAGATATATATATTGGATTTGTCGCACACCCTAGCATATTATAACTCAATCGCCAAAGTGTAAGATATATATATTGGATTTGTCGTACACTCTATCATATTATAACTCAATTGCCAAAGTGTAAGATATATATATTGGATTTGTCGTACACCCTAGCATATTATAACTCAATCGCCAAAGTGTAAGATATATATATTGGATTTGTCGTACACTCTATCATATTATAACTCAATCGCCAAAGTGTAAGATATATATATTGGATTTGTCGTACACTCTAGCATATTATAACTCAATCGCCAAAGTGTAAGATATATATATATTGGATTTGTCGTACACCCTAGCATATTATAACTCAATCGCCAAAGTGTAAGATATATATATTGGATTTGTCGTACACCCTAGCATATTATAACTCAATCGCCAAAGTGTAAGATATATATATTGGATTTGTCGTACACTCTATCATATTATAACTCAATCGCCAAAGTGTAAGATATATATATTGGATTTGTCGTACACTCTAGCATATTATAACTCAATCGCCAAAGTGTAAGATATATATATTGGATTTGTCGTACACCCTAGCATATTATAACTCAATCGCCAAAGTGTAAGATATATATATTGGATTTGTCGTACACTCTATCATATTATAACTCAATTGCCAAAGTGTAAGATATATATATTGGATTTGTCGTACACCCTAGCATATTATAACTCAATTGCCAAAGTGTAAGATATATATATTGGATTTGTCGCACACCCTAGCATATTATAACTCAATCGCCAAAGTGTAAGATATATATATTGGATGTGTCGTACACTCTATCATATTATAACTCAATCGCCAAAGTGTAAGATATATATATTGGATTTGTCGTACACTCTAGCATATTATAACTCAATCGCCAAAGTGTAAGATATATATATTGGATTTGTCGTACACTCTATCATATTATAACTCAATCGCCAAAGTGTAAGATATATATATTGGATTTGTCGTACACTCTAGCATATTATAACTCAATCGCCAAAGTGTAAGATATATATATTGGATTTGTCGTACACCCTAGCATATTATAACTCAATCGCCAAAGTGTAAGATATATATATTGGATTTGTCGTACACCCTAGCATATTATAACACAATCGCCAAAGTGTAAGATATATATATTGGATTTGTCGCACACCCTAGCATATTATAACTCAATCGCCAAAGTGTAAGATATATATATTGGATTTGTCGTACACTCTATCATATTATAACTCAATCGCCAAAGTGTAAGATATATATATTGGATTTGTCGTACACTCTAGCATATTATAACTCAATCGCCAAAGTGTAAGATATATATATTGGATTTGTCGTACACCCTAGCATATTATAACTCAATCGCCAAAGTGTAAGATATATATATTGGATTTGTCGCACACTCTATCATATTATAACTCAATCGCCAAAGTGTAAGATATATATATTGGATTTGTCGCACACTCTATCATATTATAACTCAATCGCCAAAGTGTAAGATATATATATTGGATTTGTCGCACACCCTAGCATATTATAACTCAATCGCCAAAGTGTAAGATATATATATTGGATTTGTCGTACACCCTAGCATATTATAACTCAATCGCCAAAGTGTAAGATATATATATTGGATTTGTCGCACACTCTATCATATTATAACTCAATCGCCAAAGTGTAAGATATATTTATTGGATTTGTCGCACACCCTAGCATATTATAACTCAATCGCCAAGGTGTAAGATATATATATTGGATTTGTCGTACACCCTAGCATATTATAACTCAATTGCCAAAGTGTAAGATATATATTGGATTTGTCGTACACCCTAGCATATTATAACTCAATCGCCAAAGTGTAAGATATATATATATTGGATTTGTCGTACACTCTAGCATATTATAACTCAATCGCCAAAGTGTAAGATATATATATTGGATTTGTCGTACACCCTAGCATATTATAACTCAATCGCCAAAGTGTAAGATATATATATTGGATTTGTCGCACAACCTAGCATATTATAACTCAATCGCCAAAGTGTAAGATATATATATTGGATTTGTCGCACACCCTATCATATTATAACTCAATCGCCAAAGTGTAAGATATATATATTGGATTTGTCGCACACCCTAGCATATTATAACTCAATCGCCAAAGTGTAAGATATATATATTGGATTTGTCGCACACCCTAGCATATTATAACTCAATCGCCAAAGTGTAAGATATATATATTGGATTTGTCGTACACCCTAGCATATTATAACACAATCGCCAAAGTGTAAGATATATATATTGGATTTGTCGTACACCCTAGCATATTATAACACAATCGCCAAAGTGTAAGATATATATATTGGATTTGTCGTACACCCTAGCATATTATAACACAATCGCCAAAGTGTAAGATATATATATTGGATTTGTCGCACACCCTAGCATATTATAACTCAATCGCCAAAGTGTAAGATATATATATTGGATTTGTCGTACACCCTAGCATATTATAACTCAATCGCCAAAGTGTAAGATATATATATTGGATTTGTCGCACACCCTAGCATATTATAACTCAATCGCCAAAGTGTAAGATATATATATTGGATTTGTCGTACACCCTAGCATATTATAACTCAATTGCCAAAGTGTAAGATATATATATATATTGGATTTGTCGCACACCCTAGCATATTATAACTCAATCGCCAAAGTGTAAGATATATATATTGGATTTGTCGTACACTCTAGCATATTATAACTCAATTGCCAAAGTGTAAGATATATATATTGGATTTGTCGTACACTCTAGCATATTATAACTCAATTGCCAAAGTGTAAGATATATATATTGGATTTGTCATACACCCTAGCATATTATAACACAATCGCCAAAGTGTAAGATATATATATTGGATTTGTCGCACACCCTAGCATATTATAACTCAATCGCCAAAGTGTAAGATATATATATATTGGATTTGTCGCACACCCTAGCATATTATAACTCAATCGCCAAAGTGTAAGATATATATATTGGATTTGTCGTACACCCTAGCATATTATAACTCAATCGCCAAAGTGTAAGATATATATATTGGATTTGTCGCACACCGTAGCATATTATAACTCAATTGCCAAAGTGTAAGATATATATATATATATTGGATTTGTCGCACACCCTAGCATATTATAACTCAATCGCCAAAGTGTAAGATATAAATATTGGATTTTTCGTACACCCTAGCATATTATAACTCAATTGCCAAAGTGTAAGATATATATATATATTGGATTTGTCGCACACCCTAGCATATTATAACTCAATCGCCAAAGTGTAAGATATATATATTGGATTTGTCGCACACCCTAGCATATTATAACTCAATCTCCAAAGTGTAAGATATATATATTGGATTTGTCGTACACCCTAGCATATTATAACTCAATCGCCAAAGTGTAAGATATATATATTGGATTTGTCGTACACCCTAGCATATTATAACTCAATTGCCAAAGTGTAAGATATATATATTGGATTTGTCGTACACTCTAGCATATTATAACTCAATTGCCAAAGTGTAAGATATATATATTGGATTTGTCGCACACCCTAGCATATTATAACTCAATCGCCAAAGTGTAAGATATATATATTGGATTTGTCGCACACCCTAGCATATTATAACTCAATCGCCAAAGTGTAAGATATATATATTGGATTTGTCGCACACCCTAGCATATTATAACTCAATCGCCAAAGTGTAAGATATATATATTGGATTTGTCGTACACCCTAGCATATTATAACACAATCGCCAAAGTGTAAGATATATATATTGGATTTGTCGCACACCCTAGCATATTATAACTCAATCGCCAAAGTGTAAGATATATATATTGGATTTGTCGCACACCCTAGCATATTATAACTCAATCGCCAAAGTGTAAGATATATATATTGGATTTGTCGTACACTCTAGCATATTATAACTCAATTGCCAAAGTGTAAGATATATATATTGGATTTGTCGCACACCCTAGCATATTATAACTCAATCGCCAAAGTGTAAGATATATATATTGGATTTGTCGCACACCCTAGCATATTATAACTCAATCGCCAAAGTGTAAGATATATATATTGGATTTGTCGCACACCCTAGCATATTATAACTCAATCGCCAAAGTGTAAGATGTATATATTGGATTTGTCGCACACCCTAGCATATTATAACTCAATCGCCAAAGTGTAAGATATATATATTGGATTTGTCGTACAACCTAGCATATTATAACTCAATCGCCGAAGTGTAAGATATATATATTGGATTTGTCGTACACCCTAGCATATTATAACTCAATCGCCAAAGTGTAAGATATATATATTGGATTTGTCGCACACCCTAGCATATTATAACTCAATTGCCAAAGTGTAAGATATATATATTGGATTTGTCGCACACCCTAGCATATTATAACACAATCGCCAAAGTGTAAGATATATATATTGGATTTGTCGTACACCCTAGCATATTATAACTCAATTGCCAAAGTGTAAGATATATATATTGGATTTGTCGTACACCCTAGCATATTATAACACAATCGCCAAAGTGTAAGATATATATATTGGATGTGTCGTACACCCTAGCATATTATAACTCAATCGCCAAAGTGTAAGATATATATATTGGATTTGTCGTACACTCTAGCATATTATAACTCAATCGCCAAAGTGTAAGATATATATATATATTGGATTTGTCGCACACCCTAGCATATTATAACTCAATCGCCAAAGTGTAAGATATATATATTGGATTTGTCGTACACCCTAGCATATTATAACTCAATCGCCAAAGTGTAAGATATATATATTGGATTTGTCGTACACCCTAGCATATTATCACTCAATCGCCAAAGTGTAAGATATATATATTGGATTTGTCGCACACCCTAGCATATTATAACTCAATTGCCAAAGTGTAAGATATATATATTGGATTTGTCGTACACTCTAGCATATTATAACTCAATCGCCAAAGTGTAAGATATATATATTGGATTTGTCGTACACCCTAGCATATTATAACTCAATCGCCAAAGTGTAAGATATATATATTGGATTTGTCGTACACTCTAGCATATTATAACTCAAACGCCAAAGTGTAAGATATATATATTGGATTTGTCGTACACTCTAGCATATTATAACTCAATCGCCAAAGTGTAAGATATATATATTGGATTTGTCGTACACTCTAGCATATTATAACTCAATCGCCAAAGTGTAAGATATATATATATATTGGATTTGTCGCACACCCTAGCATATTATAACTCAATCGCCAAAGTGTAAGATATATATATTGGATTTGTCGTACACCCTAGCATATTATAACTCAATCGCCAAAGTGTAAGATATATATATTGGATTTGTCGCACACCCAAGCATATTATAACTCAATCGCCAAAGTGTAAGATATATATATTGGATTTGTCGTACACTCTAGCATATTATAACTCAATCGCCAAAGTGTAAGATATATATATTGGATTTTTCGTACACCCTAGCATATTATAACTCAATCGCCAAAGTGTAAGATATATATATATATATTGGATTTGTCGCACACCCTAGCATATTATAACTCAATTGCCAAAGTGTAAAATATATATATTGGATTTGTCGCACACCCTAGCATATTATAACTCAATCGCCAAAGTGTAAGATATATATATTGGATTTGTCGTACACCCTAGCATATTATAACTCAATCGCCAAAGTGTAAGATATATATATTGGATTTGTCGTACACTCTAGCATATTATAACTCAATCGCCAAAGTGTAAGATATATATATTGGATTTGTCGCACACCCTAGCATATTATAACTCAATCGCCAAAGTGTAAGATATATATATTGGATTTTTCGTACACCCTAGCATATTATAACTCAATCGCCAAAGTGTAAGATATATATATATATATATTGGATTTGTCGCACACCCTAGCATATTATAACTCAATTGCCAAAGTGTAAAATATATATATTGGATTTGTCGCACACCCTAGCATATTATAACTCAATCGCCAAAGTGTAAGATATATATATTGGATTTGTCGTACACCCTAGCATATTATAACTCAATCGCCAAAGTGTAAGATATATATATTGGATTTGTCGTACACTCTAGCATATTATAACTCAATCGCCAAAGTGTAAGATATATATATTGGATTTGTCGCACACCCTAGCATATTATAACTCAATCGCCAAAGTGTAAGATATATATATTGGATTTTTCGTACACCCTAGCATATTATAACTCAATCGCCAAAGTGTAAGATATATATATTGGATTTGTCGTACACTCTAGCATATTATAACTCAATCGCCAAAGTGTAAGATATATATATTGGATTTGTCGTACACTCTAGCATATTATAACTCAATCGCCAAAGTGTAAGATATATATATTGGATTTGTCGCACACCCTAGCATATTATAACTCAATTGCCAAAGTGTAAGATATATATATTGGATTTGTCGCACACCCTAGCATATTATAACACAATCGCCAAAGTGTAAGATATATATATTGGATTTGTCGTACACCCTAGCATATTATAACTCAATTGCCAAAGTGTAAGATATATATATTGGATTTGTCGTACACCCTAGCATATTATAACACAATCGCCAAAGTGTAAGATATATATATTGGATGTGTCGTACACCCTAGCATATTATAACTCAATCGCCAAAGTGTAAGATATATATATTGGATTTGTCGTACACTCTAGCATATTATAACTCAATCGCCAAAGTGTAAGATATATATATATATTGGATTTGTCGCACACCCTAGCATATTATAACTCAATCGCCAAAGTGTAAGATATATATATTGGATTTGTCGTACACCCTAGCATATTATAACTCAATCGCCAAAGTGTAAGATATATATATTGGATTTGTCGTACACCCTAGCATATTATCACTCAATCGCCAAAGTGTAAGATATATATATTGGATTTGTCGCACACCCTAGCATATTATAACTCAATTGCCAAAGTGTAAGATATATATATTGGATTTGTCGTACACTCTAGCATATTATAACTCAATCGCCAAAGTGTAAGATATATATATTGGATTTGTCGTACACCCTAGCATATTATAACTCAATCGCCAAAGTGTAAGATATATATATTGGATTTGTCGTACACTCTAGCATATTATAACTCAAACGCCAAAGTGTAAGATATATATATTGGATTTGTCGTACACTCTAGCATATTATAACTCAATCGCCAAAGTGTAAGATATATATATTGGATTTGTCGTACACTCTAGCATATTATAACTCAATCGCCAAAGTGTAAGATATATATATATATTGGATTTGTCGCACACCCTAGCATATTATAACTCAATCGCCAAAGTGTAAGATATATATATTGGATTTGTCGTACACCCTAGCATATTATAACTCAATCGCCAAAGTGTAAGATATATATATTGGATTTGTCGCACACCCAAGCATATTATAACTCAATCGCCAAAGTGTAAGATATATATATTGGATTTGTCGTACACTCTAGCATATTATAACTCAATCGCCAAAGTGTAAGATATATATATTGGATTTTTCGTACACCCTAGCATATTATAACTCAATCGCCAAAGTGTAAGATATATATATATATATTGGATTTGTCGCACACCCTAGCATATTATAACTCAATTGCCAAAGTGTAAAATATATATATTGGATTTGTCGCACACCCTAGCATATTATAACTCAATCGCCAAAGTGTAAGATATATATATTGGATTTGTCGTACACCCTAGCATATTATAACTCAATCGCCAAAGTGTAAGATATATATATTGGATTTGTCGTACACTCTAGCATATTATAACTCAATCGCCAAAGTGTAAGATATATATATTGGATTTGTCGCACACCCTAGCATATTATAACTCAATCGCCAAAGTGTAAGATATATATATTGGATTTTTCGTACACCCTAGCATATTATAACTCAATCGCCAAAGTGTAAGATATATATATTGGATTTGTCGTACACTCTAGCATATTATAACTCAATCGCCAAAGTGTAAGATATATATATTGGATTTGTCGTACACTCTAGCATATTATAACTCAATTGCCAAAGTGTAAGATATATATATTGGATTTGTCGTACACCCTAGCATATTATAACTCAATCGCCAAAGTGTAAGATATATATATTGGATTTGTCGTACACCCTAGCATATTATAACTCAATCGCCAAAGTGTAAGATATATATATTGGATTTGTCGTACACTCTAGCATATTATAACTCAATCGCCAAAGTGTAAGATATATATATTGGATTTGTCGTACACTCTAGCATATTATAACTCAATTGCCAAAGTGTAAGATATATATATTGGATTTTTCGTACACCCTAGCATATTATAACTCAATTGCCAAAGTGTAAGATATATATATTGGATTTGTCGTACACTCTAGCATATTATAACTCAATCGCCAAAGTGTAAGATATATATATTGGATTTGTCGTACACTCTAGCATATTATAACTCAATTGCCAAAGTGTAAGATATATATATTGGATTTTTCGTACACCCTAGCATATTATAACTCAATTGCCAAAGTGTAAGATATATATATTGGATTTGTCGTACACTCTAGCATATTATAACTCAATTGCCAAAGTGTAAGATATATATATTGGATTTGTCGTACACCCTAGCATATTATAACTCAATCGCCAAAGTGTAATATATATATATTGGATTTGTCGTACACCCTAGCATATTATAACTCAATCGCCAAAGTGTAAGATATATATATTGGATTTGTCGTACACCCTAGCATATTATAACTCAATCGCCAAAGTGTAAGATATATATATTGGATTTGTCGTACACTCTAGCATATTATAACTCAATCGCCAAAGTGTAAGATATATATATTGGATTTGTCGTACACCCTAGCATATTATAACTCAATCGCCAAAGTGTAAGATATATATATTGGATTTGTCGTACACTCTAGCATATTATAACTCAATCGCCAAAGTGTAAGATATATATATTGGATTTGTCGTACACTCTAGCATATTATAACTCAATTGCCAAAGTGTAAGATATATATATTGGATTTTTCGTACACCCTAGCATATTATAACTCAATTGCCAAAGTGTAAGATATATATATATATTGGATTTGTCGCACACCCTAGCATATTATAACTCAATCGCCAAAGTGTAAGATATATATATTGGATTTGTCGTACACCCTAGCATATTATAACTCAATTGCCAAAGTGTAAGATATATATATATATTGGATTTGTCGTACACCCTAGCATATTATAACTCAATTGCCAAAGTGTAAGATATATATATATATTGGATTTGTCGCACACCCTAGCATATTATAACTCAATCGCCAAAGTGTAAGATATATATATTGGATTTGTCGTACACCCTAGCATATTATAACACACTCGCCAAAGTGTAAGATATATATATTGGATTTGTCGCACACCCTAGCATATTATAACTCAATTGCCAAAGTGTAAGATATATATATTGGATTTGTCGTACACCCTAGCATATTATAACTCAATCGCCAAAGTGTAAGATATATATATTGGATTTGTCGCACACCCTAGCATATTATAACTCAATCGCCAAAGTGTAAGATATATATATTGGATTTGTCGTACACCCTAGCATATTATAACTCAATTGCCAAAGTGTAAGATATATATATATATATTGGATTTGTCGTACACCCTAGCATATTATAACTCAATTGCCAAAGTGTAAGATATATATATATATTGGATTTGTCGCACACCCTAGCATATTATAACTCAATCGCCAAAGTGTAAGATATATATATTGGATTTGTCGTACACCCTAGCATATTATAACACAATCGCCAAAGTGTAAGATATATATATTGGATTTGTCGCACACCCTAGCATATTATAACTCAATTGCCAAAGTGTAAGATATATATATTGGATTTTTCGTACCCCTTAGCATATTATAACTCAATTGCCAAAGTGTAAGATATATATATATATATTGGATTTGTCGCACACCCTAGCATATTATAACTCAATCGCCAAAGTGTAAGATATATATATTGGATTTGTCGTACACCCTAGCATATTATAACACAATCGCCAAAGTGTAAAATATATATATTGGATTTGTCGCACACCCTAGCATATTATAACTCAATCGCCAAAGTGTAAGATATATATATTGGATTTGTCGTACACCCTAGCATATTATAACTCAATCGCCAAAGTGTAAGATATATATATTGGATTTGTCGTACACCCTAGCATATTATAACTCAATTGCCAAAGTGTAAGATATATATATTGGATTTGTCGTACACCCTAGCATATTATAACTCAATCGCCAAAGTGTAAGATATATATATTGGATTTGTCGCACACCCTAGCATATTATAACTCAATTGCCAAAGTGTAAGATATATATATTGGATTTGTCGCACACCCTAGCATATTATAACTCAATCGCCAAAGTGTAAGATATATATATTGGATTTGTCGTACACCCTAGCATATTATAACTCAATCGCCAAAGTGTAAGATATATATATTGGATTTGTCGCACACCCTAGCATATTATAACTCAATCGCCAAAGGGTAAGATATATATATTGGATTTGTCGCACACCCTAGCATATTATAACTCAATCGCCAAAGTGTAAGATATATATATTGGATTTGTCGTACACTCTAGCATATTATAACTCAATCGCCAAAGTGTAAGATATATATATTGGATTTGTCGTACACCCTAGCATATTATAACTCAATCGCCAAAGTGTAAGATATATATATTGGATTTGTCGTACACCCTAGCATATTATAACTCAATCGCCAAAGTGTAAGATATATATATTGGATTTGTCGTACACCCTAGCATATTATAACTCAATCGCCAAAGTGTAAGATATATATATTGGATTTGTCGTACACCCTAGCATATTATAACTCAATCGCCAAAGTGTAAGATATATATATATTGGATTTGTCGTACACCCTAGCATATTATAACTCAATTGCCAAAGTGTAAGATATATATATATATTGGATTTGTCGTACACCCAAGCATATTATAACTCAATCGCCAAAGTGTAAGATATATATATATATATTGGATTTGTCGCACACCCTAGCATATTATAACTCAATCGCCAAAGTGTAAGATATATATATTGGATTTGTCGTACACCCTAGCATATTATACCTCAATTGCCAAAGTGTAAGATATATATATATATTGGATTTGTCGTACACCCTAGCATATTATAACTCAATCGCCAAAGTGTAAGATATATATATTGGATTTGTCGCACACCCAAGCATATTATAACTCAATCGCCAAAGTGTAAGATATATATATTGGATTTGTCGCACACCCAAGCATATTATAACTCAATCGCCAAAGTGTAAGATATATATATTGGATTTGTCGTACACCCTAGCATATTATAACTCAATCGCCAAAGTGTAAGATATATATATTGGATTTGTCGTACACCCTAGCATATTATAACTCAATCGCCAAAGTGTAAGATATATATATTGGATTTGTCGTACACCCTAGCATATTATAACTCAATTGCCAAAGTGTAAGATATATATATTGGATTTGTCGTACACCCTAGCATATTATAACTCAATCGCCAAAGTGTAAGATATATATATTGGATTTGTCGTACACCCTAGCATATTATAACTCAATCGCCAAAGTGTAAGATATATATATTGGATTTGTCGTACACCCTAGCATATTATAACTCAATCGCCAAAGTGTAAGATATATATATTGGATTTGTCGTACACCCTAGCATATTATAACTCAATCGCCAAAGTGTAAGATATATACACACATCAAAAAAAGTTTTGCATCACCTCGGTTCCCAGATCTCCGGCATATAGACGTTGACTGTGTATATTGTATCCAAGATACAGTCCCTTTGACTGTTCATAGATGTCACTAAAACTGCTCAAAGATGTAAACAACCATGCACGAGCAGGGCCTATTAGACGGAGGGGGTACGACAGCCGATCAGTTCCAGTCATTCCACCAGGACGAAGGTACGCTGCTCATGTTGTCTGTAGTTCTACCATGCCTAGAAGGTCAATACCGCAGTTCGATCGCGTCCGCATTGTTACTTTGTGTCAAGAAGGGCTCTCAACAAGGGAAGTTTCCAGGCGTCTCAGAGTGAACCAAAGCGATGTTGTTCGGACATGGAGGAGGTACAGAGATACAGGAACTGTCGATGACAGGCCTCGCTCAGGCCGCCCAAGGGCTACTACTGTAGTGGATGACCGCTACTTACGGATTGCCGCTCGGAGGAACCCTGACAGCAATGCCACCATGTTGAATAATGCGTTTCGTTCAGCCACAGGACGTCGTGTTTCAACTCAAACTGTGCGCAATAGGCTGCATGATGCGCAACTTCACTCCCGACGTCCATGGCGAGGTCCAGCTTTGCAACCCCGACACCATGCAGCGCGGTACAGATGGGCCCAACAACATGCTGAATGGACCCCACGGAATTGGCATCACGTTCTCTTCACCGATGAGTGTCGCATATGCCTTCAACCAGACAATCGTCGGAGACGTGTTTGGAGGCACCCTGGTCAGGCTGAACGTCTTAGACACACTGTCCAGCGAGTGCAGCAAGGTGGTGGTTCCCTGATGTTTTGGGGTGGCATTATGTGGGGCCGACGTACGCCACTGGTGGTCATGGAAGGCTCCGAAACGGCTTTACGATACCTGAATGACATCCTCCGACCCATAGTGCAACCATATCGGCAGAATATTGGAGAGGCATTTGTCTTCATGGACGACAATTCTCGACCTCATCGTGCACATCTTGTGAATGCGTTCCTTCAAGATAACGACATCGCTCGACTACAGTGGCCAGCATGTTCGCCAGACATGAACCCTATCGAACATGCCTGGGATATGTTGAAAAGGGCTGTTTATGGACGTCTTGACCCACCAACCACTCTGAGAGATTTACGCCGAATTGTCGTTGAGGAGTGGGACAATTTGGACCAACAGTGTCTTGATGAACTTGTGGATAGTATGCCACGGCGAATACAGGCATGCATCAATGCAAGAGGACGTGCTACTGGGTATTAGAGGTAGTGGTGTGTACTGCAATCTGGACCACAAATGCTGAAAGTCTAGCTGTATGATGGTACAACATGCAATGTGTGGGTCTCATGAGCAATAAAACGAGCTGAAATGTTGTTTGTGTTGATCTCTATTCCCTTTGTATTTAACGGTTCCGGAACTCTTGGAACCGAGGTGATGCAAAACTTTTTTTGATGTGTGTATATTGGATTTGTCGTACACCCAAGCATATTATAACTCAATCGCCAAAGTGTAAGATATATATATATTGGATTTGTCGCACACCCTAGCATATTATAACTCAATCGCCAAAGTGTAAGATATATATATTGGATTTGTCGTACACCCTAGCATATTATAACTCAATCGCCAAAGTGTAAGATATATATATTGGATTTGTCGTACACCCTAGCATATTATAACTCAATCGCCAAAGTGTAAGATATATATATTGGATTTGTCGTACACCCTAGCATATTATAACTCAATTGCCAAAGTGTAAGATATATATATATTGGATTTGTCGTACACCCAAGCATATTATAACTCAATCGCCAAAGTGTAAGATATATATATATATTGGATTTGTCGCACACCCTAGCATATTATAACTCAATCGCCAAAGTGTAAGATATATATATGGGATTTGTCGTACACCCTAGCATATTATAACTCAATCGCCAAAGTGTAAGATATATATATTGGATTTGTCGTACACCCTAGCATATTATAACTCAATCGCCAAAGTGTAAGATATATATATTGGATTTGTCGCACACCCAAGCATATTATAACTCAATCGCCAAAGTGTAAGATATATATATTGGATTTGTCGTACACCCTAGCATATTATAACTCAATCGCCAAAGTGTAAGATATATATATTGGATTTGTCGTACACCCTAGCATATTATAACTCAATCGCCAAAGTGTAAGATATATATATTGGATTTGTCGTACACCCTAGCATATTATAACTCAATTGCCAAAGTGTAAGATATATATATATATTGGATTTGTCGTACACCCAAGCATATTATAACTCAATCGCCAAAGTGTAAGATATATATATATATTGGATTTGTCGCACACCCTAGCATATTATAACTCAATCGCCAAAGTGTAAGATATATATATTGGATTTGTCGTACACCCTAGCATATTATAACTCAATTGCCAAAGTGTAAGATATATATATATTGGATTTGTCGTACACCCTAGCATATTATAACTCAATCGCCAAAGTGTAAGATATATATATTGGATTTGTCGTACACCCTAGCATATTATAACTCAATCGCCAAAGTGTAAGATATATATATTGGATTTGTCGTACACCCTAGCATATTATAACTCAATCGCCAAAGTGTAAGATATATATATTGGATTTGTCGTACACCCTAGCATATTATAACTCAATTGCCAAAGTGTAAGATATATATATATTGGATTTGTCGTACACCCAAGCATATTATAACTCAATCGCCAAAGTGTAAGATATATATATATATATTGGATTTGTCGCACACCCTAGCATATTATAACTCAATCGCCAAAGTGTAAGATATATATATGGGATTTGTCGTACACCCTAGCATATTATAACTCAATCGCCAAAGTGTAAGATATATATATTGGATTTGTCGTACACCCTAGCATATTATAACTCAATCGCCAAAGTGTAAGATATATATATTGGATTTGTCGCACACCCAAGCATATTATAACTCAATCGCCAAAGTGTAAGATATATATATTGGATTTGTCGTACACCCTAGCATATTATAACTCAATCGCCAAAGTGTAAGATATATATATTGGATTTGTCGTACACCCTAGCATATTATAACTCAATCGCCAAAGTGTAAGATATATATATTGGATTTGTCGTACACCCTAGCATATTATAACTCAATTGCCAAAGTGTAAGATATATATATATTGGATTTGTCGTACACCCAAGCATATTATAACTCAATCGCCAAAGTGTAAGATATATATATATATTGGATTTGTCGCACACCCTAGCATATTATAACTCAATCGCCAAAGTGTAAGATATATATATTGGATTTGTCGTACACCCTAGCATATTATAACTCAATTGCCAAAGTGTAAGATATATATATATTGGATTTGTCGTACACCCTAGCATATTATAACTCAATCGCCAAAGTGTAAGATATATATATTTGATTTGTCGCACACCCAAGCATATTATAACTCAATCGCCAAAGTGTAAGATATATATATTGGATTTGTCGCACACCCAAGCATATTATAACTCAATTGCCAAAGTGTAAGATATATATATTGGATTTGTCGTACACCCTAGCATATTATAACTCAATCGCCAAAGTGTAAGATATATATATTGGATTTGTCGCACACCCAAGCATATTATAACTCAATCGCCAAAGTGTAAGATATATATATATTGGATTTGTCGTACACCCTAGCATATTATAACTCAATTGCCAAAGTGTAAGATATATATATATATTGGATTTGTCGTACACCCTAGCATATTATAACTCAATCGCCAAAGTGTAAGATATATATATTGGATTTGTCGTACACCCTAGCATATTATAACTCAATCGCCAAAGTGTAAGATATATATATTGGATTTGTCGTACACCCTAGCATATTATAACTCAATTGCCAAAGTGTAAGATATATATATTGGATTTGTCGTACACCCTAGCATATTATAACTCAATCGCCAAAGTGTAAGATATATATATTGGATTTGTCGTACACCCTAGCATATTATAACTCAATTGCCAAAGTGTAAGATATATATATTGGATTTGTCGTACACCCTAGCATATTATAACTCAATCGCCAAAGTGTAAGATATATATATTGGATTTGTCGCACACCCAAGCATATTATAACTCAATCGCCAAAGTGTAAGATATATATATTGGATTTGTCGTACACCCTAGCATATTATAACTCAATTGCCAAAGTGTAAGATATATATGTATTGGATTTGTCGTACACCCTAGCATATTATAACTCAATCGCCAAAGTGTAAGATATATATATTGGATTTGTCGCACACCCAAGCATATTATAACTCAATCGCCAAAGTGTAAGATATATATATTGGATTTTTCGTACACCCTAGCATATTATAACTCAATCGCCAAAGTGTAAGATATATATATTGGATTTGTCGTACACCCTAGCATATTATAACTCAATCGCCAAAGTGTAAGATATATATATATTTACAACATATTAAAGTTCCAGCTATATTACAACACTAATAGTTTTCATAAATGCATCTCGTATGCATTTTTCATCACAATAACTATGTGTAAACATTTTCAATTCAATGTTTTCTTGGACCAAAGTATTTTCCAATAATTTGTTTTCGTTTCCTTTTAACTTGGCTTAATGCAACCTAACCATTGGATTTAAAATTCTTATTATGGTGTTTTCATGTGTCATAATCATATTTAAATTCAACGAGTGATGAAGCTAATTGAAAGTTTCAAAGTAATCCTTCCAGTTCAATTAACTAATGATGTACGCATATATTAATCTCAATCGCAGATAAATTACCCATTTGAAATAGTTTCAACATAGTCAATTACTTCGAGTGAGTATGGTAGTGGTGTATTACATGGCTGAACACACAGTTGATCCAACATCATATCACAAGAATCTATCCAATAAAGATTCGACAATATGGATTTTAAGAAAGAAAATCTCAAATACAAGGCTTTCAAAAGCTCAATACCAACAAATAAAATCACCATGAATGAATTCATGTCTAATATCTATCATGATAATCTTGACAATACCCACAGGTATAAAGATTCATCTAGAACACCAAAATGGCGATCTCCTACTCAAAATATAAATTAATAACCTCTCAGCCTTGCATGTATACCGCACATACTGAAATTCACTCTCACTATTGAATTGGAGTTCATTAACTTTGCTGAAACATACTCGGAATGGTATAAAAATGTCTCTCCTGCATTAAAGTCTTGCCTCACAATATTTTATTACATGATCATTTCCATTACTTATTATGTAGATTTTCTTAATGTCACTTCTGAGAAATTGTGTATAAAAATATTAGTTGCTCATCAGTATATCTTTAATCAACTGAGAAATATATATACCGGTAATTACACTATTATTAAGTCTTAAGTTACGATACTGCACACTAAATATGTGACTTACTCTGTAAGAAAAGTTATCTAATCCAAAATATAGTTCAACACTCATTCTGATGGACTCAACATGCCTAAGAATGTCCCCTACGCCATGAATCTTGGTTAACACAATTATGTTAATTCCAGATGAATCATTAGGGCACACTGCAAACATATCTTGCCTCTCGGAAATTAAGTGAAGTCCCTATTTGAATATTTAAACAATATCTTCATAATACCTGTTTTTCTAAACACCCTGTATCTATAACGATCGAAGAAAATTATTTAATGGTGCACTCATTCAAATACTGAATCATTTCAATGTCAGCGCAGAGTGTATGAAAGTATATCACTCTATTGAATTACATTTAAAAAACAAGATGTTCAGTAAAGAACATATAGCCTACTTTCTCCTAAATGCATGGGTATTGTTATATCTCTTTGTCCTTTTCAAGGAGTATGATTGAATGTTGGTTGTAGTAGCTTGTTGAAATACAACGTGCTATAGGGATATTAAACATGAATATGAGGTGCCCGTTGCTAGTGCTACCTCTGTACCAAATTTCGTTCAATTCGGTTTCACCGTGTTTGAATTGATAGGGGGAATCGATTTGCACACATACTTGGCCACCATCTACAAACTATTGGGCTGATGTTCTTGCAGTTTGGTCTGAATATGTTTCCCACATAAAGATATGGTGTTGCAAAATTTGGTAGAGACTAGATTATTAGGTTGGTCGTAATTACATTTTAGCTTTTAACATTTGGGTGGCCGCGATTACGTTTCCGTCAAGATAGCGGTGATATAAAACATGACACTGAGGTGCCCTTTGCTAGTGCTACCTCTGTACCAAATTTCCTTCCATTCGGTTTCACCGTGTTCGAATTGATAAGGGGAATCGATTTTCACACAAAGATGGCCGCCATCCGCAAAATATTAGGCTGATGACCTATTAGTTTGGTCAAAGGATGCTCCCTCCATAAAGGTATGTTGTTGCTAAATTTGCTAGAGATCGGATGATTAGGCTAATCGTAATTTGATTTAAGCTTTGAACATTTGTGTGGCCACCATTACGTTTCCGTCAAGATGGCGGCGATATAATACATGACACTGAGGTGCCCTTTGCTAGTGCTACCTCTGTACCAAATTTCGTTCATTCGGTTCCACCGTGTTCGAATTAATAGAAGGGAGTCAATTTTGACATAAAGATGGCCGCCATCCGCAAACTATTAGGCTAATGGCCTACTAGATTGGTCAAAGGATGCTCCCTCCATAAAGGTATGTTGTTGCAAAGTTTGGTAGAGATCGGATGGTTATGTTAGTCGTAATTTGATTTAAGCTTTAAACATTTGTGTGGCCGCCATTACGTTTCCGTCAATATGACGGCAATATAAATCATGACGCTGAGATGCCCTTTGCAAGTGCTATCTCTGTACCTAATTTCGTTCCATTCGGTTTCACCGTGTTTGAATAAATAGGGTGAATCGATTTTGACACAAAGATGGCCGCCATCCGCAAACTGTTAGGCGAATGACCTATTAGATTGGTCAAATGATGCTCCCTCCATAAATGTATGTAGTTGCAAAATTTGGTAGAGATCGGATGATTAGGTTAATCGTAATTTTATTTAAGCTTTGAACATTCGTGTGGCCACCATTACCTTTCAGTCAAGATGGCGGCGATATAAAACATGACACTGAGGTACCCTTTGCTAGTGCTACCTCTGTACCAAATTTCGTTCCATTCGGTTCCACCGTGTTCGAATTAATAGGGGAATCAATTTTGACATAAAGATGGCCGCCACCCGCAAACTATTAGGATAATAACCTATTAGATTGGTCAAAGGATGCTCCCTCCATAAAGGAATGTTGTTGCAAAGTTTGGTAGAGATGGGATGGTTATGTTAGTCGTAATTTAACTTAAGCTTTGAACATTTGTGTGGCCGCCATTACCTTTCTGTCAATATGGCGGCGATATAAAACATGACACTGAGATGCCCTTTGATAGTGCTACCTCTGTACCAAATTTCGTTCCATTCGGTTTCACCGTGTTTGAATTAATAGGGGAATCAATATTGACATAAAGATGGCCGCCACCCGCAAACTATTAGGATAATAACCTATTAGATTGGTCAAAGAATGCTCCCTCCATAAAGGAATGTTGTTGCAAAGTTTGGTAGAGATGGGATGGTTATGTTAGTCGTAATTTAACTTAAGCTTTGAACATTTGTGTGGCCGCCATTACCTTTCTGTCAAGATGGCGGCGATATAAACATGATACTGAGGTGGCTTTTGTTAGTACTACCTTTGTACCAAATTTCGTTCCATTCGGTTGCACCGTGTTCGAATTAATAGGGGGAATCGATTTTCACACAAAGATGGCCGCCATCCGCAAACTATTACGCTGATGGCCTATTGGTTTGGTTAAAGGATGCTCCCTCCATAAAGGTATGTTGTTGCAAAATTTGGTAGAGATCGGATGATTAGGTTAGTCGTAATTTGATTTAAGCTTTGAACATTTGTGTGGCCGCCATTACGTTTCCGTCAAGATAGCGGCGATATAAAACATGACACTGAGGTGTCCTTTGCTAGTGCTACCTTTGTACCAAATTTCGTTCAATTCGCATTCACCGTGTTCGAATTGATAGGGGGGGACAGACATTCAGAGTACACACACACACACAGACACACCCACACACACACACACAGACTCACACACACACATACACACACACACACACACACAGACTCACACACACACATACACACACACAGACAGACACACTTTTTTCGCCCTGTGTTGATCTCATAAGTCTACTTTCATTTTTTGCAAAAATCGAAAGTAGGCTAATAATAATTTATAGCCCAGTCACGCTTAACCAAGACGCTTAAACACACAAAATATTTCCAAATGAAAAAAATAAATGGAAATAAACAACTATCTTCCCCTATGTACTCCACTTCTCGACAATATAAGTAAGCAAAAACAACTACAAATAAATCCAAAATTTAATTATCATGGCATTTAAACAACTGGATGCATTTATTTAATATAAATCAAAATCCGGGTAGGCCAAAGTCAAAATTGACAAAATGTCGAATTTAGGCTTCTGTCTTACCATACTATCTAATGCAACTAACCATGATAATGATAATGGTTACTAGGAAACACTTCTACTCCACTACAAAACAAACTGGATGGCATCTACCTTGAGTCACGTTCTGATCTATATATATAACAAGAAGTTCCGTGAAGAACTATACAGCCTACTTTTCATGCCAATGATTATTCTACAGAATATGAACCTATCTAGAATAATGACGAAATTAAGTTGCTAATATCGAAATTTCCAATTAGTTCGATATACTGTATACCTGGCATAATGTATCCTAATAGAGCACTACAGTTGGCAGCCCTGATGACTGAATATATTCTTAGTTCCGTCTCTTAAGGTACAAAATACGAAATTTGGTTGAAGTCCAATGAATAGCATGGACGTTACATGCAGTTAAACATTGGATCTAACAGCGCGCGTAAAATCATGTTGGCAACAATGTCATGCATGTATTGGTCAGAAATAATCTGAAATAATATGATTTATTGTTGTGCCAATTTTGAATGAAATCCATTAGTTAGTATAGAAGTTCCATGCATTTTAAAATTGGACCTATCAGCAGGCTTAGAATCATGTTGGCAGCACTGACGTATATTAGTTACTCCAAATTCGTCTAGAATGCCAGGTACTATACGTGTGCAAAGTTTAGAGCTATTGGCTTGCATACTTTCTGATATATTGATATTAGGGTAACAAAAATAGGGACAGCACATATTAACAGTTGGCAGCACTGGTTGCTCCTTAGAATACGCATAGTCATATCTGTTATGGTACAAATAGCACATACGAAATTTGGTTGAAATCCAAATGATAGTATGGAAGTTACATGCATTTAAAGTTGGACCTGTCAGCAGGCTTAGAATCATGTTGGTAGCACTGACGTATATAAGTTACTCCAAATTAATATAGAATGTCAGGGACTATACGTGTGCATAGTTTAAAGCTGTCGGCTTGCATACTTTATGATATATTGGTATTTGGATAAAATAAATTAGGAGCATTTATTAACAGTTGGCAGCCCTGGTAGGTCTGAACAATACGCTCAGTCATATTTGGTTATGTACACATACAACATACGAAATTTGGTTGAATTCCAATTGATAGTATAGAAGTTATATGCATTTAATAATTGGACTTATCAGGAGGCTTATAATCATTTTGGCAAGACTGCCATCTTTAGTCTCCTGGAAATTAAACTGAAATATTATGATCTGTACGTGTGCCAATTTTGAAATAGCTCCCATTCATACTTTCCAAGATATCCAACATGGAGCTCAAATTTCAATTGCGATTTTTTAGCAGTTGGTAGCACTGACATCATTTTCAAATATGGCCGTGAGATATTCAGGTATAGATCTTTACTCCTACCAAATTTTGTTTCGATTGCTGCAGCCGTTTAGGAGTTGATAGGGGGGACACACACACAGCCAGACAGACAGACAGACAGACAGAAGGACAGACAGACAGACAGACAGACACACATTTGCCCGGATTGATCTCATAAGTCTACTTTTTCCTCATTTTTGCAAAATGTGAAAAGTAGGCTAAAAATCAATGTAACGTGATAGTTTGTCTGTGGGTATGTATGTCTCCTATGCGTTCATATACCATTCGTCAGATTGCGATGAAACTTGGGTGAGATGTTGAGTACACTCCAAGGAAGGTTTCTGACTTAGTAAATCCATTTTACAATAGGTAGCGCACGCGTAGATTCAACAAATGAGCGACGATGCGCGAAGCATTTCAACAAAGTCCCGTATGTGTTCATATACCATTCGTCCGATAGCGATGAAACTTGGGTGAGATGTTGTGTACACTTACGTGAAGGTTTCAAAATTAGTGAATACATTTCAGAGTAGATAGCGCACAAGTTGATTCAACAAATGAGCGACGGCACGCAATGCGTTTCAACAAAGTCCCGTATGCATTCATATACCATTAGTCCGGTAGCTAAGAAACTTGCGTAAAATGTTGTGTACACTGCAGGGAAATTTTCTTGCTTAGTACATCCACTTTACAATAGGCAGCGCACGAGTAGATTCAACAAATGAGCTACGACGCGCGAAGCATTTCAACAAAGTCACGTTTGCGTTCATATACCATTCGTCCGATAGCGATGAAACTAGGCTGAGATTTTGTGTGCACTCCAGGGAAGGTTTCTAGCTTAGTAAATCCCTTTAAAAATAGGTAGAGCACGAGTAGAATCAACAAATGAGCAACGGCGCGCGAAGCGTTTCAACAAAGTCCCATATAATTTCATATACCATTCATCCGATAGCGATGAAACTTGGGTGAGATGTTGTGTACACTCCAGGGAAGGTTTCTGGCTTAGTACATACATTTTACAATAGGTATCGCACCTGTAGATTCAACAAATGAGCGATGACTCGCGAAGCGTTTCAACAAAGTCCCGTATAAAGTCATATACCAGTCGTCTGATAGTGATAAATGTTTGGTGAATTGTTGTGTACACTCCAGGAAAGGTTTCTGGCTAAGTAAATCCATTTTACAATACGAAGCGCACGTTTATATTCAACAAATGAGTGACTACGCGCGAAGCGTTTCGACAACGTCCCGTATACGTTCACATACCATTCATCCGATTGCGATGAAACTTGGGTGAGATGTTGTGTACACTCCAGGGAAGGTTTCTGGTTGAGTGCATACATATTACAATATGTAGCGCAAGAGTAGAATCAACAAATGAGCGACGACACGCGAAGCGTTTCAACCAAGTCCCGTATGCATTCATGTACCATTCGTCCGTAGCTATGAAACTTGGGTGAGATGTTGTGTACACGTCATGGACAATTTCTGGCTTAGTAAATCCACTATACAATATGCAGCGCACAAGTTGATTCAACAAATGAGGGACGACGCGCGAAGCGTTTCAACAAAGTCCCGTATAAGGTTATATACTATTCTGCCGTTAGCGGTGAAACTTGGTGAAATATGGTGGACACTCCAAGGAAGGTTTCTGGCTTAGTAAATACATTTCACAGTAGGTAGCACACGAGTAGATTCGACAAATGAACGACGACATGCGGAGCGTTTCAATCCAGTCCCCTATGTCTTCATATCCCATTAGTCCGATAGCGATGAAACTTGGGTGAGATGTTGTGGACACTTACGTGACGGTTTCTAACTTAGTAAATACATTTTACAGTAGGTAGCGCACGAGTAGATTCAACAAATGAGTGACGGAGCGCGAATCGTTTAAACAAAATCAGGTATGCGTTCATATACTATTCATCCGATTGCGATGAAACATTGATCAGTTATTGTGTACCGGTCAGGGAAGGGGACTTAGTAAATCCATTTCACAATAAGTAGCGCAAGAGTAGATGCAACAAATGGGTGACGACGCGCGAAGCGTTTCAACAAAATCCCCTATTGCGTTCATATAACATTCTTCGATTGCGATGAAACCTTGATGAGTTATTGTGTACACGCCAGGGAAGGGCTTCGACTTAGTAATACATTTCTCAATAGGTAGCGCACGACTAGATTCAACAAATGAGTGACAGCGCACGAATCGTTTAAACAAAACCCCGTATACGTGCATATACAATTCATCCGATTGCGATGAATCATTGATGAGTTATTGTGTACACGCCAGGGAAGAGTTTCGACTTAGTAAATCCATTTCACAACAGGTAGCGTACGAGTAGATTCAACAATTGAGTGACAGCGATGAAACTTTTGAAAGTAGTTGTGCACGCTTCCACGAATGGTTCTAAATTAGAAAATCCATTTTACGATAGCTTAGAGGCAGTTAACATGTTGTGTATCCAAAAGCACTTCAAGAAACAGAATTTCAACGCCAACACTTTCTTTGATTGGCATTGCAACGCATGCCGGGTACAGCTTGTGAAGTAATAAAAAAGGATATATCCATATGCTGATGTAACGACCCAAGAACTCCTCCCAAGCACAAACTCCAACTTCAGTGGACTCGGGACTCAAACCAGGACCACGAATATGTCCATGTCCCCTCACCCTATCTCGAGCATACGCCACTGTCGAGTAATAGGAATCCACTCCACGAGAATGTGCACGCGACTTTAGGTTGAAGAACAGCAGTATGCAGCAGAATGAGAGCATTTGCTTCGGACCACTTGTAATACCCATCTCAATCGGATATTGGTAATACATTTTCACACTATGAATTAGCCTGGCACATAAATATGTGTCTTCAGACCCTAAGTTGTGATACGGTTTACTTTCGAAGTTCCTATTGCATTACAAATGCAGTGCAAGTGTCACCGACATAGCCTGACATGGCTAACCACATATTACAGTCTTTAAATGTTCCCCCTGATGTCTGAGAATGCAACATCGTAAACGGGAATAATGTTCCTCCTGCCACAGAGCTAAGCAAGTCTTACTGCTCGTGATAAAGACCCACCTTACACGAGTACAATGAGACACAATTCACGCTCAAGCGGGTTATACACACTCGCTGCGATCGACACAAGTTATAATGCAGCTACAAGGAACCTTTCACTTGTAGATAAAATTGTGAACTGTTCTGTCTCCCTTTTATATAACGGAGCCTTACGAGAAATATGTCCTTGCTCGGTCCCCATGTTCGTGTGCTTTACGGTACACACTTCGCCTTTGTGCAGCTATCCCGGAATCCGATACTTTTATAATTACACACGGGACTATCACCTTTGTGAAGCCTCCGTGGCTTAGGCGGCAGCACGCCGGCCTCTCACCACTGGGTCCGTGGTTCAAATCCCGGTCACTCCATGTGAGATCTGTGCTGGACAAAACGGAGGCAGACAGGTTTTTCTCCGGGTACATCGGTTTTCCCTGTCAAAATTTCATTCCAGCAACACTCTACACTATCATTTCATTTCATCTGTCATTCATTTAATCATTGCCCCAGAGGAGTGCGTCAGGCCTCGGCAGCCGGCACAGTTCATATCCTCGCCGCAAGATGGGGGGCTTTATTCATTCTATTCCTGACCCGGTCGGAGACTGGAAGCAGGCTGTGGATTTTCATTTTTTTCACTATCACCTTTAATTCCACATTGAATTCACATATCAATCTTCGCTTTTCGTAATTGCTGCAACACACGAGCGCTCCTCCTACCCCCTCCAAGCAGGTATCTGAGTTGGACTTAATTCTCCGCTAGGGCACAGTATAAACGTTTTTTCCAAAAATACTAGCTTCTTGATACTTTCATACATGTATATAAGCATTGAAGCACTCTACCATGTTACTTGAGACTTGATTTTATAACGCAATTCTCCACTTAGTCTTAACGTTATAATTCAAGTTCTTTATACAGATGTAAACTTAGAGCGTTCTTTGACGTCACAAATATCACCTGTTGGCTTTCAATGACTCCATTTTCCTCCTCTACGATCTTCGATGAGACTCGCGCATCCTCGTCAACCTTCGGCAGCAAGCACTCCCGAACGGTAAATACCACATGTTCGTAATCCGAGTACTGCTCTAGGTTTGTCACCTAGTGGCGCGCGAGCCATGAAATAAATGGTACAGTACCAACACAAAGTCTGCGCTCAACAGAGCAGACTGGAAGTGAGATCAAAAATCTATCTATAATAGTTCAGAAGTTATACGCATCAACATAAATCTCTGTAAAAGTGGGCGTTGTCATTCCTGGTGCAGCAAAGTCATTTATATCTTATAAAATTACCATTTTTCATATATTTTCGACTTTTTTTGACACATTCCTGTTCACCACATTGTGTAAAACTAAAAACGCAAAAAAATTATAATTTTTCAATTTTTTCGCCCCTAGACGGGTCTTTCTTACCTTAAGGGGCGGAACTACGAGGTCATCTGCCCCCTTTCCCTCCTAATTGAATCATTTTCCCGATAGACAACGGCATTAGGCAACTATCTCCATTGTCCATCCACATGGTGTTTGAGCCTACTTTCAATCTTTGCGAAAATCTGAGATCTACACGGCCCAAAATTCGTCAGCCTGTCTGTCCCTGTCGTCCCCCCCCCCCCCCCTGTCAATTCAAACACGACGAAATCGATTGAGCAAAATTTGGTACGGAGGTAGCACTAGCAAAGGACACCGCAGTGCCATGTTTTATATCGCTCCCATCTTGACGAAAACGTAATGGCTGCCACCCAAATATCCAAAGCCTAAATCAAATTACAACTGACCTAATTATCCGAACTCTTCCAATTTTTGCAACAACGTACCTTAGTGTAGGAAGTGTACGTTCCCCAAACTACAAGGTCATCATCTAAATATTTTCAAGATGGCGGGCGTATTGTACACGTCTTCCCCCTTCCAGGAAGCGATATGCGATGACCGGGCTAAAAACATCGCATATCATCCTGAAAGTGGGATACACGAAAGGAGCCTCCCCGAAGATTGTGTTTATATTGTGACTCAAAGAAAATGATATACAATCAGGCGTATCCTGGGCAACGTCAGTCAACTACTGAATCACTGGCGACTGATCCTTAAACACCAGTAACATCCATTTTCGAGCCCTTTTCAGGGCCACAGTTAACGATTATCTCTATTAACATAGAAGGCATAACACCTGCCAAAGAAGAACTGTTACAAGAACTATGTAGTCATCACCAGTGCCATATACTGTGTATACAGGAGACACATAGACGGTGTGACATGCGCAGACCAAAAATACACGGAATGCGTCTCGCCATTGAAAGACCACATGATAAATATGGAAGTGATATATTTGTTCATCCTGTTATCCAAATTGTGTCTACAGCATTTACAGAAGAAAACATCATTGAAATCCTCACCCTAGAAACAACTAATTGTACCATCTCATCCTTTTATAAACCACCTGGTGCTGAAGTCATTATTAACACACCATCCAATTTTGAAAATAAACATGTGCAGATTGTGATCGGCGATTTCAACAGCCATAGTACTGTTTGGGGTTACGATCCCGAATATGAGAATGGGACAGCAGTACAAGAATGGGCAGATATAAATCATCTGACTTTAATCCATGATGCAAAACTACCTGGATCCTTTAACAGCGGCAGGTGGAGGCGAGCTTACAATCCTGACCTCATATTTGGCAGCAGCAGTATCAGTCAACAGTGTGTAAAATCTGTCTGTTCCCCAATACTGTACAGCCCGGGGGCAGTACCCCCTGAGACCCACCCCGCCATCTTTTACCAAAACTACCCGCATAGGCAGACCATAAGCCTCATGCATTTCCTCAGACACGAGTGGGCCTGGCATACTGCTGACGGCCACGCTTACGAAATATAAACATAAACACGGTATATGGAGCGACAACTATGGGCAAATGCTGACCAGGCAGTGGGGGAAGGCCTTAAAACCTAGACCCGGAGGAGCCCCATCATCTGTTCTGTTCTGTTCTGTTCTGCTCTTGGCCAGCGGCCCTGCCCGACGAGTTCCAGTTCTTCGCCAGGTGAGATCTAGCTGTGCTCAGAGTCCTTTATCTTTGTAAAACACCTACCCTGAACGACTGTACACTTTACAAATTGTACTACATTTCCCCAAGAGGGTCATCACATCACATCTGCTGGCCAATAAACACATGGTCAGTAAACATACACCATTTATTACTAATCACACTCCATTTCACATCCTTATACCCTACCTGACCTTAGTCATAATTTCCCCTGACCGTATAGGCCAGTAACTGCATCGTCAGGTTCCATTGTTCTCGAGCACGCGACCCGACTGCAGAGTGCCGAGTCACTGACTCTGCACATTTGCTGAATTGCTCACTCTACTTAATTGGCTGGCTAGATTAGCAGCCAGCACTTAGACATTCATCCCCTGGCAGGTAATTGCATCCTGCAGAGACGCCCCCAATAGCTTAAGCACTCACACCAACACACTACACTGGTAGTCGCTCCCAACTACGGGAAACTACCTTCATTCGGAAGCAATCCTCAAAATTAGCACATCTGCACTACCGTTTTTATCCCACCACCAACCTAGGGATAAAACATATTTGTTGGAGGCGCGGCTAACACGCAAAATAAGTGTAAGGGACTCAAACAACGAGCCCTCGTGGTAGAGCGATCCGTACCGCAAGCAGCCAAGCAAAAGTTGAATTTTTTTTTGGGTGACAGCGTTATATTTTTCCCTTCACTCTAGCAACACAAGGGAAATTTTTGTCAACCCACCCCCCTCCCTGGAAAGAATCAGAAATCTAATACATTAGAAGCCGCATACATTTCTTTTTATACCCACACTTAGCTCAGAATGGCACCACATGCAGAAGCAACAGGGATTGTAAGCCATAGAGGCAGTAGGGGTACACCAATATTATTCACATTATTACTAAGGTGACAGAGGCATATACAAAGGCGACAGGCACAAATACGGGCACTCCAGACAAGGGTTGGAGCAATACAGGGCTAACAGCCATGCACCCCGTCAGAGGGTAGGATAGCGCAATTGAGATACGCACACAAATATTTAAGTAACATACACGAACACCTGAACAGGAGCCATGTCCGAAGGAACAGGATATATGACCGATTAATCACTACACATGGCCCTATAATGGATAACACAACCCTAGAGAGGATAAGGGTGCACTATACAATTTATATGCCCAATACAGGGAGCTTATTCGCGAACAGGCGTTCCTCCAGTTGGCGGCCACAGAACTGTATAGGACGCAAATACGTCAACACAGCAATTTGCAAACAGGTCCATAAATATACCCGTACCGCTACACATGGGAAGGAGTCTACCGTGGCCATAGGCCAGAAATCGGTCAGACTACCCGCCAATACATTGCAAGAGCGCTCACAGACAATTACACGACCCCTACCGCCAGTTCAGAGGGCGATTTCGCCAGAATGGAAGCGGACACCACCATGTGCACCCCCAGTGCAAAGACATACAGGGGAGGGCCGGCAGTTCATCAGCATGTGACACACACGCCTACACGCACTATCCTGCCTCCGAAACAAAGTACACGGGGTTTAAGGGAAATTTTACCGCCCACCCCACGAGGCCAGGCAGACAGGAGGGCATACACGCGCACAGACACTAATAGGGAAGCAAAGAGCCAACACAGCCCTTCAGGCGCCAGCATACCTACGCCTATTAACAGGCACTACGGGGAACGTAGGCTTAGGCCTGCTTTACTTAAAACACCCCCTGAAAGAAAGTAAAGAAGCACCTCAATGGGAACCTGAGGCCTATGCCCTTATAACAGGGCGCAGTAATTCACCCCGACGGGCGAGGAAGAGCGCACAAAAGTGAAATTCATTGACCGCACAAGCCCATGGATAGATGTTCACAGAAAAAAGCACACAGAATTTTCCACATAACATGCCGAAACGTTCCCAAGACCCTCACGGGGGCGCGTACATACAATTAACACAAAAAGACAGGTTCTACACCTGTAGAGGGTAAACACACAAAAACACATGCACAAAACTGTACAATTTGCATGCGTATATTGTGCCCAATCGGTCACGGCAGATTGGCATCGAACTCAGGTCTTATCAGAGAAGACCATGCACATGATTCTAACTAGAATCGAACCATTGATCTCTGAGGGGGAACAGTTTTAGGGAACCCGAAGAGCAATGCGTTAAATAATGACATATAATAATGTAGCATGATTTAACGGCCAGTATGTGAATATCATAGCAGTTTAAGGTGAAGAATTGTAAGCAAATGCAAGCAAATATACGTTTTCGAAGCATACAAGAACGAAAGCAGGCCAGTTTGACGTTTTACTAATTGGAGTTGGCAAGTGGGTGGAGATTGTAGGCGCCGAGGGGACTACTTTTGTCTGGACCGAGCAGACAGCTCAAAATTAATGACTCGGGTATTCACCGCTTGACAACGATGGAACCTATGGTGGGGATGACTGCCCATGGAAATTAATTAATTACAGCCAAGTGGAGCATTGAAATGGAGTGAAATGTACACCTAGGTGAATATATTCAAAGAGAGATAATTTAGGAGTGATCTGACACCTAAATTAAAGCCTATATCTCTATATGAGCGTGTTAACACCGAGCCTACGCTCGAGAGGAGTGATTTGGTGACCAGCCAGAGGGGAATCACCATGGTGGCGTCCTGACGCGATGGAATAAGGCAATTAATTGTAATTAATTGGCCGAAGCGATCGCGTGCACGCGAATGTTTATGAAACTTCCAAGTCTAAATAAACAAGGTGTATATGTCATTTCGGCTGAAAATGTATTATTTCAAGGAAGGAGTCGCACCCTTTTTGGAATGCATTTTTGCCAGTTCACGCTAATTTATGCAGACGGGTATGTGATTTCTAAGAACGATAATAAGCCCGACAAGACCCAGAAAACCGTTGTATGGTGAAACTATAAACATTTCTATCCATGTCTATTTTGGAAGGGAAACATACCACTTTTTAAGCGTTTCATATTGATGGAAAGAAGGAAGATGATTCCCACGACACAACAAATATTTGTTAATTAAGGCATAAAATAATGAATTTATGCTAATCAAGGTAAATGCCATAAGAAACGGAGTAATGTTTTATTATTACAGTATTAATGTCATTTAGATGTGATATGTGACTTTTTGTGTTGTGATACTCCAATTATGTAAATTGTGTCACATGATGAACACTATGGAGACCCGTAGAAGTCTGAAAGTATCAATGATAGGATGCTAGAAATAGATTTGAGTGCAGTATAGCACTAATTAAGAAGAGACTCACAAAATAACCCTGATTTTAATTGTGGGAATTAAATATAATTTATCCTTTATTTGTATTTGTTGTATAGCCATGATTTTATACCAGTAA
The DNA here is from genome assembly GCA_946902985.2 of Meconema thalassinum. Taxonomy (NCBI): domain Eukaryota; kingdom Metazoa; phylum Arthropoda; class Insecta; order Orthoptera; family Tettigoniidae; genus Meconema; species Meconema thalassinum. The sequence continues at coordinate 450,292,102 of OX336394.1, read as the reverse complement.
ATGTTTTATTTTAGGAATATGTTGTGTATTTCATGTAGAGTAGTTACCTGGTAGACTCAAATCCTGAGCATGTGGTCGTATGGTGGGCAGGAACGTCCCATACCTCGAAAGACCGTGAGTTAGCTGGGATACGAACACATGTTCCACATGATGACAATCGGGTACATGGAGGAGATGTCTCTGTACTAGGATTGAGTCACAGATACTACTAAATGTCGGACAAGATATTAATGGTAGAAGCAAATACAGCATAGAAATTAGGATATAATAGGAAAAGGCCGCGTCCCATTTGTTAATAAGCCTTCACGTCAAAATAAATGTTGATAATCCTCCATAAGACACGCTTAGATGTAAATGTAACTTGTCACCACTTTACACCCAACCCCCTATTATTATCATGGCCCAAGCAACGTGGGACGGTATTAATTGATTATGGAACCGCCTACGTCAGTGCAATATGAGCGATCTTGGCATTGCGCAAACCGACCATGGATACACATCACTCTTCTACTTTTTCTTCATCATGTCGCCCAGATGTGTGGGGTGAAGCATGGTCACATCACTCCCTTATATTTGTTTATCATGACGCTGATACGTGGGGACAGTTTAAAATACAGGTCACCACCATGCGCATAAGTGTGCCATCATTCTATATTTGTTTATCATAGCGCCCAGGACATGGAAGGCTTATGGGATTCAGAAAACCCCATAATAATAGCATGGTTTTCATGGGGAAAACCATAATAATAGTATTTTTCCTCAAACTCTGTTTGAGCGATTGTGAGTCTCTCTAGATGATATTCAGACGTCAGACACTGTTGTCAGACGGGTACGTGGGTCTATACCCATTCCATAGGTGGTTTTGGCACTTTGTAATATGTTGTTGTTGTTGTCGCGGGATCGGAATCCTTTTCTTTCCAATAGAACGCGCCAGCATGTTCAGCTGCGGCCTACCTGGATTTCAAATTAAGAAATACAGGATGGCTGGAACTGAGGACGTACTCAGGTGTATCGCTGAGTTAAGAGAACATTTTGATGTTACTAATGCTAAGAGTAAGGAAGCATCCAAAGCATTTAAAGATGAAATAGCGGGTAGATTGGATGCCAATCAAACTGAGGTAAGCCAGATGTTGGCTACAGTAAATATTCAATTAGAGAATAATCGAGCCGAAATAAACACTAGATTAGAGGCTAATCAGTTAGAGGTCAATAGAAAAATGGATGACGTTAAAGAGTCTGTTCAGCGTGAAGTAACTAAGAATATTGTTAGCGTGGTCTCAGAGATGCAAGCTGATAACGATAAACGCTTTGAGTCTATAGAGCTAAAACTAGAGAATAATCTGCAAGCGTGCAGAGAGTCACAGCGTGAGATTAACGATAGCTTTAGCAGTATGTCCATGGAGCTTAAAGACATTCAAAGTCAGAATGAAGCAAATACTAAACGTCAACTAGAGCAATTTAATACGTTCACTCAGACCGTGGATCAAAGGCTCGAAGACAGTGACGTAAAATGGAATACGCGAATGGCAGGCTACGCCAAGGCGGTAGACGAAGCCTTAAGAAAACAGGATCAGAATATCCTTGACCAATGCAAGGAAATCCATGAAATAAAAACTTCTGATCAAGAGAATAAAGAAATAATGTCAAATATGAAGAAGCAGGTCGGGAAGGTGCAGAAAGAGTTAGAACAAACTCAGAGCGACCTAGCAGTTATTCATAAAAGGCAGGATGAGGACCAGGGAGAAATCACGAAGATAAGGACTGAAATCTCTCATATGCAGGGTCACATTCAAAAGGAAGTTACAGGCTTACGAGAAGAATTAGAACTTCGAGAAGGCTTAAAGACTGAAGCCAGCGATAAGACTCTTGCCGAAGTAAGAGAAAGTCTAGCGGGGGAAATTACCCACCTGAAGGAAAACCTTAAGGATGACAAGGAAAAGGTATTTTCTATTGCAGAAAAAAAACCGAGATCGCCTAGAGAAAATAGAACGAGAGGTATTAGCTCGTTTGGAAAGGTCAGAAAATAGGCACAGCCAAATAGAAACTAGAATGATCGCACAGGAGGAATCCATGTTGCGGAATCCTAGGTCTAGCGAAGGAAGTATAGACGAGAATAGGAGAAATAAATGGGCAGAGATAGAAATACAGCTTACTCCAAAGAATGCAGCCATGCCAAGTGACAGCCCGTATACCACACCTGGTATGCCGATTGCCATGTCAACACCGCATGAAAATGCTGTTCAAAATCAAATAGTCACTGTTGTAAGGGCTAGTGATGAGAAACCAAAGAAATACTCTGGGAGTAATTCTAACATGACACCCAAGTACTGGCTTAAAGAAGTTTCCGAGTACTTGAATGACGCGAAGGTACCGCCAGAGCGAAGGTTGAGAGCGATTGAAAAACTGACTGAGGGCGAGTGTGCCTTATGGTTTAGGAGTTTTCGGTACACGTTCGACACCGTTGACGAATTTCGCCAGGCATTTTTAAGCAGGTACTGGAACGCAAGTATACAACAGAACCTCAGATTGGACTTGTATTCCAGGCGTTATAGTACTAATAATCCGACGAAGTACGCAGAGTTTTTCGTGGGTCAATTGTGCCGTTTCCGCGAACTTGATGAAGGAATCAGAGAGTCAGATTTATGCATAGCGATAGCCAAGCAGCTACTGTATGAAGTACAACGTCTATTAATCTCAGCAAACGCCAAAACTGCGATTGATATGGAGGAGGTGCTGAGACAACTCGATCTCACCACAGCGCAGCACACAAGGCAAAGTCGGAGCATGGAACAAGTCAACATGACGACTACACCGACTGAACCGACTAAGTTGCAGACAAAAAGTAAGTTTACGAGCACCGAAACGGAAAAATCAGACTGGTAACGTGAAGGACGGGAAACCCAGAATTGGAGGCCAGCATATCGAGGAGGATCGAACCGTGGAAACCGAGGAAGGAAAGCCTGGAATCAGCGCGGTACAAGAGACCAGCAGCCTGATAACAGAAGGAATTACGGCCGAAATGGGAACAACCAAGGATGGAGATCCCAAGAACAGAGTCGCGGGTTCGATGAAGAGGCGGAAGAACGCTATCACGCATCTTTAAGATACATGGAAGAGCGTGGAGACGACCAGAGACAATCGCGAGTTCATTGGGATGAAGCGATTAGGAATAGAAGGTCACCCGACATCTATAAAAATGATGACGGTGCCAAGAGTCTGGAACTTCAGCAGTATGAAGACAGACAGAAGAACTCCACAAAGAATGGAGCAATCGAAAAAAAACACACCAAAATTAAATGACCAAAGAGAGATAAGTTCAGGATGGAATACAGTGAATGTAGTTAACTGGATTGCCAAACCTGAGGAGCTTATCGAAGACCTAGATGAAGGGACGGTCAATGTGAGAAGGGAACTACCCATTATTATTGTAAACATTGCAGGCATGAAGATAAGAAGTCTCATAGATACAGGGTCAACAGTGTGTTTGATAACCCAGGCATTATATAATGAAATCCAAAGTAAAATCCACGTATTGAAAATACCTATTTCAAGCGTGAAAATAAAAGGTGTGATACCAGATAAAGTTATGATATGCAGATACCAAGTATTTTTAGATTTGCAGATAGGGAACTCTACATTCTCACAGAGCTTCCTACTTGTGAATAAGCTGCCTATCAACATCATTGTTGGCATGGATTTCATAAGAGAATATAAAGTTATTATAGATCTCTCGCAAGACATTGTTATGTTTCGCGCAAGTGAGGGAAAGGAAGATTTAGAGCTCTCATTAAAGCACAATGAGACGAGACCAGAAGAGCACGTATGGCATACATACGGAGATATGACTGGGGATGCAGCATTGACAACAGAAGACATCGAGGAAGAGTTGGCAACACTGGCCGCAGACATTGAAAAGGACCTCGAACCAAAATTTGAAGAATGCCTGGAAGAAAAGATTGAGGAAGCTAAAATTGGTCCAGAACATAAGAAAATGCTAAGGGAACTGCTGTTTGAGTACAAAGGAGTCTTCGATTCGAGACCTGGCCCGATCAAGAATTTCCAATATGCGTTCCAAGTCAGTGACTGGACACCATTCAGACAGAAGCCGTATCATGTAGCCGAGAAACATTATTTAAAGGTCAAAGAAGCAATACAGGAAATGCTAGAGGCAGGCGTCATTGTGAAGACAGCCACACCTTATGTCAGCCCACTGGTAGTTGTACCTAAACAGGACGGAAGTGTGAGGATATGCCTTGACCTACGAAATTTGAATTCCAAGGTCATACCAGAATTTGACCAAGTGCCGCCCATTAAGGAGGTCCTCAGGAGGTTCAAAGGAAAGACTGTGTTCTCAAATCTTGACCTGACGGCAAGTTTTCACCATCTTGCTCTGGAGGAGAAAACAAGCTTATTAACTGGGTTTTTATTCGACCAGCATACGTATTCTTACGTGCGTCTCCCATTTGGATTGAAAACAGCAGGTTCAGCGTTGATACGAGCGCTAGATCGGAACCTGTCTGAAGAAGTAAAAGCAACAACCATATGCTACGTAGATGATATACTACTGACATCTGAAACAATCGAAGAACACGTCAGAGATCTACGCAAGTTGTTGTATGACCTAAGTCAGGCTATCTTTAAGGTCAATATAAAGAAATCTAACTTTGGTCAGAGAGAAGTTAAATTTCTAGGCCACGTAATAGATGCACAAGGAGTTAGGCCTAATCCGGGAAAATTGGAAGTTATTAAACATTTCCTGAGACCAACGAAGGTAAAGAACGTCAGGCAATATATAGGCGTTATTGGATTCTTTTCAAGCCATTGCCCGAAGTATACCGAGACCGTAGCACCACTCCAAGACTTACTTAAGAAAGGAGGAAGATGGCTGTGGACGGAAAAATGCGAGGAAGCCTTCGTAAAATCTAAACAGATGCTGTTAGATTATGTAAAATTGGGATATCCAGACTACACTCAGAAATTTATTATCCAGACTGACGCATCATTCATAGGTATTGGAGCAATGTTATACCAGGAGAATGTGGACAGGCCAGAGGAGAAAACTTACATTGCATTCAGAAGTAGAAGGTTGAAACCTAATGAAAAGAATTATACGGTCACGGAGATCGAATTACTCGCGATACTGTATGCCTTACAGTATTGGCGAAAGCTAATTTATGGTTTTAGAATTATATTAAGAACAGACCATAAAGCCCTAACGTTCCTGTTGAAAACTGACTTGTCGAGTCAAAGACTGACGAGGTGGTCCCTGTACATACAGCAATTTCAAGTGGAAATCGAGTATTGCCCGGGGAAGGATAATATCATACCTGACTTGCTAAGCAGATACCCGACAGCTGATGAAGAGGAAGTTCTAGATATCGAGATAGAAGATAGAGACCAGAAGACCTTAGATGATCTGAGGAACATCACCGTTTTTCAACGTGAAGATCCCTGGATACGGTTGATGATTAATTACTTCGAGGGAAAGCTGGACAGAGGAACCCCGATGTATGTGGAAGCCGAAGCACTATCAACGGAGTATCTATGGTTTAACCAGATGCTACATAAATGGAGCGACCCAGACCACACTCGACCCAGGATTGTTGTACCATCAGCATTGCAGAGAAGGCTAGTTTGGTTAGCACACCGAGCTTTTGGTCAGCCCGGCGTAGACAAGTCTGTTGCCCTGCTTAAAGAAGCATTTATTTGGCCAAAACTTAGAGATACAGTCAGGAATACAATCAGGACATGTGATATTTGCCAACGAGTAAAGCCTAACTCGTACTTAATGAGGCAAAAACCTATACCACTCTTACCAGAGAAGCCATGTCAGCTTCTGGCACTGGACAACTTTGGGCCGCTTCCTAGAGCTAGAAGAGGAAATAGACACATCCTAGTTGCACTAGACGTGTTTTCTAAAATGGTAGTCCTGTGTCCAATTCAGAAAACCAGTACGAAACAGGTACTTAAGAGGCTGAAGGAAAGAATCATTCCTATATTAGGGCAGCCGGAGAACATATAATCTGATCATGGGAGCTGTTTTACCAGCGTGGAATTTCGCAGGGAGTTGGAAAATCTGGGTATAAGACAGATTTTGTCCACAGTTCGACACCCGAAGTCGAATTCTGCTGAAAGAGTAATAAGGGTACTGCAAACGTACATGAAGATATACTGCTCTACGGAGAATTCGAAATGGATCGATGTACTTGAGATTATTGAATACTGTATCAACAATACCGTGCATGAAGCGACAGGAGAAGTGCCAGTGAGCCTACATCTTGATAGAAGACCAGAGAGGCCATTGAATAATGTCATTCGGACACCCGTCGATGCACAGCCTGGACGTGAATTGAGGATCCAGAGAACATTCGAGTATCTCAAGAAACAAGCAGACAGACGGCAGCGGAGAAACAGGAGGAAACGCTATCATAGACCATTACTCGTGGGGGAATACGTCCTATTGAAAAAACCCGCTAGTTCAGATCCAGAGAGCAGGAAATATAAAAAATTTCAGCATAGCTATCACGGACCCTACCTGATTATAAGGGACTTGCAAAATAATGCATACCGAATCAAAGACGAAGCAACAGGTAGAGAAGTTGTTGTAAACGCAGCTAATTTGAAGTTATATAGTCCACCAGAGGATTATGATACGAGGGAAGAGCAAGCAATGCACACCCAAATGGACGGGGAGTCATTACGTATGCACACAAAGACTCTTGAGAAAAGCTTGCAGGCCCAGGAAGAAACGGAGCGAGGCGACCGGTTCGCAGACCCAAGGGATACGAGGGGCGAATGCAGCTGTCAACTGAAGGAACTTTACGACCAGTTGAGGGAGGCCGCTACGGAAATAGAGGAGATGAATGAACAACTGAGAAGGCAGAACAAGAGTATGCGACGGCAGACAGAGTGGAATGGGGGAACGAGACATCCCATTGCCGAGAGCACTGACCGCTTAAAATAAATACTGCCTGAGTCAATGCCATCTGAAGGGCCCGAAAAATTCACTTGTGAAATGAATTTTCCGAGCTTAGCGAGGGAAAAATGTGCCCAATCGGTCACGGCAGATTGGCATCGAACTCAGGTCTTATCAGAGAAGACCATGCACATGATTCTAACTAGAATCGAACCATTGATCTCTGAGGGGGAACAGTTTTAGGGAACCCGAAGAGCAATGCGTTAAATAATGACATATAATAATGTAGCATGATCCACGGCAGGTATGTGAATATCATAGCAGTTAAAGGTGAATTGTAAGCAAATGCAAGCAAATATACGTTTTCGAAGCATACAAGAACGAAAGCAGGCCAGTTTGACGTTTTACTAATTGGAGTTGGCAAGTGGGTGGAGATTGTAGGCGCCGAGGGGACTACTTTTGTCTGGACCGAGCCGACAGCTCAAAATTAATGACTCGGGTATTCACCGCTTGACAACGATGGAACCTATGGTGGGGATGACTGCCCACGGAAATTAATTAATTACAGCCAAGTGGAGCATTGAAATGGAGTGAAATGTACACCCAGGTGAATATATTCAAGGAGAGATAATTTAGGAGTGATCTGACACCTAAATTAAAGCCTATATCTCTATATGAGCGTGTTAACACCCAGCCTACGCTCGAGAGGAGTGATTTGGTGACCAGCCAGAGGGGAATCACCATGGTGGCGTCCTGACGCGATGGAATAAGGCAATTAATTGTAATTAATTGGCCGAAGCGATCGCGTGCACGCGAATGTTTATGAAACTTCCACGCCTAAATAAACAAGGAGTATATGTCATTTCGGCTGAAAATGTATTATTTCAAGGAAGGAGTCGCACCCGTATGTCCGGTGGACTAGTTTTTACGAGAAGCCTTTATAAGGGGGAGCAGTGCAGACCAAGCGAGTTGTCTTCAGTCTGTTCTCAAGTTCTTCTCCAGTATACACGTAACTAATACGCTGCCAGTAAGCGCGCGAAATGTTACAGTATCGACGCTCAGCAATTGAAGAACAATGGATGCACAGCATACAGCTTCATAAGTATAATCATGAAGTGCGTCGAAGTTAATTTAATACAGATATTTATCCATTATCTGACGCAAATATAAGTTCGCTACAGCGAAAGAGTAAATAATAATGTTTTTGGACATTACATATACCAGGAGGTATTGTCAGAGTTGTATATGACATTATCATCAGGATCACTACAATTATGGGAGCCTGGGAGGCATCGCCAATTAATCTGGACAGTGAACTGAACGATATTGAAGGTGACGAGGATCGAACGCCCGTAAACGCAGTTAGACTTTCACGGAGACCAGCGGTTGGCGTAATTGCATCGCATCTCTGAGGTCAGGCGTTAGGAGGAGTCCGATTAAGGATCAACCTGTGAAATAGTGAGAAAGTGTACATAAATTGTGTTATAGTGATTTAACAAGTGTTCATGTGTATTGTGATTAATATGTGTTGTGTAAAAGTGAAAGAAGCCACTGATAAGAGTATGTTTATCATGTGGGAAATATGTGAAATCAAGTGTCGTGTAAGATATAGCATGATGGCTTAAATCAAGCGTCATGGTAGATCCGGAGCTGAAATGCTGGTATCATCCAGCGAAAGTGAAAAAGTGAGTACCAATTTACAATGTTATTCTAACTAAATAGTTCACCATACAACGACGCATCACTTTGAGACTAAGATGTAACAGTCACTTATTGAACGAGTTTTCACCACTCGTCTTGAATAGAATATGGCTTGGAAGGTGATTTGTTTAGGGCCAGTCAGGCCTAAAATTGTGATGAATGAAACGGTAACGTTAAATGACAAATAATAATAATAATCTGGGGTCGGCAACAGTAAAGTGATAGGCATTATTGGCCTAAATAACGTTCAAAGTGTGTCATGTCTAATATAAAGATACTGTATTTTGGTAAACAGTAAGAAAGTAACGTGGAATATAGCGAGATACGAGAGTTTTTCAGTGTCAATGAAGTGTTGAATGAATATTTGAGATGGTCAATTCTTAGGATTGTATTTGAGGACCATTAAAGTAATGTAAGCCAGTAAATTTATACCTTGTTTTAGGAGCTATTTAAAGCTTTGGCTTAAGTGTTATTACAGAGAGAACGCGGGTGTCTTAATAATTGAGTCATCTATGAGAAGTATTGTTTGAGCCGCATATAGCGTGCAGAATTAACGTAGAATCCAGTGATTTACGTAAATATATTGCGGGGACCAAACTAGTATAGCTTGCGCGTTAGGTGAGAAGTTGGCTAATCTACGAGTTAGTATCGCCTTTGTGCATACTTTTATTATTCGCAGCGAATTGGACAGAGCCTGTCTGTATCCATCGCTTGCATGAATTATCGCCACGAGTGATGTCCGTTGAGACTCCGTGAGCACATGTTAAAATGGTCTGCCATGAGAGGTAAGAATCATATTCGTCGTTTAGGAAACGCAGATTGCCGTATTATGTTTATTGAGACAGCTGCTGGTGAGGATCTTGTATTCTCATTATGATGCGCGTCCAAAGCCACCAGTATTCACCATAGAACGGCAAGAGTATCACAGGATCCATCCCCAGCCATGAATGTTAATAGGAGCCAAGTTGAGCCCAATACACTATAAATATAGGTGTTAAATAATTAGAATGACTCAAGTACTTAAGAACAACACCTAGCGTAACTCTATTGTACTGCGATTGTAAACAAAATTGACCTTGCCAGCAGATGAGAAGGAGTGGGGGATAGCCCACTGAGACGAGCGGCCATCTTGCGCGGCCTGCCGGAACTAATTTTATTGCCTGCTAGGGGAAGGGGACGTCGGTCCGCCAGTCCTTTAAATTAGAGTCAGAGAGGGACACTGAAGAATCTCTATATTTCGATATGCAATTAAGATATGATTGTTATGATGATGCCAATTGAATTAAATGATGTGTTTCAACACACATACATTATTGGATCAATGAAATCGGATAATATTTGGCCCAGTTATTCTCTGAGGAGGAACACTGAACCAAATAAATTGTTAGGCATCTTTTTGGAATGCATTTTTGCCAGTTCACGCTAATTTATGCAGACGGGTATGTGATTTCTAAGAACATGACACGTTTGTAACGATAATAAGCCCGACAAGACCCAGAAAACCGTTGTATGGTGAAACTATAAACATTTCTATCCATGTCTATTTTGGAAGGGAAACGTACCACTTTTTAAGCGTTTCATATTGATGGAAAGAAGGAAGATGATTCACACGACACAACAAATATTTGTTAATTAAGGCATAAAATAATGAATTTATGCTAATCAAGGTAAATGCCATAAGAAACGGAGTAATGTTTTATTATTACAGTATTAATGTCATTTAGATGTGATATGTGACTTTTTGTGTTGTGATACTCCAATTATGTAAATTGTGTCACATGATGAACACTATGGAGACCCGTAGAAGTCTGAAAGTATCAATGATAGGATGCTAGAAATAGATTTGAGTGCAGTATAGCACCAATTAAGAAGAGACTCACAAAATAACCCTGATTTTAATTGTGGGAATTAAATATAATTTATCCTTTATTTGTATTTGTTGTATAGCCATGATTTTATACCAGTAAATGTTTTATTTTAGGAATATGTTGTGTATTTCATGTAGAGTAGTTACCTGGTAGACTCAAATCCTGAGCATGTGGTCGTATGGTGGGCAGGAACGTCCCATACCTCGAAAGACCGTGAGTTAGCTGGGATACGAACACATGTTCCACATGATGACAATCGGGTACAATATATATATTTAATCCATAAGTGACGTTATTTCTTACACTGCCCATAGCAGGAATTTTTCTTGTCCCCTATGACAGCGCTCAAACTAAGCGTAAATACCATGAGATAACACTCACAGTTCAGGGGAAAACACTGCAAAAAGGAACGGAAATAATTCCGCTGGCAGACGTGAAAAGAAAGCCTTCGAACCCCGAGGACGTCACCAGGATACGAACCTAACACAGACATTTAACTACCACCGACGAACATATTCGCACCAGGTCTACAATAACACAATATTTGGGGACACAATATATATAACAGAGGTAGGGTTTTTTACATGACGAGGAACCAAAGGCAAACCGTATATGCAGACAATAGAAAAGCGTGTCAGCAAACCCAAGCACATTGGCTCAACACATGCGATAAGTAGACTAGCAGTAGGCACTTTACACGCCATTGAAACTTGACACTATCGCCAGTCAGCGATAAGACGTAAATGAACATGCGACCTTCGCAAGCACCAGACAGGCTAGGAGCGCTCTCACTCCGGCAGTAATATACACAATCATTCACGCCATTTTCAAAGCAGGATAACTCCCTAAATTAAAGTACGAGGGACGTTCCGAACTACACAAAACACTCACACTGATGTACATTTTCGCACGCGTATTTCAAACATACAATACATGCCATGGTACATAAAACACAGAAATTGTGGTACCGAGGCCTTAGCCCAAGGCATATGCAGACGCACAGAACAGATACCATACCTTTTGGGGTTGCGTCAAATCCGCATGCCTGTACCAAACATATTACATACATAATAGACAGACTACAGCCTCCAGCAGCTTAGGCTACCGAAAGGTATGCACCAGGGCCTAACACATCCAACACACAGAAGCACGATAGAAACGTGCCAAAAAGGAAGCTAGGAAGTTGAATCTCCTCCGAATAGATACCTTCTGTGGTCTTATAGCAGCGAAAAATTGGGACATTATTGGTTTGAGCTGTGTGTTGGATCTAACTGATCTGCTGCTGAGCACTGTGGCCGTCACCTTATTGGCGCGACTGAAGAACAGATAGTGTATTTGTATGTGAGTGATACTATAGGAGTATAGTGTCTTTTGGTGTGTTGGGGAATATATTTACAATGGGTATATGTACAATTTCTGCTTCAACTGGAAATAATAGTTAATTATGCATTTGGCAATGGATGCCTTGCTGTTGCTTCCCTGTTTGAGTCCCTTACCCTTATTTTGCGTGGTAGCCGCGCCTCCACCAATTATGTTTTATCCCTTGGTTGGGAGTGGGATAAACACGGTAGTGCAGATGTGCTAATTTTGAGGATTGCTTCCAACGGCATTTTTGGCGCGACAACACGATTAGAGGCAACACTAGGGATGCATAAAATCCCAACAGACAACGCAGACATAAAACACGAAGCGTTACACGGGACCACGGGTCCGAATACCCAGTAAAACCGGACGCCGTGAAAAACAAAACGGCCTCCCGCAAGGAAGTGTACTGGCACCAATCCTGTTCAATATATACACAAACGACCAACCTATAGCCCCGAACACCAGAAGTTTCCTGTATTCTGATGACTTTACTCTAGGTACTCAGAGCGCAGATTTTGAATCAGTGGAGAACACCCTCACGAATGCCCTTAAAGATCTTTCCAGTTTCTACAACACAAGCCAGCTTATGCCAAACCCCTCAAAGACACAAGTGTGTGCTTTTCATTTGAGAAATAGGGAAGCTACTCGCAAGTTTAAGATCGTATGGTCAGGGGTCGAACTGGAACACTGTGAGACTCCAAAATATCTAGGAGTGACACTTGACAGATCTCTTACTTTCAAAAAGCACTGCATGAACTCCAAGTCGAAAGTTTCCTCCAGGAACAATCTCCTACGCAAACTGGCTGGATCACAGTGGGGTATTCAACCTGAAACGATCCAAAGTTCTGCAATGGCACTATGCTATTCTGCAGCAGAGTATGCTTCTCTTGTTTGGTATAATTCAACACATGCAAAAAGGTGGATGTAGCACTCAAAAGATACCTGCAGAATTATAACAGGTTGCTTGAAATGAACTCCAGTCGAATGGCTTTATCTCCTCGCAGGAATAGCACCGCCCCCTGTTCGAAGAGAAATAGCTTCGAACAAGGAACGAAAGACAGTGGAGCATGAAATAACTCATCCTCTATATGGACACGAACCGCTGCCGCAACGACTGAAGTCGAGGAAGAGTTTCCTTAGAACATCGAAGGAACTTAGAACCACTGCTGAAAAAGCTAGGTTGCAAATGTGGAGGGCGACGACCAACCTTCCCCCTGGTAGGGAAAATTTTTCTGATCTCTACCTCCTGGCTATGACGAGGAATGGACGACTTGGAAATCTCTCAATAGACTGCGCTCTAGAGTAGGCAGATCAAGGGTTAATATGGCACGATGAGGTAACATTGACCAGAATGATGTTCAATGTGATTGTGGAGAATACCAGACTGTTCATCATATGACTGAGTGTCGTCTGTGCCCAGCATCCTGCACGGAAGAAGATCTTCGTCGGGGAACACAGAGTGCACTGGAAGTGGCCAAGTTTTGGGCAAAGATAATATAATAACTGTGTTATATGTTTTAAAATGTATGTTTCTGATACGAGAATAATAATAATAATAATAATCCCGAAAGTGGCAAGCAGTGAAGATAACTAAATATATATGTTTTTGTTTGAGTCATCAGTCTTTTGACTGGTTTGAAGCAGATCTCCACGCCTCCCTGTCCTGAGCTAATCGTTTCATCACTACATGGCTACCACACCCTACATCTGAGGCAATCTGTATAAAATATTCAAACCTTGGTCTACCCCTACAGTTCTTGCCCTCGACCCTTCCATAACTAAGCTTGCTATTCCTGGGTGTCTTAGTATGTGTCCTACCAACCTATCTCTTCTCTTCATTAGCAGTCGCCAGAAACATTTCTCCTCTCTCACTAGTCTTAATACCTCTTCGTTTGTAACCCCATCTACCCATCTGAACTTCATCATTCTTCAGTAACACCACATTTCAAATGCTTCAATTCTCCTCTTTTCTTCTGCACCAATAGTCCAAGTTTCACTTCCATAGAGTGCCACGCTTCAGACAGAGGCCTTCAAAAATGACTTCATTATACCTAAATCTAAATTCGATGTCAACAGATTCCTTTTCTGTAGAAATGCTTTCCTTTCCTGAGCTAACCTACTTTTTATATCCGCTTTGCTTCGTCCATCACTGGTTAGTTTGCTTCCTAAGTAACAGAAGTCTCCTACTTCCTTTAGTTTTTCACCTGCCAATTTGATGTCCAAAGAGGTTTCTGATTTATTTCCGCTGCATTCCAATATTTTTGTTTCACATTTATTAATTTTCATCATGAATTCTTTCTTCAAGACGGAGTCCATACCATTCAAAAACTCATTCAAATCCTCAGGCTTGCCGGCCAAGATGACGATGTCATCGGCAAACCTCAGAGTTTAAATTATTTCTCCTTGAATCTTCACTCCCACATTAAACTTTTCTCCAATTTCCTTCATTGCTTGCTCAATGTAAATATTGAAAAGTATGGGTGATAAGTTGCAGCCTTGCCTTACACCTTTCTGAATACCAGCTTCTCTCTCATGTCCTTCAGCTCGAATGACTGCTGCCTGGTTTCTGTATAGATTGTATATCACCCTCCTATCCATGTACTTTATTCCAATCGTTTTCAAAATGCCAAACAATTTAGTCCAATCAACGTTATCAAAAGCCTTTTCTAAGTCTACAAATGCCATGAACGTTCTCTTATCTTTTCTTATTCTACCTTCCAAAATCAGCCTAAGACTTAGTACAACTTCTCTTGTTCCTATATTTCTCCTGAAACCAAACTGCTCTTCACCCAACTCCGTTTCTATCTGGCTTTCCATCCTCATGTAAATTATTTTGGACAGGATCCTTGAAGCATGAGTTATAAACCTGATTGTACGGTAACTTTCACATCTGTCAGCTCCTACTTTCTTCGGTATAGGGATGATAACATTCTTCTTGAAATAAGAGGGTACCTCACTTGTTTCATAAATCCTGCACTCCAAGTGCAATAACCTGACACAGACCATCATCACATATGCAGCATAGCAACTCAATCGGTATATCATCAATGCCTGGTGCTTTGTTCCTGCTTAAGTCTTCCTATGCTCAGTCCAATTCTGATCCCAATATTGAATCTCATTTTGCATCTTCATCAATTTTCACCTCCCTTTCCATTACATGATTCTCATTCTCCTTTCCCTTATATCACCTTATACAAACAATATACGTAAGAATCAGCAATTCTTCTAGGTTTGTGCCGTGTCTTGTGTGGGGTTTCGCCTAGGACACCAAGCTGGCTCATCGGCGGGCGCTTGGTGTCCCTGCCCGGACCCCCACAGGTGCACCTCGTGTTTCTCTTGCTTTTGGTTCTCGCAGTCAAGGATTGCAGTTGCACTCTATATAATGGGAGGTGGCGCGCAGTTCGATACTCCTGTGGGGGTCCGGGCGGGGACACCAAGCGCCCGCCGATGAGCCAGCTTGGTGTCCTAGGCGAAACCCCACACAAGACACGGCACAAACCTAGAAGAATTGCTGATTTTTAATTCACCGGCCGTGAAAGCCAATACACCAATATACGTAAGCTTTCCATCTCTCAACTTTTCTTCCCTATCTCATAGAGGCTTTCCTTTTGTGTCCTTAATATTACAGCACTTAAGTCTTCTTTTCCCCCAAAGTATTCTTAATCCTTCGATAAGCTCTATCTACTTTTCCTAATTTCAGGCAATGTTCTATGCCTGCACATTTCTCTTTCAACCATTCTTCTTTCGCGTCCTTGCACTTCTTGTTGACCTCATTTCTCCGACTTTTGTATTCTGCTTTCCCCTTTTCATCTCTTACATTCTTGTGTTTCCGCCTTTCGTCCATCAATTCTAGTATATCCTGAGTGGTCCACGGTTTTCTACCTATTCTTTCTTTCCTACCAATGTTTTCTTCTGCGGATTTTGTTATTTCATTCTTTAAAAGTGCCCATTCATCTGCAATTGAAGTTTGTTTAGGGTTTTCCATTAGTCCTTCCTTTATACTCTCCTTGAATCTTTCGTTAACATCCTTCTCTTTCAGTCTGTCTATTGCCCAGCTTTTTGGCTTTTGACTTTTCTTCAGTTTCTTCATCTTTAATCTGCATTTCATAACAGCCAGATTGAGGTCAGAGTTTATGTCAGCACCGGGATATGTTTTACAATCCAAAATCTGGTTTCGAAACCTCTGCTTGACCATAATGGAATAGATTTGGTAACGGCCTGTATCTCTTGGTCTCATCAATGTGTATATTCTTCTATTTTGGTTATTGGATAAGGTGTTAACTATAACCAACTCATGCTCGGTGCAGAATTCCATCAGCCTGCTTCCTCGATCATTCCTTTCATCTAATCCGAAATCTCCTATTATCTTCCCTTCTCTTCCGTTTCCTACGACAGCATTCCAATCTCCCATTACTATAACATTTTCATCACCCTTGATATACCTACGAATTTCATCTATTTCTTCGTAGACCTTTTCAACATCTTCATCACCAGCTTGAATGGTAGGCATATAGACTTGTACCACTGTGGTGCACGAATATTTTGTATTGATTTTTGCTACAATAATCCGTTCACTATATTACTCATAATAATCCACCCGTTGTCCAAGTTTCCTACTCAATATGAGACCAACCCCTGCTTGGCCATTGTTTGATATTGTGCAAATGACCCTATAGTCTCCTGACCAAAAGTCCTGTTCTTCCTGCCAGCGCATTTCACTAATCCCAACCAAATTCAACCTCAACCTATCTATTTCTCTTCCTAAGTTTTCTAACCTTCCACATCCCAGCAGACTTCTAACATTCCACGCTCCGGTCCGTAGAATGTCAGATTTCCTCTTTGTCACTTCTGTGATGTTAACCCCCTCTCGAATAGTTCCCACCCGGAGATCCCACCGGGGGACTAGTTTACCTCCGGATTGGAATTTTTCAAGGGAGGAGGCCATCATCACATGTAATTATGCACAGAGAGGTGCATATCCTCGGTAAGAGCTTTAGGGCTGTAGTTTCCCGTTGCTTTCAGCCGTGCAGCAGAACGCAATGTAGCCATTAGTTGGCTTATATTATCAATATATTAACCGTCTATAAGACAAGTAATGAATTGATTTATTATGAAAGGCTGCTACACCCTTTCAGAATAAGTAATAGAGCAATTCTACTTACAAAAATACTAACCTTTTACTAACAATTAAATACCAAAGTTCTACTAACTAAAATACTTAAGTTCCACCACCAAGAAAATACTATCACTAAAACAGTCTGTCACCAGGCACACTCACATGCAAATTCACACATCACAGTCTAATGAAACAATGAACTATATCTAATAAACAATGCAACTTCCACCACACACACTCACACACCACATATATAGTATGCGGAAATCCAGCCTGATAAAAAAGGCTCAGTTAGGCATGAGACAATATGTCTCCGGGGCGGGCGTTGTGCAAAAGCAAAGCAGGGGAACCTCAAAGTGGATTGCATAAAAAAACAGTTGTTGAAGCCTTATCGTTACCAAGGAAGAAAAACCAAGAACACAGTCAAGGATAAGATAAAAGATAAAAGAAAACAAAAGGTTAACTGTATCTGGCAAGAGGCCATTTTCAAAGGAACCGATCAGCTCGTTCCTCAACCTTAATTCACAGGGTTCAAAAGAGAAGTGATCAAAAGAAAAACATAATGTTCATCTGCCCCAGCAACTATTTCGTCGCACATTATCAGACGTCACTTCACTATATTTCCTGAGTGACTTAATCCATAATAATTTGATACAATATCCTGGAAATACCCATATCACAAAAATCTGCTAAGCACTGCATCAAAAATCACAATTAAGATTAAGGCCCGAATTACTATTCAAATAATTCATGGTTTTTGGGCTAATGCCGTGTGATTTTGAATTAAATACCACCTTGCCTCCTTTTTCAATGGAATTAAACAATGTGGCCAAAGAAAGTATATCAATGAGATGACAAAAATCTAGATAAATTCCTCTGTTCGTCACCAGAGAGCAGCTGCCAGAAATTACTGTATGGACCATGGTAGAAATAACGCGCCGTATTAATAAGAACGGGGGACAGAGTGGTAAGGAGGGAGAAGGTGAAGGGAGCGGGGGGAAGTTATAGAGACTCCTCGAAAAATGAGGATGTGTTTCTCCACCCCTTCTCCCCCCCCCCCCCCTTCCCCCTTCATCCTTATTTGTGACATCCTCCTTCTTCAAGGAATCTAGGTGCTTTTCATTCCTTCCTACGTTTATCAAAGTGAAGTTAGTTTTCTGGGAATTTCAGACACACTGTTGATTTAAGGGTCTTAATATGTGGTTTTCGGGGACCCTTTATAGACTCCCGAATTTTGTGTCTCACATTGAGAAGTGCAACGTATGCTTTGGTTGTCCTTCTAGGATAATTTTTATATTTCGTCTATTTTAACATGTATTTTGAACTGTTTTGTCCTATACCCAACCTTCTATGAGATATACGGTGAAGAGTTTATAAATGACTGGTGTATAGACTCTCATGGATACCATACCTAATTTTACGATGCTCCAAACATCCAAACACGAGATACAGGCGTACATAAAGATACACAGAAAGGCAAACCGACAAATCCTTTGACTACAACATATCACAGCGGCTTCGTGGCGCAGTTGGAAGCATGCTGAGTTTCTATGCCCATGATCGCGGGTTCAAACCCGGCCGAAGTCGTCGGATTTCTTAAGAGCTTTGAAAATCCCTCAGTATGCTTTTTTGGAGGGGAAGTAGGGCTAGCGGGCCCATGTCATAGAATTATGGCATATGAAGGAACCTTCCACTAAGTACAATTGTGTGAAGCTAAATTTGTAGGTTAGATTTGATAAACGCTCTATTAGCTCCAACGTTTACCGCCAGGTGCCGGTTGCGCTGGCATCTAGTAGCCGAGTTCACAGCAAGGTGTCGTTGGCGGCAACATTTGGTAGCAAAAGTAGGAACTACTTGAAATTCATCGTCTGCAGTCCTTTTCTGAAATACAGATAACACACACTAATACAGCCATCAGAATTAACACCGGTTATCAAGCAGATTCTACACACACCCAAAGTACACGAGGCTACATGACCGCGTTGTCGCAGCCCCTAAACTGAGGAACCAACCAACCTACAACATATCACCCATATGTCCTAATATGGATACTTCAACCACACAGTATCAAACAAAATCATCCTTACGATGAACCCGTTTGTCGACAAAAGAGTGATAAGTTAGAATGTGCTCAAACTAATTTCACATAACGTGTACTTCCTGACGTGAAAATGAAATTGAAAACCTCGTAGACTAAACCCAATACACCTCACATAAAAACTGACCCTCACCGTTGTGTTAAGTCGCCATCCACAGGAAAACCCCTTTAATATATTATAAAAGCTTGTGGCGCATGAAAATTCAGGACTAGCAGTAATGCCCGGCTTCGCCCGGAGGATTTATTTGTTTTATGGATGATAATGAATACTACCACAGAACTGGCACATGATACTTAAGCTAACAGAAAAAAACAAGTAGTTCCGTGAAGAACTATAGAGCTTATTTTCATGTATCCTACTCATGCTAATTGCCTCTATCAACATACAAAATTTCAGTTTGATTGTTGTGATAGATTCGTAGATATTGAGAACCGTCTAAATATTTCAGATGGTCACCAGGTTGGAATTTTATTTATGTACTATTACATGAAGATTATTGTGAACGTGTGGTATTCAGACATCAATTGCATGATTAGGACACAATAAGTAAAACCACGATATTGAAATTTCGCACAGCTGCCATCTTGTGGTTATGAAAACAATTGAAATAAATTAGATGCCAGTGGATTAACATTTGTATAAGCACATATCGTGCAAACTTTCACTGCATTCGGATTGTTAAATCGCGAGAAACGTACATTTAAATATTTATACTTCGCGTCGCCGCCATGTTGGATTTGTACTCACCAGGTTACTGAAAGTCATAAAGGTGAACTTACATTCATAGCCTCTGTGAACAAAAAAAATCAGTTTGATTGCTGTAAATGATTCGTAGATATTGAGAACCGTCAAAATATTTCGGATGCTAGCCATTTTGGATTGTTATATGTATAGGCCATAGAGTTATGTATCATTCAAGGAAAATTATTGTGTAGCTTCATTATTCAAACTTCACTTCGATCGCATTATTACGTCACAAGAAATAAAAACTTAATTTTAAAATTTCGCACAGCCGCCATCTTGAGGTTATGTAAACAATTGAACTAAATTAGAAGCCAGTGTATTACAATATGTACAATCATTTACAGTACCACATTTCACTACGCTCAGATGGTTAAATCACCAGAATTTTCTATTAAAAGATTTCACATTCGCTTGGCCGCCATGTTCGTTGTGTACATGCCAGGTTTTTGAAAGTTACACAGTTAACCTTGAAGCAGTGCCCTTTATCACCGTAAAAATTTCAGAGTGATATCATAAATAGTTTCGGAGATATTGAATGCCAGTGAAATATTTCGCACGGCGCCATTTTGAGGTTATGTAAACAATTGAACTAAATGAGACACCAGTGCATTACAATGTGTATAAACATTTTCTGTACCATGTTTTATTACGTTTGGATGCTTAAATCTTGAGAAAAGTCTATTTAAAAGTCTCAACTTCGCTTGGCCGCCATGTTTGTTTTATAGATACCAGGTTTTTGAAAGTCTCATAGGTGAACTTCTAGTAATTCCCTTTATCATCGTACAAAATTTCAGGGTGATACCGGTAATAGTTTCGGAGATACTGAATACTGGTGAAATATTTCGCACAGCCGCCATGTTGGATTGGTGAGACACAATACAATTTGAAGAGCATGGTCGGGGTCTACAGTACTGACACATGTAATTTACAAACGAATTGAAAAATATGATTAGAATGTGGAGTATGTGGTATTAAATGACACCGCCAAACGCCTATATCTTATTGGCTGTTAGAAAAGTAGAGATCAATAGTGTCGCCTTTTGTCGCATGGCGCCGTAGGAAAATAATCAGAGCACATTGGAAAACTTCGGCTGTCCCGAGCTCCTGAGGTAGCAGTAGTGTCATTTATCACCACATACCGCTGAAGGGTAAGGATCGGAATAAATGAAAGTAAAGTTGAAAGAACCAACGCTTATTGCAGCTGATAACTCCTATGTATTGCACCAACACCATCGCACTTATACAGAGGTATAATATTTTCATGATAATAACTGTTTTGAGGGGTCTAAGGAATATTTTTGCACTAATTACTCCCCATGACTCAAATTTATAAGTGGCGCAAGATGTAACTATTTTCGCAATTCTGCACCAAAACATTGGTAGTGACGACGTGATGCAGCCCGCATTACCTGCCAACAATAGACTTATAGAAATATTCTTACAGTTACACTACTATGGACATGAATGGTGGTTTTCAAGTTAATTTTGTCTGTCGCTCTTAAAGTAGGGAATGGAGAGAGTTATCCAAAGGCTAAGTATATAAAATTTGGTTCAGATTGGAGAAACGGTGTAGATTTGTGCCAAAGGGCCTAAATGCAAGGAATGGATTGGTCTATACGAAATTTCATGTCGACAGTGTTACTCTTAGGGTTCCAAAGGATAAGTATACAAATTTGGTTTCAGATCGGTGAAACGGTGTATATTTGTATAAATAACAGACAGACAAACAAACAAACAAACCAACATTGAGCTTTATATTTATAGATAGACTAGCAGAAGTGCCCGGCTTCGCCCCGTGGATTTATTTGTTTTATGGAAAATAATACAACTGCAGAACTGGCACATTATATTTAAACTAACAAATAAAAAATATTTTAAAAATGTAACTTTTTGTGGTGGTGGTGGGGCTGATACGTAGTACAGTTTAATGGACGTAATATTCTGGTCATGTTCCCGTAATGATAATGACTTACCGAGTTCCATTGAAATCGCTCCAACCGTTTAGATTTTATTAGACACACACACACACACACTCCTCACACACGCACTCACACACACACACACGCACACACACACGGACAAAAGGTGATCTCATAAGCCTATTTTTTTTTCAAAATTGAAAATAGGCTAAAAATAGAGAAAGCATTCATGGACAGTTGGCAGCCCTGGTGGCTCTTAATAATACGTTCAGTCATATCTGTTTATGTACACATAGTACATACAAAATTTGGTTGAAACCCAATTGGTAGCGTAGTAGTTGGAGCTATCAGCAGGCTTAGAATCATTTTGGCAACACTGTCATGTATAGCCTCCTGAAAATTAAACTGAAGTACTATTATCTCTATGTGTGACAATTTTGGAATAGTTCCCATGTATACATTCCAAGATATCCAACATAGAGCTCAAATTTCAATTGCGATTTTTCAGCAGTTGGTAGCACTGACATCATTTTCAAGTGAGACATTGAGATGTCCCAGTATAGATCTTTAATCATACCAAATTTGTTTTCGATTTCTGCAGCCGTTTAGGAGTTGATAGGGGGACACACACACACAGACAGACAGACAGACAGACAGAAGGACAGACAGACATTTTCCCGGATCGATCTCATAAGTCTACATTTTCCTCATTTTTTGCAAAATGTGAAAAGTAGGCTAAACAAGATGTATATACAACTTTTTGTTCTGCTGGTGGTAGTGGGGCTGTTAAGTAGTACAGTATAATGGACGTAACATTCAGGTCATTTTCCCTTAATTATATTGATAATAATGAATTGGGAAACCGCTATTTACTAACTACAGTACTGACACATGTAATTTACAAACGAGTTGTAAAATATGATTGGAAAGAGGAGTAAGTGGAATAAAAGACACTGCCTAGGGCCTATATTTCATTGGCTGTTAGAAAAGTAGAGTCAATAGTGTCGTCTTTTGTCGCATAGCACAGTAGGAAAATAATCAGAGCACCTAGGAAAACCTGGGCTCTCCCGAGCTCCTGAGGTAGCAAAAGTGTCATTGATCGCCCCATAGCGCTGAAGGATAAGGATCTGAATAAATGAAAGTAATTTTGAAAGCACCAACGCTTATTGCATCTGATAACCTCAATGTACTGCAGCAACAACATCGCACTATTAAAGAGGCATAATATTTTCATGATGAAAACAGTTTTAAGGGGCCTAGGAAATCTTCTTGCACTAATTATTCCCCGTGACTGCAATTTATTGGCGGTTATTTCGAAATGTAGGGAATGGAGAGGGTTGTCCAAAATATCAAGTGGACATTGTTACATGCAGGTTTCAAAAAGCATAAGTATACAAAATTTAGTTCAAAGTGTTCGAAACGATCCCTATTGAACCAGCAGGATTCAGACCACAAAGAAGATGTGCCGATCAAGTCCTGTCATTAACTACCTTCATCGAAGCAGGATTCCAACAAAGACTAAAGACTTCGGCAGCATTTGTAGACCTAAAGGTAGCTTACGACACAGTGTGGAGAGAAGGCGTTATCAGTAAACTCCTTAAAGTGATTCCATGCTGGAGTCTGGCTCACCTTATAAACAACATGCTGAGTGACAGAACATTTCGCGTAGTCATGGGAAGTGAAATCAGCAGATCCAGCAAACTAAACAATGGACTTGCACAAGGATCAGTGCTTGCCCCACTTCTGTTCAATTTATATATTTCAGATATACCCCCCACAAAATCCAGGAAATTTGGTTATGCAGATGATTGGGCACTTGCCACTAACGACCTATGCTTCGAGGAGATAGAGGAAACGCTGACAAAAGATCTCGCTGTTTTAGGAAACTACTTCCGAAAATGGAGACTCCAACCAAGCATGAGTAAAACAGAAGTTTCTTGTTTTCATCTGAACAATCGAATGGCTTCAAGGGATCTCAAGGTATACTTCGATAACACCCTTCTCCGCCACAATAGACACCCCAAATATCTGGGTGTTACACTCGATAGAACACTGTCGTTCCAAGAACACTTGAGAAAGAGTGCTGCCAAGATTCAGACACGCAACAACATCATTCGAAAACTATGTGGTACTATTTGGGATGCAAGTGCAACTACTTTACGTTGCTCAGCTCTTGGCCTGGTTTACTCTACTGCAGAATATTGTGCCCCTGTCTGGATAAACAGCCCTCATGTGAAGAGAATAGATGTTAAATTAAATGACACAATGAGAATGATCACAGGCACGATCAGATCAACTCCTATTCAGTGGCTGCCTGTATTAAGCCATATTCCCCCATCCCACCTCCGCAGATGCAATGCTTTGATGAATGAATACAAGAAGATCCAGATTAATCAAAGACTGTCCATTCATGAGGATATCCACCATCTACATATAGATAGACTGAAGTCAAGACATCCACCCATCTGCACGGCGGAGAACCTGGCAATGAGTAATTTCAACCTTACTGAGAAATGGTCTAATGAATGGAGACAATTCGCCCCAGCAGAGTCTTTGGAAATGCCATGCATCTCACAGAAGGTACCTGGCTCTGAACAACCTTGGAAAGTATGGTCCAAGCTAAACCGGATCCGAACTAACCATGGTGTGTGTGCAGATCTGCTATACAAATGGAGGAAAAAGTCATCATCTTGTTGCGACTGTGGTGCTGAGAGGCAAACTGTGAAGCACATCACCCAAGAATGCCCACTGAGCCGCTTCGACGGAGATAGAAGATAATTTTTCCTGGGGACGCCACAAGCGATTAACTATGTAAATAGTGTAAATATAGATATGTAGCTCATGTATACGCCATACGATAAATAAATAAATTAGTTCAGATCGGTGAAATGGTGAGATTTGTGCCAAAGGGCCTAAATGGAGGGATTGGAGTAGTATGTCAAAACTTTCAAGTAGACAGTGTTACTCCTAGAGTTTGAAAGTGTAAGTATGTAAAATGTGGTTCAGATCAGTGAAACGGTGTAGATTTGTGCCAAAGGGCCTAAATGCAGGGAATGGAGTGGTCTGTCCGAAATTTCATGTTGGCAGTGTTACTCGTCGGGTTGCAAATGGTAAGTATACAAATTTTAGTTCAGATCGGTGAACGGTGTAGATTTGTGTAAATAACAGACAGACAGATAGACAGACAGACAAACATTGAGCTTTCCTCCAATGGCCCAAAATCCTAAAATCCCCAGAATATACTACACAAGCAGAAGTACCCGTTCTTCGAACAGTGTCCGGTGTTAACACCAGACATTATCAACTGAGCTACTGTTGCAATGGTTAGCGGCTTGTCATTCCTTCATAAGTTTATCAGAACGATGTTAGTTTTCTGGGAATATCACACACACTTAAATTGTGGTTTTCCGAGACCTTTTATAGACTCCCGAATTTTGTGTCTCACATTGAGAAGCGCAACATATGCTTTGGTCGTCCTTCTAGGATAATTATTATATTTCGCCTATTTTAGCATGTATTATGAGAAGTTTTGTCCTTTATCCACTCTTCTACTGTATGAAAAGTACGGTGAAGAGTTTTATAAATGATTGGTGTATTGACTCTCATGTATGCCATGCCTAATTTTACGATGCACCAAGCATCCGAACACGAGTTATAGGCGTGCATAAAGATACACAGAAAGACAGACAGACATTTCTATTGTCTACAACATATCACCGAGATATCCAAATATGGGTATATCTACAACACAGTATCTAACAAAATCATTCTAACGATGAACCCGTATGTCCACAAAAATAAATAAAAAATAAATGATGAGTTAAAATGTGCTCTCAAACTAAATTCACCTAACGTGTACTTCATGACGTGAAATAGAATTGAAAGCCTTGTAGACGAAACTCAATACACGTCACATAAAAACTGACCCTCTACGTTGTGTTAGGTCCCCATACACAGGAAGACCCCTTTCATAAATTATAAAGGCTTGTGGTGAATGAAAATTCAGGTTCTTTAGCCTCAATTGGCCCAAATTCCTAAAAGCCGCAAAATATGCTGATTCAATTCAGGATTTTTTGAAAATAATGTTGCTGTTTGGAGATATAATAGACCTTCTGTACTATATGTCGCACGTGAAAATTGCGTGAAACATTTCTAGGATACCCCTTGACCCCCTTAATTGCATTGATGAATTATACGGTCTACGTTAGTTCCGTGATAACCTTATAGCCATTTGCAAACTTTCACAGAAATGTAATAAATGGAGTGACATTGCTTCTTACAGAAATAGATGGAAAGTTGGATGCCACCCCTTGAGATAAAGTTGTCATTGTTACCGATTTGCATTCCTTCATTAGTTTGTTAAATTAAGTTTAAATTAGTTTTCTGGGAATATTTCAGAAACTGTTGGTTTTAGAGCCTTATAATGTAGTTTTAGAGGACCCTTTAGGGCTCCCGAGTTTTGTTCCTGGCACCGAGGGGCTTTGTCTTGTCGTTGTACGCCATAATATAATATAGGGATATGAATATAATAGGCCTGCCGTACCACACCCGCAGGAGTAAATCGCGTGAAAAAAATCTAGATTACCCCTAGACCCCCTGAAGCGCATTATACGTATTGATGAATTTTACAGCTTAATTTGGTTCCGTGATAACCTTCTAGCCGTTTGCAAACTTTCACACTAATATAATTAAAGGAATTGCAATAGATGGACCTCTGAGAATATGTTGCCATGGTTACCGACTTGCATTCATTCATTAGTTTATTAAATGAAATTAGTTTTCTGGGAATATCTCAAAAACGGTTGGTTTTAGGGCCTGTCACATTGAGGGGCTGAAAATGAGCTTTGTCTCGTCATTCTATGCCTATTTCAGCATGTATTTTAAGGGGGTATGCCCCCTTTTAAGAGAGGTACGGAGAAGAGTTACATCAATGATTAGTGTCGTGCCTCTGATGGATACCTGCATCAAATTTTACGTTGGTACACCCAGCCGTTCTCGAGTTATAAGTGAACAAATTTGTCCACAGACAGACAAAAGATATTTTCGCGCGCATCCATCATAAATCAGTTTGAAACGCGTAAATAACTCAAATTTCCGTAGAAATTCAGAAAAAAAACAGGCAAACTTTCTTTTTATATATAGAGTGGTAGACTGAACCGCTCGATGTGACCGTGTTTTATTGCACAAATTTAGGTTTTACTCGCTAACCATTGGAGATACACGAAAAGTGATAAGGACCTTTCGGATAGAAAATTAAATGTTAGAGCTCGTGTATGCTATTAAAAGTTTGCTATTTCTTAGCGTTCTCTTTTTATTTGAAATGGAAATATGAAATTTTGGAACCAATGGGTTTAGTGATGTCACAAATGTGGGTTTAACTCGCTAACCGTTGGAGATACACGATAAGTGATTAGGACCCTTCGGATAGAACATTAAATTTTAAAGCTCGTATTGTCCCCGGATCTTGCAAACGTCCGTGACATAATGACGAGCTGATGGTAACGAACGAACGCTAGTCCAGAGAGACAACAAGACTAATGATGTTTGAATAACGCGTCATGTCATCAACGAACGACGAATCTTCGTAATGTGCAACGAGATATGTAAATAGGCTGAATCACTCGGACCCTTTAATGAAAGTGATTATCTAGTGTAAATATGATATCAGATGGACTTTGATTTCTGATTATCAAATTTTGCGAAGTGGTGAATGATAGGAAGGTTGATTTTTAAAATGATTGTGTTGTTTGTTTGTGTTTTGAAATTTTTTGCCAGTTAAAGATAAATTTAATTATCAATAAATTGAGATATTTTAAGGAACTGTGTGTTTCAAAAAAATAATTTCACTCCTTACCTACTTGAGAATTACCGAAATCAGGGATGCCAGATAGACCAATTATTTGCCTAGATAGACCCTGGGATAGATTTTCTCGTGCTTATCTGATTTCGGTATTTTTCAAAATGTGGTGATTTGGATCTTGATCCAAACGGGCACATAAGGTAGAGGAGGGAAGTTTGGCGCCCGTGCTAAGGGGATACTGAATTCCTCTTTCGAACTTTTTTTCGAAAAAGCGTTCGTGTAGACTTTTGAGTTTTGATCTTTTGACAAAACCAAATATTTTTTTAAGGGATTTGTTGAGTCCGTGTTTTGAGGACACAGTAGAGTTTGTACTTTTGGAATAAGAATTTTGAATTTGATTTTGAGATGATTTCGTTTCATTTGGGTGTAATATTTAAGGGAGTTTTTTTTTAATAAGTGTTAGAATTGGGAGTTGTTGTTTGTTTTGTTGAAAACGCACACTTATAGTATCCAGATGGAGGATTTTTGAATTTTGCATAATAGTTGGTGTTGATTGAATTTAAGATTTAAATCAGTAGAGCATTTTTTTACATTAAATAGCGACATAGGGTAAATCTCAATTTATTAGGAATTCTCAAATGCTACTAGGCTAGTCCATGTTTAGTATTAAGCTTCGTTGATACCTTAGATTACCTATCCTACATTTCTCTGTTGGAAGACATGGATAAAGTATTGGAGGTTTTAGCTCGACTGGAGTCGAACAATAAGGAGAGTTTGGAGAAAGCAGCTCTTATGGAGAGTAAACTGATGGAAAATTCCCAAAAGTTGTAAAAGCAGATCCAAGAAAATTCCCAATATTTAGAAAGTAAAATGAAAATTCTAAATCATTAGAGGATAAATTATGTGAGTCTTTTGAAACTAAATTAAATGAAAGTTCAAATTCCCTAAAACCAGACATAGATATCAAACTTTCAGAGAGTTCTAAGCACTTTGAAGACAGATTAAGGCACTGACGCGTTAAGAGAATCTTTGGAAGAAAAGATTTCGGAACATTCCAAAGCCTTCGATAGATTAACTGAAAGTTCACGCCTAATGGATCAAAAAATCATAGGTAAGTCAGAAACTTTGAGGTTAGACTTAGCCGATAATTTCAAATTGTTAGAGGATCGTTTGACCGAAAATGTGGGGAAACAGTTCGCAGAGAAGTCAAAAGTTTTTGGGGTACAGTTAGGCGAACTGTTTGAAAAAAACAGGATTTTAGAGACAAGGTTAGATGAGAATAGAATTTCATTGGAAACACAAATTAATGAAAGCACGAAAACATTGGAAGGCGAATTAGGAAAGACGCACCATAAATTGAAAGGCATGGAAGCAAACTTTGAAAAACATTCCAACAAAGTGGTCAACGATTTGGTTAATTTAGAAATCAGGATTACCGAAGAATGTAACTTCACTGCATGGCAGGTTTTACAGAAGGTAGCAACGGATTTCCGGGAAACTATTTTAGAACAATTGAAAGGAGACCGAGTAATCAAAGAACTTTGCGAGAGTGTGAAAGACACAGCACTTACTGAAATCAAAAGATCAATCCTGGATGAAGCTAAAGAGGAGGTCCAAGAAGCTGGAAGCTCTTTTTCCACACAAGTCAAGGTGATATCAGAAGATGTGGGAAAGATTCAAAAAGACGTATTTCATGTCACTAACCTTGTGAAGTACACGAAGTGATAATTAAGGGGCTAATCAATGACGTTCAAGAGACTAACGAAAACGTGAAAAGCAAAGAGACCGATCCTGTTACTAAGGGGTTCGTAAAGAAAACCATTGAAGAAATCCAAGCAGAATTGAAATAAAAACAGATGATTCAGAGTTGAGGAAAACAGTGGGAAGATTGGAAGAGAAGCTTTCATTATAAAAAACTCAACTAGACCAGAGAAAATTGGAAGAGATGCCAACTAATGAAAAAAAGAAAGAAATTTCTAAGGAATTTGAAGAGACAAGAGTAATAACAAATTCTGCTCCCATTGCAATCTACAAGGATAAGGATGACAAGCCAGGAAAATTTACCGGAACGGGGAGTATTCCACCGGCCGAATTTTTACGGGAGGTCACAGATTACATCCGGGACTCGAAGATTTCGAAAGAGAGAGAGAGATCCGGGTAGTAAGCAGATTTTTGGATGGGCCTGCACTGGTTTGGTTCCGCGCGTTCAGGTCAAATTTTCATAACTTCGAAGAATTTTCTAGAGGACTTATGAGAAAATTTTGGTCACCAGAAACGCAGCAACAAATAAGAGCAGAATTGTATGCCAAACGATATTCGACATCCCAGCCAACGAAATATTCAGCATATTTTTCACAGCAGTTGTCTAAACTACAATTTTTAGAACTGCCCATGCCAGATTTCGAGATGATATCCGCATTGATCCGACAATTTCCGATAGAAGTGCAAGGAACATTAATTGCAGCCAATATAGGAAATATGGAAGAATTTGATGAGGTATTACAGAGGTTAGACCATGCAAATGCAGAGTTCATTCATTTGAGAGGGAGTAAAACTGAGAATCATACCATAAATACGGTTGTGACTGATCGTCACAGTCAAACGAACCAGCCGTGGAATAAACCGAAAGATAATGTTGATAATAAAGAATGGAGCAATACTAGGGACACTCCATACCAGAATTGACCGTATGTAAGATCGTACAAGTATCAAAATAGGTGGAATAAATGGAATAAACCCGATTTTCAATCAAAACCCTATAATAGGACCCCACCACAAGTTCAACATAACAAAAGAGATGAACAACAAGAGAGAGAAAATTTTAAGCAACAGGCTAGGGAAGATATTGATAGGAGACATCAAGAGAGCAAACAGTACCTAGATGAGCAGCATAACAAACCAAGTATTTCCGGGTTACAAAAGCCGGTAGTAAATGATAAAAAACTCCCAAATGTTAACAAGTAGTTACGTTGCGAAGATCGTTATATGGCAAGTCGAAGACGAGGATTTGATAGACTTAAAAGAAGAAAGGATAGGACAAGAAAAACGATCAAAATTACCCATCATAGAATGTGAAGTTTATGGCATGAAAATTCATACCCTGATTGATACCGGAGCAATGCTTTGTGTTGTAAGCGAAAAGCTCTACGCTTTATGGAAGCTCACGGAAAGTTGCGAGGAGATTCCTGTATCAGGCATTAAGATACAAGGCATTATCCCTAACAAAGTGACAACATGCAAAACACAGTTGTATTTGAGGCTGAAAATACCTCTGCGAATGTTTTGTGTTAATTCATTTTAGGGGATTGGGACATCTTGGTCATCAACCCCGTGTAGTTGGCTGTGTGTTGAATTTGTCTGATGATCTGTATTTAGGCTACTAGTAGCTGTACCAGAGACAGGGAGGGGGGTAGGTGCCTTTGGGACTTGAAATGGGTACTATCCCGTCATTTGCCTGGAGGGAGTGTGTGAAAAAACGGGGGAAAACTACACTCAAGATGCTGGGATTCGAACCTACGATCTCTGGACTTGCTGAAGCTGGCCGCTCAGTCGTGGTGTACGATTTAACGGGCACGGCTACGCCGCGGGATTACATCTCTCGGCGAATGTGTAGAAAGAATTACCTCACTGAAAATTGTTCTATTTCATGAATTGATACTGTAACTTAAGAGGTTAGATACTGCTTATAGAGCCAAGAAAATGAACCATATTAATTTTGACTATGCCTGTCATAAATCTGGTACTTGTTCACAGCTGCACCAGCTTTGCTACCATGAAAAACTACTAAATATTATTTTATTTTTATCATTACTATTTTTACCCCATTTTCTAAATTTCCCTTACTTAAGCTGTACAGTATTTCGCCTCTATGTTCTGCTTACTCATTGTCAAGACACCATTATTGACACGTGCGACGTTGCAAGCTTCTATCGAATTATTAGCGTGACATTTGTCTTTACCTTTAAGGCTAAACAGCATTGTTCCCGTAATGCTCACCATCCAGCCGTTTGCTCTGAGTCCTTAACATTTGATATTGTTTTCTTTCTGCTTAGTAGTGCTTCAATCCTGACAGTTACAATGCACGTTGTGCTACAATTATCAGAAAGAATGACCTCTCCGATCTCGGTGCAATATGTACATTCAGCCATCTGTACATACTGACACTAGGCTTGATGTAGAACAGAAAATACGATCGTGATGATATCACTTTATTATTTACTAGCAGAAGTACGGTGTTCGGTGTTAACACCAGACATTATAATAATAATAATAATAATAATAATAATAATAATAATGTTATTTGTGTTACGTCCCGTTTAAGTACTGTTGCTTTTAGAGACGCACCAGACATTATCAATTGAGCTACTGTTGCAATGGTTAGCGGCTTGTCATTCCTTCATAAGTTTATCAAAACGAAGTTAGTTTTCTGGGAATATCACACACACTGTTAATTTAAGGGCCTTATAATGTGGTTTTCGGAGACCCTTTATAGACTCGCGAATTTTGTGTCTCACATTGAGAAGTGCAACATATGCTTTGGTCGTCCTTCTAGGATAATTTTTATATTTCGCCTATTTTAGCATGTATTTTGAGACGTTTTTCCCTATATCCACCCTTCTACTGTATGAAATGAATGGTGAAGAGTTTTATAAATGATTGGTGTATTGACTCATGTTTACCATACCTAATTTTACGATGCACCAAGCATCCGAACATGAGTTATAGGCGTACATAAGGATACACAGAAAGACAGACAGACAATACTATTGTCTACAACATATCACCCAGAAATCCAAATATGGGTATATCTACCACACAGTATCAAAGAAAATCATCCTTACGATGAACCCGTATGTCGACAAAAAAGAAAAAAAAGATTAGTTGAAATGTGCTCTCAAACTAAATTCACGTGACGTGTACTTCCTGACATGAAATAGAATTGAAATCATTGTAGATGAAACGCAATACACGTCACATAAAAACTGACCCTCTACGTTGTGTTGGATCCCCATACACAGGAAGACCTCTTTCATAAATTATAAAAGCTTGTGGTGCATGAAAATTCAGGTTCTTTAGTCTCAAATGGCCCAAATTCCTAAAAGTCGCAAAAATGCTGATTCAATTCAGGAATTTTTGAAAATAATGTTGCTGTTTGGAGATATAATAGACCTTCTGCACTATAAGTCGCACGTGAAAATTGCATGAAAAAATCCTAGGTTACCCCTAGACCCCCTTAATTGCATTGATGAATTATACAGTCTACGTTGGTTCCGTGATAACCTTATATTTGCAAACTTTCACAGAAATGTAATAAATGTAATAAATTGCTTCTTACTGAAATAGATGGAAAGTTGGATGCCACCCCTTGAGATAATGTTGTCATGGTTACCGATGTGCATTCCCTCATTAGTTTGTTAAATTAAATTTAATCAGTTTTCTGGGAATGTTTCAGAAACTGTTGGTTTTAGAGCCTTATAATGTAGTTTTCGAGGACCCTCGAGTTTTATTTCTGGCACCGAGGGGCTTTGTCTCGTCGTTGTACGCCACAATATAATAACAATAATAATAATAATAATATAACATAGGGATAGGAATATAATAGACCTGCCATACCACACACGCAGATGTAAATCGCGTGAAAAATCTAGACTACCCCTAAACCCCCTTAAGCGCATTTTACGTATTGATGAAATTTACAGCTTAATTTGGTTCCATAATAACCATCTAACCGTTTGCAAACTTTCACACTAATGTAATTAATGGAATTGTATTGCGTCTTACAGCAATAGATGGATCTCTGAGAATCTGTTGCCATGGTTATCGGCTTGCATTCGTTCATAGTTTATTAAATTAAATTAAATTAGTTTTCTGGGAATATGTCAAAAACGGTTGGACGTAGGACCTTAAAATGTGCTTTTAGGGCCCCCGAGTTTTGTCTCTCACATTGAGGGGTTGAAAATGTGCTTTGTCTCGTCCTTCTACTCCTATTTCAGCATGTATTTTAAGGGGGTATGCCCCCTTTTATGAGAGGTATAGAGAAGAGTTACATCAATGATTAGTGTCGTGCCTCTGATGGATATCTGTACCAAATTTTACGTTGATACACCCAGCCGTTCTCGAGTTATAAGGGAACAAAGTTGTCCACAGACAATCAAGCAAACAGACAGACAGACCAAAACATTATTTTCGCGCGCATCTATCATAAAACAGTCTGAAACGTGTAAATAACTCAAATTTCCGTAGAAATTCAGAAAAAAAAACAGACAAATTTTCTTTTTTATATATGTAGAGATATACTGCACCGCTCGATGTGACCGTGTTTTATTGCACAATTTTAGGTTTTACTCGCTAACCGTCGGAGATACACGAAAAGTGATAAGAACCTTTTGGATAGAAAATTAAATGCTAAAGCTCGTGTATACCATTAAAAGTTTGCTATTTCTTAGCGTTCTCTTTTTATTTGAAATGGAAATATGAAATTTTGAAACCAAAGGGTGTAGTGACGTCACAAAAGTAGGTTTTACTCGCTAACCGTCGGAGATACATGAAAAGTGATAAGGACCTTTCGGATACAAAATTAAATTTTGAAGCTCGTATGTGCCATAAAGAGTTTGCTGTTTCCTACCGTTCTCTTTTTATTTGATATGGAAATATGAAATTTTGAAACCAAAGGGTGTAGTGACGTCACTAAAATGGTCGCCATTTCTTAATAGTGCAAAATATCGAAATTAAAAGTATCCTATATGTAAACCTGGTATTTCAGCTACATCCATGCAAAATTTCATTTAAATCGGACCAGTGGTTCTTGCGTTATTAGGTAACAGACAGAAAGACAGACACACACCATCTCATTTTTAGCCTACTTTCGATTTTTGCAAAAAATGAAAGTAGACTTATGAGATCACTACAGGCCGAAAAAAGTGTGTCTGTCTGTGTGTGTGTATGTGTGTGAGTCTGTGTGTGTGTGTGTGTGTGTGTGAGTGTGTGATACTCTGAATGTCTGTCCCCCCCCTATCAATTCGAACACGGTGAAACCGAATGGAATGAAATTTGGTACAAAGGTAGCACTAGCAAAGGACACCTCAGTGTCGTGTTTTATATCGCCGCCATCTTGACGGAAACGTAATGGCGGCCACACAAATGTCCAAAGCTTAAATCAAATTACGACTAACCTAATCATCCGATCTCTACCAAATTTTGCAACAACATACCTTTATGAAGGGAGCATCCTTTGACAAATCTAGTAGGTCATTAGCCTAATAGTTTGCGGATGGCGGCCATCTTTGTGTCAAAATCGATTACCCCTATTGATTCGAACACGGTGAAACCGAATGGAAAGAAATTTGGTACAGAGGTAGCACAAGAAAAGGCCACCTCAGTGTCATGTTTTATATCACCGCCATCTTGACGGAAACGTAATCGCGGCCACCCAAATGTTAAAGGCTAAAATGTAATTACGACCAACCTAATAATCTAGTCTCTACCAAATTTTGCAACAACAATTCTTTATGTGGGGAAGCATATTCTGACCAAACTGCTAGATCATCAGCCCAATAGTTTGCAGATGGTGGCCAAGTATGTGTGCAAATCGATTCCCCCTATCAATTCAAACACGGTGAAACCGAATTGAATGAATTTTTTTACAGAGGTAGCACTAGCAAAGGGCACCTCATATTCATGTTTAATATCCCTATAGCACGTTGTATTTCAACAAGCTACTACAACCAACATTCAATTATACTCCTTTAAAAGGACAAAGAGTTATAACAATACCCATGCATTTAGG
This sequence comes from Meconema thalassinum, assembly GCA_946902985.2. Classification (NCBI taxonomy): domain Eukaryota; kingdom Metazoa; phylum Arthropoda; class Insecta; order Orthoptera; family Tettigoniidae; genus Meconema; species Meconema thalassinum. Next base: position 450,256,788 of record OX336394.1, on the reverse strand, counting down.
AGAAAGTAGGCTATATGTTCTGTACTGAACATCTTGTTATATATTAGTATGATGATTTACATATGGATGGCCCGCATATGCTATTTATGCTATAATGAAGAAGGCCCACATGCAATCATGATGTATGCTCCAAGTTAATGCTGATGCTGAACGACAAAACGTTATCCGCATCCGCCCCACATCCGCACGACTTTTACCCACACGTTTGTTATCCGAATCTACTGGCATTACAATAATATTTTCAATGTGTTGCTTTACAGTATACTTTATCTGTTGGACATTTGAGAAGAAAGTCGTTCCCTCAGATTATGTATGCCATGAATGTTATACTGCCAGGATTGCAACCCTTTTCAGTTCGGAGTGTTGATTATCCTTAATGACAAAATTTGAATGAGATTAGCGTAAATCATCATCTTGCATTTGTCATGAAAAACCATAACGGAAAAATATCATATGTCATAAACATCCGGGCCCTAATAAGGGAGAGTGGGGGAATTGTGTGCACTTAGCAAGAATCGGTTTTGTGATGATGAAATAATAGATAACACAACTGCAGTTATGAATAAGGGAGCCTTAGTAACTCCATATTCGATGTGCAGAAACAAATTGAATTCAAAAATTAATTTGGTGGACTATTATTCGAAATCTCGCAAGTATGCATTTGCGCACGATTACTCACCCTGCAGGGTAATCATGCGCATGGGTTGGGAAATTGTGCGCATGAGATGAGTGTTGGAAATCCATACTAATACAATCTGAATTGGCAGAAACTTGCACTGTACATTATCATTAGAATATTCCAATGTGTCTACAATCAATACTGAAACCAGATGGCAGTTATTTCATTCGTTGGACATAAGATAGTTACTGGTATTTAGGAATATGTAATGTAAAATCTCCACCGTATTACACTTACTTTTCGATCAATGGAAGAAACGAGAACGAAATAGAAAGAACATAAAGGATCAAGTTCAAGTTATATCGACTAGGTTGTATCTAGGTTGGGATCAGAATATGATCGGCCACTAGAAGACCTATGTATGTAGGAACCACTAGACATAATTCATATCCCAGACTGAGTTGCTACGTTGCAAAGGTTCTCATTTTCTCACAACTATGACTCCAAGATTTCCGACAATTAGTGCATGTTAAATATATATGTAATTGCACAATATTCAGACTGTATGAAATACATATTACCAGGGGATCTGAATGCCATTCTAACTGGTGTGAACTTATCGCTGATAAAATATTGTTTGTTACAATCAATGCATTAGAAACAGAAATAATGGAATATAACCGAAAACAATGAGAAAAAGCGCTTGACGTCGATCGTCAGATGAAGCGATAATGTATGCTGATGACCAATTTTAAAACCATCATCCTGATATTTTGTAAATATTGTCAATTCAAATAACAGTACAGTAAGTATGTAGTTAGTTTTAGTTGTAAGTATGTAGTTAGTTTGTTTGTCTATTAGATATATGTCATTGTTCTATTAGACTGTGGTGTGTGAGTGTGTCTGGTAGCAGTTGCATTGTTTATTAATTATAGTTCATTATTTCAGTAGACTGTGATGTGTGAGGGTGCATGTGAGTGTGCCTGGTGACAGACTGTTTTAGTGGTAGTATTTGTTGTTGGTGGAACTTAAGTATTTTTTCGTTAGTAGAATTTTGGTTTTTAATTGTTAGTACGGTAGAAGGTTAGTATTTTTGTTAGTAGAATTGCTCTTTACTTATTCTGAAAGGGAGTAGCAGCCTTTCAGAATAAATCAATTTTTTACTAGTCTTATAGACGGTTAAGATATTGATAATATAAGCCAAATAATGGCTACGCTGCGTCCTGCTGCACGGCTGAAAGCAACGGGAAACAAAAGCCGAATGCTATTCCCGAGGATATGCACCTCTCTATGCATAATTACATGTGATGATGGCCTCCTCCCTTGTAAAATTTCAATCCGGAGGTAAACTAGTCCCCCGTTCGGATCTCCGGGTGGGGGCTACTCGAGAGGGGGTTAACATCACTGAAGTGACAAAGAGGAAATCTGACATTCTACGGATCGGAGCGTGGAATGTTAGAAGTATGCTAGGAAGTGGAAAGTTAGAAAACTTAGAAAGGGAAATGGATAGGTTGAGGTTGGATTTGGTTGGGATTAGTGAAATGCGCTGGCAGGAAGAACAGGACTTTTGATCAGGAGACTATAGGGTCATTAGCACTAAATCAAACAATGGCCAAGCAGGGGTTGGCCTCATATTGAGTAGGAAACTTGGACAGCGGGTGGAATATTATGAGCAATATTGTGAACGGATTATTGTAGCAAAAATCAATACTAAACCTACCTGCACCACAGTGGTACAAGTCTATATGCCTACCAGTCAAGCTGATGATGAGGATGTTGAAAAGGTCTACGAAGAAATAGACGAAATTCTGAGGTATATCAAGGGTGATGAAAATGTTATAGTTATGGGAGATTGGAATGCTGTGGTAGGAAAAGGGAGAGAAGGGAAGATAGTAGGAGATTTCGGATTAGGTGAAAGGAATGATCGAGGAAGGAGGCTGGTAGAATTCTGCACCGAGCATGAGATGGTCGTAGCTAACACCTTATTCAATAACCACAATAGAATGATGAGACCAGGAGATAGAGGGCGTTACCAAATAGAATTCATTATGGTCAAGCAGAGGTTTCGAAACCAGATTTTGGATTGTAAAACATATCCTGGTGCTAACATAAACTCTGACCACAAACTGGTTGTAATGAAATGCAGATTAAAGTTGAAGAAACTGAAGAAAAGTCAAAAGCCAAAAAGGTGGGCAATAGACAGACTGAAAGAGAAGGATGTAAACGAAAAATTCAAGAAGAGTATAAAGGAAGGACTAATGAAAAACCCTAAACAAACTTCAATTGCAGACGAATGGGCACTTTTGAAGAATGAAATAACAAAATCCGCAGAAGAACACATTGGTAGGAAAGAAAGAATAGGTAGAAAACCGTGGATCACTCAGGATATACTAGAATTGATGGATGAAAGGCGGAAACACAAGAATGTAAGAAATGAAAAGGGGAAAGCAGAATACAAACGTCTGAGAAATGAGGTTAACAAGAAGTGCAAGGAAGCGAAAGAAGAATAGTTGAAAGAGAAATGTGCAGGTATAGAAAATTGTCTGAAATTAGGAAAAGTACACAGCTTATCGAAGGATTAAGAATACTTTTGGGGAAAAGAAGACTGTAATATTAAGGACACAAATGGAAAGCCTCTAACAGATAGGGAAGAAAAGGTTGAGAGATGGAAAGCTTACATAGAGAGTTTGTATAAGGGAAAGGAGATTGAGAATCATGTAATGGAAAGGGAGGAGGAAATTGATGTGGATGCGAAAGGAGATTAAATATTGAGATCAGAATTTGATAAATCTTTGGAAGACTTAAGCAGGAACAAAGCACCAGGCATAGATGATATACCGATTGAGTTGCTACGCTGCATAGGAGATGAAGGTCTGATCAGGTTCTTTCACTTGGTGTGTAGGATTTATGAGACAGGTGAGGTACCCCCTGATTTCAAGAATAATGTAATCATCCCTATATCAAAGAAAGTGGGAGCGGGCAGATGTGAAGATTACCGTACAATCAGCTTGATTACTCATGCTTCAAAGATCCTGTCTAGAATAATTTGCAAGAGGATTGAAAGCCAGATAGAAACGGAGTTGGGTGAAGACCAGTTTGGTTTCAGGAGAAATGTAGGAACAAGGGAAGCTGTATTAAGTCTTATGCTGATTTTGGAAGGCAGAATAAGGAAAGATAAGAGAACGTTCATGGCTTTTGTAGACTTAGAAAAGGCTTTTGATAACGTTGATTGGAATAAATTGTTTGACATTTTGAAATCGATTGGAATAAAGTACAGGGATAGGAGGGTGATATACAATCTATACAGAAACCAGACAGCAGTCATTCGAGTGGAAGGACAAGAGAGAGAAGCTGGTATTCAGAAAGGTGTAAGGCGAGGCTGCAACTTATCACCCATACTTTTCAATCTTTACATTGAACAAGCATTGAAGGAAATTAGAGAAAAATTTAAAGTGGGAGTGAAGATTCAAGGAGAAATAATTTCAGCTCTGCGATTTGCTGATGACATCGTCATCTTGACTGACAAGCCTGAGGATTTGAGTGAGTTTTTGAAGGGTATGGACTCCGTCTTACGGAAAGAATTGATGATGAAAATTAATAAATGTAAAACAACAATACTGGAATGCAGCCGAAATAAATCAGAAACCTCTATGGAGATCAAATTGGCAGGTGAAAAGCTGAAGGAAGTAGGAGACTTCTGTTACTTAGGAAGCAGAATAACCAGTGATGGACGAAGCAAAGAGGATATAAAAAGTAGGTTGGCTCAGGCAAAGAAAGAATTTCTACAAAAAAGGAATCTGCTGACATCGAATATAGATTTAGGTATTAGGAAGTCATTTTTTAAAGCCTTTGTCTGGAGCGTGGCGCTCTATGGAAGTGAAACTTGGACTATTGGTGCAGCAGAAAAGAGGAGAATTGAAGCATTGTAAATGTGGTGTTACAGGAGAATGATGAAGATCAGAAGGGTAGATAGGGTTACAAACAAAGAGGTATTAAGACGAGTGGGAGAGGAGAGATGTTTCTGGCGACTGCTAATGAATTGAAGAGATAGGTTGGTGGGACACATACTAAGACACCCAGGAATAGCAAGCTTAGTTATGGAGGGAAGGGTCGAGGACAAGAACTGTAGGGGTAGACCATGGATAGAATATGTTAAACAGATTGCCTCGGATGTAGGGTGAGGTAGCTATGTAGAGATGAAACGATTAGCTCAGGACAGGGAGGCATGGAGGGCTGCATCAAACCAGTCAAATGACTGAAGACTCAAACAACAACAATTGGGGAATGTTATTTCGAGCATGTTTTTGTTGTTTTGAAGGACATTATCCATGACCTGATCATAGGAAATGACCTTATTACTAAATATAAGGCTATCATCGATATGAAGTCAGAGACCATATGTTTTCATCAGACAGGTTTGGAAGATTTTGAGGGTGACGAAGGGAAATTCACCGAGGGAAATATCTGATGATCACAGGTTATCCAAAACATAATAGAAGAAGAAGAAGGAGAAGTAGTCAAGATAGTGGAAACTCATAATCAGAATAGGATGCTATTGCAATTTGGAGACATATTCGATACAAAACCTGGGGAGATTAAGAATTTTGAGTATCACATCCAAGTCAGCGATGAAGCACCATATCATTGTGAACTGTATCCAATTGCAGAGAAATATCGTGAACAGGTGAAGAACATTATTTCGGATTTGGAAAGAGATGACATAATAGAGAAATACACTACAGCTTATGTAAATCCATTAGCGGTTGTGCCAAAACCGGATGGAAGTCTGCGTATTTGTTTAGACGCAAGATCTTTGAATTCCAAAATTCTACCAGAATACGACCGACCCCCTGTCATAAAAGAATTATTAAGAAAATTCAAAGGAAAGAAGTGGTTCTCCACTATTGATCTCACCCCGTCATACCATCATGTGAAATTGAGTGAGGAATCAAAAACGTTCACGGGATTCATGTTTGAACAACAGACCTATGTTTTCAAAAGGCTACCGTTCGGAATGAAATTATCAGGATCCGAATTAATTAGAGCGTTAGACAAAAACCTTAGTTCGGAAGCTAAGAATTCTGTAATTTATTATATCGATGACATACTGGTTGCGTCTGAGGACGAAGAACAACATTTGTTACACCTGAGAAATTTGTTCAACGACTTGAGGAAGTAAAATTTCAAGGTAAATTTAAAGAAATGCCAATTTTTCAAGAAGGAAATTAAATTCTTAGGGCATATCCTGGACGGACAAGGCTATCGTCCAAATGAGGATAAAATTCAAGCGATAGCTAATTTTCCAAGGCCCACGAGGATAAAGCATGTCCGTAGTTTTTTGGGGACATGCCAATTCTTCGCTGGATATTGTCGTAACTACACCAACATTTTAGAGCCATTGCAAAGTCTTTTGAGAAAACGAAACAGATGGAAGTGGTGTGAAGAACACGAAGAATCCTTCAAACAAGCTAAAGAATTATTGTTGAACAGTGTGAAACTGGAATATCATGATTTTAAGAGAAAATTCATAATAGAATCGGATGCTTCAAATGTAGGGATAGGAGCAATCCTATTGCAAGAGGATGTGGATGGCACTAGGCATTATTTGTCATTTATCAGCAGAAAGTTTAGACCTTCAGAGAGGAATTTCTATACGACTGAACTAGAAGCTCTTGCTAGAGTTCATGCCTTAGAAAGTTCGAAAAAGATGCTGATTGGTCATTCTGTCATCATCCGAACTGACCATCATGCTCTTGAATTTATTCTCAAGACAAATTTTGCTAGTGAGAGAATAACACGATGGGCTTTATTTGTACAACAGTTTAATATTACAATCGAACATAAACCAGGGAAATCCAACGTAGGAGCCGACTTGTTAAGTCGTGCGGTTGAGCCAACGTTCACGGTAATGCATATCAATCTGGTACAGGAAGACGAAGAAACCCTGGAATGATTAGAGAGAATATCTGCGACTCAGAAAAGGAACGCACCTTTAAGAAAAATCTATAGATTTCCGAAAGGAAACATGGACAACAATGATGCAGATTACCCTGAAACTGAGAAAATTGCAAGGAATTACGTGGTGAGGAATGATATTATATACAAATTCATAGATGCGAATCATACTAAGTTAAGGGTGGCGGTACCACCAGTATTGCAGAAGAGAATTATATGGTTAGCACATAGAATATCGGGGCACGCTGGATTAGATAAAGTGGTAAGCCTAATACAAAAGAAATTTTCGTGGAACAAGATAAGGAATACTGTCAGACAGACGATCAAGACGTGTGACTTGTGTCAACGGAGTAAGCACAACACCAAGCTATTGAGAGAAGCACCTCGTCCCATTATTTCACAGAAACCACGGGAATTATTCGCCACAGGCATTTATGGGCCTTTGCCAAAATCAAAAAGGAGATATAAATATATAACCATGGATGTTTTCAGTAAATATACCATGTTACATCCCGTGCAAAAAGCAAATTCCCGCTATGTTTTGAAGAGGATACGAGACAGTGTCATTCCTGAGGCAGGGAAACCGGAATACCTACTATCCGATCATGGGTCACAATTCACATCGCGTGAGTTTAGAAATGCCATGGAGGTGTTGGACATTAAACAGATATTGTGTTCAATACGCTCAATACGCCATCCGGAAAGTAACCCAGCCGAGAGAATAATGTCAGAAATTGCAAAATTCTGTCGTTTGTTTTGTTCTGATGAACATTGGAAGTATATGGATGTACTACCAATTGCAGCGCATTCCATGAATTCTACGGTGCATGAGAGCACAAATCAAATACTAATATTGTTACACAATGGAGACAAACCTATCAGACCATGGGACTCGAGTATTCCCATGACACCAGAAATTGAACCTAGCATACAACTTAGAGAGAATCGAGCACTAGAAAGGATTCGAGAACAAGCAGCTAAGAGGGAAAGGAGAGTCCGAAGGAAGAGATTCAGACAGCCTCTGAATATCGGAACTCAGGTTCTTGAAAGAAAACCCGTCCCATCAGATGTTTTGAATAGAGTGTATTCAAAATTTGCCAGCCTATACTTCGGTCCATTTCGTATTGTAGAGAGTTTTGCCAACGGAAGTTACCAACTAATTGAATAACCGAAGGGTAACATCGTGGGAAGGTTCAATGCAGCAAACTTGAAGATCTACCATCGGAGAACAGGACATCGGCTGTAAAAGGAAAAAGAAGAGGAAACGCCGAGGGAGAGAAAGGCAATTTTAGAGCCAGACGAAAAAAAAAATGTGATGTCTCACATAATTTCTTTTATGGCGTAAGGGGTGGATGTCCCTGGATCGTGCAAACGTCCGTGACATAATGACGATCTGATGGTAACGAACGAACGCTAGTCCAGAGAGACAACAAGACGAATGATGTTTGAATAACGCGCTCGGAGGACAGAGTGTTGAGGGAAGCATATAGAGAAAGGAGGGAGTGACGCGGAGGCGTGACGTGAAAGCTTGCCTACGTCATGAGTTGAAATTTTTATAAGTTTTACTCAAGGAGACGGATTAGCGACTTAAAGAGTAGTACAGTTTTCTGGCACAGAAAAGAGAAGAATTTTAAGCTATTGAGCAGAAGAATCCGAACACCAGGAGCCGAGATCTGGAAATGGAACTTTCGAGAAAGATTGCTGGCTGACCTATATAAAGACAGTCAAGTCATTCCTAGCAAGCCACGACTTTGGAGGAACTCACCACTACGCTTCATAACAGTGAATACTACGTCATACTACACGCTGAAGGAACTTTGCCACCAAGTATGCCATGTGGGCTGGGGCTATGTTCAAAGTGACAGAAATTTTCAACGACGGACTTGGAATTTTAGAGGACTCTATAGTCAGATATTCTTACAAGTACTCTACAAGTGATGGTAATTTGATAAACCATTCACTGACGTCGCCTACAATAATTTGTTGTTTCTATTTGCGAAACTGTACAAGGCACTTCAAACTTTAGACAGGACAGACTGTGAACTTGGGGTTCAGTCTCAATTGCTAATAGGTGTTCCTATGCGAACGGACGATCAGAACAGTATTTTCAAACGTGGAACTTGTTCCAAGAAATGAAATTGCAAGAGTAACACATTCATTTGGAACTATTGCTACAGTTCGAAATGTAACCTTGTGTTGAAGAATACGGGAGTGTTTGTTTTAAACGAGCGTTCATAATAATCGACATGCGCCATTAAACGAAGTAAGGATAGGTGTGACGTGGGACCAACGAAGTTGAAATGGATTGCAGATGACCATGGGAGACGCTATGGGTATAGCGTTTACTGAAGGACACGCATCGCCAGCACAGCAAGAATGAAGTAAGACCTATTCATAATGTTGAATTTTGGGCTTATGCCGTGTTTTATTATATTAAAATTCGACGCGTTTCGAAAGAAACCATGTCTTTCTTCGTCAGGAATAATCTGCAATACGACAATGTTGCTAAGAGAAAGCAACGAAGAACATATAGAAGGTGCCCGAAGATGGACGCCATTACAGCCCCGTGTTAGGGACAACGGAAAGCAGCAGTGAATTACTTTCTCAGGGTTCTGAAAATAGGTAGCCAGGATTCACTGAGATTTTAGCCTGTGTCGCGGTTGAAATTATTTCGACCGCCTTCCTGATGATTCTGGGACAATATTGCTTTATACGGGCAAGAACATCCACTCCTTGGAACATGACATCATGGCCAGGTGTTAAAGCATGATCGGCAACAGCTGATTTATCAGGTTGAATGAGCCTGATACATCTATTATGTTCCTTAATGCGAGTGCATATTGTTCTCGAAGTCTGCCCGATGTAAACCTTGCCACAAGTACAGGGAACTCTGTAGATACCCAGTCGTTGCAATTTAGGCAAACTGTCCTTAGTTGGTCTCAAGAGTTGCCTAATCTTAACAGAAGTTTCAAATACAGTCCGTATGTTGTACCGACGTAGGATTTTAGCAATACGATCCGTCGTGTTATGTATGTACGGAAAGTAAGCAGTTCCTCTTAAATCTCTTTTCTCAACTGACGTCCTATTATTATTTGTTGGTTTCAGAACCGTAGAAATCAAAGCCTTGCTATAACCGTTGCTCTCAAAGGTGGTTCGCAGGGTGTTAATTTCTTCTTGTAAAGAAGACACTTCACAAATCCTCCTAGCCCTGGTAGTTAGAGTTGTAAGGATACCATGTTTCTGGGCAGGGTGATGGTGAGAACTTGCGTGGAGATATCTATTGGTGTGTGTTGGCTTACGAAAAACGCTGTATCCTAAAGATCCGTCCTCTTTCTTGGTGACGAGAACATCTAAAAAGGTATTTTGCCGACAGTTTCCTTTTCCATGGTGAAACAAATAGAAGGGTGCTGGAGATTAAGGTGGTCCAGGAAATGGCTAAGATTTTCCTCACCTTCCGTCCAAACAACGAACGTGTCATCCACATAACGCCACCAGATCTTCGGTTTGAGAGGAGCTGACGACATCTACGCCACTCGAACTTCGTAAGTGAGGAATTATGGAAGATCTTTGATCGTATTTTTTGTGCAAGCTAACAGCTACATCTACGTCTCTCGAACTTCGTAAGTGAGGAATTATGGAAGATCTTTGATCGTATTTCTTCAGTGCAAGCTAACAGCGTTCTAGATCAGGTGAGGGACAGACATATTTCCAAATATGATAGTTTATGTCAGTTGCAGAAATCTCAAGCCATTAGACTTGATGCTAACAAGGTTGTCGTAAATTTGTCAAGCAAGCCCCTAAATGATACCCAACAGGCAGTTCTCGCTATAGGTCTCAATTTTGCTGTAGCGCCTAGAAGAATTCCTATTGAAGAACTTATTACATCCGTAGAATCCTCGGTACATCACCTCACACCTGAAGAGGCCGAGGAAGCCAGGCAAGAATGTTCCCGAGTTCTCAAGACCGCTAAGCCACCTAACACCAACTTAAAACAAGGCGAAAGCCGGGAACTTAAAGATCCAAGGGACAATTCTGATATTATCGTTCTCCCCGCTGACAAGGGTAACGCGACAGTGGTGTTGGAAAAGGTTGATTATGATTCCAAGATCTCGTCTTTGTTATCAGGTCCTGTATATAGGATTAATAGTCGTGATCCTACTACTCGCTACTCAAATGTCACCGTCAAATTGATCAAGCAATCATCTATTCCAGCGGATGCAGCGAAGACTCTCCTTCCAGGGGATGCTATTCCTCTGAGACTCTATGGTCTTCCTAAAATACATAAGGAGGTTGTTCCTCTTAGACCTATTGTTAGTACGATTGGTTCTCCTACATATGCCCTTTCCAAATACTTAGGTAGACTACTTCAGCCGCTTCTGGGTAACACGCCTTCGTACATTAAGGATTCCACACACTTCGTGGAAAATTTGAAAGCTATAACACTTCAGCCGGGTGATATCCTAGTGAGTCTCGACGTGGTGTGTCTGTTTACGAGAGTACCTATTGATGGTGTTATGTCTCTCATTAATGGCTTTTTTCCTGAAGACATCACAAGACTTTTTAGGTAGATTTCATTAAAAAGCTAACTATTGCAATGGGTCCCATGTTTCGACTTCCGGAAAATTTCGACATATCTTCGCGTTTCACATCCCCCAGACCCCGAAACCACCGTCAGTTCAAAAGTTTATATATAATTTATGTATGTATATCTATATATATATATGTATATCAGTTTCTTGTGGACACGATGACTGCCGTAATTTTGCACCAATCACTTTGAATTTTTTACCGAATATGTATACCTATAAAATCTCGGTCGAGTTCGTTAATGGGCAAAATCGGTCGAAGGAGGTGAAAATGGGGGGGGGGCTTTCTTCGAAAAATTGACATTTCGCTATAACTCTCTTAATACGTGAAATATCGAATCCGTCCAAAGTTCATAATATGTGTCGGATAAGTGCCAACAATTTATGTCAAATAAGTTTTTTGATAGCACCAACCATTGACCAAAGGGGTGGAAAAAAATGGTTTTTCGGGAAACATTAATCATATCTCTCTTAATAGGCACAATATAAAAACCGTACAAAATGGACAATATTCCCGTAATAATTACCTAAAACTTTTGTCTGAAATAATTTTTCATATGACCCACCATTACGCCATGGGATGAGAAAAATGATTTCGGAATTATAAGAAAATGCCAAGAGCTATCAGAGGTTGCCATGGCAACACCACTAAATTGATGAGGGATGAGCCGTTGCCATGACAACGCACTTGCACGAGATCAGATTCAGTATTTCCATCTGACTAAGTGGTTGGTTGGTTCTTAAGTTTAGGGGTTGCGACAACGCGGTCATGTAGCCCCGTGTACTTTGGGTGTGTGTAGAATCTGTCTGATAACCGGTGTTAATTGTGATGACTGTATTAGTGAGTGTTATCTGTTTGTTAATTTAAGTACTGCAACTAACAATTTTTCAGATAGTTCCTACTTTTGCCGCCAAGCGCCACTGTCAACGACTACGAGGCCAAGTTCAGAACTGAGCTACTAGACGCCGCCGCAGTCGGCTCTTTGCAACGAACATAGAAACCTAAGAGCGTTGTATACATTCTTAACCTATCCAATTTAGCTTCACACAGGTGCAATTAATGGAAGGATCTTTTACATGCCATAAATTTATGACATGGGACCGCCGGCTTTACTTCCCCTCCGAAGGAAAGAATACTGAGGGATTTTTAACGCTCTTAAAAAATCCGACTGCTTCGGCCGGGTTTGAACCCGTTATCTTGGGCACAGAAGCACAGCATGCTACCGACTACGCCACCGAAGCCGCCTGACAAAGTGGGAAGCGGCTTCGGTGACGTAACTGGTAGCATGCTGAACTTCTATGCCCAATGTCGCGGTTTCAAAGCCGGCCGAAGTCGTCGGATTTTCTAAGAGCGCTAGAATCCCTCAGTATGCTTTCCTTTGGAGGAGAAGTTCCAAAGTTCGTTGCGAGTTGCTGGTTGGGGTGGTATCTAGTAGCCAAGTTCACAGCTAGGTGTCGTTGACGGTAATACCTGGTAGCAACATTAGGATTTACTGCTTGAAATTGACCGTCTGCAGTCCTTACCTGAATTAAGACTAATACAGCCATTAGAATTCACACCGTGTATCGGACAGATTCTACACTCACCCAAAGTACACGGGGTTAGATGACCGCGTTGTCGCAGCCCCTAAACTTAGGAACCAACCAGAGGTAGATTTCATTATATAGCTAACTATTGCAATGGGTACCATGTTTCGACTTCCGGAAAATTTCGACATATCTTCGCGTTTCACATCCCCCAGACCCCAAAACCACCGTCAGTTCAAAAGTATATATATATATATATTATCAGTTTCTTGTGGACACGATAACTGCCGTAATTTTTCACCAATCACTTTTTACCGAATATGTATACCTATAAAATCTCGGTCGAGTTCGTTACTGGGCTAAATCGGTAGAAGGGGGTGAAAATGGGTTTTTTTTTCGAAAAAGTGAAATATTGCTATAACTCTCTTAATATATGAAATATCGAATCCGTTCAAAGTTCATAATATGTGTCGGATAAGTGCCAACAATTTATGTCAAATAAGTTTTTTTATATCACCAACCATTGACCAAAGGGGTGGGAAAAAGTGTGTTTTTCGGCAAACATTAATCATATCTCTCTTAATAGGCACAATATCAAAACCGTACGAAATGGACAATATTCCCCTAATAATTACCTAAAACTTTTTGTCTGAAAGAATTTTTGATATGACCCACAATTATGCCAAGGGATGAGAAAAATGATTTCGGAATTGTAAGAAAATGCCAAGAGCTATCAGAGGTTGCCATGGCAACACTACTACATTGATGAGGGGTGAGCCATCAGACGTTGCCATGACAACGCACTTGCACGAGATCAGATTCAGTATTTTCATCTAAGTGGGAAGCGGCTTCGCTGACGTAACTGGTAGCATGCAGAATGTCTATGCCCAAGGTCGCGGTTTCAAAGCCGGCCGAAGTCGTCGGATTTTCTAAGAGAGCTAAAATCCCTCAGTATGCTTTCCTTTGGAGGGGAAGTTCCAACGTTCGTTGCGAGTTGCTGGTTGGGGTGGCATCTAGTAGCCAAGTTCACAGCTAGGCGTCGTTGACGGTAGTACCTGGTAGCAACATTAGGAACTACTGCTTGAAATTGACCGTCTGCAGTCCTTACCTGAATTAAGACTACTACAGCCATTACAATTCACACCGTTTATCAGACAGATTCTACACTCACCAAAAGTACACGGGGTTAGATGACCGCGTTGTCGCAGCCCCTAAACTGAGGAACCAACCAGAGGTAGATTTCATTAGAAAGCTAACTATTGCAATGGTTACCAAGTTTCGACTTCCGGAACATTTCGACACATCTTCGCGTTTCACATCCCCCAGACCCCAAAACCACCGTCAGTTCAAAAGTATATATATATATTATCAGTTTCTTGTGGACACGATAACTGCCTTAATTTTTCACCAATCACTTTTTACCGAATATGTATACCTATAAAATCTCGGTCGAGTTCGTTACTGGGCTAAATCGGTAGAAGGGGGTGTAAATGGGGGGCTTTTTTCGAAAAAGTGAAATATTGCTATAACTCTCTTAATATATGAAATATCGAATCCGTTCAACGTTCATACTATGTGTCGGATAAAGCCCAAAAATTTAAGTTTGAAGAGTTTTTTTATATCACCAACCATTGACCAAAGTGTGATATTCGGGAAACATTAATCATATCTCTCTTAATAGGCACAATATCAAAACCGTACGAAATGGACAATATTCCCCAAATAATTACCTAAAACTTTTGTCTGAAAGAATTTTTGATATGACCCACCATTATGCCAAGGGATGAGAAAAAAGATTTCGGAATTATAAGAAAATGCCAAGAGCTATCAGTGGTTGCCATGGCAACTCTACTAAATTGATGAGGGATGAGCCATCAGACGTTGCCAAGATAACGCACTTGCACGAGATCATATTCAGAATTCCATCTGACGAAGTGTGAAGCGGCTTCGGTGACGTAACTGGTAGCAAGCATGCTGAATGACTATGCCCAAGGTCGCGAGTTCAAAGCCGGCTGAAGTCGTCGGATTTTCTAAGAGCGCTAAAAATCACTCAGTATGCTTTCCTTTGGAGGGGAAGTTCCAACGTTCGTTGCGAGTTGCTGGCTGCGGTGGCATCTAGTAGCCAAGTTCACAGGTAGGTGTCGTTGACGGTAGTACCTGGTAGCAACATTAGGAACTACTGCTTGAAATTGACGGTCTGCAATCCTTACCTGAATTACAGACTACTACAGCCATCCCTAAGTACACGGGGTTACATGACCGCGTTGTCGCAGCCCCTAAACTGAGGAACCAACCAAAATCTCTGCGAGAGATATAATTTTGCGTGAAGAAGTAACAGACCGTTACATAGTTACACATCAGTGTCGAAACCTTGCATAAGGACAGTGTGACCACAAGTATAAAAATGGACCCCAAATGACAAGAAGGTTACCGTTCCCATAAGACAATAAAATGTTTAAAATAAGCATAAAATGACGAAAAACAAAGTTAATTAAGCTCCAATTATAAAATACCTTCTCGCAATAAATGAGGTCTGATCCTTCTACGAAAACCTGCATATTCTGCCTATTTTCGCCTATCCCCAAGTTTGTCCGTTGAAATCTACCTCCGCCTTCCGGCGTGCCGAGAGGACTTTTAGGTAGATTTCATTAGAAAACTAACTATTGCAATGGGTCCCATGTTTCGACTTCCGGAAAATTTCGACATATCTTCGCGTTTCACATCCCCCAGACCCCAAAACCACCGTCAGTTCAAAAGTTTATATATAATTTATGTATATGTGTTTATATAAATATATATATATATATATATATGTATATCAGTTTCTTGTGGACTCGATAACTGCCGTAATTTTGCACTAATCACTTTGAATTTTTTACCGAATATGTATACGTATAAAATCTCGGTCGAGTTCGTTAATGGGCAAAGTCGGTCGAAGGGGGTGAAAATTGGGGGCTTTCTTCGAAAAATTGAAATTTCGCTATAACTCTCTTAATACGTGAAATATCGAATCCGCTCAAAGTTCGTAATATGTGCCGGATAAGTGCCAACAATTTATGTCAAATAAGTTTTTTGATAGCACCAACCATTGACCAAAGGGGTGGAAAAAAGTGGGTTTTTCGGGAAACATTAATCATATCTCTCTTAATAGGCACAATATCAAAACCGTACAAAATGGACAATATTCCCGTAATAATTACCTAAAACGTTTGTCTGAAAGAATTTTTCATATGACCCACCATTACATCATGGGATGAGAAAAATGATTTCGGAATTATAAGAAAATGCCAAGAGCTATCAGAGGTTGCCATGGCAACACTACTAAATTGATGAGGGATGAGCCGTTTCCATGACAACGCACCTGCACGAGATCAGATTCAGTATTTCCATCTGACTAAGTGGTTGGTTCTTAAGTTTAGGGGCTGCGACAACGCGGTCATGTAGCCCCGTGTACTTTGGGTGTGTGTAGAATCTGTCTGATAACCGGTGTTAATTGTGATGACTGTATTAGTGTGTGTTATCTGTTTGTTAATTTAAGTACTGCAACTAACAATTTTTCAGATAGTTCCTACTTTTGCCGCCAAGCGCCACTGTCAACGACTACGAGGCCAAGTTCTGAACTGAGCAACTAGACGCCGCCGCAGTCGGCTCTTTGCAACGAACATAGAAACCTAAGAGCGTTGTATACATTCTTAACCTATCCAATTTAGCTTCACACAGGTGCAATTAGTGGAAGGATCTTTAACATGCAATAAAGCTATGACATGGGACCACTGGCTTTACTTCCCCTCCGAAGGAAGGAATACTGAGGGATTTTTAACGCTCTTAAAAAATCCGACTGCTTCGGCCGGGTTTGAACCCGTTATCTTGGGCATAGAAGCACAGCATGCTTCCGACTACGCCACCGAAGCCGCCTGACAAAGTGGGAAGCGGCTTCGGTGACGTAACTGGTAGCATGCTGAACTTCTATGCCCAATGTCGCGGTTTCAAAGCCGGCCGAAGTCGTCGGATTTTCTAAGATCGCTAGAATCCCTCAGTATGCTTTCCTTTGGAGGGGAAGTTCCAACGTTCGTTGCGAGTTGCTGGTTGGGGTGGCATCTAGTAGCCAAGTTCACAGCTAGTTGTCGTTGACGGTAATACCTGGTAGCAACATTAGGATTTACTGCTTGAAATAGACCGTCTGCAGTCCTTACCTGAATTAAGACTAATACAGCCATTACAATTCACACCGTGTATCGGACAGATTCTACACTCACCCAAAGTACACGGGGTTAGATGACCGCGTTGTCGCAGCCCCTAAACTTAGGAACCAACCAGAGGTAGATTTCATTATAAAGCTAACTATTGCAATGGGTACCATGTTTCGACTTCCGGAAAATTTCGACATATCTTCGCGTTTCACATCCCCCAGACCCCAAAACCACCGTCAGTTCAAAAGTATATATATATATATATATATATATATATATATATATATTATCAGTTTCTTGTGGACACGATAACTGCCGTAATTTTTCACCAATCACTATTTACCGAATATGTATACCTATAAAATCTCGGTCGAGTTCGTTACTGGGCTAAATCGGTAAAAGGGGGTGAAAATGGTTTTTTTTCCGAAAAAGTGAAATATTGCTATAACTCTCTTAATATATGAAATATCGAATCCGTTCAAAGTTCATAATATGTGTCGGATAAGTGCCAACAATTTATGTCAAATAAGTTTTTTTTATATCACCAACCATTGACCAAAGGGGTGGGAAAAAGTGTGTTTTTCGGGAAACATTAATCATATCTCTCTTAATAGGCACAATATCAAAACCGTACGAAATGGACAATATTCCCCTAATAATTACCTAAAACTTTTGTCTGAAAGAATTTTTGATATGACCCACAATTATGCCAAGGGATGAGAAAAATGATTTCGGAATTATAAGAAAATGCCAAGAGCTATCAGAGGTTGCCATGGCAACACTACTACATTGATGAGGGGTGAGCCATCAGACGTTGCCATGACAACGCACTTGCACGAGTTCAGATTCAGTATTTTCATCTAAGTGGGAAGCGGCTTCGGTGACGTAACTGGTAGCATGCAGAATGTCTATGCCCAAGGTCGCGGTTTCAAAGCCGGCCGAAGTCGTCGGATTTTCTAAGAGAGCTAAAATCCCTCAGTATGCTTTCCTTTGGAGGGGAAGTTCCAACGTTCGTTGCGAGTTGCTGGTTGGGGTGGCATCTATTAGCCAAGTTCACAGCTAGGTGTCGTTGACGGTAATACCTGGTAGCAACATTAGGATCTACTGCTTGAAATTGACCGTCTGCAGTCCTTACCTGAATTAAGACTAATACAGCCATTACAATTCACACCGTGTATCGGACAGATTCTACACTCACCCAAAGTACACGGGGTTAGATGACCGCGTTGTCGCAGCCCCTAAACTTAGGAACCAACCAGAGGTAGATTTCATTATAAAACTAACTATTGCAATGGGTACCATGTTTCGACTTCCGGAAAATTTCGACATATCTTCGCGTTTCACGTCCCCCAGACCCCAAAACCACCGTCAGTTCAAAAGTATATATATATATTATCAGTTTCTTGTGGACACGATAACTGCCGTAATTTTTCACCAATCACTTTTTACCGAATATGTATACCTATAAAATCTCGGTCGAGTTCGTTACTGGGCTAAATCGGTAGAAGGGGGTGTAAATGGGCGGCTTTTAGGTAGATTTCATTAGAAAGCTAACTATTGCAATGGGTACCATGTTTCGACTTCCGGAAAATTTCGACATATCTTCGCGTTTCACATCCCCCAGACCCCAAAACCACCGTCAGTTCAAAAGTTTATATATAATTTATGTATATATGTATCTATCTATATATATATATCAGTTTCTTGTGGACACGATAACTGCCGTAATTTTTCACCAATCACTATTTACCGAATATGTATACCTATAAAATCTCGGTCGAGTTCGTTACTGGGCTAAATCGGTAAAAGGGGGTGAAAATGGTTTTTTTTTCGAAAAAGTGAAATATTGCTATAACTCTCTTAATATATGAAATATCGAATCCGTTCAAAGTTCATAATATGTGTCGGATAAGTGCCAAAAATTTATGTCAATTAAGTTTTTTGATAGCACCAACCATTGACCAATGGGGTGGAAAAAAGTGGGTTTTTCGGGAAACATTAATCATATCTCTCTTAATAGGCACAATATCAAAACCGTACAAAATGGACAATATTCCTCCAATAATTACCTAAAACTTTTGTCTGAAAGAATTTTCGATATGACCCACCATTAAGCCACGGGGTGAGCAAAATGATTTAAATTATAAGAAAATTCCAAGTGCCAAGAGTGGTTGCCATGACAACTTTACTTTTGATTGATAAGGGATGAGTCATCAGCAGTTGCTATGACAACGCCACGGCACGAGATCACATTCTGTTTTCATATGTCTGTGGGAAGCGACTTCGGTATCGGAACTGGTAGCATGCTGAACTTCTATGCCCAAGGTCGCGGGTTCAAACCCGGCTGAAGTCGTCGGATTTACTAAGAGCGCCAAAAAACCCTGAGTATGCTTTCCTTCGGAGGGGAAGTTCCAACGTTCGTTGCGAGTTGATGGTTCCGGTGGCATCTAGTAGCCAAGTTCACAGATAGGTGTCGTTGATGGTAGTATTTTAAATTATGTAGCCTATTTTAGGTAGATTTCATCAGAAAGCTAACTATTGCAATGGGTGCCATGTTTCGACTTCCGGAAAATTTCGACATATCTTCGCGTTTCACATCCCCCAAAACCACCGTCAGTTCAAAAGTTTTGTATATATGTGTGTATATATATATGCATATATATCAGTTTCTTGTGGACATGATAACTGCCGTAATTTTGCACCTATCACTTTAATGTTTTACATAATATGTAACCCCTTAAAAAATCGGTCGAGTTCGTTAATGGGCAAAATCGGTTAAAGGGGGTGAAAATGGGGGGGGGGGGGCTTTTTTTCGAAAAAGTGAAATGTCGCTATAACTCTCTTAATACGTGAAATATCGAATCAATTCAAAGTTCATAATATTTGTCGGATAAAGGCAAAAAATTATGTCAAATAGGTTTTTTGATAGCACCAACCATTGACCAAAGGGGTGGAAAAAAGTGTTTTTTTTTCGGGAAACATTAATCATATCTCTCTTAATAGGCACAATATCAAACCCGTACAAAATGGAAAATATTCCCCTAATAATTACCTAAAACTTTGTCTGAAAGAATTTTTGATCTGACCTACCATTACGCCAAGGGATGAGAAAAATGATTTCGGAATTAAAGAACATGCCATGTGCCATCAGAGGTTACCGTGACAACGCTTCTAAATTGATGAGGGATGAGCTATCAGAGGTTGCCAAGACAACGCCATTGCACGAGATCACATTCATTTTTCCATCTGACTGTGGGAAGCGGCTAACTGGTAGCATGCTGAACTTATATGCCCAAGGTCGCTGGTTCAAAGCCGGCCAAAGTCGTCGGATTTTCTAAGAGCGCTAATAATCCCTCAGCATGCTTTCCTTTGGAGGAGTAGTTCCAACGTTCGTTGCAAGTTGCTGGTTGCGGTGGCATCTAGTAGCCAAGTTCACAGCTAGTTGTCGTTCACGTTAGTATATGGTACAAAATTAGGAACTACTACTTAAAATTGACCGTCTGCAGACCTTACCTGAATTACAGACTAATACAGTCATCACAATTAACACCGTTTATCAGATTCTACACACCCGGGGTTACATGACCACGTTGTCGCAGCCCCTAAACTGAGGAACCAACAAAAATCTCTGCGGGAGATAAAATTTTGCGAGAAGAAGTAACAGACTGTCAGATAGTTACACATCAGTTCCAAACCTTGCATAAGGACAGTGTGATCACAAGTATAAAAATGAACCCCGAATGACAAGAAGGTTACCATCCCCATAAGACAATAAAATGATAAAAACATGCATACAAAAACGAAAAATAAGTTGATCTTTAACCTCTAAATGTAAAATACTTTCTTGCAATCAATGAGGTCTGATCCTCCTACGAAAACCTGCATGTTTTGCCTATTATAGCCAATCCCCTAGTTTGCCCGGTGAAATCTACCTCTGCCTTCCGGCGTGCCGAGAGGATTTTTTTTTCGAAAAAGTGATATATTGCTATAACTCTCTTAATATATGAAATATCGAATCCGTTCAACGTTCATACTATGTGTCGGATAAAGCCCAAACATTTATGTTTGAAGAGTTTTTTTTATAACACCAACCATTGACCAAAGTGGGTTTTTCGGGAAACATTAATCATATCTCTCCTAATAGGCACAATATCAAAACCGTATGAAATTGACAATATTCCCCTAATAATTACCTAAAACTTTTGTCTGAAAGAATTTTTGATATGACCCACCATTCTGCCAAGGGATGAGAAAAAAGATTTCGGAATTATAAGAAAATGCAAAGAGCTATCAGTGGTTGCCATGGCAACTCTACTAAATTGATGAGGGATGAGCCATCAGACGTTGCCAAGATAACGCACTTGCACGAGATCATATTCAGAATTCCATCTGACTATGTGTGAAGCGGCTTCGGTGACGTAACTGGTAGCAAGCATGCTGAATGACTATGCCCAAGGTCGCGAGTTCAAAGCCGGCTGAAGTCGTCGGATTTTCTAAGAGCGCTAAAAATCCCTCAGTATGCTTTCCTTTGGAGGGGAAGTTCCAACGTTCGTTGCGAGTTGCTGGCTGCGGTGGCATCTAGTAGCCAAGTTCACAGGTAGGTGTCGTTGACCGTAGTACCTGGTAGCAACATTAGGAACTACTGCTTGAAATTGACCGTCTGCAATCCTTACCTGAATTACAGACTAATACAGCCATCCCTAAGTACACGGGGTTACATGACCGCGTTGTCGCAGCCCCTAAACTGAGGAACCAACCAAAATTTCTGCGGGAGATATAATTTTGCGTGAAGAAGTAACAGACCGTTACATAGTTACACATCAGTGTCGAAACCTTGCATAAGGACAGTGTGACCACAAGTATAAAAATGGACCCCAAATGACAAGCAGGTTACCGTTCCCATAAGACAATAAAATGTTTATAATAAGCATAAAATGACGAAAAACAAAGTTAATTAAGCTCCAATTATAAAATACCTTCTCGCAATAAATGAGGTCTGATCCTTCTACGAAAACCTGCATATTCTGCCTATTTTCGCCTATCCCCAAGTTTGTCCGTTGAAATCTACCTCCGCCTTCCGGCGTGCCGAGAGGACTTTTAGGTAGATTTCATTAGAAAACTAACTATTGCAATGGGTCCCATGTTTCGACTTCCGGAAAATTTCGACATATCTTCGCGTTTCACATCCCCCAGACCCCAAAACCACCGTCAGTTCAAAAGTTTATATATAATTTATGTATGTATATATATCAGTTTCTTGTGGACACGATAACTGCCGTAATTTTGCACCAATCACTTTGAATTTTTTACCGAATATGTATACCTATAAAATCTCGGTCGAGTTCGTTACTGGGCTAAATCGGTAGAAGGGGGTGAAAATGGTTTTTTTTTTCAAAAAAGTGAAATATTGCTATAACTCTCTTAATATATGAAATATCGAATCCGTTCAAAGTTCATAATATGTGTCGGATAAGTGCCGACAATTTATGTCAAATAAGTTTTTTTTATATCACCAACCATTGACCAAAGGGGTGGGAAAAAGTGTGTTTTTCGGGAAACATTAATCATATCTCTCTTAATAGGCACTATATCAAAACCGTACGAAATGGACAATATTCCCCTAATAATTACCTAAAACTTTTGTCTGAAAGAATTTTTGATATGATCCACAATTATGCCAAGGGATGAGAAAAATGATTTCGGAATTATAAGAAAATGCCAAGAGCTATCAGAGGTTGCCATGGCAACACTACTACATTGATGAGGGGTGAGCCATCAGACGTTGCCATGACAACGCACTTGCACGAGATCAGATTCAGTATTTTCATCTAAGTGGGAAGCGGCTTCAGTGACGTAACTGGTAGCATGCAGAATGTCTATGCCCAAGGTCGCGGTTTCAAAGCCGGCCGAAGTCGTCGGATTTTCTAAGAGAGCTAAAATCCCTCAGTATGCTTTCCTTTGGAGGGGAAGTTCCAACGTTCGTTGCAAGTTCCTGGTTGGGGTGGCATCTAGTAGCCAAGTTCACAGCTAGACGTCGTTGACGGTAGTACCTGGTAGCAACATTAGGAACTACTGCTTGAAATTGACCGTCTGCAGTCCTTACCTGAATTAAGACTACTACAGCCATTACAATTCACACCGTTTATCAGACAGATTCTACACTCACCAAAAGTACACGGGGTTAGATGACCGCGTTGTCGCAGCCCCTAAACTGAGGAACCAACCAGAGGTAGATTTCATTAGAAAGCTAACTATTGCAATGGGTACCAAGTTTCGACTTCCGGAACATTTCGACATATCTTCGCGTTTCACATCCCTCAGACCCCAAAACCACCGTCAGTTCAAAAGTATATATATATATATATATATATATATATATATATATTATCAGTTTCTTGTGGACACGATAACTGCCGTAATTTTTCACCAATCACTTTTTACCGAATATGTATACCTATAAAATCTCGGTCGAGTTCGTTACTGGGCAAAATCGGTAGAAGGGGGTGTAAATGGGGGGCTTTTTTCGAAAAAGTGAAATATTGCTTTAACTCTCTTAATATATGAAATATCGAATCCGTTCAACGTTCATACTATGTGTCGGATAAAGCCCAAAAATTTATGTTTGAAGAGTTTTTTTTATATCACCAAACATTGACCAAAGTGGGTTTTTCGGGAAACCTTAATCATATCTCTCTTAATAGGCACAATATCAAAACCGTACGAAATGGACAATATTCCCCTAATAATTACCTAAAACTTTTGTCTGAAAGAATTTTTGATATGACCCACCATTATGCCAAGGGATGAGAAAAAATATTTCGGAATTATAAGAAAATGCCAAGAGCTATCAGTGGTTGCCATGGCAACTCTACTAAATTGATGAGGGATGAGCCATCAGACGTTGCCAAGATAACGCACTTGCACGAGATCATATTCAGAATTCCATCTGACTAAGTGTGAAGCGGCTTCGGTGACATAACTGGTAGCAAGCATGCTGAATGACTATGCCCAAGGTCGCGAGTTCAAAGCGGGCTGAAGTCGTCGGATTTTCTAAGAGCGCTAAAAATCCCTCAGTATGCTTTCCTTTGGAGGGGAAGTTCCAACGTTCGTTGCGAGTTGCTGGCTGCGGTGGCATCTAGTAGCCAAGTTCACAGGTAGGTGTCGTTGACGGTAGTACCTGGTAGCAACATTAGGAACTACTGCTTGAAATTGACCGTCTGCAATCCTTACCTGAATTACAGACTAATACAGCCATCCCTAAGTACACGGGGTTACGTGACCGCGTTGTCGCAGCCCCTAAACTGAGGAACCAACCAAAATCTCTGCGGGAGATATAATTTTTCGTGAAGAAGTGACCGTTACATAGTTACACATCAGTGTCGAAACCTTGCATAAGGACAGTGTGACCAAAAGTATAAAAATGGACCCCATATGACAAGAAGGTTACCGTTCCCATAAGACAATAAAATGTTTAAAATAAGCATAAAATGACGAAAAACAAAGTTAATTAAGCTCCAATTATAAAATACCTTCTCGCAATAAATGAGGTCTAATCCCTCTACGAAAACTTGCATATTCTGCCAATTTTCGCCTATCCCCAAGTTTGTCCGGTGAAATCTACCTCCGCCTTCCGGCGTGCCGAGAGGACTTTTAGGTAGATTTCATTAGAAAACTAACTATTGCAATGGGTCCCATGTTTCGACTTCCGGAAAATTTCGACATATCTTCGGGTTTCACATCCCCCAGACCCCAAAACCACCGTCAGTTCAAAAGTTTATATATAATTTATGTATGTATATATATATATATATATATGTATATCAGTTTCTTGTGGACACGATAACTGCCTTAATTTTGTACCAATCACTTTGAATTTTTTACCGAATATGTATACCTATAAAATCTCGGTCGAGTTCGTTAATGGGCAAAGTCGGTCGAAGGGGGTGAAAATGGGGGGCTTTCTTCGAAAAATTGAAATTTCGCTATAACTCTCTTAATACGTGAAATATCGAATCCGTTCAAAGTTCGTAATATGTGTCGGATAAGTGCCAACAATTTATGTCAAATAAGTTTTTTGATAGCACCAACCATTGACCAAAGGGGTGGAAAAAAGTGGGTTTTTCGGGAAACATTAATCATATCTCTCTTAATAGGCACAATATCAAAACCGTACAAAATGGACAATATTCCCGTAATAATTACCTAAAACGTTTGTCTGAAAGAATTTTTCATATGACCCACCATTACGCCATGTGGATGAGAAAAATGATTTCGGAATTATAAGAAAATGCCAAGAGCTATCAGAGGTTGCCATGGCAACACTACTAAATTGATGAGGGATGAGCCGTTTCCATGACAACGCACCTGCACGAGATCAGATTCAGTATTTCCATCTGACTAAGTGGTTGGTTGGTTCTTAAGTTTAGGGGCTGCGACAACGCGGTCATGTAGCCCCGTGTACTTTGGGTGTGTGTAGAATCTGTCGGATAACCGGTGTTAATTGTGATGACTGTATTAGTGTGTGTTATCTGTTTGTTAATTTAAATACTGCAACTAACAATTTTTCAGATAGTTCCTACTTTTGCCGCCAAGCGCCACTGTCAACGACTACGAGGCCAAGTTCAGAACTGAGCTACTAGACGCCGCCGCGGTCGGCTCTTTGCAACGAACATAGAAACCTAAGAGCGTTGTATACATTCTTAACCTATCCAATTTAGCTTCACACAGGTGCAATTAGTGGAAGGATCATTTACATGCCATAAATCTATGACATGGGACCGCCGGCTTTACTTCCCCTCCGAAGGAAGGAATACTGAGGGATTTTTAACGCTCTTAAAAAATCCGAGTGCTTCGGCCGGGATTGAACCCGTTATCTAGGGAATAGAAGCACAGCATGCTTCCGACTACGCCACCGAAGCCGCCTGACAAAGTGGGAAGCGGCTTCGGTGACGTAACTGGTAGCATGCTGAACTTCTATGCCCAATGTCGCGGTTTCAAAGCCGGCCGAAGTCGTCGGATTTTCTAAGATCGCTAGAATCCCTCAGTATGCTTTCCTTTGGAGGGGAAGTTCCAACGTTCGTTGCGAGTTGCTGGTTGGGGTGGCATCTAGTAGCCAAGTTCACAGCTAGGTGTCGTTGACGGTAATACCTGGTAGCAACATTAGGATTTGCTGCTTGAAATTGACCGTCTGCAGTCCTTACCTGAATTAAGACTAATACAGCCATTACAATTCACACCGTGTATCGGACAGATTCTACACTCACCCAAAGTACACGGGGTTAGATGACCGCGTTGTCGCAGCCCCTAAATTTAGGAACCAACCAGAGGTAGATTTCATTATAAAGCTAACTATTGCAATGGGTACCATGTTTCGACTTCCGGAAAATTTCGACATATCTTCGCGTTTCACATCCCCCAGACCCCAAAACCACCGTCAGTTCAAAAGTATATATATATATATATATATTATCAGTTTCTTGTGGACACGATAACTGCCGTAATTTTTCACCAATCACTTTTTACCGAATATGTATACCTATAAAATCTCGGTCGAGTTCGTTACTGGGCTAAATCGGTAGAAGGGGGTGAAAATGGTTTTTTTTTTCGAAAAAGTGAAATATTGCTATAACTCTCTTAATATATGAAATATCGAATCCGTTCAAAGTTCATAATATGTGTCGGATAAGTGCCAACAATTTATGTCAAATAAGTTTTTTTATATCACCAACCATTGACCAAAGGGGTGGGAAAAAGTGTGTTTTTCGGCAAACATTAATCATATCTCTCTTAATAGGCACAATATCAAAACCGTACGAAATGGACAATATTCCCCTAATAATTACCTAAAACTTTTTGTCTGAAAGAATTTTTGATATGACCCACAATTATGCCAAGGGATGAGAAAAATGATTTCGGAATTGTAAGAAAATGCCAAGAGCTATCAGAGGTTGCCATGGCAACACTACTACATTGATGAGGGGTGAGCCATCAGACGTTGCCATGACAACGCACTTGCAGGAGATCAGATTCAGTATTTTCATCTAAGTGGGAAGCGGCTTCGCTGACGTAACTGGTAGCATGCAGAATGTCTATGCCCAAGGTCGCGGTTTCAAAGCCGGCCGAAGTCGTCGGATTTTCTAAGAGAGCTAAAATCCCTCAGTATGCTTTCCTTTGGAGGGGAAGTTCCAACGTTCGTTGCGAGTTGCTGGTTGGGGTGGCATCTAGTAGCCAAGTTCACAGCTAGGCGTCGTTGACGGTAGTACCTGGTAGCAACATTAGGAACTACTGCTTGAAATTGACCGTCTGCAGTCCTTACCTGAATTAAGACTACTACAGCCATTACAATTCACACCGTTTATCAGACAGATTCTACACTCACCAAAAGTACACGGGGTTAGATGACCGCGTTGTCGCAGCCCCTAAACTGAGGAACCAACCAGAGGTAGATTTCATTAGAAAGCTAACTATTGCAATGGGTACCAAGTTTCGACTTCCGGAACATTTCGACATATCTTCGCGTTTCACATCCCCCAGACCCCAAAACCACCGTCTGTTCAAAAGTATATATATATATTATCAGTTTCTTGTGGACACGATAACTGCCTTAATTTTTCACCAATCACTTTTTACCGAATATGTATACCTATAAAATCTCGGTCGAGTTCGTTACTGGGCTAAATCGGTAGAAGGGGGTGTAAATGGGGGGCTTTTTTCGAAAAAGTGAAATATTGCTATAACTCTCTTAATATATGAAATATCGAATCCGTTCAACGTTCATACTATGTGTCGGATAAAGCCCAAAAATTTATGTTTGAAGAGTTTTTTTATATCACCAACCATTGACCAAAGTGGGATTTTCGGGAAACATTAATCATATCTCTCTTAATAGGCACAATATCAAAACCGTACGAAATGGACAATATTCCCCTAATAATTACCTAAAACTTTTGTCTGAAAGAATTTTTGATATGACCCACCATTATGCCAAGGGATGAGAAAAAAGATTTCGGAATTATAAGAAAATGCCAAGAGCTATCAGTGGTTGCCATGGCAACTCTACTAAATTGATGAGGGATGAGCCATCAGACGTTGCCAAGATAACGCACTTGCACGAGATCATATTCAGAATTCCATCTGACTAAGTGTGAAGCGGCTTCGGTGACGTAACTGGTAGCAAGCATGCTGAATGACTATGCCCAAGGTCGCGAGTTCAAAGCCGGCTGAAGTCGTCGGATTTTCTAAGAGCGCTAAAAATCCCTCAGTATGCTTTCCTTTGGAGGGGAAGTTCCAACGTTCGTTGCGAGTTGCTGGCTGCGGTGGCATCTAGTAGCCAAGTTCACAGGTAGGTGTCGTTGACGGTAGTACCTGGTAGCAACATTAGGAACTACTGCTTGAAATTGACGGTCTGCAATCCTTACCTGAATTACAGACTACTACAGCCATCCCTAAGTACACGGGGTTACATGACCGCGTTGTCGCAGCCCCTAAACTGAGGAACCAACCAAAATCTCTGCGAGAGATATAATTTTGCGTGAAGAAGTAACAGACCGTTACATAGTTACACATCAGTGTCGAAACCTTGCATAAGGACAGTGTGACCACAAGTATAAAAATGGACCCCAAATGACAAGAAGGTTACCGTTCCCATAAGACAATAAAATGTTTAAAATAAGCATAAAATGACGAAAAACAAAGTTAATTAAGCTCCAATTATAAAATACCTTCTCGCAATAAATGAGGTCTGATCCTTCTACGAAAACCTGCATATTCTGCCTATTTTCGCCTATCCCCAAGTTTGTCCGGTGAAATCTACCTCCGCCTTCCGGCGTGCCGAGAGGACTTTTAGGTAGATTTCATTAGAAAACTAACTATTGCAATGGGTCCCATGTTTCGACTTCCAGAAAATTTCGACATATCTTCGCGTTTCACATCCCCCAGACCCCAAAACCACCGTCAGTTCAAAAGTTTATATATAATTTATGTATGTGTGTTTATATATATATATATATATATATATATATATGTATATCAGTTTCTTGTGGACTCGATAACTGCCGTAATTTTGCACCAATCACTTTGAATTTTTTACCGAATATGTATACCTATAAAATCTCGGTCGAGTTCGTTAATGGGCAAAGTCGGTCGAAGGGGGTGAAAATTGGGGGCTTTCTTCGAAAAATTGAAATTTCGCTATAACTCTCTTAATACGTGAAATATCGAATCCGTTCAAAGTTCGTAATATGTGCCGGATAAGTGCCAACAATTTATGTCAAATAAGTTTTTTGATAGCACCAACCATTGACCAAAGGGGTGGAAAAAAGTGGGTTTTTCGGGAAACATTAATCATATCTCTCTTAATAGGCACAATATCAAAACCGTACAAAATGGACAATATTCCCGTAATAATTATCTAAAACGTTTGTCTGAAAGAATTTTTCATATGACCCACCATTACATCATGGGATGAGAAAAATGATTTCGGAATTATAAGAAAATGCCAAGAGCTATCAGAGGTTGCCATGGCAACACTACTAAATTGATGAGGGATGAGCCGTTTCCATGACAACGCACCTGCACGAGATCAGATTCAGTATTTCCATCTGACTAAGTGGTTGGTTCTTAAGTTTAGGGGCTGCGACAACGCGGTCATGTAGCCCCGTGTACTTTGGGTGTGTGTAGAATCTGTCTGATAACCGGTGTTAATTGTGATGACTGTATTAGTGTGTGTTATCTGTTTGTTAATTTAAGTACTGCAACTAACAATTTTTCAGATAGTTCCTACTTTTGCCGCCAAGCGCCACTGTCAACGACTACGAGGCCAAGTTCTGAACTGAGCAACTAGACGCCGCCGCAGTCGGCTCTTTGCAACGAACATAGAAACCTAAGAGCGTTGTATACATTCTTAACCTATCCAATTTAGCTTCACACAGGTGCAATTAGTGGAAGGATCATTAACATGCCATAAATCTATGACATGGGACCACTGGCTTTACTTCCCCTCCGAAGGAAGGAATACTGAGGGATTTTTAACGCTCTTAAAAAATCCGACTGCTTCGGCCGGGTTTGAACCCGTTATTTTGGGCATAGAAGCACAGCATGCTTCCGACTACGCCACCGAAGCCGCCTGACAAAGTGGGAAGCGGCTTCGGTGACGTAACTGGTAGCATGCTGAACTTCTATGCCCAATGTCGCGGTTTCAAAGCCGGCCGAAGTCGTCGGATTTTCTAAGATCGCTAGAATCCCTCAGTATGCTTTCCTTTGGAGGGGAAGTTCCAACGTTCGTTGCGAGTTGTTGGTTGGGGTGGCATCTAGTAGCCAAGTTCACAGTTAGTTGTCGTTGACGGTAATACCTGGTAGCAACATTAGGATTTACTGCTTGAAATAGACCGTCTGCAGTCCTTACCTGAATTAAGACTAATACAGCCATTACAATTCACACCGTGTATCGGACAGATTCTACACTCACCCAAAGTACACGGGGTTAGATGACCGCGTTGTCGCAGCCCCTAAACTTAGGAACCAACCAGAGGTAGATTTCATTATAAAGCTAACTATTGCAATGGGTACCATGTTTCGACTTCCGGAAAATTTCGACATATCTTCGCGTTTCACATCCCCCAGACCCCAAAACCACCGTCAGTTCAAAAGTATATATACACACATCAAAAAAAGTTTTGCATCACCTCGGTTCCCAGATCTCCGGCATATAGACGTTGACTGTGTATATTGTATCCAAGATACAGTCCCTTTGACTGTTCATAGATGTCACTAAAACTGCTCAAAGATGTAAACAACCATGCATGAGCAGGGCCTATTAGACGGAGGGGGTACGACAGCCGATCAGTTCCAGTCATTCCACCAGGACGAAGGTACGCTGCTCATGTTGTCTGTAGTTCTACCATGCCTAGAAGGTCAATACCGCAGTTCGATCGCGTCCGCATTGTTACTTTGTGTCAAGAAGGGCTCTCAACAAGGGAAGTTTCCAGGCGTCTCAGAGTGAACCAAAGCGATGTTGTTCGGACATGGAGGAGGTACAGAGATACAGGAACTGTCGATGACAGGCCTCGCTCAGGCCGCCCAAGGGCTACTACTGTAGTGGATGACCGCTACTTACGGATTGCCGCTCGGAGGAACCCTGACAGCAATGCCACCATGTTGAATAATGCGTTTCGTTCAGCCACAGGACGTCGTGTTTCAACTCAAACTGTGCGCAATAGGCTGCATGATGCGCAACTTCACTCCCGACGTCCATGGCGAGGTCCAGCTTTGCAACCCCGACACCATGCAGCGCGGTACAGATGGGCCCAACAACATGCTGAATGGACCCCACGGAATTGGCATCACGTTCTCTTCACCGATGAGTGTCGCATATGCCTTCAACCAGACAATCGTTGGAGACGTGTTTGGAGGCACCCTGGTCAGGCTGAACGTCTTAGACACACTGTCCAGCGAGTGCAGCAAGGTGGTGGTTCCCTGATGTTTTGGGGTGGCATTATGTGGGGCCGACGTACGCCACTGGTGGTCATGGAAGGCTCCGAAACGGCTTTACGATACCTGAATGACATCCTCCGACCCATAGTGCAACCATATCGGCAGAATATTGGAGAGGCATTTGTCTTCATGGACGACAATTCTCGACCTCATCGTGCACATCTTGTGAATGCGTTCCTTCAAGATAACGACATCGCTCGACTACAGTGGCCAACATGTTCGCCAGACATGAACCCTATCGAACATGCCTGGGATATGTTGAAAAGGGCTGTTTATGGACGTCTTGACCCACCAACCACTCTGAGAGATTTACGCCGAATTGTCGTTGAGGAGAGGGACAATTTGGACCAACAGTGTCTTGATGAACTTGTGGATAGTATGCCACGACGAATACAGGCATGCATCAATGCAAGAGGACGTGCTACTGGGTATTAGAGGTAGTGGTGTGTACTGCAATCTGGACCACAAATGCTGAAAGTCTAGCTGTATGATGGTACAACATGCAATGTGTGGGTCTCATGAGGAATAAAACGAGCTGAAATGTTGTTTGTGTTGATCTCTATTCCCTTTGTATTTAAAGGTTCCGGAACTCTTGGAACCGAGGTGATGCAAAACTTTTTTTGATGTGTGTATATATATATTATCAGTTTCTTGTGGACACGATAACTGCCGTAATTTTTCACCAATCACTTTTTACCGAATATGTATACCTATAAAATCTCGGTCGAGTTCGTTACTGGGCTAAATCGGTAAAAGGGGGTGAAAATGGTTTTTTTTTTCGAAAAAGTGAAATATTGCTATAACTCTCTTAATATATGAAATATCGAATCCGTTCAAAGTTCATAATATGTGTCGGATAAGTGCCAACAATTTATGTCAAATAAGTTTTTTTTATATCACCAACCATTGACCAAAGGGGTGGGAAAAAGTGTGTTTTTCGGGAAACATTAATCATATCTCTCTTAATAGGCACAATATCAAAACCGTACGAAATGGACAATATTCCCCTAATAATTACCTA
This sequence comes from Meconema thalassinum, assembly GCA_946902985.2. Taxonomy (NCBI): domain Eukaryota; kingdom Metazoa; phylum Arthropoda; class Insecta; order Orthoptera; family Tettigoniidae; genus Meconema; species Meconema thalassinum. Next base: position 450,224,400 of record OX336394.1, on the reverse strand, counting down.
AAACTTTTGTCTGAAAGAATTTTTGATATGACCCACAATTATGCCAAGGGATGAGAAAAATGATTTCGGAATTATAAGAAAATGCCAAGAGCTATCAGAGGTTGCCATGGCAACACTACTACATTGATGAGGGGTGAGCCATCAGACGTTGCCATGACAACGCACTTGCACGAGATCAGATTCAGTATTTTCATCTAAGTGGGAAGCGGCTTCGGTGACGTAACTGGTAGCATGCAGAATGTCTATGCCCAAGGTCGCGGTTTCAAAGCCGGCCGAAGTCGTCGGATTTTCTAAGAGAGCTAAAATCCCTCAGTATGCTTTCCTTTGGAGGGGAAGTTCCAACGTTCGTTGCGAGTTGCTGGTTGGGGTGGCATCTATTAGCCAAGTTCACAGCTAGGTGTCGTTGACGGTAATACCTGGTAGCAACATTAGGATCTACTGCTTGAAATTGACCGTCTGCAGTCCTTACCTGAATTAAGACTAATACAGCCATTACAATTCACACCGTGTATCGGACAGATTCTACACTCACCAAAAGTACACGGGGTTAGATGACCGCGTTGTCGCAGCCCCTAAACTGAGGAACCAACCAGAGGTAGATTTCATTAGAAAGCTAACTATTGCAATGGGTACCAAGTTTCGACTTCCGGAACATTTCGACATATCTTCGCGTTTCACATCCCTCAGACCCCAAAACCACCGTCAGTTCAAAAGTATATATATTGTTACGGCTGTGAGTTTGTGTCATCGCTCGCTCCTAATTGCTTGTATTTGCTGATTAGTGTAATTTTCTGGCCTGTAATAAATTATATTTCTTTAAGCAGTAATTGGTGTTGTGCTTTGTACCCACCGTAATCCAGTTAACAAAAGTGCCACTAGGGGGTGGCACGTAACAACTGGTGTCAGAAGCCGGATTACGAACTCAAGCACAACACCTGACGGTCCTGGTTTCAAACCCCGAGCAGGTCATTTTCTCTAATTTTCCTGTGAGTGCATGCCCTTTACAAGACAAACAACTAAAATGGAGGAGAAATTGGCAGCATTGCTAGAAAAGTTAAATGGCATGGAAACCAAGATGGAGGACGGCCAGAAGAATTTAACCAAGGAGCTAACTGCCAAATTAGAAGACGGCCAGAAGAAGCTAGAGGACGGCCATAAGAAGATGGAGGACGGCCAGAAGAAGTTAGCCGAGGACCTAACTGCCAAACTAGAAGACGGCCAGAAGAAGTTAGCCGAGGACCTAACTGCCAAACTAGAAGACGGCCAGAAGAAGATGGAAGACGGTCAAAATAAGCTAGCGGAGGACCTGAAGAAATTAGAACTGGGTCTGCGTGAGGAAGTCACGGCAGTGGAAAAGAAGTTCGACGCCTTACAAGTGGAAGTTGCCGAGCTGCGCCAACGCCCGCTGATGGGGGTGGAGGAGAAATTCAACGCCTTACAAGTGGAAGTTGCCGGCATTGTTTCTTCAGCTTGTGGACAGCGAAATAGCCTGCAGCAAGTGATCGTAAGTAATTGTGGTCGGTGAACATAAGGGAGAGGGACAGGTAGTTTCTGTCAAGGCCACCGTACTCATTAGGACGGATTAACTTCTGTGGTCTGTTTACAAGTGGAAGGCCAAGAGCGCATAAGGAAGAGACTTAAGGAAACTGAGTAAGGCTCCTAATTGCTTGTATTTGCTGATTAGTGTAATTTTCTGGCCTGTAATAAATTATATTTCTTTAAGCAGTAATTGGTGTTGTGCTTTGTACCCACCGTAATCCAGTTAACAAAAGTGCCACTAGGGGGTGGCACGTAACAACTGGTGTCAGAAGCCGGATTACGAACTCAAGCACAACACCTGACGGTCCTGGTTTCAAAACCCGAGCAGGTCATTTTCTCTAATTTTCCTGTGAGTGCATGCCCTTTACAAGACAAACAACTAAAATGGAGGAGAAATTGGCAGCACTGCTAGAAAAGTTAAATGGCATGGAAACCAAGATGGAAGACGGCCAGAAGAAGATGGAGGATGGCCAGAAGAAGATGGAGGATGGCCAGAAGAAGTTAGCAGAGGACCTGAAGGACAGCCAAAATAAGTTAGCAGAGGACCTAACTTCCAAATTAGAAGAAGGCCAAAATAAGTTAGCGGAGGACCTGAAGCAGATGGAAGACAGCCAGAATAAGTTAGCAGAGGACCTAACCGCCAAATTTCTGTATGGCCAGAAAAATCTGGAAGAGTGTCTGCTGACGAAATTAGAGGAGAGCCAAAGGAAATTAGAACAGGGCCTACGTGAGGAAGTCGCGGCAGTGGAGGAGAAGTTCAACACCTTGCAAGTGGAAGTTGCCGAGCTGCGCCAACGCCCGCTGATGGGGGTGGAGGAGAAATTCAACGCCTTGCAAGTGGAAGTTGCCGAGCTGTGCCAACGACCGCTGATGGGGGTGGAAGAGAGATTCAACGCTCTACAAAAGGAATTTGCTGAGCTGCGCCGACTCCCGCCGACAGGGATGGAAGATAGATTCAAAGCCCTACAAGAGGAAGTCGCCGAGCTGCGCCGACGCCCGCCGACCGGGGTGGATGAGAGAGTCAAAGCCCTACAAGAGGAAGTTGCCGAGCTGCGCCAACGCCCGCCCACCGTTACACCGGGAATATCAGGAACGGGACATAGCAGAGTGACGCCCCCAACCTTCGACGGAAAGGTCCCGTGGAGCACCTACTTACGTCAGTTCGAGGCGGCCTGTTCCATAAATAGCTGGAACAACACAGAAAAGGCTACAGCTCTCATTGTAGCGCTGAGAGGTGACGCCCTTAACGTCCTTCAGGCCATCCCGACTGGATCCCAGGACTACGCTTCACTGATCGCCCATATGGAGTCCCGATATGGAGATAGCCATCTTCAGCAGGCCTACCAGATGCAGCTCCGGACCCGGGTACAGAAGAACGCGGAAACCCTGCAGGAGTTCGAGATGGACATCGCACGCCTCGTAAGGCTTGCCTACCCAACAGCGCCGGCCGACTTTCTGGAGCAGATAGCGACGCAGACCTTCACCGACGGGCTACGGGACTCGGACACTCAACAGGCGCTGCGACTCGCGCGCAATAAGACCCTGGCAGATGCGCTGAGCCACGCACTTGAATTCGAGACGGCAAAACAGGCATCCAGAATGCACGCGCGGGTGCGTCAAGTGGACGTCGATGAACCAGCAAAAACCAACGAGACCAAGCCCCTGGCCGACGAATTGATGGAGGCGCTAAGCCGTTTCTTCGATAGTCGCGGCACCACCAGCAACGACACAGCCGGAAGACAACCGGAGAGGCGGCCTGGAAGAGGACTACCGACCTGCTGGGCCTGCGGTAAGAAAGGCCACCTGAGCAAGGACTGCGGTGATCGCCGCCGCCGAGGGTACCCGACGGGAAATCAGTCGTCTGAAAACCGCGCGGCCCAGGGAAACGAGTATTAGCCAGCCTTGGGGGGCAAAGGTTGGCTTGTGACAGTCGTCAAGCCCCGGCAGTCCAAGTGCGTGTGACGAAGTTACGGAGGGACAATAGCAGCCTGATGGTCGACGGAGTCATCAACGGAGTGAGCTGGCCCATGCTGATCGACACGGGAGCATCGAGGACCATCGTCAATCCCACTGTGATCCCGAAGTGGAGAGTGCAACCCACACAAAGGAACCTCCAGCTAATAACCGCGACCGGAGAGACCGCACCGGTACATGGCGAAGCATCACTGGAGTTCGTCATTGGTCGACGGGCGATAAAGCATCCAGTGCTTGTGGCTGACGTATCAAATGAAGTGATCATCGGACTGGACTTCCTGGACCAGAACAACATCATCTTGGATCTGAGTACCAACACTCTGCACTTCGGAGGTGAGGAACTTGCTTTGCAACCAGCACACGAGGCCGTCACCGCACGACGAGTAAGGCTGAGAGAGGATGTCATCGTTCCTGCCAGGACGGAGGTCAGCGCCGCCGTAATTGTCGACGGAACTGCTGAGGGAGTGGCGGCTGTCATCGAGCCAAAATATGAGGACATCCAGACAAAAGGATTGCTAGTTGCCAAGACCCTCATCAACACGACGTCTCGGCCGTACGTCCGCCTGTCCAACCTGAACGACTACGACATTACGGTTCACCGGGACACCAACCTAGGAGTCTGCGAGCCCGTTACCTGGATTGCCCGCATCACCGACACGACGGACGGACACCTGCAGACGGACAACCGAAGAAGACGCACACTGCCAGAAGAACTACAGAAGCTGTACCAAGGATCCCAGGACCATTTAGACGAGGAACAATCACGCCAACTTCAGGACCTGCTACGAGAATTCCAGGATGTCTTCTCCGTGGGGAGCAAAGACTTCGGCAGGACAAGCTTGGTCCAGCACAGAATCGACGTTGGGGACAGCGCACCGATTAGGGCCCCATTCCGACGTGTCCCGCTCGCCAAGCAAGCCGAAGTCGACCGGATGGTAGAAGAGATGAAGGAGCAAGGGGTGATCGAGCCATCACATAGTCCTTGGAGTTCTCCGGTCGTGCTTGTGAAGAAGAAGGACGGTTCCACCAGGTTCTGCGTGGACTACAGGCGGGTGAACGACGTCACGAAGAAGGACAGCTACCCTCTACCCCGGATCGACGACACGCTGGACACCATATCAGGGTCAAGATGGTTCTCCACCTTGGATTTGAAGAGTGGCTACTGGCAGGTGGAGGTCCACCCTAAGGACCGCGAGAAAACGGCGTTCTCTGTGGGCAGCGGGCTCTGGCAGTTCACCGTCATGCCATTTGGTCTGTGCAACGCCCCTGCGACCTTCGAAAGGCTAATGGAGTCCATTCTGAGGGGACTACACTGGAAGACCTGCCTGGTCTACCTAGACGACGTCATCGTTCTGGGGAGAAGCTTCGAGGAGCACTACAGCAATCTGAAGGAGATCTTGTTGAAGCTACGGGCTGCCCAGCTGAAGTTGAGCCCCAAGAAGTGTCAGCTCCTCCAGAAGCGGGTCCAGTACCTTGGGCATATCGTCTCCGAGGAAGGGGTGCGCACCGACCCAGAGAAGACCGCAGCTGTGAGGGGGTGGCCAGTTCCGAAGGACAAGTCCCAACTACGAAGCTTCCTGGGACTCTGCACTTATTACCGTCGCTTCGTGAGGGGATTCGCCGACATCGCCAAACCTTTACATCGCCTGACTGAGAAGGACCAACTCTTCACGTGGACAGCAGAATGCCACAGTGCCTTCGAACAACTCAAGCAGGCTCTGTGCACCGCGCCTATTCTGGCCTACCCCAGACCTGGAACAAGGTTCATCGTCGATACCGATGCCAGCGACTTTGGCATAGGGGGAATCCTGTCGCAGGTAGTGGACGGCGAGGAGAGAGTAGTGGCCTACTTCAGCAAGGCCTTGTCAAAGCCAGAAAGGAACTACTGCGTCACCAGGAAGGAGCTGCTCGCCATCGTGAAGACCATTGAACACTTCCACAAGTACCTGTACGGGCAAGAATTTCTCATCAGGACCGACCATGCATCCCTGCGGTGGCTCCTGAACTTCAAGCAGCCCGAGGGTCAACTCGCGCGGTGGTTAGAGAGGCTTCAACAGTATAACTTTGAGATTCAGCACAGGAAAGGCCAACTGCATTCTAACGCCGACGCCCTGTCACGAAGACCGTGCCCCGAAGACTGCACCTTCTGTGCCCGAAGGGAGGAGAACACCGGGATACTGTGCCGACGGACTACTGTGGAACTTCAAGGGAACTGGAGCCGCGAATCTTTCACGCGGGCACAAGCAGAAGATGATGACCTGGGACTGATAGCCGAATGGAAGAGGGCCTGTGTCCCCAGACCCGGGTGGAACATTGTGAGTGACTGCAGCCCAAAGTTTAAGTCCTACTGGGCACAGTGGGACTCGCTGATTGTAAGGGATGGCCTCATCTGCCGTACCTGGGAGAGCACCGACGGGAAGACATCTCGGGAACAAGTCGTCGTTCCAAAGGCTATGACGGAGGAAGTCCTGAAGGAAGTTCATGGAGGATCATCTGGTGGACACCTAGGGATAAAGAAGACCCTGGAGAAGCTGAGAGAGCGGTTCTACTGGATCGGATGCCGAACAGACGTGGAGAACCACTGCGCGAGGTGCCACGATTGCGCAGCCAGCAAGGGCCCAGGACGAAGACGACGGGGTCCACTGAAGACCTACAACGTGGGCGGCCCCATGGAGAGAGTGGCCATCGATGTTGCTGGGCCATTCCCGTTAAGCGAGGCAGGGAACTGCTACATATTAGTCGTCAGCGACTACTTTACCAAATGGCCGGAGGCGTATGCGCTCCCTAACCAAGAAGCCGCGACGATTGCAGAGACCCTGGTGAAAGAATTCGTCAGCCGGTACGGAGTACCCCTGGAGCTGCACTCCGACCAAGGGAGGAACTTCGAGTCGCAGGTGTTCCAGAACCTATGCCAGCTGCTGGGAATCCGGAAGACAAGGACGACGCCGCTACACCCTCAGTCCGACGGGATGGTAGAGCGATTCAATCGCACCATCGAGAACCATCTCCGAATAGTCGTCAGCGAGCACCAGAGGGATTGGGACAAACATCTTCCACTATTTCTCCTGGCCTACCGCGCCGCCGTGCATGAAGCCACCGGGTGCACACCAGCCCGGGCCATGTTTGGGAGGGAGCTCCGTCTACCTGTCGATCTTGCCTTCGGCCGACCTGGGAATGATCCGATCCCGGTAAGCCAGTATTGTCAAGAACTGGTCGACCAACTGGAGGACGTGCACGCGTTCGCGAGGAAGAAACTGCGGATCGAGACCGACCGAATGAAGACCCGATACGACCAGCAGACGGATGCCGGCGGTTTCCACGAGGACGACCTGGTCTGGCTCTTCAACCCATTACGGAAGAAAGGCCTGTCACCCAAACTTCAGAAGTCCTGGGAGGGCCCGTACCGAGTCGTGAAACGGATCAACGATGTCGTCTACAGGATCCAGCGGAACCCGAGGGCGAAGATGAAGATCGTGCATCGAGATCGCCTGGCAGCCTACGGAGGGACACAGACGGACCAATGATTGATCGGGACGATCAGCCTTTTTAGGAAGGGGGTGGTGTTACGGCTGTGAGTTTGTGTCATCGCTCGCCGCTTGAGTCACAACTGCCCCAGGGGCTGGGCTGTGGCATGCGTCCTGTATTGCGTGTGCCTTATGCAACAGGGCTACTAAGACAAAGAGATAGTCCAGAAGATTCGTGACTGGACCAGCGATGGAAGCCTCGAGAAGCCGTGGACCCTGGATGGATCTAGAACCATTTATTGAGTCACCGGACTGCTATATAAGAGTGACCCGTGAAGCAGTTGTTGTTGTGTGTGTTTTACGAGCTAGTGCGAGCGATTATCTTGTGCGACAGAAGTGTGGTGACGAAGTGCTGTGCGAGTTACGAAATCCAGTGGCATTGTTTCTTCAGCTTGTGGACAGCGAAATAGCCTGCAGCAAGTGATCGTAAGTAATTGTGGTCGGTGAACATAAGGGAGAGGGACAGGTAGTTTCTGTCAAGGCCACCGTACTCATTAGGACGGATTAACTTCTGTGGTCTGTTTACAAGTGGAAGGCCAAGAGCGCATAAGGAAGAGACTTAAGGAAACTGAGTAAGGCTCCTAATTGCTTGTATTTGCTGATTAGTGTAATTTTCTGGCCTGTAATAAATTATATTTCTTTAAGCAGTAATTGGTGTTGTGCTTTGTACCCCCACCGTAATCCAGTTAACAAAAGTGCCACTAGGGGGTGGCACGTAACAATATATATATATATATATATTATCAGTTTCTTGTAGACACGATAACTGCCGTAATTTTTCACCAATCACTTTTTACCGAATATGTATACCTATAAAATCTCGGTCGAGTTCGTTACTGGGCTAAATCGGTAGAAGGGGGTGTAAATGGGGGGCTTTTTTCGAAAAAGTGAAATATTGCTATAACTCTCTTAATATATGAAATATCGAATCCGTTCAACGTTCATACTATGTGTCGGATAAAGCCCAAAAATTTATGTTTGAAGAGTTTTTTTATATCACCAACCATTGACCAAAGTGGGTTTTTCGGGAAACATTAATCATATCTCTCTTAATAGGCACAATATCAAAACCGTACGAAATGGACAATATTCCCCTATTAATTACCTAAAACTTTTGTCTGAAAGAATTTTTGATATGACCCACCATTATGCCAAGGGATGAGAAAAAAGATTTCGGAATTATAAGAAAATGCCAAGAGCTATCAGTGGTTGCCATGGCAACTCTACTAAATTGATGAGGGATGAGCCATCAGACGTTGCCAAGATAACGCACTTGCACGAGATCATATTCAGAATTCCATCTGACTAAGTGTGAAGCGGCTTCGGTGACATAACTGGTAGCAAGCATGCTGAATGACTATGCCCAAGGTCGCGAGTTCAAAGCGGGCTGAAGTCGTCGGATTTTCTAAGAGCGCTAAAAATCACTCAGTATGCTTTCCTTTGGAGGGGAAGTTCCAACGTTCGTTGCGAGTTGCTGGCTGCGGTGGCATCTAGTAGCCAAGTTCACAGGTAGGTGTCGTTGACGGTAGTACCTGGTAGCAACATTAGGAACTACTGCTTGAAATTGACCGTCTGCAATCCTTACCTGAATTACAGACTAATACAGCCATCCCTAAGTACACGGGGTTACATGACCGCGTTGTCGCAGCCCCTAAACTGAGGAACCAACCAAAATCTCTGCGGGAGATATAATTTTGCGTGAAGAAGTGACCGTTACATAGTTACACATCAGTGTCGAAACCTTGCATAAGGACAGTGTGACCAAAAGTATAAAAATGGACCCCAAATGACAAGAAGGTTACCGTTCCCATAAGACAATAAAATGTTTAAAATAAGCATAAAATGACGAAAAACAAAGTTAATTAAGCTCCAATTATAAAATACCTTCTCGCAATAAATGAGGTCTAATCCCTCTACGAAAACTTGCATATTCTGCCAATTTTCGCCTATCCCCAAGTTTGTCCGGTGAAATCTACCTCCGCCTTCCGGCGTGCCGAGAGGACTTTTAGGTAGATTTCATTAGAAAACTAACTATTGCAATGGGTCCCATGTTTCGACTTCCGGAAAATTTCGACATATCTTCGCGTTTCACATCCCCCAGACCCCAAAACCACCGTCAGTTCAAAAGTTTATATATAATTTATGTATGTATATATATATATATGTATATCAGTTTCTTGTGGACACGATAACTGCCGTAATTTTGCACCAATCACTTTGAATTTTTTACCGAATATGTATACCTATAAAATCTCGGTCGAGTTCGTTAATGGGCAAAGTCGGTCGAAGGGGGTGAAAATGGGGGGCTTTCTTCGAAAAATTGAAATTTCGCTATAACTCTCTTAATACGTGAAATATCGAATCCGTTCAAAGTTCGTAATATGTGTCGGATAAGTGCCAACAATTTATGTCAAATAAGTTTTTTGATAGCACCAACCATTGACCAAAGGGGTGGAAAAAAGTGGGTTTTTCGGGAAACATTAATCATATCTCTCTTAATAGGCACAATATCAAAACCGTACAAAATGGACAATATTCCCGTAATAATTACCTAAAACGTTTGTCTGAAAGAATTTTTCATATGACCCACCATTACGCCATGTGGATGAGAAAAATGATTTCGGAATTATAAGAAAATGCCAAGAGCTATCAGAGGTTGCCATGGCAACACTACTAAATTGATGAGGGATGAGCCGTTTCCATGACAACGCACCTGCACGAGATCAGATTCAGTATTTCCATCTGACTAAGTGGTTGGTTGGTTCTTAAGTTTAGGGGCTGCGACAACGCGGTCATGTAGCCCCGTGTACTTTGGGTGTGTGTAGAATCTGTCTGATAACCGGTGTTAATTGTGATGACTGTATTAGTGTGTGTTATCTGTTTGTTAATTTAAATACTGCAACTAACAATTTTTCAGATAGTTCCTACTTTTGCCGCCAAGCGCCACTGTCAACGACTACGAGGCCAAGTTCAGAACTGAGCTACTAGACGCCGCCGCAGTCGGCTCTTTGCAACGAACATAGAAACCTAAGAGCGTTGTATACATTCTTAACCTATCCAATTTAGCTTCACACAGGTGCAATTAGTGGAAGGATCATTTACATGCCATAAATCTATGACATGGGACCGCCGGCTTTACTTCCCCTCCGAAGGAAGGAATACTGAGGGATTTTTAACGCTCTTAAAAAATCCGAGTGCTTCGGCCGGGATTGAACCCGTTATCTTGGGAATAGAAGCACAGCATGCTTCCGACTACGCCACCGAAGCCGCCTGACAAAGTGGGAAGCGGCTTCGGTGACGTAACTGGTAGCATGCTGAACTTCTATGCCCAATGTCGCGGTTTCAAAGCCGGCCGAAGTCGTCGGATTTTCTAAGATCGCTAGAATCCCTCAGTATGCTTTCCTTTGGAGGGGAAGTTCCAACGTTCGTTGCGAGTTGCTGGTTGGGGTGGCATCTAGTAGCCAAGTTCACAGCTAGGTGTCGTTGACGGTAATACCTGGTAGCAACATTAGGATTTACTGCTTGAAATTGACCGTCTGCAGTCCTTACCTGAATTAAGACTAATACAGCCATTACAATTCACACCGTGTATCGGACAGATTCTACACTCACCCAAAGTACACGGGGTTAGATGACCGCGTTGTCGCAGCCCCTAAACTTAGGAACCAACCAGAGGTAGATTTCATTATAAAGCTAACTATTGCAATGGGTACCATGTTTCGACTTCCGGAAAATTTCGACATATCTTCGCGTTTCACATCCCTTAGACCCCAAAACCACCGTCAGTTCAAAAGTATATATATATATATATATATATATTATCAGTTTCTTGTGGACACGATAACTGCCGTAATTTTTCACCAATCACTTTTTACCGAATATGTATACCTATAAAATCTCGGTCGAGTTCGTTACTGGGCTAAATCGGTAGAAGGGGGTGAAAATGGTTTTTTTTTTCGAAAAAGTGAAATATTGCTATAACTCTCTTAATATATGAAATATCGAATCCGTTCAAAGTTCATAATATGTGTCGGATAAGTGCCAACAATTTATGTCAAATAAGTTTTTTTATATCACCAACCATTGACCAAAGGGGTGGGAAAAAGTGTGTTTTTCGGGAAACATTAATCATATCTCTCTTAATAGGCACAATATCAAAACCGTACGAAATGGACAATATTCCCCTAATAATTACCTAAAACTTTTGTCTGAAAGAATTTTTGATATGACCCACAATTATGCCAAGGGATGAGAAAAATGATTTTGGAATTATAAGAAAATGCCAAGAGCTATCAGAGGTTGCCATGGCAACACTACTACATTGATGAGGGGTGAGCCATCAGACGTTGCCATAACAACGCACTTGCACGAGATCAGATTCAGTATTTTCATCTAAGTGGGAAGCGGCTTCGGTGACGTAACTGGTAGCATGCAGAATGTCTATGCCCAAGGTCGCGGTTTCAAAGCCGGCCGAAGTCGTCGGATTTTCTAAAAGAGCTAAAATCCCTCAGTATGCTTTCCTTTGGAGGGGAAGTTCCAACGTTCGTTGCGAGTTGCTGGTTGGGGTGGCATCTAGTAGCCAAGTTCACAGCTAGGTGTCGTTGACGGTAATACCTGGTAGCAACATTAGGATCTACTGCTTGAAATTGACCGTCTGCAGTCCTTACCTGAATTAAGACTAATACAGCCATTACAATTCACACCGTGTATCGGACAGATTCTACACTCACCCAAAGTACACGGGGTTAGATGACCGCGTTGTCGCAGCCCCTAAACTTAGGAACCAACCAGAGGTAGATTTCATTATAAAACTAACTATTGCAATGGGTACCATGTTTCGACTTCCGGAAAATTTCGACATATCTTCGCGTTTCACGTCCCCCAGACCCCAAAACCACCGTCAGTTCAAAAGTATATATATATATTATCAGTTTCTTGTGGACACGATAACTGCCGTAATTTTTCACCAATCACTTTTTACCGAATATGTATACCTATAAAATCTCGGTCGAGTTCGTTACTGGGCTAAATCGGTAGAAGGGGGTGTAAATGGGCGGCTTTTAGGTAGATTTCATTAGAAAGCTAACTATTGCAATGGGTACCATGTTTCGACTTCCGGAAAATTTCGACATATCTTCGCGTTTCACATCCCCCAGACCCCAAAACCACCGTCAGTTCAAAAGTTTATATATAATTTATGTATATATGTATCTATCTATATATATATATATATATTTATATATATATCAGTTTCTTGTGGACACGATAACTGCCGTAATTTTTCACCAATCACCTTGAATTTTTTACATAACATGTATCCCTATAAAGTCTCGGTCGAGTTCGTTAATGGGCAAAATCGGTCGAAGGGGGTGAAGATGGGGGGCTTTTTTCGAAAAAGTGAAATTTCGTTATAACTCTCTTAATACGTGAAATATCGAATCCATTCAAAGTTCATAATATGTGTCGGATAAGTGCCAAAAATTTATGTCAAATAAGTTTTTTGATAGCACCAACCATTGACCAATGGGGTGGAAAAAAGTGGGTTTTTCGGGAAACATTAATCATATCTCTCTTAATAGGCACAATATCAAAACCGTACAAAATGGACAATATTCCTCCAATAATTACCTAAAACTTTTGTCTGAAAGAATTTTCGATATGACCCACCATTAAGCCACGGGGTGAGCAAAATGATTTAAATTATAAGAAAATTCCAAGTGCCAAGAGTGGTTGCCATGACAACTTTACTTTTGATTGATAAGGGATGAGTCATCAGCAGTTGCTATGACAACGCCACAGCACGAGATCACATTCTGTTTTCATATGTCTGTGGGAAGCGACTTCGGTATCGGAACTGGTAGCATGCTGAACTTCTATGCCCAAGGTCGCGGGTTCAAACCCGGCTGAAGTCGTCGGATTTACTAAGAGCGCCAAAAAACCCTGAGTATGCTTTCCTTCGGAGGGGAAGTTCCAACGTTCGTTGCGAGTTGATGGTTCCGGTGGCATCTAGTAGCCAAGTTCACAGATAGGTGTCGTTGATGGTAGTATTTTAAATTATGTAGCCTATTTTAGGTAGATTTCATCAGAAAGCTAACTATTGCAATGGGTGCCATGTTTCGACTTCCAGAAAATTTCGACATATCTTCGCGTTTCACATCCCCCAAAACCACCGTCAGTTCAAAAGTTTATATATATGTGTGTATATATATATGCATATATATCAGTTTCTTGTGGACATGATAACTGCCATAATTTTGCACCTATCACTTTAATGTTTTACATAATATGTAACCCCTTAAAAAATCGGTCGAGTTCGTTAATGGGCAAAATCGGTTAAAGGGGGTGAAAATGGGGGGGGGGGGCTTTTTTTTTCGAAAAAGTGAAATGTCGCTATAACTCTCTTAATACGTGATATATCGAATCAATTCAAAGTTCATAATATTTGTCGGATAAAGGCAAAAAATTATGTCAAATAGGTTTTTTGATAGCACCAACCATTGACCAAAGGGGTGGAAAAAAGTGGTTTTTTTTTCGGGAAACATTAATCATATCTCTCTTAATAGGCACAATATCAAACCCGTACAAAATGGAAAATATTCCCCTAATAATTACCTAAAACTTTGTCTGAAAGAATTTTTGATCTGACCTACCATTACGCCAAGGGATGAGAAAAATGATTTCGGAATTAAAGAACATGCCATGTGCCATCAGAGGTTACCGTGACAACGCTTCTAAATTGATGAGGGATGAGCTATCAGAGGTTGCCAAGACAACGCCATTGCACGAGATCACATTCATTTTTCCATCTGACTGTGGGAAGCGGCTAACTGGTAGCATGCTGAACTTATATGCCCAAGGTCGCTGGTTCAAAGCCGGCCAAAGTCGTCGGATTTTCTAAGAGCGCTAATAATCCCTCAGCATGCTTTCCTTTGGAGGAGTAGTTCCAACGTTCGTTGCAAGTTGCTGGTTGCGGTGGCATCTAGTAGCCAAGTTCGCAGCTAGGTGTCGTTCACGTTAGTATATGGTACAAAATTAGGAACTACTACTTAAAATTGACCGTCTGCAGACTTTACCTGAATTACAGACTAATACAGTCATCACAATTAACACCGTTTATCAGATTCTACACACCCGGGGTTACATGACCACGTTGTCGCAGCCCCTAAACTGAGGAACCAACAAAAATCTCTGCGGGAGATAAAATTTTGCGAGAATAAGTAACAGACTGTCAGATAGTTACACATCAGTTCCAAACCTTGCATAAGGACAGTGTGATCACAAGTATAAAAATGAACCCCGAATGACAAGAAGGTTACCATCCCCATAAGACAATAAAATGATAAAAACATGCATACAAAAACGAAAAATAAGTTGATCTTTAACCTCTAAATGTAAAATTCTTTCTTGCAATCAATGAGGTCTGATCCTCCTACGAAAACCTGCATGTTTTGCCTATTATAGCCAATCCCCTAGTTTGCCCGGTGAAATCTACCTCTGCCTTCCGGCGTGCCGAGAGGATTTATTTTTCGAAAAAGTGATATATTGCTATAACTCTCTTAATATATGAAATATCGAATCCGTTCAACGTTCATACTATGTGTCGGATAAAGCCCAAACATTTATGTTTGAAGAGTTTTTTTTTATAACACCAACCATTGACCAAAGTGGGTTTTTCGGGAAACATTAATTATATCTCTCCTAATAGGCACAATATCAAAACCGTACGAAATGGACAATATTCCCCTAATAATTACCTAAAACTTTTGTCTGAAAGAATTTTTGATATGACCCACCATTCTGCCAAGGGATGAGAAAAAAGATTTCGGAATTATAAGAAAATGCAAAGAGCTATCAGTGGTTGCCATGGCAACTCTACTAAATTGATGAGGGATGAGCCATCAGACGTTGCCAAGATAACGCACTTGCACGAGATCATATTCAGAATTCCATCTGACTAAGTGTGAAGCGGCTTCGGTGACGTAACTGGTAGCAAGCATGCTGAATGACTATGCCCAAGGTCGCGAGTTCAAAGCCGGCTGAAGTCGTCGGATTTTCTAAGAGCGCTAAAAATCCCTCAGTATGCTTTCCTTTGGAGGGGAAGTTCCAACGTTCGTTGCGAGTTGCTGGCTGCGGTGGCATCTAGTAGCCAAGTTCACAGGTAGGTGTCGTTGACCGTAGTACCTGGTAGCAACATTAGGAACTACTGCTTGAAATTGACCGTCTGCAATCCATACCTGAATTACAGACTAATACAGCCATCCCTAAGTACACGGGGTTACATGACCGCGTTGTCGCAGCCCCTAAACTGAGGAACCAACCAAAATTTCTGCGGGAGATATAATTTTGCGTGAAGAAGTAACAGATCGTTACATAGTTACACATCAGTGTCGAAACCTTGCATAAGGACAGTGTGACCACAAGTATAAAAATGGACCCCAAATGACAAGCAGGTTACCGTTCCCATAAGACAATAAAATGTTTAAAATAAGCATAAAATGACGAAAAACAAAGTTAATTAAGCTCCAATTATAAAATACCTTCTCGCAATAAATGAGGTCTGATCCTTCTACGAAAACCTGCATATTCTGCCTATTTTCGCCTATCCCCAAGTTTGTCCGTTGAAATCTACCTCCGCCTTCCGGCGTGCCGAGAGGACTTTTAGGTAGATTTCATTAGAAAACTAACTATTGCAATGGGTCCCATGTTTCGACTTCCGGAAAATTTCGACATATCTTCGCGTTTCACATCCCCCAGACCCCAAAACCACCGTCAGTTCAAAAGTTTATATATAATTTATGTATGTATATATATCAGTTTCTTGTGGACACGATAACTGCCGTAATTTTGCACCAATCACTTTGAATTTTTTACCGAATATGTATACCTATAAAATCTCGGTCGAGTTCGTTACTGGGCTAAATCGGTAGAAGGGGGTGAAAATGGTTTTTTTTTCAAAAAAGTGAAATATTGCTATAACTCTCTTAATATATGAAATATCGAATCCGTTCAAAGTTCATAATATGTGTCGGATAAGTGCCAACAATTTATGTCAAATAAGTTTTTTTATATCACCAACCATTGACCAAAGGGGTGGGAAAAAGTGTGTTTTTCGGGAAACATTAATCATATCTCTCTTAATAGGCACTATATCAAAACCGTACGAAATGGACAATATTCCCCTAATAATTACCTAAAACTTTTGTCTGAAAGAATTTTTGATATGATCCACAATTATGCCAAGGGATGAGAAAAATGATTTCGGAATTATAAGAAAATGCCAAGAGCTATCAGAGGTTGCCATGGCAACACTACTACATTGATGAGGGGTGAGCCATCAGACGTTGCCATGACAACGCACTTGCACGAGATCAGATTCAGTATTTTCATCTAAGTGGGAAGCGGCTTCGGTGACGTAACTGGTAGCATGCAGAATGTCTATGCCCAAGGTCGCGGTTTCGAAGCCGGCCGAAGTCGTCGGATTTTCTAAGAGAGCTAAAATCCCTCAGTATGCTTTCCTTTGGAGGGGAAGTTCCAACGTTCGTTGCAAGTTGCTGGTTGGGGTGGCATCTAGTAGCCAAGTTCACAGCTAGGCGTCGTTGACGGTAGTACCTGGTAGCAACATTAGGAACTACTGCTTGAAATTGACCGTCTGCAGTCCTTACCTGAATTAAGACTACTACAGCCATTACAATTCACACCGTTTATCAGACAGATTCTACACTCACCAAAAGTACACGGGGTTAGATGACCGCGTTGTCGCAGCCCCTAAACTGAGGAACCAACCAGAGGTAGATTTCATTAGAAAGCTAACTATTGCAATGGGTACCAAGTTTCGACTTCCGGAACATTTCGACATATCTTCGCGTTTCACATCCCCCAGACCCCAAAACCACCGTCAGTTCAAAAGTATATATATATATATATATATATATATATATATATATATATATATATATATAGCCTATATATATTATCAGTTTCTTGTGGACACGATAACTGCCGTAATTTTTCACCAATCACTTTTTACCGAATATGTATACCTATAAAATCTCGGTCGAGTTCGTTACTGGGCTAAATCGGTAGAAGGGGGTGTAAAAGGGGGGCTTTTTTCGAAAAAGTGAAATATTGCTATAACTCTCTTAATATATGAAATATCGAATCCGTTCAACGTTCATACTATGTGTCGGATAAAGCCCAAAAATTTATGTTTGAAGAGTTTTTTTTATATCACCAACCATTGACCAAAGTGGGTTTTTCGGGAAACATTAATCATATCTCTCTTAATAGGCACAATATCAAAACCGTACGAAATGGACAATATTCCCCTAATAATTACCTAAAACTTTTGTCTGAAAGAATTTTTGATATGACCCACCATTATGCCAAGGGATGAGAAAAAAGATTTCGGAATTATAAGAAAATGCCAAGAGCTATCAGTGGTTGCCATGACAACTCTACTAAATTGATGAGGGATGAGCCATCAGACGTTGCCAAGATAACGCACTTGCACGAGATCATATTCAGAATTCCATCTGACTAAGTGTGAAGCGGCTTCGGTGACATAACTGGTAGCAAGCATGCTGAATGACTATGCCCAAGGTCGCGAGTTCAAAGCGGGCTGAAGTCGTCGGATTTTCTAAGAGCGCTAAAAATCCTTCAGTATGCTTTCCTTTGGAGGGGAAGTTCCAACGTTCGTTGCGAGTTGCTGGCTGCGGTGGCATCTAGTAGCCAAGTTCACAGGTAGGTGTCGTTGACGGTAGTACCTGGTAGCAACATTAGGAACTACTGCTTGAAATTGACCGTCTGCAATCCTTACCTGAATTACAGACTAATACAGCCATCCCTAAGTACACGGGGTTACATGACCGCGTTGTCGCAGCCCCTAAACTGAGGAACCAACCAAAATCTCTGCGGGAGATATAATTTTGCGTGAAGAAGTAGCAGACCGTTACATAGTTACACATCAGTGTCGAAACCTTGCATAAGGACAGTGTGACCAAAAGTATAAAAATGGACCCCAAATGACAAGAAGGTTACCGTTCCCATAAGACAATAAAATGTTTAAAATAAGCATAAAATGACGAAAAACAAAGTTAATTAAGCTCCAATTATAAAATACCTTCTCGCAATAAATGAGGTCTGATCCCTCTACGAAAACTTGCATATTCTAACAATTTTCGCCTATCCCCAAGTTTGTCCGGTGAAATCTACCTCCGCCTTCCGGCGTGCCGAGAGGACTTTTAGGTAGATTTCATTAGAAAACTAACTATTGCAATGGGTCCCAGTTTCGACTTCCGGAAAATTTCGACATATCTTCGCGTTTCACATCCCCCAGACCCCAAAACCACAGTCAGTTCAAAAGTTTATATATAATTTATGTATATATATATATATATATATATATATATATATCAGTTTCTTGTGGACACGATAACTGCCGTAATTTTGCACCAATCACTTTGAATTTTTTACCGAATATGTATACCTATAAAATCTCGGTCGAGTTCGTTAATGGGCAAAGTCGGTCGAAGGGGGTGAAAATGGGGGGCTTTCTTCGAAAAATTGAATTTCGCTATAACTCTCTTAATACGTTTAATATCGAATCCGTTCAAAGTTCGTAATATGTGTCGGATAAGTGCCAACAATTTATGTCAAATAAGTTTTTTGATAGCACCAACCATTGACCAAAGGGGTGGAAAAAAGTGGGTTTTTCGGGAAACATTAATCATATCTCTCTTAATAGGCACAATATCAAAACCGTAAAAAATGGACAATATTCCCGTAATAATTACCTAAAACGTTTGTCTGAAAGAATTTTTCATATGACCCACCATTACGCCATGGGATGAGAAAAATGATTTCGGAATTATAAGAAAATGCCAAGAGCTATCAGAGGTTGCCATGGCAACACTACTAAATTGATGAGGGATGAGCCGTTTCCATGACAACGCACCTGCACGAGATCAGATTCAGTATTTCCATCTGACTAAGTGGTTGGTTGGTTCTTAAGTTTAGGGGCTGCGACAACGCGGTCATGTAGCCCCGTGTACTTTGGGTGTGTGTAGAATCTGTCTGATAACCGGTGTTAATTGTGATGACTGTATTAGTGTGTGTTATCTGTTTGTTAATTTAAATACTGCAACTAACAATTTTTCAGATAGTTCCTACTTTTGCCGCCAAGCGCCACTGTCAACGACTACGAGGCCAAGTTCAGAACTGAGCTACTAGACGCCGCCGCAGTCGGCTCTTTGCAACGAACATAGAAACCTAAGAGCGTTGTATACATTCTTAACCTATCCAATTTAGCTTCACACAGGTGCAATTAGTGGAAGGATCATTTACATGCCATAAATCTATGACATGGGACCGCCGGCTTTACTTCCCCTCCGAAGGAAGGAATACTGAGGGATTTTTAACGCTCTTAAAAAATCCGAGTGCTTCGGCCGGGATTGAACCCGTTATCTTGGGAATAGAAGCACAGCATGCTTCCGACTACGCCACCGAAGCCGCCTGACAAAGTGGGAAGCGGCTTCGGTGACGTAACTGGTAGCATGCTGAACTTCTATGCCCAATGTCGCGGTTTCAAAGCCGGCCGAAGTCGTCGGATTTTCTAAGATCGCTAGAATCCCTCAGTATGCTTTCCTTTGGAGGGGAAGTTCCAACGTTCGTTGCGAGTTGCTGGTTGGGGTGGCATCTAGTAGCCAAGTTCACAGCTAGGTGTCGTTGACGGTAATACCTGGTAGCAACATTAGGATTTACTGCTTGAAATTGACCGTCTGCAGTCCTTACCTGAATTAAGACTAATACAGCCATTACAATTCACACCGTGTATCGGACAGATTCTACACTCACCCAAAGTACACGGGGTTAGATGACCGCGTTGTCGCAGCCCCTAAACTTAGGAACCAACCAGAGGTAGATTTCATTATAAAGCTAACTATTGCAATGGGTACCATGTTTCGACTTCCGGAAAATTTCGTCATATCTTCGCGTTTCACATCCCCCAGACCCCAAAACCACCGTCAGTTCAAAAGTATATATATATATATATATATATATATATTATCAGTTTCTTGTGGACACGATAACTGCCGTAATTTTTCACCAATCACTTTTTACCGAATATGTATACCTATAAAATCTCGGTCGAGTTCGTTACTGGGCTAAATCGGTAGAAGGGGGTGAAAATGTTTTTTTTTTTCGAAAAAGTGAAATATTGCTATAACTCTCTTAATATATGAAATATCGAATCCGTTCAAAGTTCATAATATGTGTCGGATAAGTGCCAACAATTTATGTCAAATAAGTTTTTTTATATCACCAACCATTGAACAAAGGGGTGGGAAAAAGTGTGTTTTTCGGGAAACATTAATCATATCTCACTTAATAGGCACAATATCAAAACCGTACGAAATGGACAATATTCCCCTAATAATTACCTAAAACTTTTGTCTGAAAGAATTTTTGATATGACCCACAATTATGCCAAGGGATGAGAAAAATGATTTCGGAATTATAAGAAAATGCCAAGAGCTATCAGAGTTTGCCATGGCAACACTACTACATTGATGAGGGGTGAGCCATCAGACGTTGCCATGACAACAACCTTGCACGAGATCGGATTCAGTATTTTCATCTAAGTGGGAAGCGGCTTCGGTGACGTAACTGGTAGCATGCAGAATGTCTATGCCCAAGGTCGCGGTTTCAAAGCCGGCCGAAGTCGTCGGATTTTCTAAGAGAGCTAAAATCCCTCAGTATGCTTTCCTTTGGAGGGGAAGTTCCAACGTTCGTTGCGAGTTCCTGGTTGGGGTGGCATCTAGTAGCCAAGTTCACAGCTAGGTGTCGTTGACGGTAATACCTGGTAGCAACATTAGGATCTACTGCTTGAAATTGACCGTCTGCAGTCCTTACCTGAATTAAGACTAATACAGCCATTACAATTCACACCGTGTATCGGACAGCTTCTAAACTCACCCAAAGTACACGTGGTTAGATGACCGCGTTGTCGCAGCCCCTAAACTTAGGAACCAACCAGAGGTAGATTTCATTATAAAACTAACTATTGCAATGGGTACCATGTTTCGACTTCCGGAAAATTTCGACATATCTTCGCGTTTCACGTCCCCCAGACCCCAAAACCACCGTCAGTTCAAAAGTATATATATATATTATCAGTTTCTTGTGGACACAATAACTGCCGTAATTTTTCACCAATCACCTTGAATTTTTTACATAACATGTATCCCTATAAAGTCTCGGTCGAGATCGTTAATGGGCAAAATCGGTCGAAGGGGGTGAAAATGGGGGGCTTTTTTCGAAAAAGTGAAATTTCGTTATAACTCTCTTAATACGTGAAATATCGAATCCATTCAAAGTTCATAATATGTGTCGGATAAGTTCCAAAAATTTATGTCAAATAAGTTTTTTGATAGCACCAACCATTGACCAATGGGGTGGAAAAAAGTGGGTTTTTCGGGAAACATTAATCATATCTCTCTTAATAGGCACAATATCAAAACCGTACAAAATGGACAATATTCCTCCAATAATTACCTAAAACTTTTGTCTGAAAGAATTTTCGATATGACCCACCATTAAGCCACGGGGTGAGCAAAATGATTTAAATTATAAGAAAATTCCAAGTGCCAAGAGTGGTTGCCATGACAACTTTACTTTTGATTGATAAGGGATGAGTCATCAGCAGTTGCTATGACAACGCCACAGCACGAGATCACATTCTGTTTTCATATGTCTGTGGGAAGCGACTTCGATATCGGAACTGGTAGCATGCTGAACTTCTATGCCCAAGGTCGCGGGTTCAAACCCGGCTGAAGTCGTCGGATTTACTAAGAGCGCCAAAAAACCCTGAGTATGCTTTCCTTCGGAGGGGAAGTTCCAACGTTCGTTGCGAGTTGATGGTTCCGGTGGCATCTAGTAGCCAAGTTCACAGATAGGTGTCGTTGATGGTAGTATTTTAAATTATGTAGCCTATTTTAGGTAGATTTCATCAGAAAGCTAACTATTGCAATGGGTGCCATGTTTCGACTTCCGGAAAATTTCGACATATCTTCGCGTTTCACATCCCCCAAAACCACCGTCAGTTCAAAAGTTTTGTATATATGTGTGTATATATATATGCATATATATCAGTTTCTTGTGGACATGATAACTGCCATAATTTTGCACCTATCACTTTAATGCTTTACATAATATGTAACCCCTTAAAAAATCGGTCGAGTTCGTTAATGGGCAAAATCGGTTAAAGGGGGTGAAAATGGGGGGGGGGGGCTTTTTTTTCGAAAAAGTGAAATGTCGCTATAACTCTCTTAATACGTGATATATCGAATCAATTCAAAGTTCATAATATTTGTCGGATAAAGGCAAAAAATTATGTCAAATAGGTTTTTTGATAGCACCAACCATTGACCAAAGGGGTGGAAAAAAGTGGTTTTTTTTCGGGAAACATTAATCATATCTCTCTTAATAGGCACAATATCAATCCCGTACAAAATGGAAAATATTCCCCTAATAATTACCTAAAACTTTGTCTGAAAGAATTTTTGATCTGACCTACCATTACGCCAAGGGATGAGAAAAATGATTTCGGAATTAAAGAACATGCCATGTGCCATCAGAGGTTACCGTGACAACGCTTCTAAATTGATGAGGGATGAGCTATCAGAGGTTGCCAAGACAACGCCATTGCACGAGATCACATTCATTTTTCCATCTGACTGTGGGAAGCGGCTAACTGGTAGCATGCTGAACTTATATGCCCAAGGTCGCTGGTTCAAAGCCGGCCAAAGTCGTCGGATTTTCTAAGAGCGCTAATAATCCCTCAGCATGCTTTCCTTTGGAGGAGTAGTTCCAACGTTCGTTGCAAGTTGCTGGTTGCGGTGGCATCTAGTAGCCAAGTTCACAGCTAGGTGTCGTTCACGTTAGTATATGGTACAAAATTAGGAACTACTACTTAAAATTGACCGTCTGCAGACCTTACCTGAATTACAGACTAATACAGTCATCACAATTAACACCGTTTATCAGATTCTACACACCCGGGGTTACATGACCACGTTGTCGCAGCCCCTAAACTGAGGAACCAACAAAAGTCTCTGCGGGAGATAAAATTTTGCGAGAAGAAGTAACAGACTGTCAGATAGTTACACATCAGTTCCAAACCTTGCATAAGGACAGTGTGATCACAAGTATAAAAATGAACCCCGAATGACAAGAAGGTTACCATCCCCATAAGACAATAAAATGATAAAAACATGCATACAAAAACGAAAAATAAGTTGATCTTTAACCTCTAAATGTAAAATACTTTCTTGCAATCAATGAGGTCTGATCCTCCTACGAAAACCTGCATGTTTTGCCTATTATAGCCAATCCCCTAGTTTGCCCGGTGAAATCAACCTCCGCCTTCCGGCGTGCCGAGAGGATTTATTTTTCGAAAAAGTGATATATTGCTATAACTCTCTTAATATATGAAATATCGAATCCGTTCAACGTTCATACTATGTGTCGGATAAAGCCCAAACATTTATGTTTGAAGAGTTTTTTTTATAACACCAACCATTGACCAAAGTGGGTTTTTCGGGAAACATTAATCATATCTCTCCTAATAGGCACAATATCAAAACCGTACGAAATGGACAATATTCCCCTAATAATTACCTAAAACTTTTGTCTGAAAGAATTTTTGATATGACCCACCATTCTGCCAAGGGATGAGAAAAAAGATTTCGGAATTATAAGAAAATGCAAAGAGCTATCAGTGGTTGCCATGGCAACTCTACTAAATTGATGAGGGATGAGCCATCAGACGTTGCCAAGATAACGCACTTGCACGAGATCATATTCGGAATTCCATCTGACTATGTGTGAAGCGGCTTCGGTGACGTAACTGGTAGCAAGCATGCTGAATGACTATGCCCAAGGTCGCGAGTTCAAAGCCGGCTGAAGTCGTCGGATTTTCTAAGAGCGCTAAAAATCCCTCAGTATGCTTTCCTTTGGAGGGGAAGTTCCAACGTTCGTTGCGAGTTGCTGGCTGCGGTGGCATCTAGTAGCCAAGTTCACAGGTAGGTGTCGTTGACCGTAGTACCTGGTAGCAACATTAGGAACTACTGCTTGAAATTGACCGTCTGCAATCCTTACCTGAATTACAGACTAATACAGCCATCCCTAAGTACACGGGGTTACATGACCGCGTTGTCGCAGCCCCTAAACTGAGGAACCAACCAAAATTTCTGCGGGAGATATAATTTTGCGTGAAGAAGTAACAGACCGTTACATAGTTACACATCAGTGTCGAAACCTTGCATAAGGACAGTGTGACCACAAGTATAAAAATGGACCCCAAATGACAAGAAGGTTACCGTTCCCATAAGACAATAAAATGTTTAAAATAAGCATAAAATGACGAAAAACAAAGTTAATTAAGCTCCAATTATAAAGTACCTTCTCGCAATAAATGAGGTCTGATCCTTCTACGAAAACCTGCATATTCTGCCTATTTTCGCCTATCCCCAAGTTTGTCCGTTGAAATCTACCTCCGCCTTCCGGCGTGCCGAGAGGACTTTTAGGTAGATTTCATTAGAAAACTAACTATTGCAATGGGTCCCATGTTTCGACTTCCGGAAAATTTCGACATATCTTCGCGTTTCACATCCCCCAGACCCCAAAACCACCGTCAGTTCAAAAGTTTATATATAATTTATGTATGTATATATATATATATATATATATATATATATATATATATATGTATATCAGTTTCTTGTGGACACGATAACTGCCGTAATTTTGCACCAATCACTTTGAATTTTTTACCGAATATGTATACCTATAAAATCTCGGTCGAGTTCGTTACTGGGCTAAATCGGTAGAAGGGGGTGAAAATGGTTTTTTTTTTCAAAAAAGTGAAATATTGCTATAACTCTCTTAATATATGAAATATCGAATCCGTTCAAAGTTCATAATATGTGTCGGATAAGTGCCAACAATTTATGTCAAATAAGTTTTTTTATATCACCAACCATTGACCAAAGGGGTGGGAAAAAGTGTGTTTTTCGGGAAACATTAATCATATCTCTCTTAATAGGCACAATATCAAAACCGTACGAAATGGGCAATATTCCCCTAATAATTACCTAAAACTTTTGTCTGAATGAATTTTTGATATGACCCACAATTATGCCAAGGGATGAGAAAAATGATTTCGGAATTATAAGAAAATGCCAAGAGCTATCAGAGGATGCCATGGCAAAACTACTACATTGATGAGGGGTGAGCCATCAGACGTTGCCATGACAACGCACTTGCACGAGATCAGATTCAGTATTTTCATCTAAGTCGGAAGCGGCTTCGGTGACGTAACTGGTAGCATGCAGAATGTCTATGCCCAAGGTCGCGGTTTCAAAGCCGGCCGAAGTCGTCGGATTTTCTAAGAGAGCTAAAATCCCTCAGTATGCTTTCCTTTGGAGGGGAAGTTCCAACGTTCGTTGCGAGTTGCTGGTTGGGGTGGCATCTAGTAGCCAAGTTCACAGCTAGGTGTCGTTGACGGTAATACCTGGTAGCAACATTAGGATCTACTGCTTGAAATTGACCGTCTGCAGTCCTTACCTGAATTAAGACTAATACAGCCATTACAATTCACACCGTGTATCGGACAGATTCTACACTCACCCAAAGTACACGGGGTTAGATGACCGCGTTGTCGCAGCCCCTAAACTTAGGAACCAACCAGAGGTAGATTTCATTATAAAGCTTACTATTGCAATGGGTACCATGTTTCGACTTCCGGAAAATTTCGACATATCTTCGCGTTTCACATCCCCCAGACCCCAAAAACACCGTCAGTTCAAAAGTATATATATATATTATCAGTTTCTTGTGGACACGATAACTGCCGTAATTTTTCACCAATCCCTTTTTACCGAATATGTATACCTATAAAATCTCGGTCGAGTTCGTTACTGGGCTAAATCGGTAGAAGGGGGTGAAAATGTTTTATTTTCTCGAAAAAGTGAAATATTGCTATAACTCTCTTAATATATGAAATATCGAATCCGTTCAAAGTTCATAATATGTGTCGGATAAGTGCCAACAATTTATGTCAAATAAGTTTTTTTATATCACCAACCATTGACCAAAGGGGTGGGAAAAAGTGTGTTTTTCGGGAAACATTAATCATATCTCTCTTAATAGGCACTATATCAAAACCGTACGAAATGGACAATATTCCCCTAATAATTACCTAAAACTTTTGTCTGAAAGAATTTTTGATATGATCCACAATTATGCCAAGGGATGAGAAAAATGATTTCGGAATTATAAGAAAATGCCAAGAGCTATCAGAGGTTGCCATGGCAACACTACTACATTGATGAGGGGTGAGCCATCAGACGTTGCCATGACAACGCACTTGCACGAGATCAGATTCAGTATTTTCATCTAAGTGGGAAGCGGCTTCGGTGACGTAACTGGTAGCATGCAGAATGTCTATGCCCAAGGTCGCGGTTTCAAAGCCGGCCGAAGTCGTCGGATTTTCTAAGAGAGCTAAAATCCCTCAGTATGCTTTCCTTTGGAGGGGAAGTTCCAACGTTCGTTGCAAGTTGCTGGTTGGGGTGGCATCTAGTAGCCAAGTTCACAGCTAGGCGTCGTTGACGGTAGTACCTGGTAGCAACATTAGGAACTACTGCTTGAAATTGACCGTCTGCAGTCCTTACCTGAATTAAGACTACTACAGCCATTACAATTCACACCGTTTATCAGACAGATTCTACACTCACCAAAAGTACACGGGGTTAGATGACCGCGTTGTCGCAGCCCCTAAACTGAGGAACCAACCAGAGGTAGATTTCATTAGAAAGCTAACTATTGCAATGGGTACCAAGTTTCGACTTCCGGAACATTTCGACATATCTTCGCGTTTCACATCCCCCAGACCCCAAAACCACCGTCAGTTCAAAAGTATATATATATATATATATATATATATATATATATATATATTATCAGTTTCTTGTGGACACGATAACTGCCGTAATTTTTCACCAATCACTTTTTACCGAATATGTATACCTATAAAATCTCGGTCGAGTTCGTTACTGGGCTAAATCGGTAGAAGGGGGTGTAAATGGGGGGCTTTTTTCGAAAAAGTGAAATATTGCTATAACTCTCTTAATATATGAAATATCGAATCCGTTCAACGTTCATACTATGTGTCGGATAAAGCCCAAAAATTTATGTTTGAAGAGTTTTTTTTATATCACCAAACATTGACCAAAGTGGGTTTTTCGAGAAACCTTAATCATATCTCTCTTAATAGGCACAATATCAAAACCGTACGTAATGGACAATATCCCCCTAATAATTACCTAAAACTTTTGTCTGAAAGAATTTTTGATATGACCCACCATTATGCCAAGGGATGAGAAAAAATATTTCGGAATTATAAGAAAATGCCAAGAGCTATCAGTGGTTGCCATGGCAACTCTACTAAATTGATGAGGGATGAGCCATCAGCCGTTGCCAAGATAACGCACTTGCACGAGATCATATTCAGAATTCCATCTGACTAAGTGTGAAGCGGCTTCGGTGACATAACTGGTAGCAAGCATGCTGAATGACTATGCCCAAGGTCGCGAGTTCAAAGCGGGCTGAAGTCGTCGGATTTTCTAAGAGCGCTAAAAATCCCTCAGTATGCTTTCCTTTGGAGGGGAAGTTCCAACGTTCGTTGCGAGTTGCTGGCTGCGGTGGCATCTAGTAGCCAAGTTCACAGGTAGGTGTCGTTGACGGTAGTACCTGGTAGCAACATTAGGAACTACTGCTTGAAAATGACCGTCTGCAATCCTTACCTGAATTACAGACTAATACAGCCATCCCTAAGTACACGGGGTTACATGACCGCGTTGTCGCAGCCCCTAAACTGAGGAACCAACCAAAATCTCTGCGGGAGGTATAATTTTGCGTGAAGAAGTAACAGACCGTTACATAGTTACACATCAGTGTCGAAACCTTGCATAAGGACAGTGTGACCAAAAGTATAAAAATGGACCCCAAATGACAAGAAGGTTACCGTTCCCATAAGACAATAAAATGTTTAAAATAAGCATAAAATGACGAAAAACAAAGTTAATTAAGCTCCAATTATAAAATACCTTCTCGCAATAAATGAGGTCTGATCCCTCTACGAAAACTTGCATATTCTGCCAATTTTCGCCTATCCCCAAGTTTGTCAGGTGAAATCTACCTCCGCCTTCCGGCGTGACGAGAGGACTTTTAGGTAGATTTCATTAGAAAACTAACTATTACAATGGGTCCCATGTTTCGACTTCCGGAAAATTTCGACATATCTTCGCGTTTCACATCCCCCAGACCCCAAAACCACCGTCAGTTCAAAAGTTTATATATAATTTATGTATGTATGTATATATATATGTATATCAGTTTCTTGTGGACACGATAACTGCCGTAATTTTGCACCAATCACTTTGAATTTTTTACCGAATATGTATACCTATAAAATCTCGGTCGAGTTCGTTAATGGGCAAAGTCGGTCGAAGGGGGTGAAAATGGGGGGCTTTCTTCGAAAAATTGAAATTTCGCTATAACTCTCTTAATACGTGAAATATCGAATCCGTTCAAAGTTCGTAATATGTGTCGGATAAGTGCCAATAATTTATGTCAAATAAGTTTTTTGATAGCACCAACCATTGACCAAAGGGGTGGAAAAAAGTGGGTTTTTCGGGAAACATTTATCATATCTCTCTTAATAGGCACAATATCAAAACCGTACAAAATGGACAATATTCCCGTAATAATTACCTAAAACGTTTGTCTGAAAGAATTTTTCATATGACCCACCATTACGCCATGGGATGAGAAAAATGATTTCGGAATTATAAGAAAATGCCAAGAGCTATCAGAGGTTGCCATGGCAACACTACTAAATTGATGAGGGATGAGCCGTTTCCATGACAACGCACCTGCACGAGATCAGATTCAGTATTTCCATCTGACTAAGTGGTTGGTTGGTTCTTAAGTTTAGGGGCTGCGACAACGCGGTCATGTAGCCCCGTGTACTTTGGGTGTGTGTAGAATCTGTCTGATAACCGGTGTTAATTGTGATGACTGTTTTAGTGTGTGTTATCTGTTTGTTAATTTAAATACTGCAACTAACAATTTTTCAGATAGTTCCTACTTTTGCCGCCAAGCGCCACTGTCAACGACTACGAGGCCAAGTTCAGAACTGAGCTACTAGACGCCGCCGCAGTCGGCTCTTTGCAACGAACATAGAAACCTAAGAGCGTTGTATACATTCTTAACCTATCCAATTTAGCTTCACACAGGTGCAATTAGTGGAAGGATCATTTACATGCCATAAATCTATGACATGGGACCGCCGGCTTTACTTCCCCTCCGAAGGAAGGAATACTGAGGGATTTTTAACGCTCTTAAAAAATCCGACTGCTTCGGCCGGGATTGAACCCGTTATCTTGGGCATAGAAGCACAGCATGCTTCCGACTACGCCACCGAAGCCGCCTGACAAAGTGGGAAGCGGCTTCGGTGACGTAACTGGTAGCATGCTGAACTTCTATGCCCAATGTCGCGGTTTCAAAGCCGGCCGAAGTCGTCGGATTTTCTAAGATTGCTAGAATCCCTCAGTATGCTTTCCTTTGGAGGGGAAGTTCCACCGTTCGTTGCGAGTTGCTGGTTGGGGTGGCATCTAGTAGCCAAGTTCACAGCTAGGTGTCGTTGACGGTAATACCTGGTAGCAACATTAGGATTTACTGCTTGAAATTGACCGTCTGCAGTCCTTACCTGAATTAAGACTAATACAGCCATTACAATTCACACCGTGTATCGGACAGATTCTACACTCACCCAAAGTACACGGGGTTAGATGACCGCGTTGTCGCAGCCCCTAAACTTAGGAACCAACCAGAGGTAGATTTCATTATAAAGCTAACTATTGCAATGGGTACCATGTTTCGACTTCCGGAAAATTTCGACATATCTTCGCGTTTCACATCCCCCAGACCCCAAAACCACCGTCAGTTCAAAAGTATATATATATATATATATATATATTATCAGTTTCTTGTGGACACGATAACTGCCGTAATTTTGCACCAATCACTTTGAATTTTTTACCGAATATGTATACCTATAAAATCTCGGTCGAGTTCGTTAATGGGCAAAGTCGGTCGAAGGGGGTGAAAATGGGGGGCTTTCTTCGAAAAATTGAATTTCGCTATAACTCTCTTAATACGTTTAATATCGAATCCGTTCAAAGTTCGTAATATGTGTCGGATAAGTGCCAACAATTTATGTCAAATAAGTTTTTTGATAGCACCAACCATTGACCAAAGGGGTGGAAAAAAGTGGGTTTTTCGGGAAACATTAATCATATCTCTCTTAATAGGCACAATATCAAAACCGTAAAAAATGGACAATATTCCCGTAATAATTACCTAAAACGTTTGTCTGAAAGAATTTTTCATATGACCCACCATTACGCCATGGGATGAGAAAAATGATTTCGGAATTATAAGAAAATGCCAAGAGCTATCAGAGGTTGCCATGGCAACACTACTAAATTGATGAGGGATGAGCCGTTTCCATGACAACGCACC
This sequence comes from Meconema thalassinum, assembly GCA_946902985.2. Classification (NCBI taxonomy): domain Eukaryota; kingdom Metazoa; phylum Arthropoda; class Insecta; order Orthoptera; family Tettigoniidae; genus Meconema; species Meconema thalassinum. The sequence goes on along the minus strand of OX336394.1, from coordinate 450,193,720 downwards.
TGCACGAGATCAGATTCAGTATTTCCATCTGACTAAGTGGTTGGTTGGTTCTTAAGTTTAGGGGCTGCGACAACGCGGTCATGTAGCCCCGTGTACTTTGGGTGTGTGTAGAATCTGTCTGATAACCGGTGTTAATTGTGATGACTGTATTAGTGTGTGTTATCTGTTTGTTAATTTAAATACTGCAACTAACAATTTTTCAGATAGTTCCTACTTTTGCCGCCAAGCGCCACTGTCAACGACTACGAGGCCAAGTTCAGAACTGAGCTACTAGACGCCGCCGCAGTCGGCTCTTTGCAACGAACATAGAAACCTAAGAGCGTTGTATACATTCTTAACCTATCCAATTTAGCTTCACACAGGTGCAATTAGTGGAAGGATCATTTACATGCCATAAATCTATGACATGGGACCGCCGGCTTTACTTCCCCTCCGAAGGAAGGAATACTGAGGGATTTTTAACGCTCTTAAAAAATCCGAGTGCTTCGGCCGGGATTGAACCCGTTATCTTGGGAATAGAAGCACAGCATGCTTCCGACTACGCCACCGAAGCCGCCTGACAAAGTGGGAAGCGGCTTCGGTGACGTAACTGGTAGCATGCTGAACTTCTATGCCCAATGTCGCGGTTTCAAAGCCGGCCGAAGTCGTCGGATTTTCTAAGATCGCTAGAATCCCTCAGTATGCTTTCCTTTGGAGGGGAAGTTCCAACGTTCGTTGCGAGTTGCTGGTTGGGGTGGCATCTAGTAGCCAAGTTCACAGCTAGGTGTCGTTGACGGTAATACCTGGTAGCAACATTAGGATTTACTGCTTGAAATTGACCGTCTGCAGTCCTTACCTGAATTAAGACTAATACAGCCATTACAATTCACACCGTGTATCGGACAGATTCTACACTCACCCAAAGTACACGGGGTTAGATGACCGCGTTGTCGCAGCCCCTAAACTTAGGAACCAACCAGAGGTAGATTTCATTATAAAGCTAACTATTGCAATGGGTACCATGTTTCGACTTCCGGAAAATTTCGACATATCTTCGCGTTTCACATCCCCCAGACCCCAAAACCACCGTCAGTTCAAAAGTATATATATATATATATATATATATATATATATATATTATCAGTTTCTTGTGGACACGATAACTGCCGTAATTTTTCACCAATCACTTTTTACCGAATATGTATACCTATAAAATCTCGGTCGAGTTCGTTACTGGGCTAAATCGGTAGAAGGGGGTGAAAATGTTTTTTTTTTTTCGAAAAAGTGAAATATTGCTATAACTCTCTTAATATATGAAATATCGAATCCGTTCAAAGTTCATAATATGTGTCGGATAAGTGCCAACAATTTATGTCAAATAAGTTTTTTTATATCACCAACCATTGAACAAAGGGGTGGGAAAAAGTGTGTTTTTCGGGAAACATTAATCATATCTCACTTAATAGGCACAATATCAAAACCGTACGAAATGGACAATATTCCCCTAATAATTACCTAAAACTTTTGTCTGAAAGAATTTTTGATATGACCCACAATTATGCCAAGGGATGAGAAAAATGATTTCGGAATTATAAGAAAATGCCAAGAGCTATCAGAGTTTGCCATGGCAACACTACTACATTGATGAGGGGTGAGCCATCAGACGTTGCCATGACAACAACCTTGCACGAGATCGGATTCAGTATTTTCATCTAAGTGGGAAGCGGCTTCGGTGACGTAACTGGTAGCATGCAGAATGTCTATGCCCAAGGTCGCGGTTTCAAAGCCGGCCGAAGTCGTCGGATTTTCTAAGAGAGCTAAAATCCCTCAGTATGCTTTCCTTTGGAGGGGAAGTTCCAACGTTCGTTGCGAGTTCCTGGTTGGGGTGGCATCTAGTAGCCAAGTTCACAGCTAGGTGTCGTTGACGGTAATACCTGGTAGCAACATTAGGATCTACTGCTTGAAATTGACCGTCTGCAGTCCTTACCTGAATTAAGACTAATACAGCCATTACAATTCACACCGTGTATCGGACAGATTCTAAACTCACCCAAAGTACACGTGGTTAGATGACCGCGTTGTCGCAGCCCCTAAACTTAGGAACCAACCAGAGGTAGATTTCATTATAAAACTAACTATTGCAATGGGTACCATGTTTCGACTTCCGGAAAATTTCGACATATCTTCGCGTTTCACGTCCCCCAGACCCCAAAACCACCGTCAGTTCAAAAGTATATATATATATTATCAGTTTCTTGTGGACACAATAACTGCCGTAATTTTTCACCAATCACCTTGAATTTTTTACATAACATGTATCCCTATAAAGTCTCGGTCGAGATCGTTAATGGGCAAAATCGGTCGAAGGGGGTGAAAATGGGGGGCTTTTTTCGAAAAAGTGAAATTTCGTTATAACTCTCTTAATACGTGAAATATCGAATCCATTCAAAGTTCATAATATGTGTCGGATAAGTTCCAAAAATTTATGTCAAATAAGTTTTTTGATAGCACCAACCATTGACCAATGGGGTGGTAAAAAGTGGGTTTTTCGGGAAACATTAATCATATCTCTCTTAATAGGCACAATATCAAAACCGTACAAAATGGACAATATTCCTCCAATAATTACCTAAAACTTTTGTCTGAAAGAATTTTCGATATGACCCACCATTAAGCCACGGGGTGAGCAAAATGATTTAAATTATAAGAAAATTCCAAGTGCCAAGAGTGGTTGCCATGACAACTTTACTTTTGATTGATAAGGGATGAGTCATCAGCAGTTGCTATGACAACGCCACAGCACGAGATCACATTCTGTTTTCATATGTCTGTGGGAAGCGACTTCGATATCGGAACTGGTAGCATGCTGAACTTCTATGCCCAAGGTCGCGGGTTCAAACCCGGCTGAAGTCGTCGGATTTACTAAGAGCGCCAAAAAACCCTGAGTATGCTTTCCTTCGGAGGGGAAGTTCCAACGTTCGTTGCGAGTTGATGGTTCCGGTGGCATCTAGTAGCCAAGTTCACAGATAGGTGTCGTTGATGGTAGTATTTTAAATTATGTAGCCTATTTTAGGTAGATTTCATCAGAAAGCTAACTATTGCAATGGGTGCCATGTTTCGACTTCCGGAAAATTTCGACATATCTTCGCGTTTCACATCCCCCAAAACCACCGTCAGTTCAAAAGTTTTGTATATATGTGTGTATATATATATGCATATATATCAGTTTCTTGTGGACATGATAACTGCCATAATTTTGCACCTATCACTTTAATGCTTTACATAATATGTAACCCCTTAAAAAATCGGTCGAGTTCGTTAATGGGCAAAATCGGTTAAAGGGGGTGAAAATGGGGGGGGGGGGGCTTTTTTTTCGAAAAAGTGAAATGTCGCTATAACTCTCTTAATACGTGATATATCGAATCAATTCAAAGTTCATAATATTTGTCGGATAAAGGCAAAAAATTATGTCAAATAGGTTTTTTGATAGCACCAACCATTGACCAAAGGGGTGGAAAAAAGTGGTTTTTTTTCGGGAAACATTAATCATATCTCTCTTAATAGGCACAATATCAATCCCGTACAAAATGGAAAATATTCCCCTAATAATTACCTAAAACTTTGTCTGAAAGAATTTTTGATCTGACCTACCATTACGCCAAGGGATGAGAAAAATGATTTCGGAATTAAAGAACATGCCATGTGCCATCAGAGGTTACCGTGACAACGCTTCTAAATTGATGAGGGATGAGCTATCAGAGGTTGCCAAGACAACGCCATTGCACGAGATCACATTCATTTTTCCATCTGACTGTGGGAAGCGGCTAACTGGTAGCATGCTGAACTTATATGCCCAAGGTCGCTGGTTCAAAGCCGGCCAAAGTCGTCGGATTTTCTAAGAGCGCTAATAATCCCTCAGCATGCTTTCCTTTGGAGGAGTAGTTCCAACGTTCGTTGCAAGTTGCTGGTTGCGGTGGCATCTAGTAGCCAAGTTCACAGCTAGGTGTCGTTCACGTTAGTATATGGTACAAAATTAGGAACTACTACTTAAAATTGACCGTCTGCAGACCTTACCTGAATTACAGACTAATACAGTCATCACAATTAACACCGTTTATCAGATTCTACACACCCGGGGTTACATGACCACGTTGTCGCAGCCCCTAAACTGAGGAACCAACAAAAGTCTCTGCGGGAGATAAAATTTTGCGAGAAGAAGTAACAGACTGTCAGATAGTTACACATCAGTTCCAAACCTTGCATAAGGACAGTGTGATCACAAGTATAAAAATGAACCCCGAATGACAAGAAGGTTACCATCCCCATAAGACAATAAAATGATAAAAACATGCATACAAAAACGAAAAATAAGTTGATCTTTAACCTCTAAATGTAAAATACTTTCTTGCAATCAATGAGGTCTGATCCTCCTACGAAAACCTGCATGTTTTGCCTATTATAGCCAATCCCCTAGTTTGCCCGGTGAAATCAACCTCCGCCTTCCGGCGTGCCGAGAGGATTTATTTTTCGAAAAAGTGATATATTGCTATAACTCTCTTAATATATGAAATATCGAATCCGTTCAACGTTCATACTATGTGTCGGATAAAGCCCAAACATTTATGTTTGAAGAGTTTTTTTTATAACACCAACCATTGACCAAAGTGGGTTTTTCGGGAAACATTAATCATATCTCTCCTAATAGGCACAATATCAAAACCGTACGAAATGGACAATATTCCCCTAATAATTACCTAAAACTTTTGTCTGAAAGAATTTTTGATATGACCCACCATTCTGCCAAGGGATGAGAAAAAAGATTTCGGAATTATAAGAAAATGCAAAGAGCTATCAGTGGTTGCCATGGCAACTCTACTAAATTGATGAGGGATGAGCCATCAGACGTTGCCAAGATAACGCACTTGCACGAGATCATATTCGGAATTCCATCTGACTATGTGTGAAGCGGCTTCGGTGACGTAACTGGTAGCAAGCATGCTGAATGACTATGCCCAAGGTCGCGAGTTCAAAGCCGGCTGAAGTCGTCGGATTTTCTAAGAGCGCTAAAAATCCCTCAGTATGCTTTCCTTTGGAGGGGAAGTTCCAACGTTCGTTGCGAGTTGCTGGCTGCGGTGGCATCTAGTAGCCAAGTTCACAGGTAGGTGTCGTTGACCGTAGTACCTGGTAGCAACATTAGGAACTACTGCTTGAAATTGACCGTCTGCAATCCTTACCTGAATTACAGACTAATACAGCCATCCCTAAGTACACGGGGTTACATGACCGCGTTGTCGCAGCCCCTAAACTGAGGAACCAACCAAAATTTCTGCGGGAGATATAATTTTGCGTGAAGAAGTAACAGACCGTTACATAGTTACACATCAGTGTCGAAACCTTGCATAAGGACAGTGTGACCACAAGTATAAAAATGGACCCCAAATGACAAGAAGGTTACCGTTCCCATAAGACAATAAAATGTTTAAAATAAGCATAAAATGACGAAAAACAAAGTTAATTAAGCTCCAATTATAAAGTACCTTCTCGCAATAAATGAGGTCTGATCCTTCTACGAAAACCTGCATATTCTGCCTATTTTCGCCTATCCCCAAGTTTGTCCGTTGAAATCTACCTCCGCCTTCCGGCGTGCCGAGAGGACTTTTAGGTAGATTTCATTAGAAAACTAACTATTGCAATGGGTCCCATGTTTCGACTTCCGGAAAATTTCGACATATCTTCGCGTTTCACATCCCCCAGACCCCAAAACCACCGTCAGTTCAAAAGTTTATATATAATTTATGTATGTATATATATATATATATATATATATATATATATATATGTATATCAGTTTCTTGTGGACACGATAACTGCCGTAATTTTGCACCAATCACTTTGAATTTTTTACCGAATATGTATACCTATAAAATCTCGGTCGAGTTCGTTACTGGGCTAAATCGGTAGAAGGGGGGTGAAAATGGTTTTTTTTTTTCAAAAAAGTGAAATATTGCTATAACTCTCTTAATATATGAAATATCGAATCCGTTCAAAGTTCATAATATGTGTCGGATAAGTGCCAACAATTTATGTCAAATAAGTTTTTTTATATCACCAACCATTGACCAAAGGGGTGGGAAAAAGTGTGTTTTTCGGGAAACATTAATCATATCTCTCTTAATAGGCACAATATCAAAACCGTACGAAATGGGCAATATTCCCCTAATAATTACCTAAAACTTTTGTCTGAATGAATTTTTGATATGACCCACAATTATGCCAAGGGATGAGAAAAATGATTTCGGAATTATAAGAAAATGCCAAGAGCTATCAGAGGATGCCATGGCAAAACTACTACATTGATGAGGGGTGAGCCATCAGACGTTGCCATGACAACGCACTTGCACGAGATCAGATTCAGTATTTTCATCTAAGTCGGAAGCGGCTTCGGTGACGTAACTGGTAGCATGCAGAATGTCTATGCCCAAGGTCGCGGTTTCAAAGCCGGCCGAAGTCGTCGGATTTTCTAAGAGAGCTAAAATCCCTCAGTATGCTTTCCTTTGGAGGGGAAGTTCCAACGTTCGTTGCGAGTTGCTGGTTGGGGTGGCATCTAGTAGCCAAGTTCACAGCTAGGTGTCGTTGACGGTAATACCTGGTAGCAACATTAGGATCTACTGCTTGAAATTGACCGTCTGCAGTCCTTACCTGAATTAAGACTAATACAGCCATTACAATTCACACCGTGTATCGGACAGATTCTACACTCACCCAAAGTACACGGGGTTAGATGACCGCGTTGTCGCAGCCCCTAAACTTAGGAACCAACCAGAGGTAGATTTCATTATAAAGCTTACTATTGCAATGGGTACCATGTTTCGACTTCCGGAAAATTTCGACATATCTTCGCGTTTCACATCCCCCAGACCCCAAAAACACCGTCAGTTCAAAAGTATATATATATATTATCAGTTTCTTGTGGACACGATAACTGCCGTAATTTTTCACCAATCCCTTTTTACCGAATATGTATACCTATAAAATCTCGGTCGAGTTCGTTACTGGGCTAAATCGGTAGAAGGGGGTGAAAATGTTTTATTTTCTCGAAAAAGTGAAATATTGCTATAACTCTCTTAATATATGAAATATCGAATCCGTTCAAAGTTCATAATATGTGTCGGATAAGTGCCAACAATTTATGTCAAATAAGTTTTTTTATATCACCAACCATTGACCAAAGGGGTGGGAAAAAGTGTGTTTTTCGGGAAACATTAATCATATCTCTCTTAATAGGCACTATATCAAAACCGTACGAAATGGACAATATTCCCCTAATAATTACCTAAAACTTTTGTCTGAAAGAATTTTTGATATGATCCACAATTATGCCAAGGGATGAGAAAAATGATTTCGGAATTATAAGAAAATGCCAAGAGCTATCAGAGGTTGCCATGGCAACACTACTACATTGATGAGGGGTGAGCCATCAGACATTGCCATGACAACGCACTTGCACGAGATCAGATTCAGTATTTTCATCTAAGTGGGAAGCGGCTTCGGTGACGTAACTGGTAGCATGCAGAATGTCTATGCCCAAGGTCGCGGTTTCAAAGCCGGCCGAAGTCGTCGGATTTTCTAAGAGAGCTAAAATCCCTCAGTATGCTTTCCTTTGGAGGGGAAGTTCCAACGTTCGTTGCAAGTTGCTGGTTGGGGTGGCATCTAGTAGCCAAGTTCACAGCTAGGCGTCGTTGACGGTAGTACCTGGTAGCAACATTAGGAACTACTGCTTGAAATTGACCGTCTGCAGTCCTTACCTGAATTAAGACTACTACAGCCATTACAATTCACACCGTTTATCAGACAGATTCTACACTCACCAAAAGTACACGGGGTTAGATGACCGCGTTGTCGCAGCCCCTAAACTGAGGAACCAACCAGAGGTAGATTTCATTAGAAAGCTAACTATTGCAATGGGTACCAAGTTTCGACTTCCGGAACATTTCGACATATCTTCGCGTTTCACATCCCCCAGACCCCAAAACCACCGTCAGTTCAAAAGTATATATATATATATATATATATATATATATATATATATATATATATATATATATTATCAGTTTCTTGTGGACACGATAACTGCCGTAATTTTTCACCAATCACTTTTTACCGAATATGTATACCTATAAAATCTCGGTCGAGTTCGTTACTGGGCTAAATCGGTAGAAGGGGGTGTAAATGGGGGGCTTTTTTCGAAAAAGTGAAATATTGCTATAACTCTCTTAATATATGAAATATCGAATCCGTTCAACGTTCATACTATGTGTCGGATAAAGCCCAAAAATTTATGTTTGAAGAGTTTTTTTTATATCACCAAACATTGACCAAAGTGGGTTTTTCGAGAAACCTTAATCATATCTCTCTTAATAGGCACAATATCAAAACCGTACGTAATGGACAATATCCCCCTAATAATTACCTAAAACTTTTGTCTGAAAGAATTTTTGATATGACCCACCATTATGCCAAGGGATGAGAAAAAATATTTCGGAATTATAAGAAAATGCCAAGAGCTATCAGTGGTTGCCATGGCAACTCTACTAAATTGATGAGGGATGAGCCATCAGCCGTTGCCAAGATAACGCACTTGCACGAGATCATATTCAGAATTCCATCTGACTAAGTGTGAAGCGGCTTCGGTGACATAACTGGTAGCAAGCATGCTGAATGACTATGCCCAAGGTCGCGAGTTCAAAGCGGGCTGAAGTCGTCGGATTTTCTAAGAGCGCTAAAAATCCCTCAGTATGCTTTCCTTTGGAGGGGAAGTTCCAACGTTCGTTGCGAGTTGCTGGCTGCGGTGGCATCTAGTAGCCAAGTTCACAGGTAGGTGTCGTTGACGGTAGTACCTGGTAGCAACATTAGGAACTACTGCTTGAAAATGACCGTCTGCAATCCTTACCTGAATTACAGACTAATACAGCCATCCCTAAGTACACGGGGTTACATGACCGCGTTGTCGCAGCCCCTAAACTGAGGAACCAACCAAAATCTCTGCGGGAGGTATAATTTTGCGTGAAGAAGTAACAGACCGTTACATAGTTACACATCAGTGTCGAAACCTTGCATAAGGACAGTGTGACCAAAAGTATAAAAATGGACCCCAAATGACAAGAAGGTTACCGTTCCCATAAGACAATAAAATGTTTAAAATAAGCATAAAATGACGAAAAACAAAGTTAATTAAGCTCCAATTATAAAATACCTTCTCGCAATAAATGAGGTCTGATCCCTCTACGAAAACTTGCATATTCTGCCAATTTTCGCCTATCCCCAAGTTTGTCAGGTGAAATCTACCTCCGCCTTCCGGCGTGACGAGAGGACTTTTAGGTAGATTTCATTAGAAAACTAACTATTACAATGGGTCCCATGTTTCGACTTCCGGAAAATTTCGACATATCTTCGCGTTTCACATCCCCCAGACCCCAAAACCACCGTCAGTTCAAAAGTTTATATATAATTTATGTATGTATGTATATATATATGTATATCAGTTTCTTGTGGACACGATAACTGCCGTAATTTTGCACCAATCACTTTGAATTTTTTACCGAATATGTATACCTATAAAATCTCGGTCGAGTTCGTTAATGGGCAAAGTCGGTCGAAGGGGGTGAAAATGGGGGGCTTTCTTCGAAAAATTGAAATTTCGCTATAACTCTCTTAATACGTGAAATATCGAATCCGTTCAAAGTTCGTAATATGTGTCGGATAAGTGCCAATAATTTATGTCAAATAAGTTTTTTGATAGCACCAACCATTGACCAAAGGGGTGGAAAAAAGTGGGTTTTTCGGGAAACATTTATCATATCTCTCTTAATAGGCACAATATCAAAACCGTACAAAATGGACAATATTCCCGTAATAATTACCTAAAACGTTTGTCTGAAAGAATTTTTCATATGACCCACCATTACGCCATGGGATGAGAAAAATGATTTCGGAATTATAAGAAAATGCCAAGAGCTATCAGAGGTTGCCATGGCAACACTACTAAATTGATGAGGGATGAGCCGTTTCCATGACAACGCACCTGCACGAGATCAGATTCAGTATTTCCATCTGACTAAGTGGTTGGTTGGTTCTTAAGTTTAGGGGCTGCGACAACGCGGTCATGTAGCCCCGTGTACTTTGGGTGTGTGTAGAATCTGTCTGATAACCGGTGTTAATTGTGATGACTGTTTTAGTGTGTGTTATCTGTTTGTTAATTTAAATACTGCAACTAACAATTTTTCAGATAGTTCCTACTTTTGCCGCCAAGCGCCACTGTCAACGACTACGAGGCCAAGTTCAGAACTGAGCTACTAGACGCCGCCGCAGTCGGCTCTTTGCAACGAACATAGAAACCTAAGAGCGTTGTATACATTCTTAACCTATCCAATTTAGCTTCACACAGGTGCAATTAGTGGAAGGATCATTTACATGCCATAAATCTATGACATGGGACCGCCGGCTTTACTTCCCCTCCGAAGGAAGGAATACTGAGGGATTTTTAACGCTCTTAAAAAATCCGACTGCTTCGGCCGGGATTGAACCCGTTATCTTGGGCATAGAAGCACAGCATGCTTCCGACTACGCCACCGAAGCCGCCTGACAAAGTGGGAAGCGGCTTCGGTGACGTAACTGGTAGCATGCTGAACTTCTATGCCCAATGTCGCGGTTTCAAAGCCGGCCGAAGTCGTCGGATTTTCTAAGATTGCTAGAATCCCTCAGTATGCTTTCCTTTGGAGGGGAAGTTCCACCGTTCGTTGCGAGTTGCTGGTTGGGGTGGCATCTAGTAGCCAAGTTCACAGCTAGGTGTCGTTGACGGTAATACCTGGTAGCAACATTAGGATTTACTGCTTGAAATTGACCGTCTGCAGTCCTTACCTGAATTAAGACTAATACAGCCATTACAATTCACACCGTGTATCGGACAGATTCTACACTCACCCAAAGTACACGGGGTTAGATGACCGCGTTGTCGCAGCCCCTAAACTTAGGAACCAACCAGAGGTAGATTTCATTATAAAGCTAACTATTGCAATGGGTACCATGTTTCGACTTCCGGAAAATTTCGACATATCTTCGCGTTTCACATCCCCCAGACCCCAAAACCACCGTCAGTTCAAAAGTATATATATATATATATATATATATTATCAGTTTCTTGTGGACACGATAACTGCCGTAATTTTTCACCAATCACCTTGAATTTTTTACATAACATGTATCCCTATAAAGTCTCGGTCGAGTTCGTTAATGGGCAAAATCGGTCGAAGGGGGTGAAAATGGGGGGCTTTTTTCGAGAAAGTGAAATTTCGTTATAACTCTCTTAATACGTGAAATATCGAATCCATTCAAAGTTCATAATATGTGTCGGATAAGTGCCAAAAATTTATGTCAAATAAGTTTTTTGATAGCACCAACCATTGACCAATGGGGTGGAAAAAAGTGGGTTTTTCGGGAAACATTAATCATATCTCTCTTAATAGGCACAATATCAAAACCGTACAAAATGGACAATATTCCTCCAATAATTACCTAAAACTTTTGTCTGAAAGAATTTTCGATATGACCCACCATTAAGCCACGGGGTGAGCAAAATGATTTAAATTATAAGAAAATTCCAAGTGCCAAGAGTGGTTGCCATGACGACTTTACTTTTGATTGATAAGGGATGAGTCATCAGCAGTTGCTATGACAACGCCACAGCACGAGATCACATTCTGTTTTCATATGTCTGTGGGAAGCGACTTCGGTATCGGAACTGGTAGCATGCTGAACTTGTATGCCCAAGGTCGCGGGTTCAAACCCGGCTGAAGTCGTCGGATTTACTAAAAGCGCCAAAAAACCCTGAGTATGCTTTCCTTCGGAGGGGAAGTTCCAACGTTCGTTGCGAGTTGATGGTTCCGGTGGCATCTAGTAGCCAAGTTCACAGATAGGTGTCGTTGATGGTAGTATTTTAAATTATGTAGCCTATTTTAGGTCGATTTCATCAGAAAGCTAACTATTGCAACGGGTGCCATGTTTCGACTTCCGGAAAATTTCGACATATCTTCGCGTTTCACATCCCCCAAAACCACCGTCAGTTCAAAAGTTTATATATATGTGTGTATATATATATGCATATATATCAGTTTCTTGTGGACATGATAACTGCCGTAATTTTGCACCTATCACTTTAATGTTTTACATAATATGTAACCCCTTAAAAAATCGGTCGAGTTCGTTAATGGGCAAAATCGGTTAAAGGGGGTGAAAATGGGGGGGGGGGGCTTTTTTTTCGAAAAAGTGAAATGTCGCTATAACTCTCTTAATACGTGAAATATCGAATCAATTCAAAGTTCGTAATATTTGTCGGATAAAGGCAAAAAATTATGTCAAATAGGTTTTTTGATAGCACCAACCATTGACCAAAGGGGTGGAAAAAAGTGTTTTTTTTTTCGGGAAACATTAATCATATCTCTCTTAATAGGCACAATATCAAACCCGTACAAAATGGAAAATATTCCCCTAATAATTACCTAAAACTTTGTCTGAAAGAATTTTTGATCTGACCTACCATTACGCCAAGGGATGAGAAAAATGATTTCGGAATTAAAGAACATGCCATGTGCCATCAGAGGTTACCGTGACAACGCTTCTAAATTGATGAGGGATGAGCTATCAGAGGTTGCCAAGACAACGCCATTGCACGAGATCACATTCATTTTTCCATCTGACTGTGGGAAGCGGCTAACTGGTAGCATGCTGAACTTATATGCCCAAGGTCGCTGGTTCAAAGCCGGCCAAAGTCGTCGGATTTTCTAAGAGCGCTAATAATCCCTCAGCATGCTTTCCTTTGGAGGAGTAGTTCCAACGTTCGTTGCAAGTTGCTGGTTGCGGTGGCATCTAGTAGCCAAGTTCACAGCTAGGTGTCGTTCACGTTAGTATATGGTACAAAATTAGGAACTACTACTTAAAATTGACCGTCTGCAGACCTTACCTGAATTACAGACTAATACAGTCATCACAATTAACACCGTTTATCAGATTCTACACACCCGGGGTTACATGACCACGTTGTCGCAGCCCCTAAACTGAGGAACCAACAAAAATCTCTGCGGGAGATAAAATTTTGCGAGAAGAAGTAACAGACTGTCAGATAGTTACACATCAGTTCCAAACCTTGCATAAGGACAGTGTGATCACAAGTATAAAAATGAACCCCGAATGACAAGAAGGTTACCATCCCCATAAGACAATAAAATGATAAAAACATGCATACAAAAACGAAAAATAAGTTGATCTTTAACCTCTAAATGTAAAATACTTTCTTGCAATCAATGAGGTCTGATCCTCCTACGAAAACCTGCATGTTTTGCCTATTATAGCCAATCCCCTAGTTTGCCCGGTGAAATCTACCTCCGCCTTCCGGCGTGCCGAGAGGATTTATTTTTCGAAAAAGTGATATATTGCTATAACTCTCTTAATATATGAAATATCGAATCCGTTCAACGTTCATACTATGTGTCGGATAAAGCCCAAACATTTATGTTTGAAGAGTTTTTTTTATAACACCAACCATTGACCAAAGTGGGTTTTTCGGGAAACATTAATCATATCTCTCCTAATAGGCACAATATCAAAACCGTACGAAATGGACAATATTCCCCTAATAATTACCTAAAACTTTTGTCTGAAAGAATTTTTGATATGACCCACCATTCTGCCAAGGGATGAGAAAAAAGATTTCGGAATTATAAGAAAATGCAAAGAGCTATCAGTGGTTGCCATGGCAACTCTACTAAATTGATGAGGGATGAGCCATCAGACGTTGCCAAGATAACGCACTTGCACGAGATCATATTCAGAATTCCATCTGACTATGTGTGAAGCGGCTTCGGTGACGTAACTGGTAGCAAGCATGCTGAATGACTATGCCCAAGGTCGCGAGTTCAAAGCAGGCTGAAGTCGTCGGATTTTCTAAGAGCGCTAAAAATCCCTCAGTATGCTTTCCTTTGGAGGGGAAGTTCCAACGTACGTTGCGAGTTGCTGGCTGCGGTGGCATCTAGTAGCCAAGTTCACAGGTAGGTGTCGTTGACCGTAGTACCTGGTAGCAACATTAGGAACTACTGCTTGAAATTGACCGTCTGCAATCCTTACCTGAATTACAGACTAATACAGCCATCCCTAAGTACACGGGGTTACATGACTGCGTTGTCGCAGCCCCTAAACTGAGGAACCAATCAAAATTTCTGCGGGAGATATAATTTTGCGTGAAGAAGTAACAGACCGTTACATAGTTACACATCAGTGTCGAAACCTTGCATAAGGACAGTGTGACCACAAGTATAAAAATGGACCCCAAATGACAAGAAGGTTACCGTTCCCATAAGACAATAAAATGTTTAAAATAAGCATAAAATGACGAAAAACAAAGTTAATTAAGCTCCAATTATAAAATACCTTCTCGCAATAAATGAGGTCTGATCCTTCTACGAAAACCTGCATATTCTGCCTATTTTCGCCTATCCCCAAGTTTGTCCGTTGAAATCTACCTCCGCCTTCCGGCGTGCCGAGAGGACTTTTAGGTAGATTTCATTAGAAAACTAACTATTGCAATGGGTCCCATGTTTCGACTTCCGGAAAATTTCGACATATCTTCGCGTTTCACATCCCCCAGACCCCAAAACCACCGTCAGTTCAAAAGTTTATATATAATTTATGTATGTATATATATATATATATATATATATGTATATCAGTTTCTTGTGGACACGATAACTGCCGTAATTTTGCACCAATCACTTTGAATTTTTTACCGAATATGTATACCTATAAAATCTCGGTCGAGTTCGTTACTGGGCTAAATCGGTAGAAGGGGGTGAAAATGGTTTTTTTTTTCAAAAAAGTGAAATATTGCTATAACTCTCTTAATATATGAAATATCGAATCCGATCAAAGTTCATAATATGTGTCGGATAAGTGCCAACAATTTATGTCAAATAAGTTTTTTTATATCACCAACCATTGACCAAAGGGGTGGGAAAAAGTGTGTTTTTCGGGAAACATTAAATATATCTCTCTTAATAGGCACTATATCAAAACCGTACGAAATGGACAATATTCCCCTAATAATTACCTAAAACTTTTGTCTGAAAGAATTTTTGATATGATCCACAATTATGCCAAGGGATGAGAAAAATGATTTCGGAATTATAAGAAAATGCCAAGAGCTATCAGAGGTTGCCATGGCAACACTACTACATTGATGAGGGGTGAGCCATCAGACGTTGCCATGACAACGCACTTGCACGAGATCAGATTCAGTATTTTCATCTAAGTGGGAAGCGGCTTCGGTGACGTAACTGGTAGCATGCAGAATGTCTATGCCCAAGGTCGCGGTTTCAAAGCCGGCCGAAGTCGTCGGATTTTCTAAGAGAGCTAAAATCCCTCAGTATGCTTTCCTTTGGAGGGGAAGTTCCAACGTTCGTTGCAAGTTGCTGGTTGGGGTGGCATCTAGTAGCCAAGTTCACAGCTAGGCGTCGTTGACGGTAGTACCTGGTAGCAACATTAGGAACTACTGCTTGAAATTGACCGTCTGCAGTCCTTACCTGAATTAAGACTACTACAGCCATTACAATTCACACCGTTTATCAGACAGATTCTACACTCACCAAAAGTACACGGGGTTAGATGACCGCGTTGTCGCAGCCCCTAAACTGAGGAACCAACCAGAGGTAGATTTCATTAGAAAGCTAACTATTGCAATGGGTACCAAGTTTCGACTTCCGGAACACTTCGACATATCTTCGCGTTTCACATCCCCCAGACCCCAAAACCACCGTCAGTTCAAAAGTATATATATATATATATTATCAGTTTCTTGTGGACACGATAACTGCCGTAATTTTTCACCAATCACTTTTTACCGAATATGTATACCTATAAAATCTCGGTCGAGTTCGTTACTGGGCTAAATCGGTAGAAGGGGGTGTAAATGGGGGGCTTTTTTCGAAAAAGTGAAATATTGCTATAACTCTCTTAATATATGAAATATCGAATCCGTTCAACGTTCATACTATGTGTCGGATAAAGCCCAAAAATTTATGTTTGAAGAGTTTTTTTTATATCACCAACCATTGACCAAAGTGGGTTTTTCGGGAAACATTATTCATATCTCTCTTAATAGGCACAATATCAAAACCGTACGAAATGGACAATATTCCCCTAATAATTACCTAAAACTTTTGTCTGAAAGAATTTTTGATATGACCCACCATTATGCCAAGGGATGAGAAAAAAGATTTCGGAATTATAAGAAAATGCCAAGAGCTATCAGTGGTTGCCATGGCAACTCTACTAAATTGATGAGGGATGAGCCATCAGACGTTGCCAAGTTAACGCACTTGCACGAGATCATATTCAGAATTCCATCTGACTAAGTGTGAAGCGGCTTCGGTGACATAACTGGTAGCAAGCATGCTGAATGTCTATGCCCAAGGTCGCGAGTTCAAAGCGGGCTGAAGTCGTCGGATTTTCTAAGAGCGCTAAAAATCCCTCAGTATGCTTTCCTTTGGAGGGGAAGTTCCAACGTTCGTTGCGAGTTGCTGGCTGCGGTGGCATCTAGTAGCCAAGTTCACAGGTAGGTGTCGTTGACGGTAGTACCTGGTAGCAACATTAGGAACTACTGCTTGAAATTGACCGTCTGCAATCCTTACCTGAATTACAGACCAATACAGCCATCCCTAAGTACACGGGGTTACATGACCGCGTTGTCGCAGCCCCTAAACTGAGGAACCAACCAAAATCTCTGCGGGAGATATAATTTTGCGTGAAGAAGTAACAGACCGTTACATAGTTACACATCAGTGTCGAAACCTTGCATAAGGACAGTGTGACCACAAGTATAAAAATGGACCCCAAATGACAAGAAGGTTACCGTTCCCATAAGACAATAAAATGTTTAAAATAGGCATAAAATGACGAAAAACAAAGTTAATTAAGCTCCAATTATAAAATACCTTCTCGCAATAAATGAGGTCTGATCCTTCTACGAAAACCTGCATATTCTGCCTATTTTCGCCTATCCCTAAGTTTGTCCGGTGAAATTACTTCCACCTTCCGGCGTGCCGAGAGGACTTTTAGGTAGATTTCATTAGAAAGCTAACTATTGCAATGGGTCCCATGTTTCGACTTCCGGAAAATTTTGACATATCTTCGCGTTTCACATCCCCCAGACCCCAAAACCACCGTCAGTTCAAAAGTTTATATATAATTTATGTATGTATATATATATATATATATATATATATATATATATGTATATCAGTTTCTTGTGGACACGATAACTGCCGTAATTTTTCACCAATCACTTTGAATTTTTTACCGAATATGTATACCTATAAAATCTCGGTCGAGTTCGTTAATGGGCAAAATCGATCGAAGGGGGTGAAAATGGGGGGCTTTCTTCGAAACATTGAAATTTCGCTATAACTCTCTTAATACGTGAAATATCGAATCCGTTCAAAGTTCGTAATATGTGTCGGATAAGTGCCAACAATTTATGTCACATACGTTTTTTGATAGCACCAACCATTGACCAAAGGGGTGGAAAAAAGTGGGTTTTTCGGGAAATATTAATCATATCTCTTTTAAAAGGCACAATATCAAAACAGTACAAAATGGGCAATATTCCCGTAATAATTACCTAAAACTTTTGTCTGAAAGAATTTTTCATATGACCCACCATTACGCCATGGGATGAGAAAAATGATTTCGGAATTATAAGAAAATGCCAAGAGCTATCAGAGGTTGCCATGGCAACACTACTAAATTGATGAGGGATGAGCCGTTTCCATGACAACGCACCTGCACGAGATCAGATTCAGTATTTCCATCTGACTAAGTGGTTGGTTGGTTCTTAAGTTTAGGGGCTGCGACAACGCGGTCATGTAGCCCCGTGTACTTTAGGTGTGTGTAGAATCTGTCTGATAACCGGTGTTAATTGTGATGACTGTATTAGTGTGTGTTATCTGTTTGTTAATTTAAGTACTGCAACTAACAAATTTTCAGATAGTTCCTACTTTTGCCGCCAAGCGCCACTGTCAACGACTACGAGGCCAAGTTCAGAACTGAGCTACTAGACGCCGCCGCAGTCGGGTCTTGGCAACGAATATAGAAACCTAAGATCGTTGTATACATTCTTAACCTATCCAATTTAGCTTCACACAGGTGCAATTAGTGGAAGGATCTTTAACATGCCATAAATATATGACATGGGACCGCCGGCTTTACTTCCCCTCCGAAGGAAGGAATACTGAGGGATTTTTAACGCTCTTAAAAAATCCGACTGCTTCGGCCGGGTTTGAACCCGTTATCTTGGGCATAGAAGCACAGCATGCTTCCGACTACGCCACCGAAGCCGCCTGACAAAGTGGGAAGCGGCTTCGGTGACGTAACTGGTAGCATGCTGAACTTCTATGCCCAATGTCGCGGTTTCAAAGCCGGCCGCAGTCGTCGGATTTTCTAAGATCGCTAGAATCCCTCAGTATGCTTTCCTTTGGAGGGGAAGTTCCAAAGTTCGTTGCGAGTTGCTGGTTGGGGTGGCATCTAGTAGCCAAGTTCACAGCTAGGTGTCGTTGACGGTAATACCTGGTAGCAACATTAGGATTTACTGCTTGAAATTGACCGTCTGCAGTCCTTACCTGAATTAAGACTAATACAGCCATTACAATTCACACCGTGTATCGGACAGATTCTACACTCACCCAAAGTACACGGGGTTAGATGACCGCGTTGTCGCAGCCCCTAAACTTAGGAACCAACCAGAGGTAGATTTCATTATAAAGCTAACTATTGCAATGGGTACCATGTTTCGACTTCCGGAAAATTTCGACATATCTTTGCGTTTCACATCCCCCAGACCCCAAAACCACCGTCAGTTCAAAAGTATATATATATTATCAGTTTCTTGTGGACACGATAACTGCCGTAATTTTTCACCAATCACTTTTTACCGGATATGTATACCTATAAAATCTCGGTCGAGTTCGTTACTGGGCTAAATCGGTAGAAGGGGGTGAAAATGTTTTTTTTTTCGAAAAAGTGAAATATTGCTATAACTCTCTTAATATATGAAATATGGAATCCGTTCAAAGTTCATAATATGTGTCGGATAAGTGCCAACAATTTATGTCAAATAAGTTTTTTATATCACCAACCATTGACCAAAGGGGTGGGAAAAAGTGGGTTTTTCGGGAAACATTAATCATATCTCTCTTAATAGGCACAATATCAAAACCGTACGAAATGGACAATATTCCCCTAATAATTACCTAAAACTTTTGTCTGAAAGAATTTTTGATATGACCCACAATTATGCCAAGGGATGAGAAAAATGATTTCGGAATTATAAGAAAATGCCAAGAGCTATCAGAGGTTGCCATGGCAACACTACTACATTGATGAGGGATGAGCCATCAGACGTTGCCATGACAACGCACTTGAACGAGATCAGATTCAGTATTTTCATCTAAGTGCGAAGCGGCTTCGGTGACGTAACTGGTAGCATGCAGAATGTCTATGCCCAAGGTCGCGGTTTCAAAGCCGGCCGAAGTCGTCGGATTTTCTAAGAGAGCTAAAATCCCTCAGTTTGCTTTCCTTTGGAGGGGAAGTTCCAACGTTCGTTGCGAGTTGCTGGTTGGGGTGGCATCTAGTTGCCAAGTTCACAGCTAGGCGTCGTTGACGGTAGTACCTGGTAGCAACATTAGGAACTACTGCTCGAAATTGACCGTCTGCAGTCCTTACCTGAATTAAGACTACTACAGCCATTACAATTCACACCGTTTATCAGACAGATTCTACACTCACCAAAAGTAAACGGGGTTAGATGACCGCGTTGTCGCAGCCCCTTAACTGAGGAACCAACCAGAGGTAGATTTCATTAGAAAGCTAACTATTGCAATGGGTACCAAGTTTCGACTTCCGGAACATTTCGACATATCTTCGCGTTTCACATCCCCCAGACCCCAAAACCACCGTCAGTTCAAAAGTATATATATATATATATATATATATTATCAGTTTCTTGTGGACACGGCAACTGCCGTAATTTTTCACCAATCTCTTTTTACCAAATATGTATACCTATAAAATCTCGGTCGAGTTCGTTACTGGGCTAAATCGGTAGAAGAGGGTGTAAATGGGGGGCTTTTTTTTCTTCGAAAAAGTGATATATTGCTATAACTCTCTTAATATATGAAATATCGAATCCGTTCAACGTTCATACTATGTGTCGGATAAAGCCCAAAAATTTATGTTTGAAGAGTTTTTTTATAACACCAACCATTGACCAAAGTGGGTTTTTCGGGAAACATTAATCATATCTCTCCTAATAGGCTCAATATCAAAACCGTACGAAATGGACAATATTCCCCTAATAATTACCTAAAACTTTTGTCTGAAAGAATTTTTGATATGACCCACCATTATGCCAAGGGATGAGAAAAAAGATTTCGGAATTATAAGAAAATGCCAAGAGCTATCAGTGGTTGCCATGGCAACTCTACTAAATTGATGAGGGATGAGCCATCAGACGTTGCCAAGATAACGCACTTGCACGAGATCATATTCAGAATTCCATCTGACTATGTGTGAAGCGGCTTCGGTGACGTAACTGGTAGCAAGCATGCTGAATGACTATGCCCAAGGTCGTGAGTTCAAAGCCGGCTGAAGTCGTCGGATTTTCTAAGAGCGCTAAAAATCTCTCAGTATGCTTTCCTTTGGAGGGGAAGTTCCAACGTTCGTTGCGAGTTGCTGGCTGCGGTGGCATCTAGTAGCCAAGTTCACAGGTAGGTGTCGTTGACCGTAGTACCTGGTAGCAACATTAGGAACTACTGCTTGAAGTTGACCGTCTGCAATCCTTACCTGAATTACAGACTAATACAGCCAACCCTAAGTACACGGGGTTACATGACCGCGTTGTCGCAGCCCCTAAACTGAGGAACCAACCAAAATCTCTACGGGAGATATAATTTTGCGTGAAGAAGTAACAGACCGTTACATAGTTACACATCAGTGTCGAAACCTTGCATAAGGACAGTGTGACCACAAGTATAAAAATGGACCCCAAATGACAAGAAGGTTACCGTTCCCATAAGACAATAAAATGTTTAAAATAGGCATAAAATGACGAAAAACAAAGTTAATTAAGCTCCAATTATAAAATACCTTCTCGCAATAAATGAGGTCTGATCCTTCTACGAAAACCTGCATATTCTGCCTATTTTCGCCTATCCCCAAGTTTGTCCGGTGAAATTACTTCCACCTTCCGGCGTGCCGAGAGGACTTTTGGTAGATTTCATTAGAAAGCTAACTATTGCAATGGGTCCCATGTTTCGACTTCCGGAAAATTTTGACATATCTTCGCGTTTCACATCCCCCAGACCCCAAAACCACCGTCAGTTCAAAAGTTTATATATAATTTATGTATGTATATATATATATATATATGTATATCAGTTTCTTGTGGACAGGATAACTGCCGTAATTTTTCACCAATCACTTTGAATTTTTTACCGAATATGTATACCTATAAAATCTCGGTCGAGTTCGTTAATGGGCAAAATCGATCGAAGGGGGTGAAAATGGGGGGCTTTCTTCGAAACATTGAAATTTCGCTATAACTCTCTTAATACGTGAAATATCGAATCCGTTCAAAGTTCGTAATATGTGTCGGATAAGTGCCAACAATTTATGTCACATACGTTTTTTGATAGCACCAACCATTGACCAAAGGGGTGGAAAAAAGTGGGTTTTTCGGGAAACATTAATCATATCTCTTTTAATAGGCACAATATCAAAACAGTACAAAATGGGCAATATTCCCGTAATAATTACCTAAAACTTTTGTCTGAAAGAATTTTTCATATGACCCACCATTACGCCATGGGATGAGAAAAATGATTTCGGAATTATAAGAAAATGCCAAGAGCTATCAGAGGTTGCCATGGCAACACTACTAAATTGATGAGGGATGAGCCGTTGCCCTGACAACGCACTTGCACGAGATCAGATTCAGTATTTCCTTCTGACTAAGTGGTTGGTTGGTTCTTAAATTTAGGGGCTGCGACAACGCGGTCATGTAGCCCCGTGTACTTTGGGTGTGTGTAGAATCTGTCTGATAACCGGTGTTAATTGTGATGACTGTATTAGTGTGTGTTATCTGTTTGTTAATTTAAGTACTGCAACTAACAATTTTTCTGATAGTTCCTACTTTTGCCGCCAAGCGCCACTGTCAACGACTACGAGGCCAAGTTCAGAACTGAGCTACTAGACGCCGCCGCAGTCGGCTCTTTGCAACGAACATAGAAACCTAAGAGCGTTGTATACATTCTTAACCTATCCAATTCAGCTTCACACAGGAGCAATTAGTGGAAGGATCTTTTACACGCCATAAATCTATGACATGGGACCGCCGGCCTTACTTCCCCTCCGAAGGAAGGAATTCTGAGGAATATTTAACGCTCTTAAAAAATCCGACAGCTTCGGCCGGGTTTGAACCCGTTATCTTGGGCAAAGAAGCACAGCATGCTACCGACTACGCCACCGAAGCCGCCTGACAAAGTGGGAAGCGGCTTCGGTGACATAACTGGTAGCATGCTGAACTTCTATGCCCAATGTCGCGGTTTCAAAGCCGGCCGAAGTCGTCGGATTTTCTAAGAGCGCTAGAATCCCTCAGTATGCTTTCCTTTGGAGGGGAAGTTCCAACGTTCGTTGCGAGTTGCTGGTTGGGGTGGCATCTAGTAGCCAAGTTCACAGCTAGGTGTCGTTGACGGTAATACCTGGTAGCAACATTAGGATCTACTGCTTGAAATTGACCGTCTGCAGTCCTTACCTGAATTAAGACTAATACAGCCATTACAATTCACTCCGTGTATCGGCCAGATTCTACACTCACCCAAAGTACACGGGGTTAGATGACCGCGTTGTCGCAGCCCCTAAACTTAGGAACCAACCAGAGGTAGATTTCATTATAAAGCTAACTATTGCAATGGGTACCATGTTTCGACTTCCGGAAAATTTCGACATATCTTCGCGTTTCACATCCCCCAGACCCCAAAACCACCGTCAGTTCAAAAGTATATATATTATCAGTTTCTTGTGGACACGATAACTGCCGTAATTTTTCACCAATCACTTTTTACCGAATATGTATACCTATAAAATCTCGGTCGAGTTCGTTACTGGGCTAAATCGGTAGAAGGGGGTGAAAATGGTTTTTTTTTCGAAAAAGTGAAATATTGCTATAACTCTCTTAATATATGAAATATCGAATCCGTTCAAAGTTCATAATATGTGTCGGATAAGTGCCAACAATTTATGTCAAATAAGTTTTTTTATAACACCAACCATTGACCAAAGGGGTGGGAAAAAGTGGGTTTTTCGGGAATCATTAATCGTATCTCTCTTAATAGGCACTATATCATAACCGTTCGAAATTGACAATATTCCCCTAATAATTACCTAAAACTTTTGTCTGAAAGAATTTTTGATATGACCCACAATTATGCCAAGGGATGAGAAGAATGATTTCGGAATTATAACGAAATGCCAAGAGCTATCAGAGGTTGCCATGGCAACACTACTGCATTGATGAGGGATTAGCCATCAGGCGTTGCCAAGACAACGCACTTGCACGAGATCAGATTCAGTGTTTTCATCTAAGTGGGAAGCGGCTTCGGTGACGTAACTGGTAGCATGCAGAATGTCTATGCCCAAGGTCGCGGTTTCAAAGCCGGCCGAAGTCGTCGGATTTTCTAAGAGAGCTAAAATCCCTCAGTATGCTTTCCTTTGGAGGGGAAGTTCCAACGTTCGTTGCGAGTTGCTGGTTGGGGTGGCATCTAGTAGCCAAGTTCACAGCTAGGCGTCGTTGACGGTAGTACCTGGTAGCAACATTAGGAACTACTTCTTGAAATTGACCGTCTGCAGTCCTTACCTGAATTAAGACTACTACAGCCATTACAATTCACACCGTTTATCAGACAGATTCTACACTCACCAAAAGTACACGGGGTTAGATGACCGCGTTGTCGCAGCCCCTAAACTGAGGAACCAACCAGAGGTATATTTCATTAGAAAGCTAACTATTGCAATGGGTACCAAGTTTCGACTTCCGGAACATTTCGACATATCTTCGCGTTTCACATCCCCCAGACCCCAAAACCACCGTCAGTTCAAAAGTATATATATATATATATATATATATTATCAGTTTCTTGTGGACACGATAACTGCCGTAATTTTTCACCAATCACTTTTTATCGATTATGTATACCTATAAAATCTCGGTCGAGTTCGTTACTGGGCTAAATCGGTAGAAGGGGGTGTAAATGGGGGGCTTTTTTCGAAAAAGTGAAATATTGCTATAACTCTCTTAATAAATGAAATATCGAATCCGTTCAACGTTCATACTATGTGTCGGATAAAGCCCAAAAATTTATGTTTGAAGAGTTTTTTTATATCACCAACCATTGACCAAAGTGGGTTTTTCGGGAAACATTAATCATATCTCTCTTAATAGTTACAATATCAAAACCGTACGAAATGGACAATATTCCCCTAATAATTACCTAAAACTTTTGTCTGAAAGAATTTTTGATATGACCCACCATTATGCCAAGGGATGAGAAGAAAGATTTCGGAATTATAAGAAAATGCCAAGAGCTATCAGTGGTTGCCATGGCAACTCTACTAAATTGATGAGGGTTGAACCATCAAACGTTGCCAAGATAACGCACTTGCACGAGATCATATTCAGAATTCCATCTGACTATGTGTGAAGCGGCTTCGGTGACGTAACTGGTAGCAAGCATGCTGAATGTCTATGCCCAAGGTCGCGAGTTCAAAGCCGGCCGAAGTCGTCGGATTTTCTAAGAGCGCTAAAAATCCCTCAGTATGCTTTCGTTTGGAGGGGAAGTTCCAACGTTCGTTGCGAGTTGCTGGCTGCGGTGGCATCTAGTAGCCAATTTCACAGGTAGGTGTCGTTGACGGTAGTACCTGGTAGCAACATTAGGAACTACTGCTTGAAATTGACCGTCTGCAGTCGTTACCTGAATTATAGACTAATACAGCCATCCCTAAGTACACGGGGTTACATGACCGCGTTGTCGCAGCCCCTATACTGAGGAACCAACCAAAATCTCTGCGGGAGATATAATTTTGCGTGAAGAAGTAACAGACCGTTACATAGTTACACATCAGTGTCGAAACCTTGCAAAAGGACAGTGTGACCACAAGTATAAAAATGGACCCCAAATGACAAGAAGGTTACCGTTCCCATAAGACAATAAAATGTTTAAAATAAGCATAAAATGACGAAAAACAAAGTTAATTAAGCTCCAATTATAAAATACCTTCTCGCAATAAATGAGGTCTGATCCTTCTACGAAAACCTGCATATTCTGCCTATTTTCGCCTATCCCCAAGTTTGTCCGGTGAAATCTACCTCCGCCTTCCGGCGTGCCGAGAGGACTTTTTTTTATCACTGCATGACCTCCTCCTACTTTCTATGGAATGGGAATTTTTATGAGCAGACTGATGGTGTGGCCATGGGTAGTCCTCTCTCTCCTGTTGTGGCTAATTTCTTCATGGTGGACTTTGAAGAGAAAGCTTTGTCGTCGGCTCCTTTCAAACTGAAGATCTGGTGGCGTTATGTGGATGACACGTTCGTTGTTTGTACGGAAGGTGAGGAAAATCTTAGCCATTTCCTGGATCACCTTAATCTCCAGCACCCTTCTATTTGTTTCACCATGGAAAAGGAATCTGACGGCAAAATACCTTTTTTAGATGTTCTCGTCACCAAGAAAGAGGATGGATCTTTAGGACACAGCGTTTTTCGTAAGCCAACACACACCAATAGATATCTCCACGCAAGTTCTCACCATCACCTTGCCCAGAAAAATGGTATCCTTACAACTCTAACTACCAGGGCTAGGAGGATTTGTGAAGTGTCTTCTTTACAAGAAGAAATTAATACCTTGCGAACCACCTTTGAGAGCAACGTTTATAGCAAGGCTTTGATCTCTAAGGTTCTGAAACCAACAAATAATAATAGGACGTCAGTTGAGAAAAGAGATGTAAGAGGAACTGCTTACCTACCTTACATACATAACACGACGGATCGTATTGCTAAAATCCTACGTCGGTACAACATACGGACTGTATTTGGAACTTCTGTTAAGATTAGGCAACTCTTGCGACCAACTAAGGACAGTTTGCCTAAATTGCAACAACCGGGTATCTACAGAGTTCCCTGTACTTGTGGCAAGGTTTACATCGGGCAGACTTCGAGAACAATATGCACTCGCATTAAGGAACATAATAGATGTATGAGGCTCATTCAACCTGATAAATCAGCTGTTGCCGATCATGCTTTAACACCTGGCCATGATGTCATGTTCCAAGGAGTGGATGTTCTTGCCCGTATAAAGCAATATCGTCCCTGAATCATAAGGGAGGCGGTTGGAATACGTAAACACCCAGATAATTTCAACCGCGACACCGGCTACAATCTCAGTGAATCCTGGCTACCTATTATCAGAACCCTGAGAAAGTAATTCACTGCTGCTTTCCGTTGTCCCTAACATGGGGCTATAATGGCGTCCATCTTAAGGCACCTTCTATATGTTCTTCGTTGCTTTTTCTTAGCAACATTGTCGTATTGCAGATTATTCCTGACGAAGAAAGAATGGTTTCTTTCGAAACGCGTCGAATTTTAATATAATAAAACACGGCATAAGCCCAAAATTCAACATTATGAATAGTAACACGGGCCGTGAAAGTAAGAGCTATTTCATGTACTGTCAACTAGCTTAGTAGAGCATTTTGATAATTCTTTTTACTCAGTCATTTTAAGAAATCAACACCACCGTTTATTTTGAAAATCATATTTGTCCAGGATGGCAAATGGAGCGACAATGTCTGACAATTTATTTTGCCGTATTTTCTATTTCGTTCAGACTTCAGTCATGTACATGTTTCCTGCAACATGAAAGATATACATTTTTTTTCCAAGGATGGGAAGAATCTAAGTAAATTCTTATGAGAGATTTAATGATGATGATGATGATAATTGTTGTTTTAAGGGGCCTAACATCGAGGTTATCGGCCCCTGTGAGAGATTTAAGTTACATCTTGGATAATTTGAATAATTTAATTTTATAAATAAATAAATGAACATAAAAATAAACAAAGATAATGATAATATCAAATGTGAATAAAATAATTTCGTAATGTTATTGATTGAAACACTGTTTATCGTTGAAAAATATAATTTGGTAATAGCACCATTTACTAAAACTAAATAGAATTAAATGATTACCGCATTAATAATAATAATAAAGTGTTATAAATTATACGCGACAAGGAGTTTGATAATTGTTTAGGAGTGAAACAGGGCATTAATAATCCTTATGAAGTAATAGGAAAGCTTTATTAAATAAACAATTTTTTTCCATTGATAATAATAATAACTTGCGGAGGAATTGAAGGTTTTAAATGCGATAACTTTTGTGAAGTAGAAGTTGAAATGTATAAATGAAGGTGAAATATAATCAATTTTGAACTCAGTAATATTTTCCAAAGAGAAAAAAACAATAAACGAATATCAAAGGAAAACAATAAGGCAGGTACTTATGTATAACTCTAGGGCAGAATTTATGTAAGGCCAGGAAATGTTGACCATAATAAATACATCTTTTCTTATAAAAATAAAATTTGGGAAAAACGCAGAGTGGTAAGACAGGATATTACAAAGAGAAAAATATATAAAAGTGTTGGTGGATTAAAAAATATAATAGATGAAGTCAAATAGGCGAAACCCCACACAAGACACGGCACAAACCTAGAAGATTTGCTGAGTTTCAAATATAATTGTTTAGTGTGTGAATATAATTGTCAACACTCAAGTTTGGTGAGGAGGCCAGATGGGTCGTCCATGAGGGCTTTGAGTCCCATTGTCTTGCGCACACAGGGATATGCGTGTGTGTCATGTGAATGTTTATGGAGAGCATATGGGCTCTGAATTGTAAAAGAAGGGTAAGGCATTATTAGACCGCCCCATATTTCTAGTCTAATCCCACTAAATCTGTCGGTTTCAAAAATGAAAATTTTATCTGGATCAACTTCAATTTTCCAAACCTGATGCCTAAATATTTGAACAGTCTGAGTTTAGATTTTGAGGAACCTGACCTAAGAAAAATAAATAAAAATAAATAGTTGGAAAATGCAAAGATTAACAAGATAAATAATTAAATATTTATATTTTGTGCTTTGAGTATTGATAAAAAGAATTTTTCTCTTGATATGAGCAGTTAATATTCACCAGATGAAAAATGAAACCTGTTGTAAATGCAATTCTAAAAGAATTATGGAAATAATTAATAATAATAATAATAATAATAATAAATTCAGAGAATTTTATAATTTAAATTTTTGTGAAACATTGCACAGATTTTCTAATTGAGAAGATGTTGTGGCAAGAAACTCAGTCAACTGAGAATAAATTGCAACAATTGTATTGCTTATAACAAATAAATGTCAATTATGAATAATAAATTTCAAATGATGAAATTCATATTTTTGAACATTGTTCTTTTGGAACAAAGAGTCTTATAGATAAATGAGATATAATTTAATTTTCAATTTGATGAAAATTTCATAAATTTTGTTTATTGTTGAAACAGAGTTTTTGAAAATAATGACCGTACTAACATCCGACTTTTTTAAGCTGAACCTTAATATGAGGTTCATACGACAGAGTTATCAAATGAATCAACAGAATTATAAATATATTGTTTTTTGTGAAAAAAGGAAAAATGAAAAGTGTATAAATATTTTTTAATGTCATCAACGAACGACGAATCTTCGTAATGTGCAACGAGATATGTAAATAGGATGAATTACTCGGACCCTTTAATGAAAGTGATTATCTAGTGTAAATATGTAAAAAAATGTTTTCTTATTGTTGATATCAGATGGACTTTGATTTCTGATTATCACAGTTTGCGAAGTGGTGAATGATAGGAAGGTTGATTTTTTAAATGATTGTGTTGTTTGTTTGTGTCTTGATTTTTTTTGCCAGTTAAAGTTAATTTTAATTATAAATAAATTGAGATATATTTGAAAGAGTGTGTTTCCAAAAATAATTTCACTCCTTACCTACTTGAGAATTACCGAAATCAGGGATGCCAGAAAGACCAATTATTTGCCTAGATAGACCCTGAGATAGATTTTCTCGTGCTTATCTGCTTTCGGTATTTTTCAAAATGTGCTCATTTGGATCTTGATCCAAACGGGCACAGTATGTGCCATCAAAAGTTTGCTATTTCTAAGCGTTCTATTTTTATTTGAAATATAAATATGAAATTTTGAAACCAAAGGGTGAAGTGACGTCACTAAAATGGTCGCCATATTGAAATAGTGCAAAATATCGAAATCAGAAGTAACCTATGTGTAAACCTGGTAAATCAGCTACATCCATGCAAAATTTCATTTCAATCGGACCAGTGGTTCTAGCGTGATTAAGTAACAGACAGGACGACTGACAGACAGAAACACACCATCTCATTTTGGCCCGTTTTCAATTTTGAACAAATAGGCTTATAAGATCACCTTTTGTCCGTATGTGTGTGCGCGCGCGTGTGTGTGTGTGTGAGGTGTGTGTGTGTGTGTCCTAATAACTTCTAAACGGCTAGAGCGATTTCAAAGAAACTCGGCAAGTTCATAGAACTATTCCGGACGACCCCGACCGTGTCCTTCAAATTTTGTTACGTCTCACCAATCCAACATGGCGGCTGTGCGAAATATTTCACCAGCATGCAATATCTCCCAAACTATTACCGATATCACCCTGCAATTTTTTACAATGATAAAGGGAACTACTAGAAGTTTGCCTATGTGACATTTGAAAAACTGGTAACTACAAAACCAACATGGCGGCACGCGAATTTGCGACTTTTAAATAGACGTTTCTCGCGATTTAACCAACCAAACCCAATAAAACTTGGTACAGTATATGTGTATACACATTGCAATGCACCGACATCTAACTTCGTTCAATTGTTTTCATAGCCACAAGATGGCGGATGTGCGAAATATTTCAACGGCATTCTATATCTCTGAAACAGTTAGCGGTATCACCCTGAAATTGTGTACGGAGATAAAGGGCACTACTGGAAGTTCATCTATAGGGCTTTCAAAAACCGGTTAACTACAAAATGAACAAGGCGGCCAAGCGAATTTGGAAATTTCAATAAACCTTTCTCGCGATTTAATGTGCCAAACGCAATGAAATCTGGTACCGGAAATGTTTATACACATTGTAATGCACGGGTATCTAATTTAGTTCAAATGTTTTCATAAACTCCAGATGGCGGCTGTGCGAATTTTAAAATTAAGTTCTTATTCCTTGTGTCGTAATCATGCGATCGAAGTGAAAGTTTGAATAATGAATCTACGCGATAGTTTTTCTTGAATGGTACATGACTCTATGGCCTATACATTTAACAATCCAACATGGCGACCATCCGAAATATTTAGACGGCTCTGAGTATCTACGAATCTATTATAGCAATCAAACTGAATTTGTTTATGTTCATAACCGCTATGAACATACGTTCACCGATAGGACTTTAAATAACCTGGTGAACACAAATCCAACATGGCGGCGACGCTAAGTATATATATTCACATGGACGATTCTCGCAATTTAACCATCCGAGTGCAGTGAAACTTGGTACAGTAAATCCTTATACGAATGTTAATCCACTGGCATCTAATTTATTTCAAATATTTCCATAACCACAAGATGGCAGCTGTGCGAAATCTTAAAATCTCCTTGTTACTTCTTGTGTCCTAATCATGCTATTGAAGTTTGTATACTATACGTGCACAATAATCTTCATGTAACAGTACATAACTCTAGGACCTACATATATAATATCTAACATGGCGATCATCCGAAATATTTAGTCGGTTCTCAATATCTACGAATCTATTACAGCAATCAAACTGAAATTTTGTATGTTGATAGTGGCAATTAACATAAGTAGGATATATGAAAATAAGCTGTATAGTTCTTCACGGAACTACTTGTGATATATTAGTATGATTAATTCTGGTTTTTTAAATATTGTTTGGAGATATAATTCCGTACGACATATGGCACGTGTAAATTGCGCGAAAAAATTCTTGACCCCCTTAAGCGCATTGATTTTTTTACTGTCTAAGTTGGTTCCGTGATAACCTTATAGCCATTTGCAAACTTTCACAGAAATCTAATAAATGGAGTGGCATTGCTTCTTACAGAAACAAATGGAAAGTTGGATGTCACCTCTTGAGAACCTGTTGTCATGGTTACCGGCTTGCAATCCTTCTTTAGTTTATTAAATTAAATTAGTTTTCTGGGAATATCCCAGAAACTCTTGGTATTAGAGCCTTAAAATGTACTTTTCTGGGAATATCTCAGAAACTCTTGGTATTAGAGCCTTAAAATGTACTTTTCTGGGAATATCTCAGAAACTCTTGGTATTAGAGCCTTAAAATGTACTTTTCTGGGAATATCTCAGAAACTCTTGGTATTAGAGCCTTAAAATGTACTTTTCTGGGAATATCTCAGAAACTCTTGGTATTAGAGCCTTAAAATGTACTTTTCTGGGAATATCTCAGAAACTCTTGGTATTAGAGCCTTAAAATGTACTTTTCTGGGAATATCTCAGAAACTCTTGGTATTAGAGCCTTAAAATGTACTTTTCTGGGAATATCTCAGAAACTCTTGGTATTAGAGCCTTAAAATGTACTTTTCTGGGAATATCTCAGAAACTCTTGGTATTAGAGCCTTAAAATGTACTTTTCTGGGAATATCTCAGAAACTCTTGGTATTAGAGCCTTAAAATGTACTTTTCTGGGAATATCTCAGAAACTCTTGGTATTAGAGCCTTAAAATGTACTTTTCTGGGAATATCTCAGAAACTCTTGGTATTAGAGCCTTAAAATGTAGTTTTCGGGAGCTGTAGAGTTTTGATTCTGATTCCGAGGAGCGAAAAATGGGCTTTGTCTCGTCGTTGTATGGCCTAATATATAATACAGGGATAGGGATATAATAGACCTTCCGAACCACACCCGCAAGTGAAAATCGCGTGGAAAAATGCTAGTGGACCCCTCGCCCCCTCAAGCGCATTTACGTATTGATGAATTTTACAGCTTAATTTGGTTCCGAAATAACCATCTAGCCGTTTGCAAACTTCACAGTAATGTAAAATATTGAATTGCATAGCGCCTTATAGAAATAAGTTAGATGGATCTCTGGGATTCTGTTGTCATGGTTAACGGCTTGCATTCTTTCTTTAGCATATTAAATTAAATTAGTTTTCTGGGAATACCTCAAAATCTGTTGGTTTTAGGGCCTTAAAATGTGGTTTTCGAGGACCCTTCAGGGCCCCCGAGTTTTATTTCGCATATTCAGGGGCTGAAAATGAGTTTTGTCTCGTCCTTCTACGCCTATTTCAGCATGTATTCTAAGTGAATTATTTGGGATGAAAATGGGAATATTTTTGGAGCCCATGATAAAATTTAACCAAGCAATATCGAGGCTGGAACTTGGCACAAACCAGTCGAGGGGCTACGTTGAACAGGAGGGAGACTCCGTCACGTGATTCTATTGCGCAATCGAAGGTTCTGGAGACTTAGGAGCGGCCTAGCAACTGCGAATAATCCCAGGAATTGTTTAAAAATTGTTATAAATTATACGATTGGATATGAGCCCATAGCCAATAAGGAGAAGTCTTAGAGGAGACGGGAGTTCCCGCAACTAAATTTTATGGAAAATTATCACATTTAAGCCCCAAGAGAGTGAATTTATGATTTGGTAAAGTGAAGAAAATTATAATAAAATATTGGAGATATTTTATAAGTTGACAGCTGGTCGAAATACGTCGAATTAAGCAATTTTCTAGTGCCCGCTCAAATTTTCGAGGGAACGAAAAATGGCGGCTAGATCTGGTGTCTTGGAGGGGAGACGCCAGGCATCGAGGCTCTTGTTCCTCAGAAGTTGGAAGCGATCAGACGTGTTTTGCCGGGAGAGTTATAGTTCCAAGTGAGTAGTATAGGCGGCGGTATAGGACAAGATGGTTAAATGCTATGGCTAAAATTTCCAATGACTTTTCTAAAATTATGGATAAAATAATGGCTGTAAATTCTGACGACTTTTTTGCAAATTTGATTCTTCTTATGGATGAACGCTCTCCCTTACATATACCGTTATTTTTATGGCTTTTTTATGGCTCGAACACCCTCCCCCACTTTTTGGTAAATGCGCCTAAAATCCCCCAGGGTACCCCCTTCGTAAATGTCTCCCCACTTTTTTGAAAAAGGTGACAAAAACCCTAGAGTACCCCTATCGTTCACAATGACTTTTATAAAACAGTGACGAAATGAAAAAGTGGCTAAATTTAAGGCTAAAATTATTAGTAACTTTTTAACGAATTAAGGATAAAATGATGGTTAAAACAAGGGTGTAAATAGCTATAAAATAATATGTACACTATTATATTTAGTACCCCCAAGGAAGTGTATCAATTATGTTGTCTTCTTCTTTCTGGATGAAACGCTTGTCGTAGTCGACTTTAAATTCTTTGGCAATATTTTTATTTACAAGGCTTTTTGTTTTCGTATCTCTTGTTATCATGTTATTGCTTATAACAACCTTATTATTAAAACCTTGTATTAGGTCGGTCATTGTCTTCATGTTAAGTTTTTTGGCATTTTCGTGGTAGAGTGTAAATCCTTTAATTTTGGTAACCTGTTTGCATTTATATGTTTCGTACGCATAGCTTTTGGGACCTGTGCTTATCCATTCAATACCGTGATAATTTTTTCCGAATTCGTCAGTCCATTCGCCGAGCATACATCCGGTCTCTACAGTATTTGTTCCATCATCTATGTAAACAACAATATCAGTGTCGTAATAAACTACTTTATCCCCTAATCTATCAAGCATGTTGTACAATCTTATTCTCGCATTGGAAGAGGTGAAGGATGCTACAAATATGTTGGTGCATGTGTCATTTTCTACATAGAAATCATTGTAGTGGTATGTTACCTCAATTACTGCCTCATTGATGTACATAAGATTAGTAATTTCTATCTCATCATCTAATAACAATTTGTACCACCTCTTAGGGTCATCCATGAACTCTGTTTGTGACATGTTTTGCCTCTGACCGAACTTTCCCCAAAGAGAATTTAAGCATATTTTAGCCACTGCCCTCTTCCCAGCATTGGGTTCAATTTTGTCAATATCAAGCTTTATGCCTTGCTTTTCTTTTATAACCCTTGCATATTTTTCTTTTGATTTGTAATCACCATCCCAAGGACTAGTTTCTAGCTTAATTTTCATAAAGGTTTTAATGTAGTCCCTGAAAAGCTCATTACTTTTCTCTTTAAAATTCCATACTTCATAAACTTCTAGTATTTTGTAGCCTTTCTCTAGAGCTTTATTAAGTTCGATTGTAGTCCAAGTTCCAAAAAGTGCCCTCTCTTCATCACTATGGTTACAGCGGCCGACCTTTTCTTCTGCACACTTTGCGCACAGGATAAACATTAACTTATCTAGCTTCACAGGAAGGACTGGATGATAAAGACATCTTGGAGGAAGAACTTTACATTTAACTAAACCAAACCAGTCTTTATTGTATATTTCTGGCTTAAATATTTTAGTGGGATGTCCCACAGGGTACCGGTCATAAAACATGACTGTTGGGTATAAACTGCATATATCTATATATCTCAGCTTTTTTTCAGAAACTTTTAACTATGAGGCGTTTGTCCTACCACCGAAGAATGCGTCCCTGGGGTTTAGAGGTTCTACAACATCTTTTGTTTTGTTTAGGCTTTCCTTATAAGCTTTAGAATTTTTCCATTTACAGCTCCACATCTCTACAACATTGTACCCGGCATTTTTAAGAGCTTGTGTTCGCTCTATAGTTTTTGTAAGCAAGTCATCCATAGTTTCATTGTTTACATTGTTGATAGTATCGCCTGAGTAGCATTCGGGACAACCATACCAGAAACAACAGTGATACTGATACACGGTTTTAGTCTTGTAGTCGTACCCATCGACTTTGGCTCTACAAATGGTAACTTCTCCACCATTTAATGCGTGTCGAACATTAGGGCATGAACTTAACCATGCTATAGACTCCTTACTGAACATCTCTTTTTTCTGCTCCTTAACTACTGCAATTGTGTCTTTTTCAAAGAATTTTGTCCTGTAAATGGCCATACAAACACTGGCAATAGTTATGTATTGGAAAGGGTCTATATTTGCTATTTCTAAAAATGACTGTCTAAAGGCAAGGCAACCTCGCCGTAATATATCGACATCAGAATGGCAATACTCGGCTAATTCTTTCTTAAAGTCAAACACGTAATTTTCTTTCACTTTCTCAGCGTGCCATTCTATGAATACCTTTCTAGCATCAGGTTTCATTGTATCAACACCATAGTATTTAGTAGCTGGAATGGACCCTACGTAATTTTGATTTTCTTTCTTGTTGAAAAAGTGTGGAAAATACCCCTTTTTTAGTTCTTGTAGGTTAAATGTTTTGGGAAAGGATGCGAGGCTTCCTTGGATAAAGTTTATGCTGTCAATTATTCTAAGCCTTAGGGTGGGTATTTTGAGCTCCATAATCTTAGACCCTTGATAAATAGTTTTAGGCTTAATGCCATTATTGACGCAATATTGTAAAATAAAATGCGCATCATAACCTTTTGCATTGTGTGCTATACACGTAAAACCTTTGTGGTTGTCTGATATTAGCCACAGACAAAATTCGTCATTTTTTAGGAAAGCCAGCCTAACACCATTAAAGTCATAAACGGATACAAAGTTTGGGACGTGTACTCCGGTATCTTGTTCAGCTTCGTAATCGAAAAAGTGGTAGTTTTCCGTGTAAGTGCACCATTTATATCGCTTATCAGCCTTTCCATTGCAAATACAATCTTCCATACAGTATCCCCCACGGTTTTTCTTTCCTTGCATATAACATTGGTGCTCGTCTCTTTTCACGATATCATTACAATTCCAACACTTAGAGTACCCACAATTGTGCTTATCACTTCTGTTACATATCTTATTACACTTTTTGCACTTGTAAGCTACCTCACACACTCTCTCATGGTTTTTAACGCAATCTTTACCAAAACAGTATCTATTGCACTTTTTACAGTATACTCGTGGGCGCACACTTTCTGGGTAATCATGTTTTGGGCATAAGCACAAATTACACACATTTTTTGTATCTATTTTACACGAGTGCTTGTCCTGATGATCGTAAGGTATGTCACATTTCTTGCAGTAATATGAACTTCCATAAAATCCTCGTATATTATTAATGGAATCATAATGGTCGTTATGTAAGCACAAATAAATCGTTATCTCTTTTTCTACACCTGAGGAATGGATTACCTTGTTAAAATGGGCAGCTGAAACAACCTTAATCTTAATATTCAAGTGGTCT
The DNA here is from genome assembly GCA_946902985.2 of Meconema thalassinum. Lineage (NCBI taxonomy): Eukaryota > Metazoa > Arthropoda > Insecta > Orthoptera > Tettigoniidae > Meconema > Meconema thalassinum. The sequence goes on along the minus strand of OX336394.1, from coordinate 450,157,151 downwards.
TCAGCATCATTAATATCGTCTAAACTGAACCCACTTTCACAGTTCTTTCCGAGTCTTGTGCATAACTCTTTTGCTAATTTTTCTTGCAAACTCCGTCCTTTCCTAATATAGGAAATTTCATTATCCGTTAATTCTCTGTCCAATATATTTTTAGTTTCATAGGTTAGGGCTGTGATTATTGTTCTTGGCCCGCACAGTTTATCGGTGTTGGTTATTTTGTTTATGCTTCTTTTAGCCATAACATCTTTAGCAATATTGACTATTTTCTTACGCTTTGCTCCTTTGCCTCTGGGAATTTTGTAGACTTCAAAGTGAAAAGTGGTATTATTTATATCTACATTTTCATTAGATGTTATTATTCTTTCAATCTGGTCAAGTAGATGTGAAGCATTAACTTTTCTTTTTCTTTTTGATGAAATCATATGGTTAAAATTATTATTTTCTGCAACTACTTTCATCTGATCACCTGGCTTAAAATCAGTTAGTTTTCTTACTTCTTTTATGGCTGCATGCACACCTTTTCTGACCGCTTTCATTTGTTCTATTGGTTTTCCTTGCAAATCTTTTATGTGTATAGTATAAGCTGTCTGCCATACGTTAAACTTTTTGTGCATCACAGTACGATTACCTTGATGAATTTCGAAAGGTGACTTTTTAGCTACTGTTTCATTAAATTTTTTTTTCTTAAAAGGAAAAATTTGGCCCAATTTTTGCTTCACAATTTTTAAGTCCTTAGATTGAACAGGTTTTGGTTCCTTTTTAATTTCAAAGAGGTCTTGATCGAATCCAAAATGCCTGATTTTGTCCAAACGTTCCTTTTCTTCCGCTATCAAATTTAGCAACCCTTTCTTTGAATGAATTACTGAGTAGCCCTTAATTTTGTTTTCTCTGGCGACTTGTTTCAGTTCACGAACGCTCTTCTTAGGCAGCTCTGATTCTTGATACGTAAACAAAGCACTATTTCCAGCATTACTCCAAGCACTGTTTACAGCTTCAAGAAGAGCAGCCTTCTTCATCTTGTATACTCCTTTTAGTTTGAGTTCCGTTGCCAGAACCCTTAGTTCCTTTACAGTTGCACCTGTTTGGCGCTTAATATTTTGTTTTAAATCCATTTATTATATAACTTTTTTAAATTAAAAATTTCATTTTTTTAAATAAGAATAATTATAAGACATTACTCTTTTGGGCTCGAGAGAAATGATAGTAAAATATTTATATAAATAAATGAACAGAATAATTACATTTTGCATTATAATTGTTACCCTAACAAAGGTTCAATTAGAAATATTATTTCATGAAAATCAGAATCAATTTGCTATCAACTATCTGCGTAATTTTGGATACTTGACTATAGACGAACAAGAAATTTCAGAAGTAAATGTAACAACTTTCCAATCTGCTTTAAAATTGTTCCAAGAGTACTACAATCTCGATATCACCGGTGATTTAGATGAATGTACTTTACAATTAATGAATACATCGCGATGCGGTATCACCGATGATGATATAAATTTTACTACTCGGCGGTATAAATGGAATAATAAAAATATAAAATGTCATTATGCTTTAGCTAATCAAGCAATGCAAAGTGTAGCTCGAGCCGCTTTCGATGTTTGGAAAAAACATACAGATCTCTCATTTGAGAACGATTTGAGGAATCCAGATATAATTATATCAAATAAACGTGGTAGCCCTCATAGAAATCACAAAATAAGTGGGCAATGTTTCAGTGGATTTGATGGAAAAGGTGGAGTTTTGGCTCATGCAAATTACCCAAATAGCATTAATTCACCTATTGAAATTCATATCGATCAAGATGAATCTTGGTATTTAAGTACCGATGCTAATACTCCTCAATATCAAACAAATTTACTTTCTGTTATGATACATGAAATAGGCCATGCCTTAGGTATTTCTCATTCAAACAATCCAGATGCTATTATGTATGCATACGCTAACAATCAAATAGAGCTACATCAATATGACATTTTAGCTATTCAAAGTTTATATGGTAAAGCCACAGAGCCTAACGTACCAGATAAAACACCAACTCCAGATACACCAAAGCCAGAGCCCAATTTATGTGATTTGAATATTAACACTATTTTAATTGTTAATCAGTTAATGTATGTCTTTTATGAAAAATGGTTTTGGCTTTTAGATCTTGATAACTCAACAGCCTTAAAAAACAAACGACCCCAGTTTATTACAGATTGGTTAACCTTTTTACCCCAAGATTTTAAAACTATTGCAGCCGTTTATCAAAGACCCTCTGGTGAGATTGTTATGATTATTGCCAACAAAATCTACATGATGGATTATCCGAGCTTAATATTGGTAAATGGTTATCCAAAAGCCATGTCCATGTGGAACATTAGACCAGATACAATAATTCATGCTTTGTTAAACACTTACTCAGGCCACACTTATATTTACTACAATGACGCTTTCTTTTCGGAAATAGACGAATGCAGCTTTAAACCCAAGCAACATGGCATATTATCAAGACGTCTTCCTGGTTTACCGCCTGCAATGGATTCATCCTTTAGATATATTAACGGAATGCTGTATTTTTTTAAAGGTAGACAAGTATATCAATACAATGAATTCACGAATTCTTTGGTTAAAGCTCAAAAATTTGATCTTTCAATGATTGGCCTAGACTGTCCAAAAAGGTCATCATCGTTTATGGAAGTAATAAAGAGTTTGAAAAATACTGTAGCTCAACTAGAGGAAATAAAATAATTATATTAAATATTTAAAAAAATAAAATAATTTTTTGTATATAATAAATGGAAAAGAAACAATTTCTCGAGAAGCTCAATAGCATCAACGAACAAAAACCGTTTAAGAATCTCAGTGAGTTAAAAATAGGAAACGATTATCTTATAACGGATGTAGAAGGTTTAAACACAAAATATGGAAATAAAACTTTTCTAGAACTTGATAGTAAATTGAAGGTTATATTACCCGATAGATATGCGAAGGTACTAAATTGGGAAGATGGAATACAGAAAATGATAGGGTTGAAAATGGTATACCACGGCACAAAAGAAGTTAATGGTTGTAACAAAGCGCACAATCTTGAATTTTCCTAAAAAGGCCCACACCCCGATAAATTTTCTACTTAAAATTTATGGATTTAATGGTTAGTAACCATTAAAATCAAATACCAAAATTAAAGTAAAATTAAGGATTCCTTCGTAGCTTTATGAAAATTGTAACAGCTATCTATGTCATCACCATTAAGTTCAAAAAGATAATCTATACTATCCTCAGACAACTGATTTATAAATACTTCTACATCTTCAGTAGGATGTAGTAAAAACAGGAAGAAAGAAAGAGTTATTCGCTTTACTCGGGCGTCCATTTATATATACAGAAATATTATAATATAACATTTTCTTTATTAACCCAGCTATTGTGAGAATTACCAAAACCCAACCATTTCACATATACCCGATTTCCTTTCTTTCTTAAAACTTTTTCAACAAGATATGCCTCTGGATACTTTGTTTTCTGCAATTCTTGCTCATAAAATTTCCCCTTTATTTCTTCCGCATTTACATCTTTCAATTTGTACGTAATAGGGTCGAAATAAACGATATCTTTTATTTTAAATATTTCAGCCGACCAATTTCCTGTGTATCCTTTTTCGAATATACCTTTTAGTTTACTAATTCTGACTTGATCGCCAACTTTAAATTTCGCTTTTTCTTCCGCTCCTACGCTTACAGTGTAAACAGTTTTCAACAAATGTTCTTCATTAGCTTTGTTTACGTTTTTTGGCTTCATATTTATAGTTGTGTGCGTCGTATTATTGTAGCCATTAATTAACTTTGGTAAAATGCCAACCCAGCAGTAGTTTCCTCGAATATCAAACTGCTTCCACATTTTCTCTTTTAAGGTCCTATTGAATCGTTCTACAACTGAAGCTTTTACTTCAGTAAAAGTCGAATAATGATTGATATTAAATGTTTTCATCAATTTTGAAGATTCTTTATTGTAAAATTCTTTACCGTTGTCTGTTTGAAGATTTTTGGGTTTTCTGTTTTTTAAAATACCATCAAACGCTTCAGCAACACTTTTACCCGTTTTAACTTTGACTGGTACACCCCAGGCATACTTTGAAAATACATCAATGACTGTTAACAAATACTTGTAGCCTTTATTAAGCTTCGATATCCCCTTTATTTTTCCACAGTCCATTTCTACCAAATCCGCTTGCCAAATGTCATCAATGCCGTGAGTTTAAACCCTCCTTCTCGGAAAATTCTTCCTCATGGGCTTATGAATTTCGTTTATAATTTCCTCCCGAATGCTAACGGGTGGCTCTCTAATTTGGGTAGAACCCCCTATTTCTATACTCTCATTAACTTTTTTTAAAACCGGCTTTTCTTACTCCCACACTCGGAACATAAACCTTCGATTCTAGTTCGACCATTTTTTGTCGAAAGTGTGTGAGGATGCAGTGTTTGAGTAAACGTTTTGCACTTTAAACACCAAATGTGATTATTCATTTATTAACTAATTAATTAATTAAAATTAATTATAAAATAAGCATTGGTTTACTCAGACACCCAACATTGAAGAACGCAAACTAACTTACAAGAAACAAGGGTCTACCCTTTGTTGAGAAAATTAACTTTTTAATATTTATATTTATATTTTATATATAATAAATGGAATCAATGACCGATATTCTGAACAGCAAACTTGTCTATAATAGCAAACAAGTGGTTATTGCTATTGATGAAAATAACGATTCATGGTTTAAAGCTAAATATATTGCTTTAATATTGGAGTATAGAGATACAGATAAAGCAATTCGAAAACACGTTGCAATTGAAGATAAAGGTACATTCGATACCTTAAATAACCCCCGCCGTTTTGGCGGGGTTAAAAAATATACATCCTCAAACCATATTTATTAATGAATCTGGTTTGTATTCGCTTATTTTATCATCTAAAAAAGAGGAAGCTAAAAAATTTAAGAAATGGGTAACGAAAGAAGTCCTTCCATCAATTCGAAAGTACGGAGAATACAAAATTAAAGAAGAATATAAGAACCAACTAGTTGGGTTAATGCAGAAACTTCAAATAAAGGAAGCAGAAAACGAATCTCTTACCCCATTAGCCACACCTCTTGCACTTAAAACTAGTAAGAATAATTGTCTGCTTATTATAGATAAGCATGAACCAAACGAAAAGTACAGGTACTATGCAATAAGGGCGCAGAGACAACAGGTGAATCAAGCAATCAAAAAAATATGCAGGCGGCACCCCGATTGTGAGATAGTTTATGAAAAATATAATGATCCTAATAGCGTAAGGTTGTATGTGCTTATGAAAGAACAAATAAAAATTAGCTATTCGGGAAACTATTTCAATATTCCATTTACTCCTGATCTTCTTAAAGGAACAATAGAGATGTTGTATGAAAACCTGTTACATTAGAATGTTTTAATGGATATTTTCTCCATTATAAACTAAAACATTTAAACATTAGTGTTATTCGACTGATTCATCAGGATGAGGTTCATATGCATCAAGTATTACTTCACCAAACATCGTTAGACTAACATTTATTGGAAGTTTTAAAATTACGCTGCCCATTTTATTTTTGAAGCATAAAGCATCGCCAGGTTTAACGTTGAAGGGCTTACTAGTATCTACCGTAATTTTTTTCTTCTTTGGAACGTGCAATATAAACGTCTAATACTGTTTTAATAGCGTCATCTGTATATGAAGTAAATACTTTATCTGGGTCTACGATACGAACAAATATTTTCCTAATCGTTGCGTTGTATGTAAAAATATGCTTCATTTTATCTTTCTCTGCAAAAAGGTCCTTTTGTAATATTATCCTTTCAAACACCTTTCTTTCTAAGTTGTCAACCTTTTCTGTTAATGTTGCTACTGGTGCAAGACAAGTAGTGGCATATTCCGAGAACAATTTTTCTATTTCTTCTTTCGTGAAGTAGTTATCTTTAGAAAAATCCCCTTCAGTAGTAAGTGGTTTGAGCTTTTCTAAGAGATATTGCTTATTAACGACATCTTTATTTTTGATTGGATCTTCAATATTCGCTATCCTCTTTCCCTGAAAATCAACCCATGTTTTTGAAACAAAAAAAGCTCACTAAGGCGTTTATTTAGAGCCGTAACTAGCCTTGAAAATCGTTTTTCTAAATCATCCTTTGTGATAGCTTTAATATTTAATGAACTACTCTCTCCGTTTATAATTTTATTTCCAAATATGTCCATTTATTAAATCTATAATTTCGTTAAAATGAGAGGGATTAGGGGAACCCAAATTCGAAAACAACTTTAAAACAAGGACACATAAATGACCACATATATATTCACCAAACATTTGAATTCTTTCGGCGTTATAAAATAGGTTGCTAGCTCCCAAATAATTGACTAGTTTTTCAGGAACATCTCCACCAAATGAGTCAAAGACGAACTTTTGTTTACCCTTTTTAAAGTAACAAATCCAATGAGTACCTGCATGATCCGACGTATCCAAGTTTACAATTCCTGATTCACAATCATTAGGTTTTGTAGGCAGTTCATCAATCATAAAAACATTTCGAAAATGCTTTATGTTCATTTCGTGTATTATTTTAAGAATATCGAAATTACTTAAAGGGTGCTTATAGTTGGAAAGTATATCACTCAATATCGATGAAATTTCTCTTTTTTTTAATTTTAGTTATTCCCAGACAACCTTGTCCAGTCTTTTTTTCGATCACTAGATTATGTCTAATTTGTTCAGCCAATTCCGCATCTTCTTTTTGCTTTTTATGAACCGCGCTTGTAATGGCTGCAGCGCCACCTGCCATCGAACCAATGGCACCCAATGCAGCTAATATTAATGACAAAAATCCTCCTTGGTGTTCATTAATTCCAGAAGCTTCTTTCTTCCTACTGAGATATTCGAATATTTTCTTTACAATTGGAATGGACAAACTTACACATATCAAAAAAGTTTTGCATCACCTCGGTTCCAAGAGTTCCGGAACCTTTAAATACAAAGGGAATAGAGATCAACACAAACAACATTTCAGCTCGTTTTATTGCTCATGAGACCCACACATTGCATGTTGTACCATCATACAGCTAGACTTTCAGCATTTGTGGTCCAGATTGCAGTACACACCACTACCTCTAATACCCAGTAGCACGTCCTCTTGCATTGATGCATGCCTGTATTCGTCGTGGCATACTATCCACAAGTTCATCAAGACACTGTTGGTCCAAATTGTCCCACTCCTCAACGACAATTCGGCGTAAATCTCTCAGAGTGGTTGGTGGGTCAAGACGTCCATAAACAGCCCTTTTCAACGTATCCCAGGCATGTTCGATAGGGTTCATGTCTGGCGAACATGCTGGCCACTGTAGTCGAGCGATGTCGTTATCTTGAAGGAACGCATTCACAAGATGTGCACGATGAGGTCGAGAATTCTCGTCCATGAAGACAAATGCCTCTCCAATATTCTGCCGATATGGTTGCACTATGGGTCGGAGGATGTCATTCAGGTATCGTAAAGCCGTTTCGGAGCCTTCCATGACCACCAGTGGCGTACGTCGGCCCCACATAATGCCACCCCAAAACATCAGGGAACCACCACCTTGCTGCACTCGCTGGACAGTGTGTCTAAGACGTTCAGCCTGACCAGGGTGCCTCCAAACACGTCTCCGACGATTGTCTGGTTGATGGCATATGCGACACTCATCGGTGAAGAGAACGTGATGCCAATTCCGTGGGGTCCATTCAGCATGTTGTTGGGCCCATCTGTACCGCGCTGCATGGTGTCGGGGTTGCAAAGCTGGACCTCGCCATGGACGTCGGGAGTGAAGTTGCGCATCATGCAGCCTATTGCGCACAGTTTGAGTTGAAACACGACGTCCTGTGGCTGAACGAAACGCATTATTCAACATGGTGGCATTGCTGTCAGGGTTCCTCCGAGCGGCAATCCGTAAGTAGCGGTCATCCACTACAGTAGTAGCCCTTGGGCGGCCTGAGCGAGGCCTGTCATCGACAGTTCCTGTATCTCTGTACCTCCTCCATGTCCGAACAACATCGCTTTGGTTCACTCTGAGACGCCTGGAAACTTCCCTTGTTGAGAGCCCTTCTTGACACAAAGTAACAATGCGGACGCGATCGAACTGCGGTATTGACCTTCTAGGCATGGTAGAACTACAGACAACATGAGCAGCGTACCTTCGTCCTGGTGGAATGACTGGAACTGATCGGCTGTCGTACCCCCTCCGTCTAGTAGGCCCTGCTCATGCATGGTTGTTTACATCTTTGAGCAGTTTTAGTGACATCTATGAACAGTCAAAGGGACTGTATCTTGGATACAATATACACAGTCAACGTCTATATGCCGGAGATCTGGGAACCGAGGTGATGCAAAACTTTTTTTGATGTGTGTATAAGTAAGCTACCACCTTTTTGAATTTTTCTTGCTTTCTGCTTCTTTTGTATATCTGTCAAGTACTCATCTAGATAGTCATGCTTTTTCAGATCTTCGTTGGAGAGTTTTATTTTAATAGCTTTGGGTTTTAGTTTCCCTTTTTGAGAAACGTTGTAATCAATACTAAATCCTTTCATTTATTTAATGAAAAAAATCATAAACAAAAATTTTACAAATTTATACTCAGACGCCCCAACCATTTTCATCTAACCCCATCCCCATTTTTCTTTTTCCATACATTATTCCAGTAATGGCTGTAGCTGCTAGTCTCTCACTCAAGTTAGCATCTTTACTGAATATTCTCTCTTATGCAGCCTTTTGTAATTCTTTATCTGCTTGATGTCTGTGCTCTAATTTTGTATGGTCGCGGTATGCTATATCATGTAATTTACATGCTTCGTCTAATGGGTTAGAACCCTGAACTCCTTCGGCTAGTTGCTTGTCTAATGGATTACCAGGACCACAAAATTTATATCCCGGGAGTGTTAAGTCAATATTATTTTCACCTATTTTATTAATCATCCAATTAACTAATCCTTTTCCATGTTTTTCAGATTCCCAGAATGTATGGGGAATGTTATTTAAAAACCTAATTAGATATGGAATACCTTTAGGATTATTAGCAATGAAGTCATTAAACTTACTCGTAAGCATCTTCGTTATTCCAAACTTTTCATTGTGATAGACGTTGTTGCCAGCATTTTCTTCGCCATGAATTACCATTAATCTGTCTATTAATTCCCTTACATCATCCAGCCACACATATTCAATCGGTGCTTTTGAATATTTTTTTACAAAACCAAATCCTGATTTAGGAGGAGTGGTTAGAGATGCAGCTCTTTCTTTTCTACTAACTTTTTCTGAAAGCCATATATCCTTTATCAACGTATTATATTTTTTGCCAACACTACTTTTAGGTTTAGTGCTATTTGGGTCATTGTTTTGATACATAGCATTTGTAATTTTTAAAATAGTCTCATATGTGCTGCGGTCTTCGTCTGTATACTCATCATCGTTAGGTATATCATTTAAGGTTAAAAATAGCATTAAACCCTTTGTAGCTTTAAAATTCTTACCCTTAATTATAATATCGTCATTACTGAATTCAACTTTTGAGTCACCTATATAATAACCCTGATAGTTCTTATCATACCTTATTCCAAATTTAGGGTCACTACTTGTAGGTAAATATTTTGAAATTATTACCCCTAAGTGGACCGTAGAATAATCAGTTATGCCTTTCCTCTTAACATTTTCTTCACTTTTATCATACTCTTCATCGGCCTCTTGAAATAAACTCCTCCCATTTTCTTTCTGAAGTAGCGACTCTAAATTCTTTCTGACCTTTCTTGCCGATTTTAAAGCTTCTTTTTGCTCATCAGTGACATCATATTCATCCAAGAAATAGGAACCTGCGGAATCTGAAGGAAAGTCTTCTTTATAGTCAATTCTGTAAGGAATTAATTGCTTCTCCACTTCTCTATTTTCTTCTATAGCGTTTATTAACTTGTTGCCTAAAACATTAACAGCATCGATAACAGGTTGATCTTCTTTTTTATACTTCTCGTATTCCGTTATAGGCTGCTTTTTCCATATTCGAAATTCGTCTTTTAATTCTTCAAATTTCTTCCTATTCCTTCTTGCTTGTTGAACTACCTTATGATCGTATTTCGCAAACATCTTTATTATAGGTGAAATTTTAAAAAATGACGTTTGATGCTAACATTGACGTTTGACATTTGACGCTGACATTGACGCTGTACGTTGTACGCTGTACGTTGACGCTGACATTGACGCTGTACGTTGTACGCTGACGTTAACGCTGAACGTTAACGCTGACGTTGTACGCTGAACGTTAACGCTGACGTTGTACGCTGTACGTTAACGTTGTACGTTGACGCTGACGCTGTACGCTAACGATGTTGGTGTTAGAATACTAGACCCAAAACCTGACAATACCCCTGGAGTAGTTACCCAACATTTAGAAAGGTTTTAATTTTATTCCTATATTTACCATCGTTAACTTTGCGATTAATATCAATAGTAATAAAACCAAACTCCTCATTCCAACATTTGCTGCAAATATTCTTAAAGTCTTCAAAGTTCATATCGCCACCAACAAATTCTTGATAAATATGATTTAAATTGGTATTATCTTGCCTAAATATGTTTAAGAAGTTTAAGTTATCACGAACTAATTGTTTTGGTATTTTTGAATACGTTTGAGCTAAGTAAAAACAGTCAATCCCTTTATGTCTTCCTCGTGTAAAATATTCTCGAACTATGTCTTGGTTTTCCAGTATGAAATCGTCGAAAATTACAACTGACCTATCTTCACATTTATCCCGGGGGATTATGCTTTCATCGTCATGAATAAATTGTGCAATGGACTTTCCTAACTTCTCTTCGATTTTATTACATTTTTCCATAAACTGTTGATACTTAGATTGATCTAAACTTTTAGAGAAGATGTAAAGGTTGTTTATTTTTCCCAGTTTAACCATCCAGGTGCCAAAATATAATTGTCAATCATTAAGGTTGTTTTACCACAATAACTGGGGCCTATTATAGCACAACGAATGGAATTCGGTAATAATTTGCCATGTTTGTTCTTTACTTGCTTTTCTACAAGTCTTACTTGTGGGTACCAATCTACAACACTTCGTTTACTAATTTTCATTTATTTTATTAATTAATGAATGAATTAATAAATGAAGAGAATTTTTGAACTAAGTGGTAAAACTTCGGTTTTAGAGAAAAGGTTAAATGTTCCATTGCGAGATGAATTTAGAAAAGTTGGATTAATAGGGTTTTACTCAACCTTCCTAACCCCAAATATTACAACAAAAAACAATAAAGTACACTATGAAAAAGTATCAGGTACTGTCCCCGATAATCCGGATAGTAGGCTGTCAGATATCCGCCCCCTCAATCGGATTGCCAATAATCAATCGCACCGGCACAGCTACATCAATGAAAATGGCACTGACAGATACTACCGAGATTAGAGCACAGTAGTTAACAAGAAATATACGGGGGTTCATACTTACCTTTTACTTACCTATTCAAATTAATCTCTGGTCTGGGTTGCCAACTGGATCACTTAAAAGTATGCCCTCACAATAACCTCCACCACGATATTTAAAATGAACCAAGACGGAAACAAGAAACTTTAAACTGTACAATAATTTATATCACATAAAGGAATTAATTTAACAAAAATATAACAACAAAAATACGTGGCGATCAGAAGCCATTGTAAATGTAACCATGTCCTCCTGTAGGACTTGAAGACTTTACATACAAAATTTCAGCTTTTCCTAGCTCAAAAGAACGTAATAATAATAATGCACTTGGAATTGGGTAGATTATAGGCTAGGGAATAACCCACCCACCAAGGGAAGATGATTAAGAGAAGGAAGTAGATTTGGGATTGGAGAAAAAGGATAGAAAAATAGGAGGAGAGTCCCACAAAATTAATGAGTTCAACTTTAAATACCTTTAGAGGCAGTTGCCACTGAAAATTAACTCTCGGATACCTAAAGTAGGTACGAGCTTGGTCGAGGCTGACGGGAACCGCAGCTAAGACTTGGGCAGTTTGCCAGAGAGAGCCTGTAGTGTATTTCCTCCCAAGCACGAATGAAAGTACTATAGGGAAGGGTGATGGTCTGACAAGACTGAGAGCAAACGATTTATTGTATATGAACGAGGGCATAAACCTAGGAAGAGCTAGGAAAGCCAGGATCCTGCCTAACTGTAGTATCAGAGAAATGATGAATCCAAAAACAAATATTTAATTTATTTAACAATTCAGGATTAATTAATCTTTTTAACAAATAAATATTTTTTAATCTTATTAGCAATTTGAGGTCGCAGACCTCCGACAACATTAAACGGTTGCTCCAGGCAATTGACAATTTACAAGGTTTCAAACCTTACATGTTTCTAAAATCTTTATAAGATTTAAACAAATGAGCAATTAAATAATTAAAGCTTGAAGGTGAATTGGAGTACAAAAAGTGCACCTTAAGAAATTCAGGAGAGAATGTTCTAGAGAAAGTGACAACTTTGAAAATAACAATAATAACAACATGAAAAATAAGATAGAAGTTCCTACAACTTCTTATATTTATACAGAATTAATATATGGGAATTATACAAAGAGGGCAGGTCACTTACTGTGAAACCTGAAGAAAGTGAAAGGGAAAGTTCTAGACTTCCCAAGTTTGAGCAGGAATCACTCGCCAAATGGGACAGTTTCCATTTCGTGAAACCTGAACATGACTCGCTCAAGAGTTTAAAGAAATGTTCTCCCTGAGTATAGGAAAGGGACAACGTGATTTAAAACTTGTATCACACAAGCAATTATGCAGAATTTAATTAATGTTAAACTAGCAAAGTTGGAAGGGCACTTCGTGAGTAACACCTTATAGAAAAGTTTCAATTTTATTAATAATGGTTGTTAGTAGAAGGTTGAGGAAAGATCATTGGGATATAGGATCAATGTTTATGGCCGTACTTAATATAACCGGACGATCGCGACGCGGTAGAAACGTGGATCAAGCACTGTTTATCACTGTAGTCTATGAAGATGGATGCAAAGTTCAATATAGAAACACTGAAGTTTATAAGAAAAAAAGTTATTGCAATTATGGAAATAACTGATTGCACTATATAGGTGAGAGTCTATTTCTTGAAAAAGTTGTGATTTACAATTAAATGCGCCATAGAATGTTCTAGAGGTTCCAGCGGTGGAGGAAAGTTAGCTATTGCAAAAATTTATAATGAAGATTCCTCATTTTAACTAGCATTTTCACAAGTGCGTGAACAATACTTGACGGCAAGACTCGCAGATAGAGAACAAGATCTCGAAGGTTCCAGAACGACCTTAGCAGAAAATGGGGTTGAGAAAATCCAACGGAGGAACTAGCTTTATAATTATAGACAGCGGGTATTAGATAATATCCCACGTAGCGAGAGGATTTCTCGTTTGAATAGCTTAAGAAAAGCTCTTTTTAGTAAGGTTGGCTTATACAAGCAAAAGCTCAACATGGCAAATCCCACGAAGAATGATTATTGCCCCAAAGTAAATAATCTCACACTGCCTATAAATTATAATTAAAAGCACTTGGAAGTTAAAACCATGAAGATGAGGTTAAAACTTTTTAAAAATGGTACTTATCTTGATTTCATGTTGAAGTCGAAGATTCCGTTGATGATTACTTAGCCAACATGGCGTAAAAGATGGTGAGCCTCTTGGTTTGAGGAGGCAAGCTCGAGCGGAGCTTTGACTGAACGAGTCAACTGCAGACGGAGAAGTGAGAGCAGCTCAACGGAGCACGGAGGGACCGAGAAAGAGGGGAAAGAGTGGGGGGTAGGAGACAAAAGGAGAACATATAAACATTGCCAACTTGAAAATAAAACATTTATCTTCTCTTGCTGAGCCGGTCTTCTAAGAGTTGATCACAGTTGATACTAGCGCAGCATGGTGAGTAAAGAAGTGGACGTAGTCCTCTTGCTCCAAGGAGAAAATAGCTGACGATAGTAACAAGATCTGGTGGCCAGATGAATATGTAAGTCCTCTTGCACGATGAGGAATTGAGTAGCTTCAGAGGTTCGCTACTAGATGACGCTAGGTGGGTCACAGAAGTTATATATCTGAAACATACTTATGAAGACGTAAGAGATATGCCCAACAAGGAGAAAAGAGATGATCACTGTTGGTGTTTGACAAAGAGGAAGGAAGAAATGAATATGCAAAGAGCAATAAAAATTATATCTCAGGTACCGTGTATTCAAAGAATACACCATACTGGGGGAGAAACACCAACAGAGAGCAAATAAACAGTTACACATTTGTTGGAAGAGGAGCGATCAAAGACAAGGGTCTTGTAATCGAACCGTTAATGGTCAAGACTATGACCACCCTGACTCTCCCATCTCTTCCAGGGTAACACTTGGTCACTCTACCGGAAGTCCAGACTAGAGGGGGAGAAACATCCCTAACCAAGACCAAGTCCCCCACTTTAATGTCGGGACTGGAAAGAAACCACTTCTGCCTCCGTTGCAAGGAAGTTAAATATTCCAAGTTCCATCTCTTCCAAAAAGAATTACGGAGGGCTTCAAGTTTACGCCAAACAATAGGTAGATTAAAATCCCTGTAAGAATTAGGAAGAGGAGGAGGGGCAGAAAGAGAAGTGCCTATAAGGAAGTGACCAGGGGTGAGTGGAAGTAGGTCATCAGGGTCATTGGAAAGCGGAGTTAAAGGGCGAGAGTTAACAACACCTTCAATCAGAACAGACAGTGAATTGAATTCTTCGTAAGTCAGAATTCGATTACCTAAGACTTTTCTTAAATGACGTTTAGTGAGCTTTACGCAAGATTCCCACCTACCACCATGATGCAGAGCGTAAGGAGGTATGAAGCGCCATTTGAAACCTTTTGAATAAGAAAAATTAGAGATTTGTTCCATGGCAGGAGAGGAAGTGAGAGCTTTCTTCCACAAGGAAGCTGCGCCCTGAAAGGTGGAAGCGTTATCAGAGAACATCTCAGAAGGAACACCACGCCTAGCGGTGAAACGAGAGACAGCTGATAAAAAATAAGAAGTAGAAGCATTCGTTACTAGTTCCAAGTGGATTGCGCCGGTAACCATGCAAACAAAGAGAGAAACATAAAGCTTACCAAACAATTTGCGTTTAGCTTCAGGAGAGTTTCGTTGATATTGGAACGGACCCATATAGCCCACGCCAGTTAAAGCAAATGGGCGTATAGGAGAAGAACGAAAAGAGGGCAGATCGCTCATTAATTGAGTGTTGATTTTAGATTTCGCTTTGAAACAAGGAATGCACTTATGAATTACAGAAGAAACTTCATGAATTCCATTTATAATCCAGTACTTTTCCCTTAAGAGGCAAAGCAGAGTACGTGTACCAACATGAAGATTACGGTAATGAAAGTCACGTATAATTAAGGAAGTTACGTGATGTTTGGAAGGCAAAATAACGGGATGCTTTTTGTCCTCAGAGAGTAAAGATTGCGAAAGCCTTCCACCTACCCTGAGTAATCCATGGTCATCAAGGAACGGGGCTAAAGCACGAAGACGACTGGATTTGGGAAGATCTCTTTTAGAAGAAAGCAAAGACAACTCAGAAGAAAAGGCTTCTTGCTGTGTCAGTTGTAAAACTTTAATGGTGGCGAAATTCAATTCATGATTGGTAAGGTGTGGCTTGGGGAGAAGAGGTTGGTCAACCACAAAATATTTCCATCTAAGGAGATAGGCGATAATTCGTATTAATTTATGAAAGGAAGAATAGCGTGACAACAAAGGATAAGAAGCATTAGAAACCAGACACGAGGCAATAGACAGAGGTACTTTAGCGTCAGGCAAGTTGGAGTTTGTAGCTGGAGGTTTAGCAGGCCATGAAGAAGATTCGTCGATTAGCCACGAGGGCCCATGCCAGTACAATTGGGAAGCTGCCAATTGAGAGGGTAAACAACCACGAGAGATGATATCAGCTGGATTATCCGCACTGGGAACATGCCTCCATTGACATCCAGAAGAAAGAGTTTGAATTTTGGAAACCCTGTTTGCAACGAAAGTTTGCCAGTGAGAGGGGTTCTTGGCGATCCAAGAAAGGGCGATCATGGAATCGCTCCAGAGATAGATTTGCGAGAATTCGACCTTTAATACTTCCCGTAATTTCTTGACAAGTTCTGCAGCCATTAGTGCAGCGCACAGTTCGAGCCTAGGCAAAGTGATAGTTTTAAGAGGAGCGACCTTCGATTTGGCACAAACAAGGTTGGAAACTGGAGATCCATAGAGTGAATCGTAATAAACTAAATATGCACAGCAACCATAAGCTTTTTCGGAACTGTCCGCGAACACATGAAGGAAAAAAGATGCATTAGAATGAGAGCTGATTAAATTCCTGGGAATTTCAATAAGGGAAAGATCCAGCAAATTTCTGCGAAACGAGAGCCAACGATTAAGAAAAGAAAGAGGGACAGTATCATCCCATTCACATTTAAGCGACCACAGCTCTTGCATGAAGAGTTTGGCTATAACGATAACTGGGGCAAGGAATTGAAGTGGATCAAAAATTTTTGCAATTTCAGAGAGGATTTGTCTTTTTGTATTAGGAAGCTCTTCTGCGAGCGTAACTTTATAGATAAGAGTGTCAGTGCTAGTGCACCAATGAACTCTTAAAGTTTTTATAGATTCGGAGTTTCCACAAATTTCGACAGAAGAGGGATCTACGTCTTCGATGGGAAATTGGGCGAGAAACTCAGGGGAGTTGGAGTTCCACTTATGAAGTGGGAAACCTCCATTCCTTAGTAATGCTTGAAGTTCTAAAGATACAAAAGAAGCTTCCTCCAAAGAGGGGAAGGATTGCAAATAATCGTCAACATAAAATGACGTAGTTAGTGCTTCAGAGGCTTTTGGGTTAAATAAATGACCATCTTGAGAGGCTAGCAAGTGTAGGGATCGGATAGCAAGGTAAGCAGAGGGTTTTAAGCCATAAGTAACCGTTTTCAAGCGAAATACCTTAATGGGCTTACTGGTTTCATCACGCCACAAGATTCTTTGAAGATCTCGTTGTTCTGGTTGAATTAACACTTGACGGTACATCTGTTTTATGTCGGCTATGATAGCTATGGGAAATAATCGAAAATTTAAGAGTATAGCAGATAAATCTGATTGAATAGCAGGACCAGAATAAAGAGTGTCGTTAAGGCTGTTGCCATTAACGTCGGGTGATGAACCATTGAAAACAACTCGAATTTTATCTTTTACAAGAGGGTTTTTCCACACGGGATGATGATTTAAATAAACCGTTTCAATTGGGGGGTGCAATTCATCATTAGATTTGTTAACAACTTCCATATGATCTAAGCTTTCATACTCATCCATGAAATCAGTGTACTGTTGTTTAACAAGAGGTTCCTTCTTGAATTTGCTCTCGATAGCGAAGAGAGCTTTTCGAGCTTTGGGCTGAGAGTTGATAAGTTTGGGGGGATTGTGTAATCTTGGCATTTGAACGACAAACCGGCCATCAGAAGAACGAGTGGTGGTGTTTAAAAAAAGTTGCTCACAGAATTCATTTTCTGAAGAGGTTACATTAGGAGAATCGACATTTTCAAGCCTCCAGAACTGTTCCAGGTCAGTATTGGAGAAGTAACATTGCGATGCGGGTTGAGGAGAATAATGGGGAAGTTGCCCTGTGACGATCCATCCAAAATTAGTGTCTCTGGCGACCACGTTTGAGGATAATTTACGAACCTGTTTACGTAGGCAATTCCAGAAAACATTGGCACTAAAAAGTATGTCAATAGGGTTCTGCATATTGAAACAAGGATCGGCTAGCCTTAAATGCGAGGGAATGTTTAACCCTGAAATATCCACAGAGTGACTTGGAGTGTCTTCTCCAATGCTATTAAGAATTAGACAATTAAGTTTAAGAAAGTTGTTTCTATGACAAGTATCTCTTATAGTTAGCTTTGAGAATTGTAAAGCTTGCGATTTTGAGCTGTTGATGCCCGACACATTGATTGAAGTGGGGTTTACAGGTAGGCCTAGTTTTCTAATCAAGGAATTAGATACAAAATCATGAGTTGCCGCTGAGTCTAGAAGACCGCGTGCACGGACCCAGTTGCCAAAGTTATCCTGAACGTCAATTTGGACAGTAGACAACAATACTTGCGCACTGCGAATGGACTTAGCATTTTGAATATAAGATGAAGCATTAGAATTGTTAGCACTATCATTTTTCGGCGAAGTAGATGCTGTCGATGACCTTGCCTGATCATGACGATGTAGCAAAGTATGATGAGCCTTTTCACAATGGTAACAAAGTCTTGTGGACTTACAGTTAGAAGCAGAATGCGTGGGCGCTAGGCAGTTGAAACAATGTTTGTTTTGAGCGACTAATTTTCGTCTGTCATCGACTGACATTTCTTTAAAAGATTTGCAAAGGTATAGGTCATGGGGATCTTTACAAAGTATGCACTTTACAGGTTCGTTTAAACTTTTGCGAGGTTCACTTTGCGTGTTTAAAACAATGGAGCTAGCGACACGACGTTCACTAGACCTAGTTGGGTAACCAATGGAGTTTGATTTGAATTTGGATGAGCTGGACCCGGGTTTTTGGGTATTAGACGCTGAGCGTTCGCTTTTGGGTTTGATGGACATTAATTCGAATTTGGAACTAGGAGATGAAGGTTCACTTTGATTAGCTAGAGCGGTTAAAAGTTGGCATCTAGCGTTTATGAAAGTGACTAAATGCTCGTAAGAGTAGTCGTCTTCCTTAGAAAGTTCAATTTCCCAAGCTTTGAGGGTAGCAGCGTCAACTTTAGAAACTACTAAATGTATTAGGAAAGTATCCCAATGTTCAGTAGGCTGCTCTAATTGGGACAAAGCTTTAACGTGGAGTTGGGTAGTGTCAATTAAAGTACGCAAACTAGTGACGTCATTGTGCTGTGACGCAGGTAGGTTAAATAGAGCCTTAATATGGCGTTGAATGCGTAAACGTGAATTTCCATATCTTTCTTTTAATAAGTTAAAGGCAATGGGGTAATTTTCGGCACGCAGAGGAAGTGCTTCAACTAACTGCAAAGCTTGACCTCGAAGGATAGATCTCAAGTAATGAAACTTGTAAATGACTTGAATGTCTTCATTGTCATGAACAAGGGAGCAAAATAATTCATAGAAAGAATCCCAAGTGGATTCATCTCCAGAAAAATGGGGTAAATCAATTTTCGGTAAAGTAGGTTTGGGCTTGTGAGTGCCCTCACGGAAGGAAGTTTGGGGTTCGTGAAGGGAACCAAGAACAGAAGCGTCCTTTTTCTGCTCCTCTTCGAGTTGGCGTATTATTTTGAAAGCAGAACCTATGCCTTCGTAATATAAGTTTTCTACTTCGACACGATCTTCTGTTTGATTGAGCATGCAAGTTTCAATTTCAGTTTGAATGTTACAGTAGTTTTCATAAGAACGTTCAAAATCCTTTACACGATGTTTCAACAAATCTAATTGCGCGTCTGAGGGATCTAATTCTTTTATGTACCTTCTGAATCGGGTAATTTGCCCTTTATAGGATGCTCGTTTAGAAGTAAGTTTTTCATCCTTATCCTTATCAGTGGGAGCCATATTAAAGAAGGTAAATGAAAATGTAACTCACGAAACTGTGGAACCTTGGAAATGCTGTCAAGCTGGCAGCAGCGAATGAGTAGAAAGAATGGGACACACCATAGGAGACAGGAGCGGCCTCTTTCCCGTTCACAGGCTTTGCACGATGTGGTTATAGCTGAAATATTCAACACAGATATTAGAAATATGCAAAGTATTGTCAAATGACACTATTTTAAAAAGAGAAAAGAAAAAATGGGCTCTTCCGGGTTTCGGCACCAATTTTTGGGTAGATTATAGGCTAGGGAATAACCCACCCACCAAGGGAAGATGATTAAGAGAAGGAAGTAGATTTGGGATTGGAGAAAAAGGATAGAAAAATAGGAGGAGAGTCCCACAAAATTAATGAGTTCAACTTTAAATACCTTTAGAGGCAGTTGCCACTGAAAATTAACTCTCGGATACCTAAAGTAGGTACGAGCTTGGTCGAGGCTGACGGGAACCGCAGCTAAGACTTGGGCAGTTTGCCAGAGGGAGCCTGTAGTGTATTTCCTCCCAAGCACGAATGAAAGTACTATAGGGAAGGGTGATGGTCTGACAAGACTGAGAGCAAACGATTTATTGTATATGAACGAGGGCATAAACCTAGGAAGAGCTAGGAAAGCCAGGATCCTGCCTAACTGTAGTATCAGAGAAATGATGAATCCAAAAACAAATATTTAATTTATTTAACAATTCAGGATTAATTAATCTTTTTAACAAATAAATATTTTTTAATCTTATTAGCAATTTGAGGTCGCAGACCTCCGACAACATTAAACGGTTGCTCCAGGCAATTGACAATTTACAAGGTTTCAAACCTTACATGTTTCTAAAATCTTTATAAGATTTAAACAAATGAGCAATGAAATAATTAAAGCTTGAAGGTGAATTGGAGTACAAAAAGTGCACCTTAAGAAATTTAGGAGAGAATGTTCTAGAGAAAGTGACAACTTTGAAAATAACAATAATAACAACATGAAAAATAAGATAGAAGTTCCTACAACTTCTTATATTTATACAGAATTAATATATGGGAATTATACAAAGAGGGCAGGTCACTTACTGTGAAACCTGAAGAAAGTGAAAGGGAAAGTTCTAGACTTCCCAAGTTTGAGCAGGAATCACTCGCCAAATGGGACAGTTTCCATTTCGTGAAACCTGAACATGACTCGCTCAAGACTTTAAAGAAATGTTCTCCCTGAGTATAGGAAAGGGACAACGTGATTTAAAACTTGTATCACACAAGCAATTATGCAGAATTTAATTAATGTTAAACTAGCAAAGTTGGAAGGGCACTTCGTGAGTAACACCTTATAGAAAAGTTTCAATTTTATTAATAATGGTTGTTAGTAGAAGGTTGAGGAAAGAGCATTGGGATATAGGATCAATGTTTATGGCCGTATTTAATATAACCGGACGATCGCGACGCGGTAGAAACGTGGAGCAAGCACTGTTTATCACTGTAGTCTATGAAGATGGATGCAAAGTTCACTATAGAAACACTGAAGTTTATAACAAAAAAAGTTATTGCAATTATGGAAATAACTGATTGCACTATATAGGTGAGAGTCTATTTCTTGAAAAAGTTGTGATTTACAATTAAATGCGCCATAGAATGTTCTAGAGGTTCCAGCGGTGGAGGAAAGTTAGCTATTGCAAAAATTTATAATGAAGATTCCTCATTTTAACTAGCATTTTCACAAGTGCGTGAACAATACTTGACGGCAAGACTCGCAGATAGAGAACAAGATCTCGAAGGTTCCAGAACGACCTTAGCAGAAAATGGGGTTGAGAAAATCCAACGGAGGAACTAGCTTTATAATTATAGACAGCGGGTATTAGATAATATCCCACGTAGCGAGAGGATTTCTCGTTTGAATAGCTTAAGAACAGCTCTTTTTTAGTAAGGTTGGCTTATACAAGCAAAAGCTCAACATGGCAAATCCCACGAAGAATGATTATTGCCCCAAAGTAAATAATCTCACACTGCCTATAAATTATAATTAAAAGCACTTGGAAGTTAAAACCATGAAGATGAGGTTAAAACTTTTTAAAAATGGTACTTATCTTGATTTCATGTTGAAGTCGAAGATTCCGTTGATGATTACTTAGCCAACATGGCGTAAAAGAGGGTGAGCCTCTTGGTTTGAGGAGGCAAGCTCGAGCGGAGCTTTGACTGAACGAGTCAACTGCAGACGGAGAAGTGAGAGCAGCTCAACGGAGCACGGAGGGACCGAGAAAGAGGGGAAAGAGTGGGGGGTAGGAGACAAAAGGAGAACATATAAACATTGCCAACTTGAAAATAAAACATTTATCTTCTCTTGCTGAGCCGGTCTTCTAAGAGTTGATCACAGTTGATACTAGCGCAGCATGGTGAGTAAAGAAGTGGACGTAGTCCTCTTGCTCCAAGGAGAAAATAGCTGACGATAGTAACAAGATCTGGTGGCCAGATGAATATGTAAGTCCTCTTGCACGATGAGGAATTGAGTAGCTTCAGAGGTTCGCTACTAGATGACGCTAGGTGGGTCACAGAAGTTATATATCTGAAACATACATATGAAGACGTAAGAGATATGCCCAACAAGGAGAAAAGAGATGATCACTGTTGGTGTTTGACAAAGAGGAAGGAAGAAATGAATATGCAAAGAGCAATAAAAATTATATCTCAGGTACCGTGTATTCAAAGAATACACCATACTGGGGGCTAAACACCAACAGAGAGCAAATAAACAGTTACACATTTGTTGGAAGAGGAGCGATCAAAGACAAGGGTCTTGTAATCGAACCGTTAATGGTCAAGACTATGACCACCCTGACTCTCTCATCTCTTCCAGGGTAACACTTGGTCACTCTACCGGAAGTCCAGACTAGAGGGGGAGAAACATCCCTAACCAAGACCAAGTCCCCCACTTTAATGTCGGGACTGGAAAGAAACCACTTCTGCCTCCGTTGCAAGGAAGTTAAATATTCCAAGTTCCATCTCTTCCAAAAAGAATTACGGAGGGCTTCAAGTTTACGCCAAACAATAGGTAGATTAAAATCCCTGTAAGAATTAGGAAGAGGAGGAGGGGCAGAAAGAGAAGTGCCTATAAGGAAGTGACCAGGGGTGAGTGGAAGTAGGTCATCAGGGTCATTGGAAAGCGGAGTTAAAGGGCGAGAGTTAACAACACCTTCAATCAGAACAGACAGTGAATTGAATTCTTCGTAAGTCAGAATTCGATTACCTAAGACTTTTCTTAAATGACGTTTAGTGAGCTTTACGCAAGATTCCCACCTACCACCATGATGCAGAGCGTAAGGAGGTATGAAGCGCCATTTGAAACCTTTTGAATAAGAAAAATTAGAGATTTGTTCCATGGCAGGAGAGGAAGTGAGAGCTTTCTTCCACAAGGAAGCTGCGCCCTGAAAGGTGGAAGCGTTATCAGAGAACATCTCAGAAGGAACACCACGCCTAGCGGTGAAACGAGAGACAGCTGATAAAAAATAAGAAGTAGAAGCATTCGTTACTAGTTCCAAGTGGATTGCGCCGGTAACCATGCAAACAAAGAGAGAAACATAAAGCTTACCAAACAATTTGCGTTTAGCTTCAGGAGAGTTTCGTTGATATTGGAACGGACCCATATAGTCCACGCCAGTTAAAGCAAATGGGCGTATAGGAGAAGAACGAAAAGAGGGCAGATCGCTCATTAATTGAGTGTTGATTTTAGATTTCGCTTTGAAACAAGGAATGCACTTATGAATTACAGAAGAAACTTCATGAATTCCATTTATAATCCAGTACTTTTCCCTTAAGAGGCAAAGCAGAGTACGTGTACCAACATGAAGATTACGGTAATGAAAGTCACGTATAATTAAGGAAGTTACGTGATGTTTGGAAGGCAAAATAACGGGATGCTTTTTGTCCTCAGAGAGTAAAGATTGCGAAAGCCTTCCACCTACCCTGAGTAATCCATGGTCATCAAGGAACGGGGCTAAAGCACGAAGACGACTGGATTTGGGAAGATCTCTTTTAGAAGAAAGCAAAGACAACTCAGAAGAAAAGGCTTCTTGCTGTGTCAGTTGTAAAACTTTAATGGTGGCGAAATTCAATTCATGATTGGTAAGGTGTGGCTTGGGGAGAAGAGGTTGGTCAACCACAAAATATTTCCATCTAAGGAGATAGGCGATAATTCGTATTAATTTATGAAAGGAAGAATAGCGTGACAACAAAGGATAAGAAGCATTAGAAACCAGACACGAGGCAATAGACAGAGGTACTTTAGCGTCAGGCAAGTTGGAGTTTGTAGCTGGAGGTTTAGCAGGCCATGAAGAAGATTCGTCGATTAGCCACGAGGGCCCATGCCAGTACAATTGGGAAGCTGCCAATTGAGAGGGTAAACAACCACGAGAGATGATATCAGCTGGATTATCCGCACTGGGAACATGCCTCCATTGACATCCAGAAGAAAGAGTTTGAATTTTGGAAACCCTGTTTGCAACGAAAGTTTGCCAGTGAGAGGGGTTCTTGGCGATCCAAGAAAGGGCGATCATGGAATCGCTCCAGAGATAGATTTGCGAGAATTCGACCTTTAATACTTCCCGTAATTTCTTGACAAGTTCTGCAGCCATTAGTGCAGCGCACAGTTCGAGCCTAGGCAAAGTGATAGTTTTAAGAGGAGCGACCTTCGATTTGGCACAAACAAGGTTGGAAACTGGAGATCCATAGAGTGAATCGTAATAAACTAAATATGCACAGCAACCATAAGCTTTTTCGGAACTGTCCGCGAACACATGAAGGAAAAAAGATGCATTAGAATGAGAGCTGATTAAATTCCTGGGAATTTCAATAAGGGAAAGATCCAGCAAATTTCTGCGAAACGAGAGCCAACGATTAAGAAAAGAAAGAGGGACAGTGTCATCCCATTCACATTTAAGCGACCACAGCTCTTGCATGAAGAGTTTGGCTATAACGATAACTGGGGCAAGGAATTGAAGTGGATCAAAAATTTTTGCAATTTCAGAGAGGATTTGTCTTTTTGTATTAGGAAGCTCTTCTGCGAGCGTAACTTTATAGATAAGAGTGTCAGTGCTAGTGCACCAATGAACTCTTAAAGTTTTTATAGATTCGGAGTTTCCACAAATTTCGACAGAAGAGGGATCTACGTCTTCGATGGGAAATTGGGCGAGAAACTCAGGGGAGTTGGAGTTCCACTTATGAAGTGGGAAACCTCCATTCCTTAGTAATGCTTGAAGTTCTAAAGATACAAAAGAAGCTTCCTCCAAAAAGGGGAAGGATTGCAAATAATCGTCAACATAAAATGACGTAGTTAGTGCTTCAGAGGCTTTTGGGTTAAATAAATGACCATCTTGAGAGGCTAGCAAGTGTAGGGATCGGATAGCAAGGTAAGCAGAGGGTTTTAAGCCATAAGTAACCGTTTTCAAGCGAAATACCTTAATGGGCTTACTGGTTTCATCACGCCACAAGATTCTTTGAAGATCTCGTTGTTCTGGTTGAATTAACACTTGACGGTACATCTGTTTTATGTCGGCTATGATAGCTATGGGAAATAATCGAAAATTTAAGAGTATAGCAGATAAATCTGATTGAATAGCAGGACCAGAATAAAGAGTGTCGTTAAGGCTGTTGCCATTAACGTCGGGTGATGAACCATTGAAAACAACTCGAATTTTATCTTTTACAAGAGGGTTTTTCCACACGGGATGATGATTTAAATAAACCGTTTCAATTGGGGGGTGCAATTCATCATTAGATTTGTTAACAACTTCCATATGATCTAAGCTTTCATACTCATCCATGAAATCAGTGTACTGTTGTTTAACAAGAGGTTCCTTCTTGAATTTGCTCTCGATAGCGAAGAGAGCTTTTCGAGCTTTGGGCTGAGAGTTGATAAGTTTGGGGGGATTGTGTAATCTTGGCATTTGAACGACAAACCGGCCATCAGAAGAACGAGTGGTGGTGTTTAAAAAAAGTTGCTCACAGAATTCATTTTCTGAAGAGGTTACATTAGGAGAATCGACATTTTCAAGCCTCCAGAACTGTTCCAGGTCAGTATTGGAGAAGTAACATTGCGATGCGGGTTGAGGAGAATAATGGGGAAGTTGCCCTGTGACGATCCATCCAAAATTAGTGTCTCTGGCGACCACGTTTGAGGATAATTTACGAACCTGTTTACGTAGGCAATTCCAGAAAACATTGGCACTAAAAAGTATGTCAATAGGGTTCTGCATATTGAAACAAGGATCGGCTAGCCTTAAATGCGAGGGAATGTTTAACCCTGAAATATCCACAGAGTGACTTGGAGTGTCTTCTCCAATGCTATTAAGAATTAGACAATTAAGTTTAAGAAAGTTGTTTCTATGACAAGTATCTCTTATAGTTAGCTTTGAGAATTGTAAAGCTTGCGATTTTGAGCTGTTGATGCCCGACACATTGATTGAAGTGGGGTTTACAGGTAGGCCTAGTTTTCTAATCAAGGAATTAGATACAAAATCATGAGTTGCCGCTGAGTCTAGAAGACCGCGTGCACGGACCCAGTTGCCAAAGTTATCCTGAACGTCAATTTGGACAGTAGACAACAATACTTGCGCACTGCGAATGGACTTAGCATTTTGAATATAAGATGAAGCATTAGAATTGTTAGCACTATCATTTTTCGGCGAAGTAGATGCTGTCGATGACCTTGCCTGATCATGACGATGTAGCAAAGTATGATGAGCCTTTTCACAATGGTAACAAAGTCTTGTGGACTTACAGTTAGAAGCAGAATGCGTGGGCGCTAGGCAGTTGAAACAATGTTTGTTTTGAGCGACTAATTTTCGTCTGTCATCGACTGACATTTCTTTAAAAGATTTGCAAAGGTATAGGTCATGGGGATCTTTACAAAGTATGCACTTTACAGGTTCGTTTAAACTTTTGCGAGGTTCACTTTGCGTGTTTAAAACAATGGAGCTAGCGACACGACGTTCACTAGACCTAGTTGGGTAACCAATGGAGTTTGATTTGAATTTGGATGAGCTGGACCCGGGTTTTTGGGTATTAGACGCTGAGCGTTCGCTTTTGGGTTTGATGGACATTAATTCGAATTTGGAACTAGGAGATGAAGGTTCACTTTGATTAGCTAGAGCGGTTAAAAGTTGGCATCTAGCGTTTATGAAAGTGACTAAATGCTCGTAAGAGTAGTCGTCTTCCTTAGAAAGTTCAATTTCCCAAGCTTTGAGGGTAGCAGCGTCAACTTTAGAAACTACTAAATGTATTAGGAAAGTATCCCAATGTTCAGTAGGCTGCTCTAATTGGGACAAAGCTTTAACGTGGAGTTGGGTAGTGTCAATTAAAGTACGCAAACTAGTGACGTCATTGTGCTGTGACGCAGGTAGGTTAAATAGAGCCTTAATATGGCGTTGAATGCGTAAACGTGAATTTCCATATCTTTCTTTTAATAAGTTAAAGGCAATGGGGTAATTTTCGGCACGCAGAGGAAGTGCTTCAACTAACTGCAAAGCTTGACCTCGAAGGATAGATCTCAAGTAATGAAACTTGTAAATGACTTGAATGTCTTCATTGTCATGAACAAGGGAGCAAAATAATTCATAGAAAGAATCCCAAGTGGATTCATCTCCAGAAAAATGGGGTAAATCAATTTTCGGTAAAGTAGGTTTGGGCTTGTGAGTGCCCTCACGGAAGGAAGTTTGGGGTTCGTGAAGGGAACCAAGAACAGAAGCGTCCTTTTTCTGCTCCTCTTCGAGTTGGCGTATTATTTTGAAAGCAGAACCTATGCCTTCGTAATATAAGTTTTCTACTTCGACACGATCTTCTGTTTGATTGAGCATGCAAGTTTCAATTTCAGTTTGAATGTTACAGTAGTTTTCATAAGAACGTTCAAAATCCTTTACACGATGTTTCAACAAATCTAATTGCGCGTCTGAGGGATCTAATTCTTTTATGTACCTTCTGAATCGGGTAATTTGCCCTTTATAGGATGCTCGTTTAGAAGTAAGTTTTTCATCCTTATCCTTATCAGTGGGAGCCATATTAAAGAAGGTAAATGAAAATGTAACTCACGAAACTGTGGAACCTTGGAAATGCTGTCAAGCTGGCAGCAGCGAATGAGTAGAAAGAATGGGACACACCATAGGAGACAGGAGCGGCCTCTTTCCCGTTCACAGGCTTTGCACGATGTGGTTATAGCTGAAATATTCAACACAGATATTAGAAATATGCAAAGTATTGTCAAATGACACTATTTTAAAAAGAGAAAAGAAAAAATGGGCTCTTCCGGGTTTCGGCACCAATTTTTGGGTAGATTATAGGCTAGGGAATAACCCACCCACCAAGGGAAGATGATTAAGAGAAGGAAGTAGATTTGGGATTGGAGAAAAAGGATAGAAAAATAGGAGGAGAGTCCCACAAAATTAATGAGTTCAACTTTAAATACCTTTAGAGGCAGTTGCCACTGAAAATTAACTCTCGGATACCTAAAGTAGGTACGAGCTTGGTCGAGGCTGACGGGAACCGCAGCTAAGACTTGGGCAGTTTGCCAGAGGGAGCCTGTAGTGTATTTCCTCCCAAGCACGAATGAAAGTACTATAGGGAAGGGTGATGGTCTGACAAGACTGAGAGCAAACGATTTATTGTATATGAACGAGGGCATAAACCTAGGAAGAGCTAGGAAAGCCAGGATCCTGCCTAACTGTAGTATCAGAGAAATGATGAATCCAAAAACAAATATTTAATTTATTTAACAATTCAGGATTAATTAATCTTTTTAACAAATAAATATTTTTTAATCTTATTAGCAATTTGAGGTCGCAGACCTCCGACAACATTAAACGGTTGCTCCAGGCAATTGACAATTTACAAGGTTTCAAACCTTACATGTTTCTAAAATCTTTATAAGATTTAAACAAATGAGCAATGAAATAATTAAAGCTTGAAGGTGAATTGGAGTACAAAAAGTGCACCTTAAGAAATTCAGGAGAGAATGTTCTAGAGAAAGTGACAACTTTGAAAATAACAATAATAACAACATGAAAAATAAGATAGAAGTTCCTACAACTTCTTATATTTATACAGAATTAATATATGGGAATTATACAAAGAGGGCAGGTCACTTACTGTGAAACCTGAAGAAAGTGAAAGGGAAAGTTCTAGACTTCCCAAGTTTGAGCAGGAATCACTCGCCAAATGGGACAGTTTCCATTTCGTGAAACCTGAACATGACTCGCTCAAGACTTTAAAGAAATGTTCTCCCTGAGTATAGGAAAGGGACAACGTGATTTAAAACTTGTATCACACAAGCAATTATGCAGAATTTAATTAATGTTAAACTAGCAAAGTTGGAAGGGCACTTCGTGAGTAACACCTTATAGAAAAGTTTCAATTTTATTAATAATGGTTGTTAGTAGAAGGTTGAGGAAAGAGCATTGGGATATAGGATCAATGTTTATGGCCGTATTTAATATAACCGGACGATCGCGACGCGGTAGAAACGTGGAGCAAGCACTGTTTATCACTGTAGTCTATGAAGATGGATGCAAAGTTCACTATAGAAACACTGAAGTTTATAACAAAAAAAGTTATTGCAATTATGGAAATAACTGATTGCACTATATAGGTGAGAGTCTATTTCTTGAAAAAGTTGTGATTTACAATTAAATGCGCCATAGAATGTTCTAGAGGTTCCAGCGGTGGAGGAAAGTTAGCTATTGCAAAAATTTATAATGAAGATTCCTCATTTTAACTAGCATTTTCACAAGTGCGTGAACAATACTTGACGGCAAGACTCGCAGATAGAGAACAAGATCTCGAAGGTTCCAGAACGACCTTAGCAGAAAATGGGGTTGAGAAAATCCAACGGAGGAACTAGCTTTATAATTATAGACAGCGGGTATTAGATAATATCCCACGTAGCGAGAGGATTTCTCGTTTGAATAGCTTAAGAACAGCTCTTTTTTTAGTAAGGTTGGCTTATACAAGCAAAAGCTCAACATGGCAAATCCCACGAAGAATGATTATTGCCCCAAAGTAAATAATCTCACACTGCCTATAAATTATAATTAAAAGCACTTGGAAGTTAAAACCATGAAGATGAGGTTAAAACTTTTTAAAAATGGTACTTATCTTGATTTCATGTTGAAGTCGAAGATTCCGTTGATGATTACTTAGCCAACATGGCGTAAAAGAGGGTGAGCCTCTTGGTTTGAGGAGGCAAGCTCGAGCGGAGCTTTGACTGAACGAGTCAACTGCAGACGGAGAAGTGAGAGCAGCTCAACGGAGCACGGAGGGACCGAGAAAGAGGGGAAAGAGTGGGGGGTAGGAGACAAAAGGAGAACATATAAACATTGCCAACTTGAAAATAAAACATTTATCTTCTCTTGCTGAGCCGGTCTTCTAAGAGTTGATCACAGTTGATACTAGCGCAGCATGGTGAGTAAAGAAGTGGACGTAGTCCTCTTGCTCCAAGGAGAAAATAGCTGACGATAGTAACAAGATCTGGTGGCCAGATGAATATGTAAGTCCTCTTGCACGATGAGGAATTGAGTAGCTTCAGAGGTTCGCTACTAGATGACGCTAGGTGGGTCACAGAAGTTATATATCTGAAACATACATATGAAGACGTAAGAGATATGCCCAACAAGGAGAAAAGAGATGATCACTGTTGGTGTTTGACAAAGAGGAAGGAAGAAATGAATATGCAAAGAGCAATAAAAATTATATCTCAGGTACCGTGTATTCAAAGAATACACCAGGAATGGATAAGGGAGTTGGGACGAGACATATAGCAATTGTTTTCCTTTTTCATAAACATCACATTTTATTTATAACCGCAAGGCTGCTATGTAGGTGACCTTGGCCTCTATCATACAGTTGTCTGGCCAGCTGCGATACACCCTACACCATGTCGCATGCTTGCATCGTCAAATGGACCCACCTGTCCAGCCAACGTTAGCATATGCTAGTTACATCAGAGCCTACCTCATTTTCAAAACACTTTAAATGTCCACATCTCAACTCAAATATTATCACGCAAATCTTTTAAATGCTCCATTCAAATATCAATGGATTACTCTAATAATCCCAAAACTTGTTTAATTGTATAATCCAATTGTTGAACTAGCGTTGTTTAGAGTATAATAACAAAATGCTTAATGTTTATAACAAAATGTTCATTAAATATTTATAACATTTTAAATTGTTTATAACCTTGTCAAACGACAATTGAAAAATTTATACACGCCTCTATTAATCCCGTTCGTTTCAAATTACTATTAAAGATATTTACATAATTATTTACAATATTTATATTATTAATATTAGAAATACATTAAACCACACGTTTATCCGGTTGATAATTACTTAAATCGTGTTGATATAATCGACCAATGAAGGTTAGTTATATTTAAATTTTAGATTCAGGTTTAATAAGGTTTAATAATTATTATTATTTGTGACGGTAACCTCCATTCAAAATCGTTATCTCAAATTATATAAACACTCTTGTTAATTTTAACAGTAACTTCACATGATTAATTTTCAAAGGACCTGGACAATACACTCAGTGGAAGAATACCTCGCTCAAACGCACAAAATTGCACAAAAATGGCCCAGAATTCATCATATATCTCAATATATATGGCATCAATATCTTCCACAATACATACAAAAAACCTCCACTTACAAATTCATCAACTTCATTAATATTACTGTGGGAACCTCCTTCACTTATTACAGGGCATTATTCATCAGCGACTTTTACACGTCCACTGAACTAACGATTATACATCCATAGTTCCTCTTTAAAAATTCTTATATTCATTAATTGTATCAAAATCTGTTATTATATTTAACCTTCGTGGGTTTCATTCATGAATCGATATGAAGTAAAAATTTGCCAATCACAAATAAATTTAATAGCAAATACGATTATACACGTCTATCAAAATTGAGATTAACATCTTAAAAGTATCGCAGTATAAAAATACTATCTTCTATCAAAGTTCATCTAAACTGCATAAATAATCGAATAGAATACAATTAGACTGTGGAATGCAAACATTATTGTTCCAATCTAGAATTGAGAAAAACTCCTATCAAATGTTCATTACTATAGTGTACTCAATAAATCGTACTCAAAGTTCATATTTCATAAAATTGTCTATAATGCAATGGTATTTCAGAACTGACGATAAATGTTTATGTTGCAATCATGTTCATAAAACGACTAGTATTTCCAAGATCGTCGATACAGTAATAGATTTTATTGCTCTAAAATCTTTTAATCATTCTTCTTTCTTGAGGATGACAGAAAATTGGTCAAAGTAATTTACTGAATAGAATTACTTTAATAAAGTGACACGCTGTCTGAATTCAAATTTGCCATAGAAAATCGTTAACTTTACAGTCAAATCGTGACTACAAAAATATGCAAATTACTGAAAGAATATATTTTTATCAGTCTCAAATGATCCAAAATTATTTAAATATGCCAATGACATAACAATGTCTCAATAAATCGTAAAAAAAGGCATAAATCATCAAAGTGTACGCAGTACAGAAATATCAAGCAAGAATATGGGGCAAAATATATGGGACAGAAAATATGGGAAAAATGGTTGTTCAGATATCGCTAAATGGCTCAAATAAAACAAGAAACGTTCACGACTACCTTATCTGTTGATTGAAGTTCTAGAGGAAAATTTCCAAAGAAGACTGCTGTTGGTTCCATTTCACCACCGTAAAGATGTGCTCCGACCTCGAACCTGGAACCTGCGCCCTCGGAGAATAGAACTGCTTCCTCCTCCGGAAATTGCACTGCTCCGTGTAGACGATAGACATCATTCTGGCAAAACTCTTCTTTGTGAGCCGGGTCCACCCTGGCCTCTCTTGATAGTTCCCTGAAGTTCTGGTAGAAATTCGCCATGAAGTTTATTGCAATTATTTCCGCAGAAATGTTCATAATTGTGGAGTATGAAGATATTTCCACTGCCATTTGATATAATTCAGCGTTGAGTAGGATATAAAGGGCGGTTCTGGGGCAGGGGCTAATGGGCAAGATGGCCGCCGCGCGCAATCACTCTATGTTATTCTTATGGAGGGGTCAGTCAGAGCTGGGGCAGGGGCTAATGGGCAAGATGGCCGCCATGTCCTGAGACCGTGCATGATGTCACAGGGGAAGTTCGGCCGTGTAGTTACTAAATGGAATATTTATTATTATTATTATTAATTTTATTTGGTAATTATTGATTGATAGCTTGCCACGGTGGGTGAGTGGTTATCGTGTCGGACTACCAACCCCCCAAGCTTGTAGGTTCGCTCTTGGTCGTGGTAAGTGATTTTTGAAAATTGGCAAAAATTAAGACACGCATGTCATACGATGTAGGCATGTAAATGAACCCAGGGAGAGGTCGGCTATGTAGTTGCCAAATGGAATATTTATTATTATTATTATTAGGTAATTATTAATTGATCATGTATAATGAAGACCAGCCTTATATTGTCCACCTCTTGGTGTAGTGGCTAGCATTCTTGGAGGTCATTCCTGAGGTTCGAATCCCGGCTCTGCCAAGAAATTTAATTTCTGGTCTCAGGAGTGGAACGGGGTACATTCAGCCTTGTGAGGCAAAACTGACAGGACCTGGCTTTTAATTCATACCTCAACCATTCTGCCTAACCCAACTTCACCTAACCTAACCTAACCTAACATAACCTAATCTAACCTAACCTAACTTCAAAGTCAGAGCAAATATAAGAGCAAATGTAATAGCACACATAATAAACTAAGTTATAACCTAACCTAACTTCACCTAATCCAGCCTCACCTAACCTAACCTAACCTAACATAACCTAACTTTAAAGTAAGAGCAAAAATGTAAGAGCAAATAAAAGAGCACAAATAATAAACTTAGTAATAATCTAACCACACCTAACCTAACCTAACCTAACCTAACATAACCTAACTTCAAAGTGAGAGCAAAAATGTAAGAGCAAATGAGAGAGCACAAATAATAAACTTAGTTATAACCTAACCTAACCCACAGAAACCTAATTTAAAGACTTTAGATTTTATATTTTAACATTTTAGATTTTTGATTTTTTTCATTTTACATTTTTTAGATTTTACATTTTACATTTTTGATTTTTTGTATTTTAGTTTTTAGTTTTTTTAGATTTTACATTTTAAATTTAAGATTTTTTGATTTTAGATTTTACATTTTCCGAAAAGAGTAAACTACAAGGTCACATACCTAACCTCACTAAACCTAACTATACCAAACCTAACTTAAGCTAATCCAAAGGCTAATGCACATACACAAAGTATATAAGTGCTCATGCAACTATCCTTATGCTAGTCTTATAGGCTACTGTACAACAAGATCACTACCCCAACCGAGTATTTTTTTTCTTTCATTTTGTTGTTTACGCATTTGTCAATTTTCTAATTTCCCATTTTCAGTTTTTTTAATGTTAATTTTAAGTTTTACAATTTCATAATATGGAAACATGGAATTTGCATTTTGTTGTTTACACATTAGTCAATTTTCCAATTTTCCATTTTCAGTTTTTTTATGACAGTTTTAGGTTTTTCAATTTCATAATATGGAAACATGGATTTTGCATTTTATTGTTTACACATTTATTAATTTCACAATTTCCCATTTACAGTTTTTAAAATGTCAGTTTAAAGTTTTTCAATATCATGATATAGAAACATGGATTTTCCAATTTGTTGTTGTACATTTGTCAATTTACGAAATTCCCATTTACAGTTTTTAAAATTTCAGTTTAATGCTTTTTCTATTTTGTCAATATGGAAACATGGATTTTCCAATTTGTGTTTTACATGTTCATTTTGCATTAGGAGTGGAGAGAGGTGGGTAGTAATTAAAAATGTACAAGCAGTGTCCATACAATATTTTTTATTTTAAATACATGTACACTATTTACACATAATACATTTTTATATATATATATTCTTTTTTGTTATAAATTGTACAGTTGTTTTTATTTTGTTTTCTATTTATATTTATTTTTTGATTATGATTACTATTTTATTTTATTTTTGTAGTGTTATTGTTTTATTTCCTAAATTGTTTTATGTATTTGCTAGTTGCAGGCAGAAGATTTTGATATTCATAACTTAACTCTTTAAGCATGGTCAATGATTGAGTAATGACCATAGGCATGTGTACCTATACCATTAGCATCAATCACTCTTTTATCATCACTAGGACATAAAGCAATTTTGTTTAGTCTTATAGATGATATGTCATGTTGTTTAGAAGTGATAATGTTCATTGGTATTCTTTTTACATTGTTTTTCATGACACAATCCTTATAATCTTGAAAGCTTATACAATTTTTGACAACACCTCTGGTAATACCTTTAATCTTTTTGATTTCTTTACCATTTATGTCTAAAGCGTACATTTTAGCTCTAAGTCCAACAAATGCTTTTATAATTTGTCCACAAGCCTCGTCTTTAAATTTCCCCAACGTTTTCTTGTTTGATGTAGAGTAACATATGTGATTAGTAGGATAATCTGATGTGTCCAGGTGTTCTAGGAAATCCAACTTGTCTTGATATACATCTGGGGTGTTAACCAAATAAATGAACGAGTCGGTATCCATATACATGAGTTTAAGATTGTCCATTCCATAATAGGGTAGCAGGACATCATAGTGGTGGGAATACATTCGAGTTTTTGAAATATCCAGTATACACATTCCAATATATATAGGCTTATTGATTACAATGTTACGTTTAGCCATGTGGAAAGCAGCTAGGTTGGGACCATAAATTGTTCTGTCGATGAATGTTGGTTTAGCTATTAGCTTTTCTGCCTTTTTGCTGTCAGTCACAAGACGTATGTCTATTCTTTTACGGATATTTTCCATTGTTTTCCCAAAAATGGCATTGTTGAATAATTTGTACAGATTTTTCTCAAAATCATTTCTGGCTTGTTTTCGAAGGTTGTTATTAAAATCAACGTATGCCTTTAACCAAGGTCTTTGTTTAAACTTTAACACACGATGAATTTTTATCAATTTTATTCCATGATCTAAAGCCTGTTTTAATGCCATGTAGTGAACAACATATCGCCTTCGATTTCCAAGATGAGGAATTAGTTTTTTCAGAGACGAATCCTTAGGTTGTGTACACTCTGGTAGGAAAGGTAAATCGTTGTGTAGATCATGAAGGTCAGATGGGTAATCAACATCAACGTCTAGAATGTATCCCACAGGATCGTCTTCCTTTAGTTTTTCTAGATCAACAGTATCTGGAGAAACCCACTGAAATCCACCATAAGGAAGGGAGTGGCACATAGCCCACCCGTATTGGTTGTTGGCATCATCATAGGTAATAAACTGCGATGGTTTCTCAGAATCATAGGTTTCCATGTATTTATTGTTAGCTTCAGCATACCGATGAGACACCTGGCATATGCCTCCACGTATTCCAGACTCGATTAAAAGAATCTGATCGTAATCCTGTAGCAATTCCAGTTCAATGCCTGTGTAAAGGAGCATTGCCTCGAAACTTAAACCAGGCGAAGTAAAGAAGTGTGCAGCATTCACTCGGTGTGTTTCTAGTGTTTTGTTTCTAAACGTTTCAAAGCTGTCTGCAAGAAGGAGTACATCTGATGTTAGGTAGAGGTCACTATATTCCCCTAGAGTTTTAATGTTGAACTGATTCCAGACATTTTTGGCATGTTCATAGTCTTCTTGACTAACATCTTCTTGACTTAATTTGTTAAAGAATGCCTCTTTTGGAGGTAAACGCGTTTCACTTAACTTTTCCCATGAGTCAATGTAGTCATAACAAAATACCCCTTTACGAGTCATGAGCATTGCATTTTCTTTTCCAAAGTACTTGTCTGTTTCAGGGTATGATGTTAAGTTGGAAACTAAGTTTTCCAAACTACTCGGCATTAACCGAAACGTATCCACAAATCTAAGCTTAACATTTCCTACATATTTGGTAAAGGAAATGTACTTTTCTTTGGAGTTAGCGATAACATCCACTCTCTCAGTAGTACACCCCAATTGCTTTACAATGAAATTTGCGTCGTAGCCACTCATATTATGTAGAAACACAGGAACGGGGTTTCGTGTTTTACACCTCAAATTACAGTTATTGTGAGCACTTCCACGGTATTCCCCTGTAATATGGCAGTGGTCTCGAACTTTCCAGTCCTGTTGGGTAAATGGTTTTTGACACAAATAACAGGTTTCAGAACATTGGAACTCTGCTTCTTGAGCCTGAGTTAAGGCCTTTGGAACATTTAAGCTGTAAAGGCGATCAATTTCATTAGCTATTGAGATCAAACAGTCCATAAACTTTTCTGCAGCGTCAGGCCCACGATAAATAACAGGTTGGCTTGAAAGATTTGTCTTTATGTGTTCCACAGCAGGTGAGGGTTTAACGTATATACCAAAGCTCATAGGAACATGACTCTGGTATGGCACTGTATAACTTGCCTCAGGATTAGGTAGACATGTTTGATAGGGTAACAGTATACTTTCAAAATCAGCATAGATAACGTAAGGTATTCTCAGCATTTTTTCAACATTTAAGAATTTGACAAGGGGGTTTTTAATAGGCATTTCAACCCTAGCAATGTCATGCTGGACACACAAAGCTCTATGTTCTTTCATTTTTTCCATTCCTTGTTGTCCATATCGATTATCAAAGTGTGTAAAACACCGTTTACACGTATATATCTTATGTTCATGGTGAGTAATCTGATGTCTTACTAGTTTATCAAAATCTTTGATAAAGACGTAGTGGTTCTGGCCGGATGATGAACTTAGCAAAAGGAGGTCGCGATGGTCTTGCAGCTCTTGATCCACAACCTTCAGAGGGAACAATTTCTTGTCTTGTTCCAATCCAAATACATTAATGGATATATCGTTGGCTTTTTCAAATTTGGGAATGTCAGCTAGCGATGTAGGAAATGATATTACTGAAAAATCATACTTGTTTTCCAGATCCTTGTATTTACTAACGCGTTTATCATCAGTTTTAACCAGTTTTGCTAAAATGGCATACATAAAACACCTCTCGTCCTTAAAGTTTTGAGGATTAATGCAGGCTTTTCTTGCTTGTATAGCTGCTGGTAATGGAATATATGTGCTTCCACGCAAGGGATTGTAGTTATTTATTTTCAATCGTACTCCTTCCACTGCTAACAAAGCCCAATTACTGCCCTTTAGCTCAGATTCTTCCATTTCCGTAGTTAACTTTGTAAATTGTGTTTCCAAGAAACTACTTAAGTCCGTTTCCAAAAATAGGGCCTGATTTCGTGTTTTAAAAGCACGATCTGTAATTTCATTGGTAGATGTATGAATGAATCTACATTCAGCCACAAGATTAACTTTTATCGACTTGTGCATTGCTAGTTCTTTCTGCATAGCTTGTATTATTTGCTGTTTGGACTCTTTAAGGTATGAATTTAAATCCTTGCATGTATCGCAACGAATGAAATAGGATTTAAGTCGACCTTCAAAAGATGTCTCATATTCAATAAGTCCATTTTTGTCAGGGACCAATGACAGTAGGTAATGTTTTGTAGGCTCTGCTTTTTGTCTTTTAGCTGCCGACACAACATTACAACATTCTTCATGACGACGTCCATTGTAGGCATTGTTGAATGTACTACCACAGGTCTTGCACTCATGAAATTCACCACACGATACTTCATGTCGCTTCCTATGATAGTCTCGAAGAAAAGTCTTTCCACACTCTTTACACATATAGCTAGGAATGGCTTCTTCCATTATGAATGTTGATTTCTGCGAACAGCTGCTTACTGCGTATCACAGGGCTAGAGGTTGGTCGGTGAGACGGTCTTTCACGATGTGAACACCGTGAGAGGTAGTAGTCAACTGGTGATATTCTTGTTAAGGGTCCACTAATATACCCCTAGTCTAGACCAACAGCTCTTTACAGCGTATGACAAGGCTGTAGACTGGACAGTGAGACGGTCTTTCACGATGTGAACACTGTAACAAGTAGTAGTCAACTGATTATATACTTGCTAAGGGTTCTCTAATATACAATAGTCAAGACCAACAGCTACTTACTGTGTAGAACACGGCTGTACAATAGTTGTTTTGACAGTCTTTCACGATGTGGTCACTGTGAATGGTGGTAGTCAACTGATGATATTCTTGATAAGGGTCCTCTAATGTACCCCTGGTTAAGGGTAACAGCTGCTCACTGCTTATGACAAAGCTAAAGACTGGTTGCTTCAACGGTCTTTCACAATGTAAACACTGTGACAGGTAGTAGTCAACTGAAAATATTCTTATGGCCTACTCAAGGTTATCAGGTACTTACTGCATATCAAAAGGCTGTACACTCATGTGTGTTAGGCACTCTTTCTTGCTAAGGACCCCAATATTCCCTACACAAGGCTATACATGTTAGTTCTAAACACTTCGTGATTAATTGTATATTCAATTTTTGTACAAAGCTTATACAAGCACGTTTTTATGAGGTAAAACTTTGTTAAATAGCTGCATGCGACACGCAAAGTATGTTGCCGCTATCTAGCGGTGACTATGAGAACTACTTGAACGACCAGCATGCTACCTAGCGCTCCATTTCAACACTCGCTCACTGAACGACCAGCATGCTATCTAGCGGTCGATAGCAATACTCCTCAACTACCAGCCTGCTATCTATCGGTCAATATGACAACTCACTCAACTACCAACATGCTACATGGCTTTTTTGGTCAGTTTTTTGTTGGCTTTTTTTGGTCAGTTTCTGTTGGCTTATGTTGGCTTTTATTGGCTTTTGTTGGCTTTTGTTGGCTTTTGTAGGCTTTTTTGTTGGCTTTTTTTGGCTTTTGTATTAGCTCTTTCATATTTGCTCTTGCTTGTGGGGGGCTTATTATTTGGTCTTGGAAAGTATTTCAGTCCTTTTTTTATGGCTGCAAAATGCTTACAGCCATGTTTGTAAGCAGCAACAACAACAACAGCAACACACAAAATTCCAAAAAAATCCAAAGTACTCTAAGGTTTATCAATGACTCTCAACTCTTACACTTACCTCTATCCCATGCATAGTCAAAAAATTAGTGTATTTTTCAAATTTTCCAAAAAATATTTGGAAAGTAGGCTATGTCATTAATCTAAAAATCCTGAAAAGACATATGTTAACTCCAACACCTACCTCTATACCACTCTCAGTCCAAAAATAGTGTATTTTTCAATTTTTCCAAAACATGTTTCCGAAATGGGTTATATTTCCAAAATTAAAAAGTTTACAAAAACGTTTGTTTGACATAAATAAATGGCCTTTGCCCCCTCTACCGTCGTACCAAGTCCCAGGTCTTTAGGACAACAAACATAAAAATTTGAAAATGGGCTTATATTTCCAAAATTAGGAATTTTACAAAAACGTTTGTCTGACGTAAATCAGTGGTCTTTACACCCTCTACCTGTAAACCAAGTCTCAGGTCTCTAGAACAACAAAAATAAAATTTTAATAATAGCCTATATTTCCAAAATTAGGAATTCTACAAAAAAGTTTGTCTGACTTAAATCAATGGTCTTTACCCCCTCTATTCCCACACCAAGTCTCAGGTCTCTAGGTCAACAAAAATAAAATTTTGAAAAATGGTCACTATTTTGGAAACTAAGAATTCTACAAAAAAGTTTGTTTAACATAAATGAAAGGTCTCTATTCCCTCTACCTGTAAACCAAGTCCCAGGTCTGTATGACGAAAATGAAAAAAGTTCAACTGGGAAAGTAGGCGATTTTTCATAAAACCAAACATTCTAAAAAGTGTTCTATGGGCTTAAAATAATGACCCCTATGTCCTATATTTTTTATAATAAAACTTTTTTATTTTTAACATTTTTCGAAAAAAGTTCAATT
This sequence comes from Meconema thalassinum, assembly GCA_946902985.2. Lineage (NCBI taxonomy): Eukaryota > Metazoa > Arthropoda > Insecta > Orthoptera > Tettigoniidae > Meconema > Meconema thalassinum. The sequence goes on along the minus strand of OX336394.1, from coordinate 450,116,619 downwards.
TTGAAATTTTTATATTTTGGAAACTAAAGAGTTTACTAAAAAATGTTGTTTGACATAAATGAATGAATCTGACCCCATCTACCACCAAAATAAATTTCAAATCGCTAGGACAAAAAATAACAGTAGTGGAGTAAGGCGGTTTCTAACGCACTCTAGAACCCAGTTATTACCACTACTAAGCACTACTAAGCAGAAACCGCCTTACTCCACTACTGTTATTTTTTGTCCTAGCGATTTGAAATTTATTTTGGTGGTAGATGGGGTCAGATTCATTCATTTATGTCAAACAACATTTTTTAGTAAACTCTTTAGTTTCCAAAATATAAAAATTTCAAAATTGAACTTTTTTCAAAAAATGTTAAAAATAAAAACGTTTTATTATAAAAAATATAGGACATAGGGGTCATTATTTTAAGCCCATAGAACACTTTTTAGAATGTTTGGTTTTATGAAAAATCGCCTACTTTCCCAGTTGAACTTTTTTCATTTTCGTCATACAGACCTGGGACTTGGTTTACAGGTAGAGGGAATAGAGACCTTTCATTTATGTTAAACAAACTTTTTTGTAGAATTCTTAGTTTCCAAAATAGTGACCATTTTTCAAAATTGTATTTTTGTTGACCTAGAGACCTGAGACTTGGTGTGGGAATAGAGGGGGTAAAGACCATTGATTTAAGTCAGACAAACTTTTTTGTAGAGTTCCTAATTTTGGAAATATAGGCTATTATTAAAATTTTATTTTTGTTGTTCTAGAGACCTGAGACTTGGTTTACAGGTAGAGGGTGTAAAGACCACTGATTTACGTCAGACAAACGTTTTTGTAAAATTCCTAATTTTGGAAATATAAGCCCATTTTCAAATTTTTATGTTTGTTGTCCTAAAGACCTGGGACTTGGTACGACGGTAGAGGGGGCAAAGGCCATTTATTTATGTCAAACAAAGGTTTTTGTAAACTTTTTAATTTTGGAAATATAACCCATTTCGGAAACATGTTTTGGAAAAATTGAAAAATACACTATTTTTGGACTGAGAGTGGTATAGAGGTAGGTGTTGGAGTTAACATATGTCTTTTCAGGATTTTTAGATTAATGACATAGCCTACTTTCCAAATATTTTTTGAAAAATTTGAAAAATACACTAATTTTTTGACTATGCATGGGATAGAGGTAAGTGTAAGAGTTGAGAGTCATTGATAAACCTTAGAGTACTTTGGATTTTTTTGGAATTTTGTGTGTTGCTGTTGTTGTTGTTGCTGCTTACAAACATGGCTGTAAGCATTTTGCAGCCATAAAAAAAGGACTGACATACTTTCCAAGACCAAATAATAAGCCCCCCACAAGCAAGAGCAAATATGAAAGAGCTAATACAAAAGCCAACAAAAGCCAACAAAAAAGCCTACAAAAGCCAACAAAAGCCAACAAAAGCCAATAAAAGCCAACATAAGCCAACAGAAACTGACCAAAAAAAGCCAACAAAAAACTGACCAAAAAAGCCATGTAGCATGTTGGTAGTTGAGTGAGTTGTCATATTGACCGATAGATAGCAGGCTGGTAGTTGAGGAGTATTGCTATCGACCGCTAGATAGCATGCTGGTCGTTCAGTGAGCGAGTGTTGAAATGGAGCGCTAGGTAGCATGCTGGTCGTTCAAGTAGTTCTCATAGTCACCGCTAGATAGCGGCAACATACTTTGCGTGTCGCATGCAGCTATTTAACAAAGTTTTACCTCATAAAAACGTGATTGTATAAGCTTTGTACAAAAATTGAATATACAATTAATCACGAAGTGTTTAGAACTAACATGTATAGCCTTGTGTAGGGAATATTGGGGTCCTTAGCAAGAAAGAGTGCCTAACACACATGAGTGTACAGCCTTTTGATATGCAGTAAGTACCTGATAACCTTGAGTAAGCCATAAGAATATTTTCAGTTGACTACTACCTGTCACAGTGTTTACATTGTGAAAGACCGTTGAAGCAACCAGTCTTTAGCTTTGTCATAAGCAGTGAGCAGCTGTTACCCTTAACCAGGGGTACATTAGAGGACCCTTATCAAGAATATCATCAGTTGACTACCACCATTCACAGTGACCACATCGTGAAAGACTGTCAAAACAACTATTGTACAGCCGTGTTCTACACAGTAAGTAGCTGTTGGTCTTGACTATTGTATATTAGAGAACCCTTAGCAAGTATATAATCAGTTGACTACTACTTGTTACAGTGTTCACATCGTGAAAGACCGTCTCACTGTCCAGTCTACAGCCTTGTCATACGCTGTAAAGAGCTGTTGGTCTAGACTAGGGGTATATTAGTGGACCCTTAACAAGAATATCACCAGTTGACTACTACCTCTCACGGTGTTCACATCGTGAAAGACCGTCTCACCGACCAACCTCTAGCCCTGTGATACGCAGTAAGCAGCTGTTTGCAGAAATCAACATTCATAATGGAAGAAGCCATTCCTAGCTATATGTGTAAAGAGTGTGGAAAGACTTTTCTTCGAGACTATCATAGGAAGCGACATGAAGTATCGTGTGGTGAATTTCATGAGTGCAAGACCTGTGGTAGTACATTCAACAATGCCTACAATGGACGTCGTCATGAAGAATGTTGTAATGTTGTGTCGGCAGCTAAAATACAAAAAGCAGAGCCTACAAAACATTACCTACTGTCATTGGTCCCTGACAAAAATGGACTTATTGAATATGAGACATCTTTTGAAGGTCGACTTAAATCCTATTTCATTCGTTGCGATACGTGCAAGGATTTAAATTCATACCTTAAAGAGTCCAAACAGCAAATAATACAAGCTATGCAGAAAGAACTAGCAATGCACAAGTCGATAAAAGTTAATCTTGTGGCTGAATGTAGATTCATTCATACATCTACCAATGAAATTACAGATCGTGCTTTTAAAACACGAAATCAGGCCCTATTTTTGGAAACGGACTTAAGTAGTTTCTTGGAAACACAATTTACAAAGTTAACTACGGAAATGGAAGAATCTGAGCTAAAAGGCAGTAATTGGGCTTTGTTAGCAGTGGAAGGAGTACGATTGAAAATAAATAAGTACAATCCCTTGCGTGGAAGCACATATATTCCATTACCAGCAGCTATACAAGCAAGAAAAGCCTGCATTAATCCTCAAAACTTTAAGGACGAGAGGTGTTTTATGTATGCCATTTTAGCAAAACTGGTTAAAACTGATGATAAACGCGTTAGTAAATACAAGGATCTGGAAAACAAGTATGATTTTTCAGTAATATCATTTCCTACATCGCCAGCTGACATTCCCAAATTTGAAAAAGCCAACGATATATCCATTAATGTATTTGGATTGGAACAAGACAAGAATTTGTTCCCTCTGAAGGTTGTGGATCAAGAGCTGCAAGACCATCGCGACCTCCTTTTGCTAAGTTCATCATCCGGCCAGAACCACTACGTCTTTATCAAAGATTTTGATAAACTAGTAAGACATCAGATTACTCACCATGAACATAAGATATATACGTGTAAACGGTGTTTTACACACTTTGATAATCGATATGGACAACAAGGAATGGAAAAAATGAAAGAACATAGAGCTTTGTGTGTCCAGCATGACATTGCTAGGGTTGAAATGCCTATTAAAAACCCCCTTGTCAAATTCTTAAATGTTGAAAAAATGCTGAGAATACCTTACGTTATCTATGCTGATTTTGAAAGTATACTGTTACCCTATCAAACATGTCTACCTAATCCTGAGGCAAGTTATACAGTGCCATACCAGAGTCATGTTCCTATGAGCTTTGGTATATACGTTAAACCCTCACCTGCTGTGGAACACATAAAGACAAATCTTTCAAGCCAACCTGTTATTTATCGTGGGCCTGACGCTGCAGAAAAGTTTATGGACTGTTTGATCTCAATAGCTAATGAAATTGATCGCCTTTACAGCTTAAATGTTCCAAAGGCCTTAACTCAGGCTCAAGAAGCAGAGTTCCAATGTTCTGAAACCTGTTATTTGTGTCAAAAACCATTTACCCAACAGGACTGGAAAGTTCGAGACCACTGCCATATTACAGGGGAATACCGTGGAAGTGCTCACAATAACTGTAATTTGAGGTGTAAAACACGAAACCCCGTTCCTGTGTTTCTACATAATATGAGTGGCTACGACGCAAATTTCATTGTAAAGCAATTGGGGTGTACTACTGAGAGAGTGGATGTTATCGCTAACTCCAAAGAAAAGTACATTTCCTTTACCAAATATGTAGGAAATGTTAAGCTTAGATTTGTGGATACGTTTCGGTTAATGCCGAGTAGTTTGGAAAACTTAGTTTCCAACTTAACATCATACCCTGAAACAGACAAGTACTTTGGAAAAAAAAATGCAATGCTCATGACTCGTAAAGGGGTATTTTGTTATGACTACATTGACTCATGGGAAAAGTTAAGTGAAACGCGTTTACCTCCAAAAGAGGCATTCTTTAACAAATTAAGTCAAGAAGATGTTAGTCAAGAAGACTATGAACATGCCAAAAATGTCTGGAATCAGTTCAACATTAAAACTCTAGGGGAATATAGTGACCTCTACCTAACATCAGATGTACTCCTTCTTGCAGACAGCTTTGAAACGTTTAGAAACAAAACACTAGAAACACACCGAGTGGATGCTGCACACTTCTTTACTTCGCCTGGTTAAAGTTTCGAGGCAATGCTCCTTTACACAGGCATTGAACTGGAATTGCTACAGGATTACGATCAGATTCTTTTAATCGAGTCTGGAATACGTGGAGGCATATGCCAGGTGTCTCATCGGTATGCTGAAGCTAACAATAAATACATGGAAACCTATGATTCTGAGAAACCATCGCAGTTTATTACCTATGATGATGCCAACAACCAATACGGGTGGGCTATGTGCCACTCCCTTCCTTATGGTGGATTTCAGTGGGTTTCTCCAGATACTGTTGATCTAGAAAAACTAAAGGAAGACGATCCTGTGGGATACATTCTAGACGTTGATGTTGATTACCCATCTGACCTTCATGATCTACACAACGATTTACCTTTCCTACCAGAGTGTACACAACCTAAGGATTCGTCTCTGAAAAAACTAATTCCTCATCTTGGAAATCGAAGGCGATATGTTGTTCACTACATGGCATTAAAACAGGCTTTAGATCATGGAATAAAATTGATAAAAATTCATCGTGTGTTAAAGTTTAAACAAAGACCTTGGTTAAAGGCATACGTTGATTTTAATAACAACCTTCGAAAACAAGCCAGAAATGATTTTGAGAAAAATCTGTACAAATTATTCAACAATGCCATTTTTGGGAAAACAATGGAAAATATCCGTAAAAGAATAGACATACGTCTTGTGACTGACAGCAAAAAGGCAGAAAAGCTAATAGCTAAACCAACATTCATGGACAGAACAATTTATGGTCCCAACCTAGCTGCTTTCCACATGGCTAAACGTAACATTGTAATCAATAAGCCTATATATATTGGAATGTGTATACTGGATATTTCAAAAACTCTAATGTATTCCCACCACTATGATGTCCTGCTACCCTATTATGGAATGGACAATCTTAAACTCATGTATATGGATACCGACTCGTTCATTTATTTGGTTAACACCCCAGATGTATATCAAGACAAGTTGGATTTCCTAGAACACCTGGACACATCAGATTATCCTACTAATCACATATGTTACTCTACATCAAACAAGAAAACGTTGGGGAAATTTAAAGACGAGGCTTGTGGACAAATTATAAAAGCATATGTTGGACTTAGAGCTAAAATGTACGCTTTAGACATAAATGGTAAAGAAATCAAAAAGATTAAAGGTATTACCAGAGGTGTTGTCAAAAATTGTATAAGCTTTCAAGATTATAAGGATTGTGTCATGAAAAACAATGTAAAAAGAATACCAATGAACATTATCACTTCTAAACAACATGACATATCATCTATAAGACTAAACAAAATTGCTTTGTGTCCTAGTGATGATAAAAGAGTGATTGATGCTAATGGTATAGGTACACATGCCTATGGTCATTACTCAATCATTGACCATGCTTAAAGAGTTAAGTTATGAATATCAAAATCTTCTGCCTGCAACTAGCAAATACATAAAACAATTTAGGAAATAAAACAATAACACTACAAAAATAAAATAAAATAGTAATCATAATCAAAAAATAAATATAAATAGAAAACAAAATAAAAACAACTGTACAATTTATAACAAAAAAGAATATATATATATAAAAATGTATTATGTGTAAATAGTGTACATGTATTTAAAATAAAAAATATTGTATGGACACTGCTTGTACATTTTTAATTACTACCCACCTCTCTCCACTCCTAATGCAAAATGAACATGTAAAACACAAATTGGAAAATCCATGTTTCCATATTGACAAAATAGAAAAAGCATTAAACTGAAATTTTAAAAACTGTAAATGGGAATTTCGTAAATTGACAAATGTACAACAACAAATTGGAAAATCCATGTTTCTATATCATGATATTGAAAAACTTTAAACTGACATTTTAAAAACTGTAAATGGGAAATTGTGAAATTAATAAATGTGTAAACAATAAAATGCAAAATCCATGTTTCCATATTATGAAATTGAAAAACCTAAAACTGTCATAAAAAAACTGAAAATGGAAAATTGGAAAATTGACTAATGTGTAAACAACAAAATGCAAATTCCATGTTTCCATATTATGAAATTGTAAAACTTAAAATTAACATTAAAAAAACTGAAAATGGGAAATTAGAAAATTGACAAATGCGTAAACAACAAAATGAAAGAAAAAAATACTCGGTTGGGGTAGTGATCTTGTTGTACAGTAGCCTATAAGACTAGCATAAGGATAGTTGCATGAGCACTTATATACTTTGTGTATGTGCATTAGCCTTTGGATTAGCTTAAGTTAGGTTTGGTATAGTTAGGTTTAGGGAGGTTAGGTATGTGACCTTGTAGTTTACTCTTTTCGGAAAATGTAAAATGTAAAATCTAAAATCAAAAAATCTTAAATTTAAAATGTAAAATCTAAAAAAACTAAAAACTAAAATACAAAAAATCAAAAATGTAAAATGTAAAATCTAAAAAATGTAAAATGAAAAAAATCAAAAATCTAAAATGTTAAAATATAAAATCTAAAGTCTTTAAATAAGGTTTCTGTGGGTTAGGTTAGGTTATAACTAAGTTTATTATTTGTGCTCTCTCATTTGCTCTTACATTTTTGCTCTCACTTTGAAGTTAGGTTATGTTAGGTTAGGTTAGGTTAGGTTAGGTGTGGTTAGATTATTACTAAGTTTATTATTTGTGCTCTTTTATTTGCTCTTACATTTTTGCTCTTACTTTAAAGTTAGGTTATGTTAGGTTAGGTTAGGTTAGGTGAGGCTGGATTAGGTGAAGTTAGGTTAGGTTATAACTTAGTTTATTATGTGTGCTATTACATTTGCTCTTATATTTGCTCTGACTTTGAAGTTAGGTTAGGTTAGATTAGGTTATGTTAGGTTAGGTTAGGTTAGGTGAAGTTGGGTTAGGCAGAATGGTTGAGGTATGAATTAAAAGCCAGGTCCTGTCAGTTTTGCCTCACAAGGCTGAATGTACCCCGTTCCACTCCTGAGACCAGAAATTAAATTTCTTGGCAGAGCCGGGATTCGAACCTCAGGAATGACCTCCAAGAATGCTAGCCACTACACCAAGAGGTGGACAATATAAGGCTGGTCTTCATTATACATGATCAATTAATAATTACCTAATAATAATAATAATAAATATTCCATTTGGCAACTACATAGCCGACCTCTCCCTGGGTTCATTTACATGCCTACATCGTATGACATGCGTGTCTTAATTTTTGCCAATTTTCAAAAATCACTTACCACGACCAAGAGCGAACCTACAAGCTTGGGGGGTTGGTAGTCCGACACGATAACCACTCACCCACCGTGGCAAGCTATCAATCAATAATTACCAAATAAAATTAATAATAATAATAATAAATATTCCATTTAGTAACTACACGGCCGAACTTCCCCTGTGACATCATGCACGGTCTCAGGACATGGCGGCCATCTTGCCCATTAGCCCCTGCCCCAGCTCTGACTGACCCCTCCATAAGAATAACATAGAGTGATTGCGCGCGGCGGCCATCTTGCCCATTAGCCCCTGCCCCAGAACCGCCCTTTATATCCTACTGCGTTGGACTACGATGCATGAGTGTAGTTGGATGTTCACTACATGCTCGCTTTTGTAGAATGACGATTAACGAAGTTCCATGCTGCTATTTCACTCCATTGATATATGTCCCAATTGCATTAAAGTTTTTAGTCTTCCATCTCCACTTCCGTTATATTAATAGTTGAAAGTACTGCCAGATTATATTGTTCCATTGTAGAATGTAGCGTTGTATCACCAAATGTAATCTTCCGTATCACGGTTGCAATACAAGTGTCAGCCGTAGCGTAGAATGTGGTATTATAAAAGTGCTTCTCAGGTGGCGAGAAAATCACTTTTGTCTGTAGTCTTAAAATGCGAATATCTTCCAAATTATAATCGTGAAAATGTTCAACGTTCCTACACACCTCAATATTGTAATGCACAATTGAATTAGCATAAAGGCAGTAGCTAACTCTTGATAGATAATCTTGTAGACTCGTTTATGTGTGCACTCCAACTTCGCCTAGTTTCACTAACCGTAAAATTGTACTGCTGCACGCTTAATGCTTGTTCGATGCGGTGGGCTCTACCACACGTGATAATGACGACTTGCTTCACTGAATAACTCGAAGTCTGACAATATAAGAATCAGAAAAACGACTATGAGACAAGAGAAAATGCGAAATGAGAAATGAGAGCTTCTCTCTGCTGTGCAAGGCCTTTTATCAACTTCTTAAGGGGCGTACCCATCCCTTCCATAGCTTGTTCCTCCGTCATTGCTAGAAGTTCTAACCTTGGCTATACTTGACGGATTTTCAAATTTCAAAAACTCAAAATTAATTTCTTCAAAATTCCAAATCAATGCCATAACTGAAAATAGATTTCCACAATTCTGCATTCCAAAAGTAATTAAATATGGTAATTTCAGTAATCTCCGTCTCCCTCCAAACTACCATTCATTGGTTCGAGCCTTTCCTCCAATAGCGTAACTTCTTCCTTAGCACAATTCCATGTTTCCCTGCGACTGCGTCGTAAATCTCAGATCTTTCTCGAACAAAATCATGACGTCACCAAGAATCTCAGCTCAACCAGCCAACTTGCATGAAGTCTACGTCATCCGTGCCTACGTCATGAATATACACGTCACAACTATGACAGCCATAACTTTATTCATATATGCCAATACAACCACCGTGGTCTCAGTATAATTCAATTTACGGGGGCATTCTCCCTTCACCACGTTTTAAAAACAGTTGCAAATTGTTTTTAAACTCTGTGTTATAAATATCTGAATTCACTTGAACACGAATTTGAATTATTATTGGCTTACTCTTGGATAATATTTCTTCAAGTTTCCAGCATTGAACTTGCCATATACGACATTATTCTCATCATCGTAGAGTTCATAACAGTTGTTTCCATAAGTATTCGTAATTCTGAACGGACCCATAAACACTATTCCAAACTTGGGATAGATTTTCTTACTCACATCAGCCTTGACAGGTCTGCGTAGTAATACCAGATTTCCAATTTCTAAGGGAGCACCAAAACGTTTTCCAGCTACTCTTTTCAATCGTTTTTGTGCTGCTTTCTGGAGTTGTTCCTTCGCTCTGTCAATTCTCTGCTGCCTTTCTAGGTCGGGATCTCTAGGAACGTGGTTGAAAAGATTGTCCCACGGCCTTTCTGGGTTTCTTCCTAGATGAAGTCTCATTGGCACGTCTCCTGTGCTCTCCTGCACTGTAGAATTTAGACACTCCTCAATAAGGGGTACAAATCTCACCCAACCAGAATGATCCTTCGGACAGAAAATTCGACAAAATTTCGAAAATTGAGCCATATATCTTTCTGAAGAATTCGATTCCGGATAGCGCACGCTTGAAAATATATGCTTAATACCAAGCCTTTCCATATCTGCAGTAAATTCTAAGGATGTAAACTGAGCTCCATGATCCGATAGTAGATACTCTGATTTACCAGCTTTTGGAAATACAGCATGTTCCAGTCTGCTTACAACGTTCCTCGTGTTAGCTTTTTGCATGGGACTCATTGTTACAAATTTCGAGAAGACATCCACGGTAACCAACAGGAACTGATTACCCTGGTATCCCTTCGGACAGGGGCCAAATATGTCCGTTGCCATGAGTTCATTTGGTTTAGAGGGAATCATAGCCTTAGGTTTTCCTTTTAATATAGCGGAAGCATACTTTGCTCTTTGACATTTATCACATGAACGAATGACATTAGCAATGCTAGAACGCATGTTAGTCCAAATAAACCTCTCTTTAAGAGTATCAAGAGTTTTATCCAGACCGGCATGTCCAGTTGCGTGATGAGCTACCCACACTAAATTGACAACAAGTTTAGGTGGCACGACAATTCGGAGCTTTGTATGCGCAGAGTCAGCATACTTACATACGACGTCTCCACTCAAGACAAAGTGTCGTGAATCTCTCTGTGTAGCTGCATAGTCAACATCAGTATTGTCCATGTAACCCTTAAGGAACCTGTACATTTTCCTGATTGGAGCGTGTCTCTTCTGTGACACACCGATTCGGGCTAACCTCCTAACGGTCTCTTGATCTTGCTGCTCCAATTGTACATGGTGTATCTGCACATTTTTGATAGGGTTACGTGATAAAGCATCAGCCAGTAAGTTGTCTTTCCCAGGCTGATGGACGATAGTGGCATTAAACTGTTGGGTGAACAAAGCCCAACGTGTCAATCTATCACTAGACATGTCAGTTTGCAGCATAAACTGAAGTGCTTTGTGATCTGTAATAATGATAACCTTGTGTCCCAGCAGCATTTTCTTCCACGCTTGCAAAGCAGTTACAAAAGCTAACGCTTCTAGTTCTGTCGTAAAGTAGTTTTCCTCGTGTTTCCTTAATTTCCGACTAGCGAACGCAATGTAGTGCTTGTTGACTGCCTCGTCTTTTTGGTATAAGACAGCACTAATGCCTATTCTTGATGCATCAGACTCAATATAGAACACCTTCTCAAAGTCTGGGTACTCCAGTTTAACGTTGTTTCTGAGCATCTCCTTTGCTTTCTCAAAAGCCTCGTCTGCTGCGGTACTCCATTTCCATCTATTATTCTTCTTGAGTAAGTCATACAGAGGAGCCATAATTTCAAAGTATCTCGGACAGTGGCTGCTGATGAATTGGCATGCGCCTACAAATTCTCTGACTTGTTTCACCTTAGTTGGCTTTGGGAACCTTGTGATCGCATCTACTTTCTGCATGTTTGGATGATATCCATCCTTATCAATAGTATGCCCCAAGTAGTTGATCTCCTTCTTCAAGAATTGACATTTTCCAAAATTGACCTTAATATTGGCCTTCCTTAAATTTTCAAACAACTTTCTCAAATGCACTAAATGTTCTGCGGCGTTGGGTGAAGTTACAATTAAATCGTCAATGTAGCAGATTACATTTTCCTTTACTTCGTCAGTGAGCTTGCTATCAAGTGCTCGAATAAGTGCTGGTCCACTGTTGACCATTCCAAAAGGCATTCTCACGAAGACCCATGACGTCTGGTCAAATAAGAATCCAGTGTACTGCATACTTTCTTCTTCCAGTTGAACTTGGTAAAACGAAGATGTCAAGTCAAGAACACTGAAACATGCTCTCCCTTTGAACTTTCTAAGCAGATCTCTAATCTTAGGTGGTCGGTCATTTTCTGGAAGAATCTTTAAGTTGATGGTCCGAGCATCGAGACAGAGACGTATCTGACCATTACTTTTCTTGACTACAGTGATGGGGTTTATGTAAGACGACGCCTGTTTTTTTATAATCCCGTCTACCTCCAATTTTCTGATCAACCCTCGTACTTCTTGGTAGTATTTCTCAGGTATGGGGTATATTTTCTTTTGGTAAGGGGTTTCATCGGTCAGCCTTATCTTATACTTATAGTCTTTAATCAATCCAGGCTTTTCATCAAAAATATCTTGGAATTCCTTTATCAAATCCTTAAATTCCCCCTGAATTTCTTCAAATCATTCAGTTTTTCTACTGGGTATTTCTGATATATTCTCCACTTCATTAATAATGGTATTTAAAATTTCTTGCCTAAGGTCTATCTCCAGACTGTTTTTCACGTCCTGTTCTTCGATCTCTTCTGTGATCATGTACCCATCATTAAAGCTAATACTCCTATTCTTCATATCAATAATGGCTCCAACTTTCGATATAAAATCGATTCCTAGCACAATATCGAAATGGATCTTGTTCACCACAATAAAGATCTGTTCATAATTCCTTCCATTAATTTCAAAGTTCAACAGCACTTGGATCTTGCATTTCACTGCCCTGTCTTGGAAAATTCCTCTCACTTTGACGTTAGAAACAGGTAAAACTGTCATGTTTTCTCCTTTTAACAGACTTTGATAGCATTCATCAGAGATGATCGAAATAATTGCGCCGGTATCCATAAGAGCTTTATACTGTTGGCCATCTATCAGTACAGAAATAATAGGTAAGGCACATGGTCTTTCCTCTTTGACGATTCCCCTCTCTTCTAATAAATCCTCATCAGTTACTTCGTAAATTTCATTAATGGTAATTAGGTGTGGTGTGGCAATGTATTCATAGTTTCTCACTGTCGTTGAGAAATCGGCGTTTTTTGTGTGTTACCAAACTCAAAGTTCCCCTGCTGACTTGTAGAAGGACCAGGATCGATCACTACATCCTGTCTTTTCTTTTGGTTATCAGCTTCCTTCTCTCGTAATTCCTTCAGATACTGCTGACTTTCTTTCTCTCTTTCTTGATACTTGTCGGGTGTCATAACCTGACCTTGAGAATTCTGATTCTGATTCTGGTACTGGTTATTTCGATTGTAGTTTCTATTGTACCCATTATTATAGTATCTACCTCTTCCGTTGTTATAATTCCCTCTATTATTATTCCAGCCTCGTCTTTGCTGATATGGACGGTAACCTTGGGATCTGTTGTTGCGGAAATAACTATTCCTGTGAGGACCTACATTTTCATTTTTTTTTTTCATCAGGCTTATCAGTTTGCTGCACTTGATCCATGTAGACTGTATTAACGTCTTTGAATTCGTGCCTCTGACCTTTTTGTACCAAATTTGGCATTGGACTCGTGTAGTCAAGTCTTCTCAACAGTTCGTCCATACTGGTCAAATCTAGGATATTTGACGATATGATTAGTCTTCTTACCTCCACAGGCAGCATACGTGAAATCGCATCTATCAACTGCTCTGTTGACAATGGGGGTTGCAAAAATCTCAAGCGTGATAACTGGCTCGTGAAGAAATCAGCGTACCGTGTTGGAAGAGTACCTGAATACTTCCTCGAGTATACCTCAGCTCTTAATGAATTCTGAGCTTCTATTGACCAGAATCGTTTTATCAGTGCCTCTGCAAATTCGTCAAAATTGCTGAAAGTGTACCGAAATGCTCTAAACCATTCAAGGGGTCCTCCGGCTAGAAATCTTTCTACGATTCTCATCTCTCTCTCTCTCTAGGAATGTGGGCTTCAATGAAATAGTCTTTCAGGTTCCTGATATATTCTATTGGTGTTAGACTATCAGTATTTCTAAATTTTTGAGGTTTGTCTTCAAAGTTTCGGATGACTGTCACATTTCTCGGATATGAATCCATATAATTTTCCCACTATCACGATATTTCCATTCGGGTTCAATATTCCTATCCTCTTCTTCTTCCCGGAATCTGGATATACGTTCCTCAGGACTAATATCTCTCTCTTCTGTAGCGAGGTTACATCTTCTCACGTAATTTCTATCCTCTTCACCAGTCAATCCTTCCGTATCCTTATCTGTGATTTCCGTGATGACTTTCCTAATCAACTCTTCCTTATAGGTTTCCATCATGCTAGCTTCTCCTAGTTTCAAATTCTGCAGTTTGCTCGTAGTTTCATTAACATCAGAGACAACCTTATGAATTTGTTCCTCTAACGCGGTTTTTAATGCTTGCACGTCCTGACCTATTTGAGTTCTATCCTCTACCTGCTTTTCGGATAGCGAATCCATCCTTACATTCAAGTCTTTCCTAATCTGAACTACTTCATTATTTATGTCTACTTGTGTACTGGCAAGTTTTCTTTCAATTCGCTCCTGAATCTGATCGACATGTTCCCCACTTGACCTGTTCCATTCATCTTTCCAAACCGTTACATTTGCAGTTAACATTTCCGCGATATCTACTTCAATGTCTTCCTTAAGTAAACGATTGTGATCTAATACTTGGGTTCTCATGACCTCTACATCGTATTTTAAACCAGCTAAAGAAGCTGTTGTCCTAAAAGACTCGTCAACTAACCGAGTTGTTAATGCACTAATGTTACGAGTACAAAGTGTTTTTGAAGTTTCAATTTCTTCTCTAACTTTGTTAACATCAGTTTGAACTTTAGCAATGTCTACAAAAACAGTATTGACTTCTACTTGTATCTTATTGATATCGCTTTGCATATCGTTAACATCTGAATGAATATTATTGATGTCTACTTGAACATTTGACACATCGGTTCGAACATTTCTAACCTCTTTTTGAACTTCCTCTACTTTGTCTTGTACAGTAGCAACATCATTCCTAACAACAATTACTTCAGCTCTAGCACATGAAATATCACCCCGGACATTGGCAACATCAAGATTCAACATAGTAAGATCTTTCTGTACCTTAGAAACATCTATTTTAACATCAGACACATCTTTATGCACATTGGACACGTCTGTGCGCATGTCAGTTACAGCATTCTCGATTCCCTGGGTACTGGTCTGTAAACGCGACACATTATTTTCTAGGTTTGCAGAACTGGTCTGAAGAACTTTCAAACTTTCATCCATTCTACTAGCATTCTCCTCCATTCGACTAGTATTCCTAGCTTCCATTTCCCTCACACTTTCGTTCATGCTAGCTTTCAAGTTAGCAGACATCTCCTCCAACATCTTTCTTAGACTCTCATCTGCCATTTCAATAATATTTCAATAATAAACTGCTTTAGGGACATACATCAAACAGAGCAAAATAACAACATCTGAGCAACATGTTTCACCATATATAAATTTGAGCAATTTTCTGTTTTAAATCTAACTTATAATTACCTTATAATTAACCTTCGTAGACACTTCATGTTGAAATAAACTCAAGCACATGTTCAAATTTCTTTGGTTCATTTTAAAATATCCTAACACAAATAATTTACATTTACAATCCAAATAGTTTAATTTTATCTTTAATATGACTAAACATGTCATAAGCCGGTCAAATAAAATAAGATTCCAGATCATAGGCGATTTTTCTAAGTTTCCAGCCTATTTAACCTCTCTCAAGTTGTATAAGATCTGATCTTTTCTGAGTGTAATTTTCCTAATACAACACAACATTTTATTCCTATATAATCACACTCTCAAATTCTACAATTGGCCAAGACATCTAACAAAGAATCAACCTCTTTATTTGAGTCTTCACAATCCCTTTGACATCGATAACTTGGTAATCCAATGTTATTCGAACACTCCACAAAAATTGCGGTGCCAATTCTACTGCAATAACTTGGTAATCCAATGTTATTCAAGCACTCCGAACTTCGATTGTGCCAATTCTACTGGCGTTCAACCTGGTAATCCAGTGTTGTCAATCGAGCCCCACCGAATTGCGGCGCCAATCCTACTGTCCCCGATATCCGGATAGTAGGCTGTCAGATATCCGCCCCCTCAATCAGATTGCCAATAATCAAACGCACCGGCACAGCTACATCAATGAAAATGGCACTGACAGATACTATCGAGATTAGAGCACAGTAGTTAACAAGAAATTATTGTGGAACACACCAAAATATACGGGGGTTCATACTTACCTCTTACTTACCTTTTAAATTTATCTCGGGGACTGGGTTGTCAACTGGATCACTTAAAGTATGCCCTCACAATAACCTCCACCATGATATTTAAAATGAACCATAACGAAGACGAGAAACTTTAAACTGCACAATAATTTATTTCACATAAAGAATGATTTAACAAAATAAAACAACAAAATAAACGTGGCAATCAGAAGTCATTGTCCACTTAACCATGTCCTCCTGTAGGACTTGTATACTCTACATACAATGTTTCAGCTTTCTCAAGCTCAAAAATAACGAAAAATAATAATGCACTTGGAATGGAAACGGGATTTGGGACGAGACACATATCAATTGTTTTACGTGTTTATACACATCACATTTTTATTTATAGCCACAAGGCTATTATGGAGACGTCCTTGGCCTCTATCATACAGTTTCCTGGCCAGCTGCGATACACCTGCACCGTCACGTGGACCTTAGCATATGCGAGTTACATCAGAGCCTGGCTCCCTTTCAAAACACGTTAAATGTCCACTTCTCAACTGAAATATTATCACGCAAATCTTTTAAATGCTCCATTCAAACACCAATGGATTACTCTAATAATCCCAAATCATGTTTAATTGTTCAATCCACTTGCTTAATTAGCGTTGTTTACAGTATAATAACAAAACTCTTAATGTTAATAACAAAAGTTCATTAATTATTTATAACAATTATAAATTGTTTATAACAATGTCAAACGACAATTGAAAATTTTATACACGCCTCTATTAATCCCTTTCATTTTAAATTATTATCAAAGATATTTACATAATTATTTACAATATTTATATTGTTTATATTATTTATACAAGAAATACATTAAACCACACGTTTATCCGGTTGATAATCACTCAAATCGTGGTGATATAATCGACCAATGAAGGTTAGTTATATTTAAATGTTAGATTCAGGTTTAATAAGGTTTAATAATAATTATTATTATTTGTGACGGTAACCTCCATTCAACATCTTCATCTCAAATTATTTAACACTCTTGTTAATTTTAACAGTATCTTCATATGCATAACTTTCAAAGAACCAGGACAATACATTCAGCGGAAAAATACTTCGCTCAAAATGCACAAAATTGCACAACAATTGGCCCAGAATTCATCATATATCTTAATATATATGGCATCAAAATCTTCCAAATTACATACAAAAACCTCCACTTATAAATTCAACAACTTCATCCATCTTACTGTGGGAACCTCCTTCACTATTCAAGGGCATTATTCATCAGCGACTTTTACATGTCCACTGAACTGACGATTATACATCCATTGTTCCTCTTTCAAAATTCTTATATTCATCAATTGTATTAATGACTGTTATTATTTAACCTTCGTGGGTTTCATTCATGAATCGATATGAAGTAAAAAATTTGCCAATCACAAATAAATTTAATAGCAAATACGATTAGACACTCCTCCCTGGTCTATCAAAATTGAGATTAATATCTTCAAAGTAACGAAGTATAAAAATACTATCTTCAATCAAAATTCATCTAAACTGCATAAATAGTCGAATAGAATACAATTAGATTGTGGAATGCAAACATTATTGTTCCAATCTATAATTGAGAAAAACTCCTATCAAATGTTCATTACTATAGTGTATTCAATAAATCGTAATCAAAGTTCATATTACATAAAATTGTCTATAATGCAATCATGTTCATAAGACGACTAGTATTTCAAAGATCGTCGATAACGTAATAGATTTTAACGCTCTAAAATCATTTAATTATTCTTCTTTCTTGAAGATGACAGAAAATTGGTCAAAGTAATTAACTGAATAGAATTACTTTAATAAAGTGACACGCTGTCTGAATTCAAATCTGCCATAGAAAATCGTTAACTTTACAGTCAAATCGTGACTACAAAAATATGCAAATTACTGAAAGAATCTAAATTATCAGTCTCAACTGATCCAAAATTATTTAAGTATGCCAATGACATAACAATGTCTCAATAAATCGTCGGAAAAGGCATAGATCATCGAAGTGTACTGAGTACAGAAATATCAAGCAAGAACATGGGGCACAATAAATGGGACAGAAAATACGGGAAAAATGGTTGCTCAGATATCGCTACATGACTCAAATAATACAAGAAACGTTCACGACTACCTTATCTGTTGATTGAAGTTCTAGAGGAAAGTTTTCAAAGAAAACTGCTGTTGGTTCCATTTCACCAGCGTAAAGATGTGCTCCGACCTCGAACCTGGAATCAGCGCCCTCGGAGAATCGAACTGCTTCCTCCTCCGGAAATTGCACTGCTCTGTGTATACGAAAGACATCCTTCTGGCAAAACTCTTCTTTGTGAGCCGGGTCCACCCTGGCCTCTCTTGAAAGTTCCCTGAAGTTCTGGTCGCAATTCGCCATGAAGTTTATTGCAGTTATTTCCGCAGAAATATTCATAATCGTGGAGTATGAAAATATTTCCACTGCCATTTGATATAATTCAGCCATGGATTTACGATGCATGAGTGTAGTTGGATGTTCACTACATGCTCGCTTTTGTAGAATGACGATTAACGAAGTTCCATGCTGCTATTTCACTCCATCGATATATGTCCCAATTGCATTAAAGCCTTAGCCTTCCATCTCAACTTCTGTTATAATCATTGAAAGCACTGCAAGATTATAATGTTCCATAGTAGAATGTATCGTTGTATCACCAAACGTATTCTTCAATATCACGGTTGCGATACACGTGTCAGCCGTAGTGTATAATGTGGAATTTTAAAAGTGCTTCTCAGGTGGCGAGAAAATCACTTTTGTCTGCAGTCTTAAAATGCCAATATCTTCCAAATTGTAATCGTGAGATTGTTCAAATCTTCTACACACCTCAATGTTGTACTGCCCAATTGAATTATAATAAAGGCAGAAGCCAACTCTCGATATATTATCTGGTAGAAACGTTAATGTGAGCGTTTCAACTTCACCTAGTTTCAAACACCGTAAAATGGAACTGCTCCGTGTTCGTTCGATGCGCCGGGCTTTAACCACACGCTAAAGACAACTTGCTTCACTTATTCACTCGAAAATGACTATATGACATCAGAAATATATATGCGGTATGAGCGGTATGAGAGCTCTTCTCTCCTGTGCACGACCTTTTATCAACTTCTTAAGGGGCGTATCCATCCCTTCCATAACTTGTTCCTCCGTCATTGCTAGAAGTTTTAACTTTGGCTATACTTGACGGATTTTCAAATTTCAAATCCTCAAAATTAATTTCTTCAAAATTCCAAATCAATGCCATAACTGAAAATAGTTTTCCACAATTCTGCATGCCAAAAGTAATTAAATATCGTAGTTTCAGCAATCTCCGTCTTCCTTCCAAACTATCGTTCATTGGTTCGAGCCTTTCCTCCAATAGCGTAACTTCTTCCTTAGCACAATACCTTGTTTCCGTGCGACTGCGTCGTAAATCTCAGATCTTTCTCGAACAAAATCATGACGTCACCAAGAATCTCAGCTCCACCAGCCTACTTGCATGAAGTCTACGTCATCCGTGCCTACGTCATGAATATACACGTCACAACTATGACAGCCATAACTTTATTCATTTATGCTAATACAGCCATCGTGGTCTCAATATAATTCAATTTACGGGGGCATTCTCCCTTCACCACGTTTTAAAAACAGTTGCAAATTGTTTTTAAACTCTGTGTTATAAATATCTCAATTCACTTGAACACGGAATTGAATTATTATTGGCTTACTCTTTGATAATATTTCTTCAAGTTCCCAGCATTGAACTTGCCATAAACGACATTATTCTCATCATCGTATAGTTCATAACAGTTGTTTCCATAGGCATTCGTAATTCTGAACGGACCCATGAACACTATTACAAACTTGGGATAGATTTTCTTACTCACATCAGCCTTGACAGGTCTGCGTAGTAATACCAGATTTCCAATTTCTAAGGGAGCACCAAAACGTTTTCCAGCTACTCTTTTCAGTCGTTTTTGTGCTGCTTTCTGGAGTTGTTCTTTCGCTCTGTCTATTCTCTGCTGCCTTCCTAGGTCGGGATCTCTAGGAACGTGGTTAAAAAGATTGTACCACGGCCTTTCTGGGTTTCTTCCTAGATGAAGTCTCATTGGCACCTCTCCTGTGCTCTCCTGCACTGTAGAATTTAGACATTCCTCAATAAGGGGTACAAATCTCACCCAACCAGAATGATCATTCGGACAGAAAATTCGACAGAATTTCGAAAATTCAGCCATATATCTTTCTGAAGAATTCGATTCCGGATATCGCACGCTTGAAAATATGTGCTTAATACCAAGCCTTTCCATATCTGCAGCAAATTCTAAGGATGTAAACTGAGCTCCATGATCCGATAGTAGATACTCTGGTTTACCAGCTTTTTGAAATACAGCATGTTCCAGTCTGCTTACAACGTTCCTCGTGTTGGCTTTTTGCATGGGACTCATTGTTACAAATTTTGAGAAGACATCCACGGTAACCAACAGGAACTGATTACCCTGGTATCCCTTCGGACAAGGACCAAATATGTCTGTCGCCATGAGTTCATTTGGTTTAGAGGGAATCATAGCCTTAGGTTTTCCTTTTAATAAAGCGGAAGCATACTTTGCTCTTTGACATTTATCACATGAACGAATGACATTAGCAATGCTGGAACGCATGTTAGTCCAAATAAACCTCTCTTTAAGAGTATCAAGAGTTTTATCTAAACCCGCATGTCCAGTTGCGTGATGAGCTACCCACACTAAATTGATAACAAGTTTAGGTGGCACGACTATTCGAAGCTTTGTATGCGCAGAGTCAGCATACTTACATACGATGTCTCCACTCAAGACAAAGTGTCGTGAATCTCTCTGTGTAGCTGCATAGTCAACATCAGTATTGTCCATGTAACCCTTAAGGAACCTGTACATTTTCCTGATTGGAGCGTGTCTCTTCTGTGACACACCGATTCGGGCTAACCTCCTAACGGTCTCTTGATCTTGCTGCTCCAATTGTACATGGTGTATCTGCACATTTTTGATAGGGTTACGTGATAAAGCATCAGCCAGTAAGTTGTCTTTCCCAGGCTGATGGACGATAGTGGCGTTAAACTGTTGGGTGAACAAAGCCCAACGTGTCAATCTATCACTAGACATGTCAGTTTGCAGCATAAACTGAAGTGCTTTGTGATCTGTAATAATGATAACCTTATGTCCCAGCAACATTTTTTTCCAAGCTTGCAAAGCTGTTACAAAAGCTAACGCTTCTAGTTCAGTCGTAAAGTAGTTTTCCTCGTGTTTCTTTAATTTCCGACTAGTGAACGCAATGTAGTGCTTGTTGCCTGCCTCGTCCTTTTGGTATAAGACTGCACTAATGCCTATTCTTGATGCATCAGACTCTATATAAAACACCTTCTCAAAGTCTGGGTACTCCAGTTTAACGTTGTTTCTGAGCATCTCCTTTGCTTTCTCAAAAGCCTCGTCTGCTGCGGTACTCCATTTCCATCTATTCTTCTTCTTGAGTAAGTCATACAGAGGAGCCATAATTTCAGAGTATCTCGGACAGTGGCTGCTAATGAATTGGCATGCGCCTACAAATTCTCTGACTTGTTTCACCTTAGTTGGCTTTGGGAATCTTGTGATCGCATCTACTTTCTGCATGTTTGGATGATATCCATCCTTATCAATGGTATGCCCCAAGTAATTGATCTCCTTCTTCAAGAATTGACATTTTCCAAAATTGACCTTGATATTGGCCTTCCTTAAATTTTCAAACAACTTTCTCAAATGCACTAAATGTTCTGCGGCGTTGGGTGAAGATACAATTAAATCGTCAATGTAGCAGATTACATTTTCCTTTACCTCGTCAGTGAGCTTGCTATCAAGTGCTCGAATGAGTGCTGGTCCACTGTTGACCATTCCAAAAGGCATTCTCACAAAGACCCATGACGTCTGGTCAAATAAGAATCCAGTGTACTGCATACTCTCTTCTTCTAGTTGAACTTGGTAAAACGAAGATGTCAAGTCAAGAACACTGAAACATGCTCTCCCTTTGAACTTTCTAAGCAGATCTCTGATCTTAGGTGGTCGGTCATTTTCTGGAAGAATCTTCAAGTTGATGGTCCGAGCATCGAGACAAAGACGTATCTGATCATTACTTTTCTTGACTACAGTGATGGGGTTTATGTAAGACGACGCCTGTTTTTTAATAATCCCGTCTACCTCCATTTTTCTGATCAACCCTCGTACTTCTTGGTAGTATTTCTCAGGTATGGGGTATATTCTCTTTTGGTAAGGGGTTTCATCGGTCAGCCTTATCTTATACTTATAGTCTTTAATCAATCCAGGCTTTTCATCAAAAATATCTTGGAATTCCTTTATCAAATCCTTAAATTCCCCCTGAATTTCTTCAAATCATTCAGTTTTTCTACTGGGTATTTCTGATATATTCTCCACTTCATTAATAATGGTATTTAAAATTTCTTGCCTAAGGTCTATCTCCAGACTGTTTTTCACGTCCTGTTCTTCGATCTCTTCTGTGATCATGTACCCATCATTAAAGCTAATACTCCTATTCTTCATATCAATAATGGCTCCAACTTTCGATATAAAATCGATTCCTAGCACAATATCGAAATGGATCTTGTTCACCACAATAAAGATCTGTTCATAATTCCTTCCATTAATTTCAAAGTTCAACAGCACTTGGATCTTGCATTTCACTGCCCTGTCTTGGAAAATTCCTCTCACTTTGACGTTAGAAACAGGTAAAACTGTCATGTTTTCTCCTTTTAACAGACTTTGATAGCATTCATCAGAGATGATCGAAATAATTGCGCCGGTATCCATAAGAGCTTTATACTGTTGGCCATCTATCAGTACAGAAATAATAGGTAAGGCACATGGTCTTTCCTCTTTGACGATTCCCCTCTCTTCTAATAAATCCTCATCAGTTACTTCGTAAATTTCATTAATGGTAATTAGGTGTGGTGTGGCAATGTATTCATAGTTTCTCACTGTCGTTGAGAAATCGGCGTTTTTTGTGTGTTACCAAACTCAAAGTTCCCCTGCTGACTTGTAGAAGGACCAGGATCGATCACTACATCCTGTCTTTTCTTTTGGTTATCAGCTTCCTTCTCTCGTAATTCCTTCAGATACTGCTGACTTTCTTTCTCTCTTTCTTGATACTTGTCGGGTGTCATAACCTGACCTTGAGAATTCTGATTCTGATTCTGGTACTGGTTATTTCGATTGTAGTTTCTATTGTACCCATTATTATAGTATCTACCTCTTCCGTTGTTATAATTCCCTCTATTATTATTCCAGCCTCGTCTTTGCTGATATGGACGGTAACCTTGGGATCTGTTGTTGCGGAAATAACTATTCCTGTGAGGACCTACATTTTCAGTTTTTTTTTTCATCAGGCTTATCAGTTTGCTGCACTTGATCCATGTAGACTGTATTAACGTCTTTGAATTCGTGCCTCTGACCTTTTTGTACCAAATTTGGCATTGGACTCGTGTAGTCAAGTCTTCTCAACAGTTCGTCCATACTGGTCAAATCTAGGATATTTGACGATATGATCAGTCTTCTTACCTCCACAGGCAGCATACGTGAAATCGCATCTATCAACTGCTCTGTTGACAATGGGGGTTGCAAAAATCTCAAGCGTGATAACTGGCTCGTGAAGAAATCAGCGTACCGTGTTGGAAGAGTACCTGAATACTTCCTCGAGTATACCTCAGCTCTTAATGAATTCTGAGCTTCTATTGACCAGAATCGTTTTATCAGTGCCTCTGCAAATTCGTCAAAATTGCTGAAAGTGTACCGAAATGCTCTAAACCATTCAAGGGGTCCTCCGGCTAGAAATCTTTCTACGATTCTCACCTCTCTCTCTCTCTAGGAATGTGGGCTTCAATGAAATAGTCTTTCAGGTTCCTGATATATTCTATTGGTGTTAGACTATCAGTATTTCTAAATTTTTGAGGTTTGTCTTCAATGTTTCGGATGACTGTCACATTTCTCGGATATGAATCCATATAATTTTTCCCACTATCACGATATTTCCATTCGGGTTCAATATTCCTATCCTCTTCTTCTTCCCGGAATCTGGATATACGTTCCTCAGGACTAATATCTCTCTCTTCTGTAGCGAGGTTACATCTTCTCACGTAATTTCTATCCTCTTCACCAGTCAATCCTTCCGTATCCTTATCTGTGATTTCCGTGATGACTTTCCTAATCAACTCTTCCTTATAGGTTTCCATCATGCTATCTTCTCCTAGTTTCAAATTCTGCAGTTTGCTCGTAGTTTCATTAACATCAGAGACAACCTTATGAATTTGTTCCTCTAACGCGGTTTTTAATGCTTGCACGTCCTGACCTATTTGAGTTCTATTCTCTACCTGCTTTTTGGATAGCGAATCCATCCTTACATTCAAGTCTTTCCTAATCTGAACTACTTCATTATTTATGTCTACTTGTGTACTGGCAAGTTTTCTTTCAATTCGCTCCTGAATCTGATCGACATGTTCCCCACTTGACCTGTTCCATTCATCTTTCCAAACCGTTACATTTGCAGTTAACATTTCCGCGATATCTACTTCAATGTCTTCCTTAAGTAAACGATTGTGATCTAATACTTGGGTTCTCATGACCTCTACATCGTATTTTAAACCAGCTAAAGAAGCTGTTGTCCTAAAAGACTCGTCAACTAACCGAGTTGTTAATGCACTAATGTTACGAGTACAAAGTGTTTTTGAAGTTTCAATTTCTTCTCTAACTTTGTTAACATCAGTTTGAACTTTAGCAATGTCTACAAAAACAGTATTGACTTCTACTTGTATCTTATTGATATCACTTTGCATATCGTTAACATCTGAATGAATATTATTGATGTCTACTTGAACATTTGACACATCGGTTCGAACATTTCTAACCTCTTTTTGAACTTCCTCTACTTTGTCTTGTACAGTAGCAACATCATTCCTAACAACAATTACTTCAGCTCTAGCACATGAAATATCACCCCGGACATTGGCAACATCAAGATTCAACATAGTAAGATCTTTCTGTACCTTAGAAACATCTATTTTAACATCAGACACATCTTTATGCACATTGGACACGTCTGTGCGCATGTCAGTTACAGCATTCTCGATTCCCTGGGTACTGGTCTGTAAACGCGACACATTATTTTCTAGGTTTGCAGAACTGGTCTGAAGAACTTTCAAACTTTCATCCATTCTACTAGCATTCTCCTCCATTCGACTAGTATTCCTAGCTTCCATTTCCCTCACACTTTCGTTCATGCTAGCTTTCAAGTTAGCAGACATCTCCTCCAACATCTTTCTTAGACTCTCATCTGCCATTTCAATAATATTTCAATAATAAACTGCTTTAGGGACATACATCAAACAGAGCAAAATAACAACATCTGAGCAACATGTTTCACCATATATAAATTTGAGCAATTTTCTGTTTTAAATCTAACTTATAATTACCTTATAATTAACCTTCGTAGACACTTCATGTTGAAATAAACTCAAGCACATGTTCAAATTTCTTTGGTTCATTTTAAAATATCCTAACACAAATAATTTACATTTACAATCCAAATAGTTTAATTTTATCTTTAATATGACTAAACATGTCATAAGCCGGTCAAATAAAATAAGATTCCAGATCATAGGCGATTTTTCTAAGTTTCCAGCCTATTTAACCTCTCTCAAGTTGTATAAGATCTGATCTTTTCTGAGTGTAATTTTCCTAATACAACACAACATTTTATTCCTATATAATCACACTCTCAAATTCTACAATTGGCCAAGACATCTAACAAAGAATCAACCTCTTTATTTGAGTCTTCACAATCCCTTTGACATCGATAACTTGGTAATCCAATGTTATTCGAACACTCCACAAAAATTGCGGTGCCAATTCTACTGCAATAACTTGGTAATCCAATGTTATTCAAGCACTCCGAACTTCGATTGTGGCAATTCTACTGGCGTTCAACCTGGTAATCCAGTGTTGTCAATCGAGCCCCACCGAATTGCGGCGCCAATCCTACTGTCCCCGATATCCGGATAGTAGGCTGTCAGATATCCGCCCCCTCAATCAGATTGCCAATAATCAAACGCACCGGCACAGCTACATCAATGAAAATGGCACTGACAGATACTATCGAGATTAGAGCACAGTAGTTAACAAGAAATTATTGTGGAACACACCAAAATATACGGGGGTTCATACTTACCTCTTACTTACCTTTTAAATTTATCTCGGGGACTGGGTTGTCAACTGGATCACTTAAAGTATGCCCTCACAATAACCTCCACCATGATATTTAAAATGAACCATAACGAAGACGAGAAACTTTAAACTGCACAATAATTTATTTCACATAAAGAATGATTTAACAAAATAAAACAACAAAATAAACGTGGCAATCAGAAGTCATTGTCCACTTAACCATGTCCTCCTGTAGGACTTGTATACTCTACATACAATGTTTCAGCTTTCTCAAGCTCAAAAATAACGAAAAATAATAATGCACTTGGAATGGAAACGGGATTTGGGACGAGACACATATCAATTGTTTTACGTGTTTATACACATCACATTTTTATTTATAGCCACAAGGCTATTATGGAGACGTCCTTGGCCTCTATCATACAGTTTCCTGGCCAGTTGCGATACACCTGCACCGTCACGTGGACCTTAGCATATGCGAGTTACATCAGAGCCTGGCTCCCTTTCAAAACACGTTAAATGTCCACTTCTCAACTGAAATATTATCACGCAAATCTTTTAAATGCTCCATTCAAACACCAATGGATTACTCTAATAATCCCAAATCATGTTTAATTGTTCAATCCACTTTCTTAATTAGCGTTGTTTACAGTATAATAACAAAACTCTTAATGTTAATAACAAAAGTTCATTAATTATTTATAACAATTATAAATTGTTTATAACAATGTCAAACGACAATTGAAAATTTTATACACGCCTCTATTAATCCCTTTCATTTCAAATTATTATCAAAGATATTTTCATAATTATTTACAATATTTATATTGTTTATATTATTTATACAAGAAATACATTAAACCACACGTTTATCCGGTTGATAATCACTCAAATCGTGGTGATATAATCGACCAATGAAGGTTAGTTATATTTAAATGTTAGATTCAGGTTTAATAAGGTTTAATAATTATTATTATTATTTGTGACGGTAACCTCCATTCAACATCTTCATCTCAAATTATTTAACACTCTTGTTAATTTTAACAGTATCTTCATATGAATAACTTTCAAAGAACCAGGACAATACATTCAGTGGAAAAATACTTCGCTCAAAATGCACAAAATTGCACAACAATTGGCCCAGAATTCATCATATATCTTAATATATATGGCATCAAAATCTTCCAAATTACATACAAAAACCTCCACTTATAAATTCAACAACTTCATCCATCTTACTGTGGGAACCTCCTTCACTATTCAAGGGCATTATTCATCAGCGACTTTTACACGTCCACTGAACTAACGATTATACATCCATTGTTCCTCTTTAAAAATTCTTATATTCATCAATTGTATTAATGACTGTTATTATTTAACCTTCGTGGGTTTCATTCATGAATCGATATGAAGTAAAAAATTTGCCAATCACAAATAAATTTAATAGCAAATACGATTAGACACTCCTCCCTGGTCTATCAAAATTGAGATTAATATCTTCAAAGTAACGAAGTGTAAAAATACTATCTTCAATCAAAATTCATCTAAACTGCATAAATAGTCGAATAGAATACAATTAGATTGTGGAATGCAAACATTATTGTTCCAATCTATAATTGAGAAAAACTCCTATCAAATGTTCATTACTATAGTGTATTCAATAAATCGTAATCAAAGTTCATATTACATAAAATTGTCTATAATGCAATCATGTTCATAAGACGACTAGTATTTCAAAGATCGTCGATAACGTAATAGATTTTAACGCTCTAAAATCATTTAATTATTCTTCTTTCTTGAAGATGACAGAAAATTGGTCAAAGTAATTAACTGAATAGAATTACTTTAATAAAGTGACACGCTGTCTGAATTCAAATCTGCCATAGAAAATCGTTAACTTTACAGTCAAATCGTGACTACAAAAATATGCAAATTACTGAAAGAATCTAAATTATCAGTCTCAACTGATCCAAAATTATTTAAGTATGCCAATGACATAACAATGTCTCAATAAATCGTCGGAAAAGGCATAGATCATCGAAGTGTACTGAGTACAGAAATATCAAGCAAGAAAATGGGGCACAATAAATGGGACAGAAAATATGGGAAAAATGGTTGCTCAGATATCGCTACATGACTCAAATAATACAAGAAACGTTCACGACTACCTTATCTGTTGATTGAAGTTCTAGAGGAAAGTTTTCAAAGAAAACTGCTGTTGGTTCCATTTCACCAGCGTAAAGATGTGCTCCGACCTCGAACCTGGAATCAGCGCCCTCGGAGAATCGAACTGCTTCCTCCTCCGGAAATTGCACTGCTCTGTGTATACGAAAGACATCCTTCTGGCAAAACTCTTCTTTGTGAGCCGGGTCCACCCAGGCCTCTCTTGAAAGTTCCCTGAAGTTCTGGTCGCAATTCGCCATGAAGTTTATTGCAGTTATTTCCGCAGAAATATTCATAATCGTGGAGTATGAAAATATTTCCACTGCCATTTGATATAATTCAGCGATGGATTCACGATGCATGAGTGTAGTTGGATGTTCACTACATGCTCGCTTTTGTAGAATGACGATTAACGAAGTTCCATGCTGCTATTTCACTCCATCGATATATGTCCCAATTGCATTAAAGCCTTAGCCTTCCATCTCAACTTCTGTTATAATCATTGAAAGCACTGCAAGATTATAATGTTCCATAGTAGAATGTATCGTTGTATCACCAAACGTATTCTTCAATATCACGGTTGCGATACACGTGTCAGCCTTAGTGTATAATGTGGAATTTTAAAAGTGCTTCTCAGGTGGCGAGAAAATCACTTTTGTCTGCAGTCTTAAAATGCCAATATCTTCCAAATTGTAATCGTGAGATTGTTCAAATCTTCTACACACCTCAATGTTGTACTGCCCAATTGAATTATAATAAAGGCAGAAGCCAACTCTCGATATATTATCTGGTAGAAACGTTAATGTGAGCGTTTCAACTTCACCTAGTTTCAAACACCGTAAAATGGAACTGCTCCGTGTTCGTTCGATGCGCCGGGCTTTAACCACACGCTAAAGACGACTTGCTTCACTTATTCACTCGAAAATGACTATATGACATCAGAAATATATATGCGGTATGAGCGGTATGAGAGCTCTTCTCTCCTGTGCACGACCTTTTATCAACTTCTTAAGGGGCGTATCCATCCCTTCCATAACTTGTTCCTCCGTCATTGCTAGAAGTTTTAACTTTGGCTATACTTGACGGATTTTCAAATTTCAAAAACTCAAAATTAATTTCTTCAAAATTCCAAATCAATGCCATAACTGAAAATAGTTTTCCACAATTCTGCATGCCAAAAGTAATTAAATATCGTAGTTTCAGCAATCTCCGTCTTCCTTCCAAACTATCGTTCATTGGTTCGAGCCTTTCCTCCAATAGCGTAACTTCTTCCTTAGCACAATACCTTGTTTCCGTGCGACTGCGTCGTAAATCTCAGATCTTTCTCGAACAAAATCATGACGTCACCAAGAATCTCAGCTCCACCAGCCTACTTGCATGAAGTCTACGTCATCCGTGCCTACGTCATGAATATACACGTCACAACTATGACAGCCATAACTTTATTCATTTATGCTAATACAGCCATCGTGGTCTCAATATAATTCAATTTACGGGGGCAGTACCATCCCGGCATTTGCTCGAAGTCGAAGTGGGATACCACGGAAAACCACTTCGAGGATGGCTGAGGTGAGAATCGAACCCCCTCTACTCATTTGGACCACCCGAGGCTGAGTAGACCCCGTTACAGTCCTCATTTACTTTTCAAATTTCGTGACAGGGCCGGGAATCGAACCCAGGACCTCCGGGGCGGCAGCTAACCATGTTGACCGCTACGCTACGGAGGCGACACACATTATAATGATAAGCATATATTGTGTGTATTTGCAATCAAAATTATTATATAAAATGTTGCACTCATAACACCACAAATTTCAACACACGACTAGAGCGATTAAAATTCTTTGTCCTTTATCCGCGGTAGCGTCTATTGCTGCTGTTGTTATTTTTGTTGTTGATTCTTTAGGGGTTTTGTGGCATCATGGTCTTGTAGCCCCGTGTACTTGGGTGCGTGTGTAGACGTAGTCTGATAACCTATGTCATTGTAGGCTTACTGTTGTATGAACTTTTATACGAGTAAGGATTTGGGTAGGAAGATGTTGTTGTTGTTGTTGTTTCATTTGAGATGCATGGACACCAAAGTCATTTAGCCTCGTGTACTTGGGTCAGTGTTGAATTTTGTCTCATGACCTGTGTTATTGTGATGGCTGTATTTGTGTGTGTATATATAATTTAGGTGTTGATTCAATCAATCAACGTTTAATATCCGTATAGCACGTTGTATTTCGACAAGCTACTACAACCAACATTCAATTAGACTCCTTGAAGAGGACAAAGAGTTATAACTAAACCCTTGCATTTAGGAGAAAATAGGCTATATGTTCTTTGCTGAACATCTTGTTTTACTTGTGATCACAATGTCCTTATGCAAGGTTTGGAACTGATGTGTAACTATCTAACAGTCTGTTACTTCTTCACGCAAAATTTTATCTCCCGCAGAGATGTTGTTTGGTTCCTCAGTTTAGGGGCTGTGACAACGTGGTCATGTAACCCAGTGTACATTGGGTGTGTGTAGAATCTGTCTGATAATCGGTGTTAATTGTGATTACTGTAATTCAGGTAGGTTCTGCAGACGGTCAATTTTAAGTAGTAGTTCCTAATTTTGTACCATATACTAACGTCAACGACACCTAGCTCTGAACTTGGCTACTAGATGCCACCGCAACCAGCAACTTGCAACAAACGTTGGAACTTCCCGTCCAAAGTAAAGCATGCTGAGGGACTTTTAGCGCTCTTAGAAAATCCGACGACTTTGGCCGGCTTTGAACCAGCGACCATGGGCATAAAGTTCAGCATGCTACCAGTTAGCCGCTTAGCCGCTTCCCACTGAGTCAGATGGAAAAATTAATGTGAACTAGTGCAATGGCGTTGTCTTGGCAACCTCTGATAGCTCATCGTTCATCAATTTAGAAGCGTTGTCATGGTAACCTCTGATGGCACTTGGCATTTTCTTTAATTCCGAAATCATTTTTCACATCCCTTGGCGTAATGGTGGGTCAGATCAAAAATTATTTCAGACAACGTTTTAGATAATTATTAGCAGAATATTTTCCATTTTGTACGGTTTTGATATTGTGCCTATTGATAGAGATATGATTAATGTTTCCCGAAAAAAAAAAAAAACTTTTTCCCACCCCTTTGGTCAATGGTTGGTGCTATCAAAAAACTTTCCTAACATAAATTTTAGGGCCTTATTCGACACACAGTATGAACTTTGAATGGATTCAATATTTCAGATATTAAAT
The DNA here is from genome assembly GCA_946902985.2 of Meconema thalassinum. NCBI lineage: Eukaryota > Metazoa > Arthropoda > Insecta > Orthoptera > Tettigoniidae > Meconema > Meconema thalassinum. The sequence continues at coordinate 450,084,923 of OX336394.1, read as the reverse complement.
GAAATTAGTTTCCTGGGAATATCTCAAAAACTGTTGGTTTTAGGACCTAAAAGTGAGGTTTTCGGGGCCCATAGGGCTCCCGAGTTTTGTTTCTCACATAGAGACGCTGAAAATGAGCTTTTTCTCGTCTTTCTACGCCCATTTCAGCATGCATTTTAAGGGGGTAGGCCCTATTTTATGAGAGGTATGGAGAGAGTTTGGGCTGACAAGAATGTGCATTGAGAAAACGGAATGTAAAGTGAGAGTTGAAGGCAGGGAATCTGAATGTTTTACTGTGGAGACGGGTGTCAAACAGGGAGATTGCATATCGCCCAGCCTGTTTAACTTGGATTTGGAAAAAGCACTAATAAGAGCATGTTCGATTGGAAGAGGTACGATTGTAGGTGGTGAAGCGAAACTCTTAGCGTTTGCCGATGACATTGTGGTTTTAGCGGAGGAGGAAGAGGAACTAAAAATAACAGCTAAAATTCAAATAGAAGAAGCACAAAGAGTGGGTCTGAGGATCAATCATGATAATACAGAGTATATGATTGTAACCAGAAACAATGAAGAGGAAACAGAGGGAGTACTCGCAATAGAAGATATGGAATTTAGGAAGACTAGGTCTTTCAAATACCTAGGGAGTACAGCCAATGCCAACAACAACATGGAGGAAGAAGTAATGAACCGGCTAAAATCTGCAGAGAGGTGTCTCTTTTCAATGAATAAACTATTTACCAGTAGGCTATTAACGAAAACAACAAAACTCCGCATTTACAAGACAATCGTGCGACCAGTATTAATGTATGGGGCGGAAACATGGACACTGAGCAAGAAAATGGAGAGAAAAATTATAAATTTTGAAAACAAGGCATTAAGAAAAGGTTTTGGGCCAGTATCTGAAAATGGAATCTTTAGAAGAAGAAAAAATATTGAAATACACACGCTGCTTAATGAACCCGATGTGACAGCTGTAATAAATAGCAGAAGAATTGAATGGCTGGGACATGTCCTGAGAAGAGAAGAGAAGAGGAAATGGTGAAGACAGTGCTAGAAGGGAAGCCACAAGGTACGAGACCCCTGGGTAGACCAAAACTGAGGTGGATGGATGGAGTCGAGAAATACCCGGAGACACAGGGAGCCAACGAGAACATGGCTAGCAGCAGAGACCAATGGAAGAGGCTAAAGAGTGAGGCAATGAACCGACTTCGGTTCGTGTGGCCAACGAACGAAGTGTGGGGAAGAGTTATAGCAATGATTACTTTCGTGCCTCTGAAAAACATCTGTACCAAATTTTACGTTGATCCACTCACAGTAGCGTAGCTAGGATTGACCAATGGGAGGGGTTATATATACTCTGCAAGCATTTCGTCCCGCGGCGTAGCCGCGCTCGTCAAACCTGCACCAGGGTCGTGAGGCCAGCAGCAGTAAGTACGGATATCGTAGGTTCGAATTTCGGTGCTGACGGCGGTTATCCTGAGTGTGTTTTCCCCCGGGTTTTTCAACACCACCTACAGGAAATTGCCGGGATAGTGTCTTACTTCAAGTCCCGGAGCGTCTACCCCATCCTTGTCCTTGATACATTTACAAACATTACCACAGTCATCACAGCAATACAGGTTGCCAGACAACTTCAACACACACCCAACTATACGGGGATGATGACCAAGATGTTTCAAGCCCCTCAAATGATATATTAACAACAACTCTACAAGTATTTCCATTCCTCAATGAGATATTTTTACACAAGAAAAGTTTCATGTACTTTGGTCCAGAAGTTTTCGAGTACTTTAATACAATATACACAAAAGACAACAACAAAAAACAGTTCTTAAAAAATGAAGTTAATTTCAGACTGAACTGGTAAATGTAGAACCTTCCTGTTCCCCTAACTGGAACAAAATAAACCCCGCTGACAGGAACAAAATAAACCCGATCTATCTGTGCTACCAACATGAAGACTGCGTATCTATCAACAAGATAAAATATTTATAGAATTCTCAGCAAAAGTGGGCATGTCCCTGCACGGTGTATCATGTTGATTTATGAGTTACTAGCAACCCGATCCGGCTTCGCCCGGGAGAATGCATTACGTGATAAGCGCTTTTTTTTCTCCAGTGTCAATGACCAACGACCAATATCCGTTTTACGTCTCGGCATGATGGGTTAAAATCACTGACTGGACTATTAGTTATATTATCATGGAGATGCATGTGCAACAAATTCTTGTCAGACGTAATTTAAGAATGGCGACGTGCATGAAACACAAATCCCCCTTCCGTCCAATCTTAACTTGACTGTGAATTTTGCGGAACGAAAAGTTCACAGGCGAAATGAAGAAAACCCGAGTTGCACTTCCAGGAAAACTCCAAACACAACCACCCTTCTCAGAAGTCTTAACTCAACACGACTCAATGGTTTGCTGCTGGCTGTATCTGGGGCAATAGGTTCGCCCGCTAGCTAGGCTGTAACCGGGATGTTAGATTCGCCCTTAGATAGCTCGTAAACTGTTGCCTCAGTATTTGAATGGACATGGTTGGAAGAAATTAAAACGTAAAAACACTCATAGTGGACGATGCATTGAAGATAGACATATGCTCTCGCGGACTTTTTTGTAGAACTTTTCATGCTGAACAATTCTTACACTCAGAGTATTTAGATATTTTTAACAGTTTGCCCAGCGTAAGCTTACAAAGCGCTCGGACGCCAGTTTCTTATTTTTTTTTTACTTTTCCACCGAAATCGTTACTGCTCGGCTTCCTATGATCATAAATACATTATTTTCTACAGAAATCATCCGCGAGATATCCTTTACAGAATGGTGAAAAGCGCATGAAAATCCATCCAGTGGTTCTCGAGTTTACGCGTAACATCCAAGAATCGGGGACTTTGTTTTATTCTAAGTAGGGATTATACGCCAATTATTACAATTTAATATAATATAATCCTCCTTCCGTCCAATCTAAATTGACTGTGAATTTTGCGGAACGAAAAGTTCACAGGCGAAATGAGAGTTGCACTTCCAGGGAATGGCGAGGTGAATGAAACTCAAATCCCCCTTCCGTCCAATCTTAACTTGACTGTTTCACAGGCGAAATGAAGAAAATCCGAGTTACACTTCCAGGGAAACTCCAAACACAACCTCACTTCTCAGGAGTATTAACTCAACACGACTGGATGGTTTGCTGCTGGCTTCTATCTGGGGCAATAGGTTCGCCCGCTAGCTAGGCTGTAACAGAGATTATGGACTCGCCCTTAGCTAACTCGTACTCTGTCGCCTCAGTAGTTGAATGGGCATGTTTGGAAGAAATTAAAACGTAAAAACACTTATAGTGGGCGATGTATTGAAGATAGACATATGCTCCCACGGACTTTTTTGTAGAACTTTTCAAGCTGAACAATTCTTACACTCATAGTATTGAGATATTTTTAACGGTTTGCCCAGCGTAAGCTTACAAAGCGCTCGGACGCCAGTTTTTTTCTTCGATTTTTCCACTGAAATCGTTACTGCTCGGCTTCCTTTGATCATAAATAAATTATTTTCTACAGAAATAATCCTCGAGCTATCCTTTACAGAATGATGGAAACCGCATCAAAATCCATCCAGTGGTTCTTGAGTTTACCCGTAACAAACACAAATCGGGGAATTTGTTTTATACTATGTAGAGATTCAATACTCATTTTTATGGTTATTCAGTTTTTTTCAACAAGAGCCTGTGCTTTATATTGCAATTAGCCCTGAACGCCTAAAATATCAATTTCGAAGATTTTTGTCACCTACTAACCATACAAATGCTACAGGGAGCCGGAATACACTACACATGCGACACATTTCACTCATTCGTAACTGTAATTCGGGCGGTTATCTCATGCTCAACAAGTTAATAAAGATCCCAAAATTAGTGTTAATGTACCCATAGAATTTTCTAAGTCCTTATTAAAACACGTTATTTTAATTAAAACTAGATTAATTTACAAATAACTTCTCACCCGCTCAGGCCCGTGCTGGACCCCTTCTTAGGGCGGTGGATGGCCATGGCCACAGGGCACTAGTACTATGCAGGGTGAGGACTACCGGGGGATCTGGGGGGTATGGAATAGTTAATCGTACATGACGCTGGGTACAATATGCTTTCTGGCAGCTGGTCACGGTACGAACGGTACGAACCGGTATTTGTCAAACAAAATGACCATGTATAGTTTGCTAACTTCTTATGTTCATTTGATCCATTTCAAATATTTGCAATGACTTAGGGCAAAATAAAAAACAAAGAATTAGTTGAAACATAATTAGTGTAATTTTGGTAAACTAACCACACATAGAAAATAAAGACGAGGCAATTTTACATTACATACATTTCAAAAAAAATGTCGGTGAAACTCTGAGACAAATCCTGATCTATGTTTTGTTTCAATTGACAAAAATAATCGCTGCTTACCTGCTTTCCATAAAGTGCTTACAAACTTCCCACTCAGTCAACACCGTCCTGTACTCCTGGAAGTTGGAATTCAGATACCTATTATCCGATCTTCTCCACTCCCGCGCTAGAATTTTAGTAAACCCAACTGGGAAAAGTATTCTGACGAACTTGATAGCAATGTAAGATGGATCTCACCATATGTGAACAATTACAACAGGTTTGTAAAATTATTAATATCAACTGCTAAAAGCACATTCCAAGAGGAGTGAAAAAGGATTATATTCCTGGCTGGAATGAAGCTTGCGAAAAGTTCTACAGTGACTTTCAAGAGAGTGGACAAAGTGATGTCGCCAACGACGTCTTTCATAATCTAGACGAAGCTAGACAGAGAAGATGGATGGAGACTATGCAGACCACTAACTTCAAGCATTTCAGCAAGAAGGGTTGGAGCCTTTTGAAGAAGTTAGGTAGATTGCCACAGATACCTCATACTTCACCTGATATATCTCCACATCAAGTAGCTAGCCGAATCGCAAGCAGATCGAAAGTGAAACCTGACAAATATCTCAGAAGGACAATCAAACAGCAGTTGTCACATATGAAGAGGCACAGCCATGAAACATCAAAGTTTTTAACTACCATTCACAGCTTTTGGAAGCACTCAAGGGGATGAAGAATGGAAAGGCTCCAGGATTTGACGGTATTCATCCCAAATTTGTAACACACTGTAGGATGAACACAAGAAAATGGCTTTTACAGTTCTCTTCAAATATCATACTGACAGGAAATCTCCCTCCAGAGTTCAAACGGACAAAGGTTCTGGCCATCCTGAAACCAGGGAAACCTGCCGATAACCCAGAGAGCTATAGACCAATAGCCTTGATGAGTGTTTGTTGCAAATTCCTGGTACGGCTCATATATAATAGGATTAGCCCACTAATAAATGGTATTCTCCATCTTGAGCAGGCTGGTTTCAGACCAAATCGGAGCTGTGAAGACCAAGTGCTAGCGCTGACGACGCATATTGAAGCAGGCTTCGAAAAAAGATTGAAGAGTGGTGCAGTGATTATAGACATTTATTGATGCATACGACACGGTTTGGAGGGAAGGTGTTGTGTACAATTTCCTTAAACTGACAGACTGCAAGCTAATGGCACAGTTACTAAACAACATGTTATCAAATAGAATGGTACAGGTTGTAATGGGTGGTAAACGAAGTAAAGTTAAAGTCCTCAACAACGGTCTTCCTCGAGGCTGTGTGCTGTCTCCTCTTCTGTTCAATTTGTACATCGCGGACATACCACTTACCACCTCTCGTAGTTTGCTTATGCTGATGACCTGGCGATAGTAACTCAACATCCCTCTACAGAACAGATTGAGGAAATTCTTAATGCAGATCTCTCTACCTTGAGTGATTACTTCAGAAAGTGTTGTCTGAGACCAAATACCACAAAAGCAGAAAGTTGTTTTTTCCATCTCAACAACCGACAGGCAAATGTTGCTTTAAAGGTCTCACTTGATGGTACACCTTAAAACCCTCACCCAAAATACCTGGGCGTTAGTCTTGATCGCACACTATCTTTCAAGAAATAACTGAAAAATAGTGCTGCTAAACTACAGACTAGGAACAACATCCTCCACAAACTCGCTGGTTAAACATGGGGAGCTTCTGCATCCACTCTTCGAACATCAACAATGGAAAAAAAAGGAAGCTTGTAGTTTAACGTGACCGTTAATCTTGAGAACATGAGCCACGGGACCTCCTTTTTACCTGGAATCCGAACCACAGGACATGGCATTTCACTTCGAAAATCTCACATGCATTGACCGGGGATCGAACCCGGACCGCCTTGGTGAGAGGTATACAGCTAGACCGCTGAGCCACCACGCCCCCTATCAGCAATGGCATTAGTGTACTCTACAGCAGAGTATTGCTCTTCAGTGTGGCTAAACAGTCTTTACGTTAAGAAGATCGACGTATTCTTGAATCAAACCATGCGTATCATGAGCGGCACCGTTAAATCTACTGTACTCCTCTGTTTTGGTTACCTGTGTTGAGTCATATTGAACCTCCAGATATAAGACGCCTCAACAACCTGGTAAGAGAGTACACAGCCCTGCCTATCCACCAGGACATAGCTGTAGGATTCAGGCGCTTAAAATCGAGATCACCACCAGTTCAGACGGCACAGTTGCTCACCAGCTGAAGCTATAATGGAAAAGCAGAATGGCAATCTGTTTGGAACGGCACAGCTCCGAAGAAGTGGCAGACATTATTTAACATCTAGCACCCTCCGGCTGGTTTTGATCTCCCACGAAGAACTTGGGTTGCCCTCAACAGAATCTGAACCAAGCACGGGCGATGTGGCTCACTGCTTCATAAGTGGGGCATGCGAACTTCCCCCAGCTGTGACTGTGGCGCAATGAATCAAACCATCCACCATAATGTAGCAGAATGTCCGAGGAGGACATACTCTGGATCAATGGAGGACTTTCTGGTGACATCTACTCAGGCCATACAGTGGCTAGACGAACTGGACATACAGCTGTGAAATCTGTAGGTCTAAGTTGATTGTTTTAATGGTTTGCTCCCTTTTTGTATATATATGTGTAAATAGTATATCGTTTTTGTGTACAATGCCATAAGCATAAATAACTACTTAATATCTTAAGGAAAGTAACAAAAACAAATATGTTCACAACTGTAATGTTCTTTGAGTGAATTTACAAACTACACCTGAAGAAGTCTTTTTAATTCGGAGCAGGAGTGGCAAATATAATCAATAACGGTGTCTGGATCTATGGAGTTCAAAATATCAGTTTCTGAGCGCATTAACAGTAAAGATTCTAAATTTTCGTTTGTCAGAGACGATCTCAATCTGGTTTTGATAAGTTCAATTTAGATAATGCTCGTTCGCAAGAGACTTGAATCAATGGGATGGTTAGAAGAAATGTATATACGTTTGAAAAGTTCTGGGTATTGTAAACAGTACATGTTATATTCTAATATAATTTTGTATGCACACTTGATACAACTGTTGCATGATGCCGACACTTTGCACTGGATCATCGTCATCATCACTGTGGCCATCGACATCCTCGTCTGAGACATTTCCATACTCATAGTCAGCGTTCAAACTTGCATTTGAAATCTGGGGCCATACATTCATGAACGAGATAAGTTCTTTTTTCAGCTTTCCTTCATCAACGTTCAAAAGTAATTCTATTTTCTTCAATGCCATAGGGGGAAGGGATTCTTGGAATTTGAATATTTTTGTGTCGAAGCAGGCCAGATCCAAATAGAGCGATTTGTGCTGCACAAAACGGCTTCCCATAGTTTGGACAGCTGTATCCACAATGACGAAGAAGATCTTTATTTTGAATTCTTCTTCGGGAGAAGTTCCAGCACTGTCGTCTTCAGCAAGTTCTCCTGCCATTTTCTTTACTTTCTTCTTTCTTTTCTCAGTTATTGCTTTGCCAATAACGATGTCATTAAGAGTTTCATCGGTCTTTGCTCTTTCTTCAAGTTACTGCGTCATTTTCAGAACAAAGCGTTGTGCTGATTTCAGAGTTTCAGAAAACTTGTCTCGTAGTCGTTTTAGTCAACTAAGACAAGACTCAATATTCCTCCACGCTTGGGCGTAGTCTAGATTCATTGTTTGGAGATAATCCGATAGTGGCGTAGTGATTTTGAACACTTGCAAGAATACCATGCCAACAACTATTGTTTCAAAATCCAGATATTTGTTAAATAATGCAGTTGCTTCATGTCTAACTTTGGTGTTGAAATCAGTTGAATGTGAAATTTTGAACAGAGCCAATACCAACTCCAGATAAATGTGTTTATGTTTCGCTGTGTTTGAAGACCGTTCTTCAGAAGAGGTCTCAGTTTCGGAACAGGAGGGCGCCAACATTTCCAGGCTGGGGGGCGCACCGGGATACGTCCCGGTGTCCCGGCGGCCCAGCACGGGCCTGCACCCGCAAATAAAAGAAAAGAAAAGAAAGCTAATATTGTCCCGCCAGGTGGGATTCAAAATTATTTGCCGCTAGCACCAGTTTGAAATAAGTTATATTTCGCGGGGGAAAATTTAGATTGGCAAACCTGGAAGGTCAGAGTTGTATTACCACAGACTAAAATAAACAGTCTCGATGCTCGCTGCGTTACGAAATTGCATCCTCTGGGTAGATGGAGCGACACTAGCGCTCGCGGCGGCCAGCAAGCTGGCAACTGCCTTGAGCGCGTTATTCGCGGAACTGATGATTTCACTTTTGTAGGGGTTTTATGAATTTTAACTCACCTGAGTGACTGTGTAACATTGTGAACATAAGTCATGTTAAATCACAATGTTGTTATACTGTACACTTTTAATTCATAGGAACATAAAAAAATGCTCTGTTTTTATTAGTTCAGTCCTCTACAAGTATCTCTAGATATAGTTGTATGACGTATTTAATGAGTCTTAAGTAGGATTAATAGCCCATACTAGTTATAAATTCATGTATTTGTTTCAATGATAGTCGCGGGCATCTCGACATACTGTATTATAAAACTGAGTCCCCGATTCTTGGATGTAACGGGTAATCTAGAGAACAACTGGATGAATTTTGATGCGGTTTTCACCATTCTGTAAGGGATTTCTCGAGGAAGGTTTCTGTAGAAAAACATTCATTTGTGACCACAGGAAGCCGAGCAGTAACGATTTCAGTGAATCGAATGAAGAAAAACCTGCCGTCCGTGCGCCATTTAAGTTTACGCTGGTTAAACTGTTCAAATATCTAAATAGGCCCACTATGAGTGTAAGAATTGGTCAGCATGAAAAGTTCGACAAAAAGGTCCGCGACAGCAAATCTCTATCTTTAATACATCGCCCACCATAGGTTATGTGATTTTACGTTTTCATTTCTTCCAACAATCTCCATTCAGTGGAAATTTAATTTACTAGCTTCGGAGCAAGTTTATGAGGTAGCGAGCGAGTCTATCACCCCAGTATCAACTTTCGAGTCGTGTCGAATTAAGCCTTCAGAGAAGAGTATATGTGTTTGGAGTTTCACTGCTCACCTCGGTTTTCTGAATTGCGTGTGGGACCTGCCGTCCGTACGTCTTACAAGCTTACGCAGGGTAAACTGTTAAAGAAACCATGCGAAGTCGGGAAGGGTTACTAGTATGTGTATAATTGTAAATTGCTATGGTGTATCACATTCTTAACCATATCAAAAGCTAGTTCTTCCGTAAAATTGAGTAATATAATAATTAATTAGAAAAATACCGGTGTGATTTATGAAACGAAAAGTATAAAAATATCTTAAGGTCTTAAATGGCTCAATTGTAAGTATTTCGTATCTTTTTGTGTTTTTGAAACCTTTTATTCCAGTATTTAACAATATAATACAATGTCAATTTTACAAATAATTTCAACAATAACAATTGTGTACCGTATATTCACAGCAGTCATGTGGGACACCAGGTATTTCATAAGAGAATTAACAGTGTACCACATCTACGTTTGTGAGCATTATCGTGACGACATAAATTGTCTTATTTCAAAATGATTCGAGAATAAGTTTATACGATTGTAAAAAATAGTCATTTGTATACATTAAATCAGCTCTCTGACTATTTGAAACCCAGTTTCTACATCTGAAAATTAAAATATCGGCAGGTGTTTGAGATGACATCATTTAAGTTTACTTATGTCTTAATTTTCAAAATGCATTGATATTATGTATATTTGAATTGCAGTCAATGGCCATAGCAGAACATTTCAACTTCAATTTCAAGTAGCTCCAACTTTGGCTACCAGACGACACTGTCACTGACACCCAGCGGTGAATGTTGAAACTTGATAGAGCGTTTCTAACCAAATAGCCTACAGATTTTGGCTACGCACTAACATTGTAGTGGTAGGTTCTTTTACATGCTTTACTTCCCCTCCAAAGGAAGGCATACTGAAGGATTTTAACGCTCCTAAAATCCGACCACTTCGGCCGGGTTTGAACCCGCGATCTTGGGCGTAACATTTCAGCATGATACCGACTACGCCACGGAAGCCATGCATAGACATCCTACCGAGACAGAATGGCTGCGTGGCTCAACGGTAACGTTCTCACCTGTTGTGCTGAAGGGTGCAGGATCTAATCCTGCGCAGTCATCTGGCATTTGAGGGTGCGTAAATGCAAGGGAGGTGCGCCTTTAGATTTAATGACACGTTAAAGATCTCCTTCGGGGCAAAATTCTGGCACCCCGGCGTCTCTAAAAGCCGCAGAAGTCAAAAGAGATGTAAAACCAATTTCATTAGTATTGATTTATAACCAGTTAGCCTAAAGGAATAGTTCCGTTGTTTGTTTGAAAAGCTTTATAATACTAGCCTAAAATCCATAGCTCAAGTTTTACATCTTATGGTCCTTTGGAAACTCGGGTGTCGTGTTGTTATTTGAACAGTCTACATTAACGGAATGACATCCCAGTCGGTCAACACGAATACACCCAATTGTGCGAGGAGTAACAATTAATTTCCCTGGGTAATTCATAATACAATAATTATTTATACACTTAATAAAACGCTTCTCATACAACCCCCCTCCCACTCCACCTTTATGTGAGAAGTATTTTATTAAGTGTATAAACAATTCGTGTATTTTATTTCAGACACTAGGAGATAAAACTGCCACTCCCCGTCTTATCTAATTCGGTAGCGAACACTCGTTTTGACCGACTGAAAACCGATCATTTAGGTTACTTAGCAACACTGTTTGATCTCTTTATTGCATTGCATATCACCGCTTGTTTAAGTTATAACACTGAAACACAATGCTCACATACAGTAAATCCAGCAACAATAACATTCACCAACACAGTGCAGTCGGCGTGAGAGTATTGTTGGCGCGCGGTGGTAGAAAAACATGAGCCAAGCTTCGCGACTGTGTAGATGGACTGTGGTTATACTTTGTCATAAAGACGTCTCTAACCTCAAATGTGGAACCGGGCCGAAAGGCGACAACTGTACACCACCAAGTAGCCGGGGGGTTATAACCCCTAGTAACCCCCCCCCCCCTGGCTACGCCACAGTCCACTCAGCCGTTCTCTAGTGATGCGCGTACATAGCTGTACAGAGACACACAGACAGACAGACAGATAGACACACAGACAGACGAGAATTATGTTATAGCTCGCAACCGTCTTAAACCAGTCTGAAACTCGTTAATAACTCAAATTTCCGTGGAAATTCAGAAAAAACAGACAAACTTTCATTTTTATATATATAGAGATATCAGTTTTTTGTGGACACGATAACTGCCGTAATTTTGCACCAATCACTTTGAATGTTTTACATAATATGTATCCCCTTAAAATCTCGGTTGAATTCATTAATGGGCAAAATCAGTCAAAGGGGGTGAAAATGGGAGGCTTTATTTCGAAAAAGTGAAATATCGCTATAACTCTCTTAATAAACACTAACCAAAGAATGCAAGCCGGTAACCATGGCAACACTATCTCAGGAGTCCATCTATTTCTGTAAGACGCAATGCCATTAAATTTATTACAATACTGTGCACGTTCGCAAACGGCTATACGGTTATCACGGAACTAACGTAAGCTGTAAAATTCATCAATACGTATATAGTGCACTTAATGGGGTCAAGAGATACTCTTGAATTTTTTCACGCGATTTATACGTGCGGGTCTGGTACTGAAGGTCTATCATATCCCTATCCCTATATTATTAAATTATTATTATTATGATTATTATTATATTATGGCATACAAGGACGAGACAAACCTCATTTCCAGCCCCTCGGTGGCTCGGAGGCTACTACGTTTTAAGGCTCTAAACCACGTTTCTGAGATATTTCCAGAAAACTAATTTCATCAAGTAAAGTAATAAATAGATGACGAGAACAGAAGAACACCAAATCAGGAGCTCTATGTAGATATACCGAGAAAATTACAGATGTGTCCAGGAAGAGACGTCTGGCTTTCTACGGACATGTCTCATGGATGAACCCAACGAGACTAACCAACCGGCTTCTCAACTACTGGGAGAATAGAAAGAGCGTGACACCATAGCTAACAGAAGTTAACAAGGACATCCAAGTACGGAAGATAATGGAAAGTGATATTAGAAGCCGATCACATCTCAGAAAAATACTTAAACAGAAGAGTTTTTCGGACAGACCACCCTTTAAGACAACCGGCATCATCTGGACAAAAGACAGAAAGGAGAAACATAGCCTGAGAATATTGGGCAAACATCAAGTCCCTCACCAAGTTGTAAAGTTCAACGTCGTGGTACTTAGCTGGGCCATCTGAAAGGAGAAGAACAAGAAGAAACTAATGAAGGAATGCAAGCTGGTAATCATGACAACAGTATCTCAAGAGGTGACATCATACCTTCCATCTATTTCTGTAAGAAGCAATGCCACTCAATTTATTAAATTTTTGCGAAAGCTTGCAAATGGCTATAATGTAATCATGGAAACCAACATAGACAGTACAATTCATCAATGCGATTAAGGGGGTCAAGGGGTACCATATAATGTTTCAACGCGACTTAAACGTGCGATATGTTGTACAGAAGGTCTATTATATCTCCAAACAGCAACATTATTATCAAAAATTCCAGAATTGAATAGTGGTTTTTGCAGCTTTTGGGAATTTGGGCCATTGGAGGCTACAAATCCTGAATGTTCATACACCACAAACCTTTATAATTTATTAAAGGGGTCTTCCTGGGAATGGGGACTTCCCACAACGGTGAGGGTCCGTTTTTATTTGACATTTATATTGCGTTTCGTCACTAAGTTTTTCAATAATATTTTCACGTCAGGAAGTACACGTTAGGTGAATTTAGTTTGAGAGCACATTTTAACTAATCATATTTTTGTTGACAAACGGGCTCATCGTAAAGATGATTTTGTTTGACACTGTGTGGTTGATAATCTTTATGTTAATGTACGCCTATAACTCGTGTTCGGGTGCTTGGAGCATCGTAAAATTAGGTATTGTAACCATGAGTCAATTCACCAATCTATATATATAAAGCTCAATGTTTGTCTGTCTGTCTGTTATGTATACAAATCCACACCGTTTCACCGATCTGAACCAAAATTTGTATACTTACCCTTCGGATCCCTGCGGATAACCCTGTCCACTTGAAATTTCCGACAGACCACCCCATTCCCTGCATTTAGGCCCTTTGTCCCAAATCTACACCGTTTCTCCGATCTCAACCAAAATTTGTATACTTACCCTATGTAACCCTGTGAATAACACTGTCCACTTAAAATTTCGGACAGACCACCCCATTTCCTGCATTTAGGCCCTTTGGCAAACTTCTACACCGTTTCACCGATCCGAACCAAAGTTTGTATACTTACCCTTTGCAACCCTGCGGGTAACCCTGTCCACTTGAAATTTCGGACAGACCAACCCAATCTCTGCATTTAGGCCCTTTGGTCCAAATCTACACCGTTTTACCGATCAGAACCAAAATGTGTATACTTACCCTTTGCAACCCTGCGGGTGACCCTGTCCACTTGAAATTTCGGACTGTCCAACCCAATATCTGCATTTAGGCCCTTTGGTCCAAATCTACACCGTTTCACCGATCAGAACCAAAATTTGTATACTTACCCTTTGGTACCCTGCGAGTAACACTGTCTGCTTGAAATTGCGGACAGAACACTCCATTCCCGGAAAGTGGACAGGGTCCGTCCAAAAGGCAATGGAAAAAAGGGGTAAAACCGAACCCGCTCAGGAAACCTTCAGGGTTGCCAGCTCCTGAACTCACCAGCCATGAGCCCTTGAGGATGTGGCACTATCCAGGGTGCACCAGGGCTACACACACCCTGCCTCCTTGAGGGTCTTGAGCAGAAGATATGAGATATTAAGAAAAGAATGAGGCTATCAGGAATGATTAGACAAGGGCCAATTAAGGCGGGAAAGTGAAAGAGTCGCTAGGCCTCGGATAACCTGATACCATCGGGGTCAGAAGAGAACAAGAGTTTGACCAAGGGAGGCTGACAGGAAAGAGAACTGAAAGGTGCCCGGCACCAGTAAGTAGAAGCAATGCCGGACTCAGCTGGGGTCCCGTGGTCGCAAACCCACGTCCCACAAGTTGTGACCCTGGTGGGTGGAGGGGGGAAGAGGGGGCAGGGGTGAGAATAGCTTGCTCATTCATCGCGAGGTGACATGAGAAAAATGTCCAGACCCCGCCGTGTTACCTGTTATTGCTGACTATGCTGATGTTCATACAGGGTCTTTGCTCAAACCGCTGTAGTGTTACGAAAGAATGAGTGATTCACCGGTCAATGTGAATAGGACCGGGGACCCCCCCCCCCCCCGAACGTCTGTCATCATATATCGTCATCATCTGCGATATTCTCAGCTACGTGCAGCTTGGACCCGAGCAGTACTCGATAAGCTCTTTCACTACACGCATCGAGTATAGGCCTAAGCCAGAATATAACGTTCAGACTTTGGAAGACATCGAAGGTAGTAATCTGAATTACCTATATCAGATTTAAAATTACACCATGTTCGTTTAGTAGTCATTTTTCATTACCTTATTATTATCATAAGGGCAAATGACCTAGATGTTACACCCTTTATACCACTAATCACCACACACAATAAGTCTTCATCGCCTGTGAATTTTGAAATATTTCTATCACGGTAGTTTGTAAGTTTGTCGTGTCAATTCAACAGTAGTTTTCATTACCATCCTCATCAAAAGGGCAAATGACCTAGATGTTACGTCCATTATACTACTAAGTAACACCACAGTCTTCATCGCCTGTGATTTTTAAAATGTGTATTTCCATTAGTTTGTAAGTTCGATATATCCGTTCAGTAGTAGTCGTCTTCATTATCATCCTCATCAAAGGGGCAAATGACCTAGATGTTACGTCCATTATACTACTAAGCAACACCAGAGTCTACCTAGCCTGTGATTTTAAAAATGTGTATTTCCTTTAGTTTGTAAGTTTGATATACCCCTTCAGTAGTAATCGTCTTCATTATCATCCTCATCAAAGGGCCAAATGACCTAGATGTTACGTCCATTATACTACTAAGCAACACCAGAGTCTACCTAGCCTGTGATTTTAAAAATATGTATTTCCATTAGTTTGTAAGTTTGATATACCCGTTCAGTAGTAGTCGTCTTCATTATCATCCTCATCAAAGGGGCAAATGACCTAGATGTTACGTCCATTATACTACTAAGCAACACCAGAGTCTACCTAGCCTGTGATTTTAAAAATGTGTATTTCCTTTAGTTTGTAAGTTTGATATACCCCTTCAGTAGTAATCGTCTTCATTATCATCCTCATCAAAGGGCCAAATGACCTAGATGTTACGTCCATTATACTACTAAGCAACACCAGAGTCTACCTAGCCTGTGATTTTAAAAATATGTATTTCCATTAGTTTGTAAGTTTGATATACCCGTTCAGTAGTAGTCGTCTTCATTATCATCCTCATCAAAGGGGCAAATGACCTAGATGTTACGTCCATTATACTACTAAGCAACACCAGAGTCTACCTAGCCTGTGATTTTAAAAATACGTATTTCCATTAGTTTGTAAGTTTGATATACCCGTTCAGTAGTAGTAGTAGTAGTAGTCTTCATTGTGATCCTCATCAAAAGGGCAAATGACCTCTAATTCCTTTAAGTACCTGGGAATAACTCTACAAACTACGCTAAGGTCATTTAATATGCACGTGCAGGAGAGAACAACTGTGGCAACAAGAGCAATGTACAACCTTCCAAATCTTACCCAGCTATCGGTAGAAACTGCAATGGTTTTATTCAGGTCAGTTATAATGCCGGTTGTTTGCGACGGCATACAGATCATATGGGAAAAATTAAAAATTAATGATCTTGAAAGGAAGGTCATGAAGGTCATTCGATCTTCCTCTTCTTTTTAAAAGGCAGATAGAATGAAATTAGTAATGGGAGTGGGGTGCACTGCCCCTTCTCGATTAGCATATGAACTGCTGAGAGAGACATATTTTATAGAAGACATACGTCTAAGTAGATTGCTCCCATCTACCGTTCCAAGCCAAGAAGTAATAAGGAGATGCAGAAAGCAACAGGACATTGACCCAGCTTTCTACAGCGCTTCTGCGATAACCAACAGAAACTGTATGAAAAAAAAAAAGTTCAAAGACATGTCATAACGAGGCTGTATACATGAGTTTCATAATAACCGACGTACAAACAAAAATTCCACACGCCTGAAGAACACTGCATTTGCGAGCTCTGCCAACAAAGGTGTGAATTATATCACATCACAACATGTGGGAAGCGAGTGAAGACCATATCGGAATATAGCAAGGACTGAAATTAGGAATAACCTGTATGCCCTTTCGAGTAGGCCTATATATAAAAATCCGAGCGGCCAACTTGTGTAAATACAGCGGTGAAATCGAACACATCTGGAATGTGTCCCTCATATGTTCGGTTCTTTTATTCCCAAATACTCACAAACCTGAACGATGTTGGGGCGAGGCGGAGATAATCTGATTGTAAAACGTCACTCTAGCTTACGTACACAACACAGCATCTACACGAATAAATTAGGTTACTTCTGTAGAATTCAGGACTAACATTAAACAGGCTTTCAGAAACCACACAATGCCCAGTTCAAATGAAAACTTTTAAAGTGCCCTCGTTGAACGGTAGTCCGAGAAGGATGTTTTTAACCTTATAAAACGAACAAGGGAATAACATGTATAATATAATAAAGCTGTTCCTAGCTACATACCTCTGTCTAGGATCTACTTGTATCCTTGATTGTAAACTGACTGTAACTGGTATTAATTCGCACAGGGCTCTGAGGATATCCCTCCGCCGTACGACTTATGATTTTTAACATATTTAAGTCACATATCCGCAGATTTAAAATACTTATACTTGGATCTGTCATCAAAATACTAGGTAGAATAGAATTCTCAGATTGTAAGATCTCGCTAAAAGGTATGGTACAGTATCGTATACGAACATCATTAGAGTAATTCTATGTTTCATCCTTCTCCGGTTACAAACCGTAAGGTTCAAGAAAAAATACGAAAAAAATGATCCTTTAAACTGAAGTGACTTCGAATTTATTCTTAGCCACATTGCATGACGAATAAAAGGAACTACAGTTGTATTATCCAGAGTTGGAATCTGACGTTTCGGCGCCACTATGCAAAAACAGTTGACGGCTAGATCGCACGCAAGGCTTGTTGCCATGGAAACCATACAGCGCTGCCAATTTGAATGACGCTCTTTGGCCACGTGCTTGTCGTTTGACCAGTCGCTTGTTTGGTTGCTTCCAGAGTGCACACACTGACCTTGCTGCGTTAAAATTGTTTTGAATTAATTAGTTAATTACTTTTTCGTGTAGGGTTTATACTTATTTATACTTTATACTTATATTTATAATTCATTAATGTCAGTTTAAGCTTAGGTTCGTGTGAATTAGATCAAGGTTAGCTTTGTTTTTGCTTGCGAGTGGTGACGTTTTTAAGGATGACTTCTCGTAAAGGAAGACCGAGGATACATCCAGTTCAGGAACCGTCAAGAACTGGTCGAGGTGTACCTATTCGAAGCCATGGGAGGAAGATGATTATCGCCGCGCGGGATTTTTTTTTGAAAGGGAGGGAGAAAATATCCGTGCATCAGGCGAACCATTAATTCCATTCAGTCGCGCGCAGGAGCGTACTGCCTCTGCTCTTGGAATTAGTAAGACTAGTGACGGAGAGGACCGGGATGATGATGATGATGACATGGATGGGATAGAGCCTCTTCCCAGTAATTAGCTTCTGTCTTCAAAAGGGTGAGTTAATAGCCTATACAATGAACGTAGGTCTATATTTTGTAATATATTTGCGTGTTTCCTGTGCCTTGAAACTTATTCTATAGGAGATATAAATTGCTAAATAACACGGAAACAATCACGTGTTGTCGTTTCGCTGGGAACATTTTTGCTCTATGATAGTAGGCTATTCGTAATATTGCTATTGCTATTCATTACAATATTTTAGGCCTCTCCTCAATTTGACGTGCTATTATTGTATTTTACAGTGTGAACCGAACAGTTTTAAGCATTGCTTTGTTTAAGATTTTTGAAAACCATCTGAGTAAAATTGTAATAAATGTAATAACGGTGCTAATGATAT
Source organism: Meconema thalassinum (assembly GCA_946902985.2). Taxonomy (NCBI): domain Eukaryota; kingdom Metazoa; phylum Arthropoda; class Insecta; order Orthoptera; family Tettigoniidae; genus Meconema; species Meconema thalassinum. The sequence continues at coordinate 450,066,356 of OX336394.1, read as the reverse complement.
TATGAGCATGAGGAAAAGAACGGGAGGGTGAAAGTACGCACGTGGTGGCGAGTAGCATACGTGGCAACGCTGCCTTTAGTTCAACGGTTGTCCGCCGAACTGTCAGATTCCAACTCTGGAAAATACACCTGTAGTGAGAGGACTCCGCCATTATAGCACGGTAGTTTGTGGTCCCGCCGCTACAAGCACTGCAAGCGATAATCTCCATCAACCTGTACCAGGGTTGTAGGCACTACAAGAACGCCATCAAAAGAACAGCAGTTGAAAAACAATCAACAACTCCATAAACCCATCCCCTCACTCCTCTCCCTCTCACCAACACTTCCCCCCACGCAATCCTAGCACTCTACATCAAATCCTACAGCTTTTAATCACGCCAGCAGCACAATAAACTTAATAAATCCAGGCTACAGAACAGACCAAAAAACTACACTTTAAGCTAAACCAAATTCACTTCTCAGCTCGATATAACCCATAATACAAGTTAAAACCTATACAAAACATACTCTCCCTACTGTTTTACAACTATTAAACTAACTATTCGCACTCAAAACTTAAAATCCCTGAAACGGGAGCTAATTAAAAACGCAATAGCCTAGCCCGATTACGTCTCCGGCAGTGCTACCGCATATGCATTTCAGGGTGTATGTAGGCCCACCACTTCTGGTGCACCCTAGATAATGCTACACCCTCAGGGGCTCCCGGCTGGTGAGTTCGGGAGTTTGCGACCCCGAGAGATTCCTGAGCTGGGTCCGTTTTCCCCTTTTGTCCCTTCCCTTTGGGGCGGACCCCCTCCCCTCTCCTCATAATCCTCTCCTCTTTTCTTTATATTTCCTTTTCTCTTTCAGATTCCCGCACTGTTTTTGTTACTTTGTTCCCCGTGTATCTAAATTCCCTTTTAGGATTTTTTTTGGTAGGTATTTTTAATCTACGTTGCATTTTGTAAGTTTTTTCGATCTAGATTGCATTTCGTGTGTGTTTTTCAATCTCAATTGCATTTTGTAAGGATTGACAATCTAAATTGCTTTTTAGTAAGTCTTTCAATATCCGGGCCGGGGCTTTTGTTAGTTTTTTGAATTTCAATTGCATTTTGTATTTTCAACCTACCCCGCTTTGTTCAAGTAGTTAATTTAAGTATCAATTGCAACTTTGTGGGTATTTTGTATCTAAATTACATTTTGTAATTAATTTCAATCTAAATTGCATTTTGTAAGTATTGTCCATCCTAATGAGAAGTTTGAATCTACCATACATTTTGTAAGCAATTTCAATTGCATTTTGTATTTTCAACCTACCCCGCTTTGTTGAAGTAGTTAAGTCTCAATTGCAATTTTGTGGGTATTTTGAATCTCCATTACATTTTGTGCGTGTTTTCAATCTCATTTGCAGTTTGTAAGAAATTTGATTTCACTTGCATTTTGTAGGAATTTCGACTGTACGTTGCATTTTGTACTTAACCTACATTTTGTGCGTATTTTTCAATCTATTCATTTTCGAGTATTTTCGTTCAAAATTCCCTTATGTACGTATTACCGCTCTCCATTTGGTGAGTAGTTTCAATCTGAGTTCCTTTTTGTAAGTATTTTCTCTGCTACATAAGGCATAGTTGTTGGGGCTCGCTGTCTTTTTTATCTAAACCATTTTCGTTTCATCCATAGCAGTGTGCTGTTTTTTATCTTCATCCTTTCATTTCACGCCATTTCATTTCATCAGGGGCCGATAACCTCGACGTTAGTCCCCTTAAAACAACAATTATCATCATCATCATCATCATCGCATATGCATTCAAAACTTCACAATAACTTCCAAATTACGACTAAGTGAGCTATCTGCCTGAGTAGTTACAGGTGTTACCGGCTTGGCTGGAACGATGGGTCACCAACCCGGTATTTAAACTCAATTATTAAGCTTTAATTAACCAAATTGAGAGGAAACAGATCAGACCAAAAAACGTACACTTTAAGCTATACCAAATTCACTTCTCAGCTCGACATAAACTTTAATTCAAATCAAACCCTACACAAAACATACTCTCCTTACTGTTTTACAACTATTAAACGAACTATTCGCACTTAAAACCTAAAAACCCTGAAACGGGAGCTAATTTAAAAAAGTAATCTCGGCACGCCGGAAGGCGGAGGTAGATTTCACCGGACAAACTTGGGGATAGGCGAAAATAGGCAGAATATGCAGGTTTTAGTAGAAGGATCAGACCTCATTTATTGCGAGAAGGTATTTTATAATTGGAGCTTAATTAACTTTGTTTTTCGTCATTTTATGCTTATTTTAAACATTTTATTGTCTTATGGGAACGGTAACCTTCTTGTCATTTGGGGTCCATTTTTATACTTGTGGTCACACTGTCCTTATGCAAGGTTTCGACACTGATGTGTAACTATGTAACGGTCTGTTACTTCTTCACGCAAGATTATATCTCCCGCAGAGATTTTGGTTGGTTCCTCAGTTTAGGGGCTGCGACAACGCGGTCATGTAACCCCGTGTACTTAGGGATGGCTGTATTAGTCTGTAATTCAGGTAAGGACTGCAGACGGTCAATTTCAAGCAGTAGTTCCTAATGTTGCTACCAGGTACTACCGTCAACGACACCTACCTGTGAACTTGGCTACTAGATGCAACCGCAGTCAGCAACTCGCAACGAACGTTGGAATTTCCCCTCCAAAGGAAAGCATACTGAGGGATTTTTAGCGCTCTTAGAAAATCCGACGACTTCGGCCGGCTTTGAACTCGCGACCTTGGGCATAGACATTCAGCATGCTTGCTACCAGTTACGTCACCGAAGCCGCTTCACACTTAGTCAGATGAAATTCTGAATATGGTCTCGTGCAAGTGCGTTATCTTGGCAACGTCTGATGGCTCATCCCTCATCAATGTAGTAGAGTTGCCATGGCAAGCACTGGCATTTTCTTATAATTCCGAAATCATTTTTCTCATCCCTTGGCATAATGGTGGGTCATATCAAAAATTCTTTAAGACAAAATCTTAGGTAATTATTAGGGGAATATTGTCCATTTTGTACGGTTTTGAGATTGTGCCTATTAAGAGAGATATGATTAATGTTTCCCGAAAAACCCACTTTTTCCCACCCCTTTGGTCAATGGTTGGTGCTATAAAAAAAACTCTTCAAACATAAATTTTTGGCCTTTATCCGACACATAGTATGGACGTTGAACGGATTCGATATTTCACATATTAAGAGAGTTATAGCAATATTTCACTTTTTCGAAAAAAAAAGCCCCCCATTTTCACCCCCTTCGACCGATTTAGCCCATTAACGAACTCGACCGAGATTTTATAGGTATACATATTCGGTAAAATATTCAAAGTGATTGGTTCAAAATTACGGCAGTTATCGTGTCCACAAGGAACTGATATGCATATATATATACATATACATTCATAAATTATATATAAACTTTTGAACTGACGGTGGTTTTGGGGTCTGGGGGATGTGAAACGCGAAGATATGTCGAAATTTTCCGGAAGTCGAAACATGGTACCCATTGCAATAGTTAGCTTTCTAATGAAATCTACCTCTGGTTGGTTCCTCAGTTTAGGGGCTGCGACAACGCGGTCATCTAACACCGTGTACTTTGGGTGAGTGTAGAATCTGTCTGATAAACGGTGTGAATTGTACTGGCTGTAGTAGTCTTAATTCAGGTAAGGACTGCAGACGGTCAATTTCAAGCAGTAGTTCCTAATGTTGCTACCAGGTACTACCGTCAACGACACCTAGCTGTGAACTTGGCTACTAGATGCCACCCTAACCAGCAACTCGCAACGAACGTTGGAACTTCCCCTCCAAAGGAAAGCATACTGAGGGATTTTAGCTCTCTTAGAAAATCCGACGACTTCGGCCGGCTTTGAAACCGCGACCTTGGGCATAGACATTCTGCATGCTACCAGTTACGTCACCGAAGCCGCTTCCCACTTAGATGAAAATACTGAATCTGATCTCGTGCAAGTGCGTTGTCATGGCAACGTCTGATGGCTCATCCCTCATCAATTTAGTAGTGTTGCCATGGCAACCTCTGATAGCTCTTGGCATTTTCTTATAATTCCGAAATCATTTTTCTCATCCCTTGGCATAATGGTGGGTCATATCAAAAATTCTTTCAGACAAAAGTTTTAGGTAATTATTAGGGGAATATTGTCCATTTCGTACGGTTTTGATATTGTGCCTATTAAGAGAGATAGGATTAACGTTTCCCGAAAAACCCACTTTTTCCCACCCCTTTGGTCAATGGTTGGTGATATAAAAAAACTCTTCAAACATAAATATTTGGGCTTTATCCGACACATAGTATGAACGTTGAACGGATTCGATATTTCATATATTGAGAGTTATAGCAATATTTCACTTTTTCGAAAAAAGCCCCCCATTTTCACCCCCTTCTACCGATTTAGCCCAGTAACGAACTCGACCGAGATTTTATAGGTATACATATTCGGTAAAAAGTGATTGGTGAAAAATTACGGCAGTTATCGTGTCCACAAGAAACTGATATATATATACTTTTGAACTGACGGTGGTTTTGGGGTCTGGGGGATGTGAAACGCGAAGATATGTCGAAATTTTCCGGAAGTCGAAACATGGTAGCCTACCCATTGCAATAGTTATCTTTCTAATGAAATCTACCTCTGGTTGGTTCCTCAGTTTAGGGGCTGCGACAACGTGGTCATCTAACCCCGTGTACTTTGGGTGAGTGTAGAATCTGTCTGATAAACGGTGTGAATTGTAATGGATGTATTAGTCTGTAATTCAGGTAAGGACTGCAGACGGTCAATTTCAAGCAGTAGTTCCTAATGTTGCTACCAGGTATACCGTCAATGACACCTAGCTGTGAACTTGGCTACTAGATGCCACCCCAACCAGCAACTCGTAACGAACGTTGGAACTTCCCCTCCAAAGGAAAGCATACTGAGGGATTTTAGCGCTCTTAGAAAATCCGACAACTTCGGCCGGCTTTGAAACCGCGACCTTGGGCATAGACATTCTGCATGCTACCAGTTACGTCACCGAAGCCGCTTCCCACTTAGTCAGATGTCAAAGTCAACCCCTGGCACCATCCAGCCCATGACGGGCTAAGGCCGACCAAGCGACCGCTGCCCAGCCATTTGGCCTGCAGATATTGGGGTGACGCGTGATCAGCCCGTCGGGTCCCCTCGGCCGTTAATATTGGTATTCGTGATCGGGGTGCTGTCTCACTGTCAGACAGCTACTCAATTGTCCTCACGAGGCTGAGTGCACCCCGTTCCAACCCTCACGTCAGTTTTAAAATCCCTGACGGAGCCGGGGATCGAACCCGGGGACTCCGGGTGAGAGGCAGGCGCGCTACCCCAACACCACGGGGCCGGCTTAGTCAGATGGAAATACTGAATCTGATCTCGTGCCAGTGCGTTGTCATGGCAACGTCTGATGGCTCATCCCTCATCAATTTAGTAGTGTTGCCATGGCAACCTCTGATGGCTCTTGGCATTTTCTTATAATTCCGAAATCATTTTTCTCATCCCTTGGCGTAATGGGGGGTCATATCAAAAATTCTTTCAGACAAAAGTTTTAGGTAATTATTAGGGGAATATTGTCCATTTTGTACGGTTTTGATATTGTGCCTATTAAGAGAGATATGATTAATGTTTCCCGAAAAACCCACTTTTTTCCACCCCTTTGGTCAATGGTTGGTGCTATCAAAAAACTTATTTGACATAAATTGTTGGCACTTATCCGACACATATTATGAACTTTGAATGGATTCTATATTTTACGTATTAAGAGAGTTATAGCGAAATTTCAATTTTTCGAAAAAAGCCCCCCATTTTCACCCCCTTCGACCGATTTTGCCCATTAACGAACTCGACCGAGATTTTATAGGGATACATATTATGTAAAAAATTCAAAGTAATTGGTGCAAAATTACGGCAGTTATCGTGTCCACAAGAAACTGATATACATATATACATACATAAATTATATATAAACTTTTGAACTGACGGTGGTTTTGGGGTCTGGGGGATGTGAAACGCGAAGATATGTCGAAATTTTCCGGAAGTCGAAACATGGGACCCATTGCAATAGTTAGCTTTCTAATGAAATCTACCTAAAACGCAATAGCCTAGCCCGATTACGTCTCCGGCAGTGCTACCGCAAATGCATTCATAACTTCACAATAACTTTTGTATAATTTGGTGCAAAATGATGGGTTTTAAAGCTATCTGGATTCAGTTTTTCATCCAATTTATTGTGATATTTTATGTACGGTATGGTTAATGTCAAACGCAACTAATACCATTTTATCCATAATGTAGAATCTTGGGCTTATGCCGTGTTTTATTTATTCAAACTCAATGCGTTTCGAAAGAAACCATGTCTTTCATCATCAGGAATAAACGGAAATACGACTAAATTGTTGCTAAGACAAAGAAACTAAAAAAGGTGCCCTAAGATGAACAATGAAGTGTATATAACACGTCCTTCGAGAAGTGTATGTGGCATTCTTTTCCAGGCCGAGAAAGTAATTACCGGAAAATTAAACTCAAAATCGATGTGGAGCGAAATATTTATGATTGTATCAATTCCAAAGGAACAATTTCAGTTCATCATTCAGAAGCTGGCTGCTGTCTTCAGCGTGTCATGGATATTATCCCTAGACTTGTTTATTTTGGGTGCCGATTCATCTTCAGAACGAAGGAAATCCGCCGAGATTTGCAATCTCGAACATCCGCCAAGTCTTCACGCAAGCTTTCGAAAGTTCAGTACTGTAGCCGACAAAATGAATTGGTAAGTAGAGAGTTACCTTAAATAGTTTATGTGTGCTTGTTTTAATATGCTGGGGATTAGCCGTGGTTTTTATCTGTTTCTGTATACTCCAGGAATCTGTGCGTTCCGTAACATGCAATGAAGACCGTAGTTCTTATTTCCATGAATTATATTTTCCATTGTGCCCTGCCGTGATATTTTAATTGTAACCGCTAATTACTTTTTAAAAGAGTTGTTGTTGTTTGAGTCTTCAGTCTTTTGACTGGTTTGATGCAGCTCTCCATGCCTCCCTGTCCTGAGCTAATCGTTTCATCTCTACATAGCTGCCACACCCTACATCCGAGGCAATCTGTTTAACATATTCTAACCTTGGTCTACCCCTACAGTTCTTGTCCTCGACCCTTCCTTCCATAACTAAGCTTGCTATTCCTGGGTGTCTTAGTATGTGTCCTACCAACCTATCTCTTCTCTTCATTAGCAGTCGCCAGAAACAACTCTCCTCTCCCACTCGTCTTAATACCTCTTTGTTTGTAACCCTATCTACCCATCTGATCTTCATCATTCTCCTGTAACACCACATTTCAAATGCTTCAATTCTCCTCTTTTCTGCTGCACCAATAGTCCAAGTTTCACTTCCATACAGCGCCACGCTCCAGACAAAGGCTTTCAAAAATGACTTCCTAATACCTAAATCTATATTCGATGTCAGCAAATTCCTTTTTTGTAGAAATGCTTTTCTTGCCTGAGCCAACCTACTTTTTATATCCTCTTTGCTTCGTCCATCACTGGTTATTCTGCTTCCTAAGTAACAGAAGTCTCCTACTTCCTTCAGCTTTTCACCTGCCAATTTGATCTCCATAGAGGTTTCTGATTTATTTCGGCTGCATTCCAGTATTTTTGTTTTACATTTATTAATTTTCATCATGAATTCTTTCCGTAAGACGGAGTCCATACCATTCAAAAACTCATTCAAATCCTCTGGCGTGTCGGCCAAGATGACGATGTCATCAGCAAATCTCAGAGTTGAAATTATTTCTCCTTGAATCTTCACTCCCACTTTAAATTTTTCTCTAATTTCCTTCATTGCTTGTTCAATGTAAAGATTGAAAAGTATGGGTGATAAGTTGCAGCCTTGCCTTACGCCTTTCTGAATACCAGCTTCTCTCTCATGTCCTTCAACTTGAATGACTGCTGTCTGGTTTCTGTATAGATTGTATATCACCCTCCTATCCCTGTACTTTATTCCAATCGATTTCAAAATGTCAAACAATTTAGTCCAATCAACGTTATCAAAAGCCTTTTCTAAGTCTACAAAAGCCATGAACGTTCTCTTATCTTTCCTTATTCTACCTTCCAAAATCAGCCTAAGACTTAGTACAGCTTCCCTTGTTCCTACATTTCTCCTGAAACCAAACTGGTCTTCACCCAACTCCGTTTCTATCTGGCTCTCAATCCTCTTGTAAATTATTCTAGACAGGATCTTTGAAGCATGAGTAATCAAGCTGATTGTACGGTAATCTTCACATTTGTCACCTCCCACTTTCTTTGGTATAGGGATGATTACATTCTTCTTGAAATCAGGGGGTACATCACCTGTCTCATAAATCCTACACACCAAGTGAAATAACCTGATCAGACCTTCATCTCCTATGCAGCGTAGCAACTCAATCGGTATATCATCTATGCCTGGTGCTTTGTTCCTGCTTAAGTCTTCCAAAGCTCTATCAAATTCTGATCTCAATATTAAATCTCCTTTCGCATCCTCATCAATTTCCTCCTCCCTTTCCATTACATGATTCTCAATCTCCTTTCCCTTATACAAACTCTCTATGTAAGCTTTCCATCTCTCAACCTTTTCTTCCCTATCTGTTAGAGGCTTTCCATTTGTGTCCTTAAAAGAGTACTAGTTACAAAGTAATTCGTTTCCCTTAACACCATCCCTAAGAACAGCTGACCCCGCCAGCGTGGAACTTACCCACTCTAGCGCTGCCTGGCGGGGCGCGCTTGAACTTCAGGAGTCTTCTCACTTTCGCCTTCTATTCGTCATGCACATAGTATTATTATGCGTACCATAGTCACCCCCACATCGAGTAAGATAGTACATTCTAAATTCTAATATCACTATATACGATATATATCTAAATTAACACTGCACGATAGTCGATCATACGACGAAGTTTGCTAACTACTAAAGTTAGCCAAAAGACCTTTTGTACTGATGACCAATAATTTTAGAAACGTAATAATAGATGTTTCATCCTCTGCTGTCTATTCCCCAGCCTCCATGCCCTTTTTAGATGACGACTCATGGAGTAAAAATTTGAGTTGTGCGTGCCATTATGCACGTGAACTATCGGTCAAATAGAAAATTGCCAGCCCCCGCATACTACCGTACTCTTCAACTATCTATATCACCATAACGAAGGGAATGGTGTCGCCAATACGGTCAAGGAAATACAGTAATCAGACATGAAATTCCAATTGAAAGTGGTTGGCAACACTACCTATACAAACAACCTAAAAACCAGATAGGGTGAAGTTGGCAGAGAAAACAAATGTAAAATATTACTGGTAATCCAATCAATTTATTAATTATACATTTAAATATAATTTATAATGACAAAGTAGGCCTACCGCAGGAACAGTTTGATTTTTACGACATTGACATTTTTTGGAAGACAACGGCCTCTATCCTAAGTAGCCTACAATAGCCTATATGTGTACGATGTATTAGACAATAATTAGATTGCAAGGAATATATTAAAATACCGCACGGTAGAGAAGTTGACACATGTCTAAATGACTAAAACATGCTAGTTAGAGTTAAAATACATACAATATACTTATAGACCCATACACCTAAAATAAGCCTAATAATCCTCAACTACGGAAAGTACCGGCACCTACTCCGATCTGAAAGTAATTTAATTATGAAAGTTTCTTTCTTTCTCTCCCTCCCCTTATTTTTGAACCTGCTACTTTTAGGGTGGGCCTATATCAACCTTAGAAATAAGTACGGTTGTCCTACGATATGGTTAGTATTTTTAGCCTACTTTTCACATTTTGCAAAAATGAGGAATAAGTAGACTTATGAGATCGATCCGGGAAAATGTGTGTCTGTCTGTCTGTCTGCTGTGTGTGTGTCCCCCCCCCCCCTATCAACTCCTAAACGGCTGCAGCAATCAAAACCAAATTTAGCATGAGTAAAGATGTGCACCCGAATATCTCACGTCCATATTTGAAAATGATGTCAGTGCTACCAACTGCTGATAAAACGCACTAGAAATTTGAGCTCCATGTTGGATATCTTGCAAGGTATGCATGGAAGCTATTCCAAAATTGGCACACATGTAGATAAGACTATTTCAGTTTAATTTCCAGGAGGCCAACCTTGACAGTGTTGCCAAAATAATTTTAAGCCTTCTGATAGGTCCAATATTTAAATGCATATAACTTCTACCCTATCAATTGGATTTCAACCAAATTTTGTATGTAATATCTGTACATAAACAGATATGACTGAGCGTATTCTTAAGAGCCACCAGAGCTGCCAACTGTTAATAATTGCTCTCTCTATTTTTTAAAATCCAAATACCAATATATCAGAAAGTATGCAAGCCAACTGCTTTAAACTATGCACACGTATATTCTGACATTTTAGATTAATTTGGAGTAACTTATATACGTCAGTTCTACCAACATGATTATAAGCCTGCTGATAGTACCAATTTTTAAATACATGTAACTTCTATACTATCAGTTGGATTTCAACCAAATTTCGTATGTGCTATGTGTACCATAACAGATATGACTATAAGTATTGTTAAGAGAAATCAGGGCTGCCAACTGTTAATAAATGCTGTCTATATTTTTTTTACCCTAATATCAATATATCAGAAAGTATGCAAGCCAACAGCTCTATACTTTGCACACGTATAGCACCTGACATTCTAGATTAATTTGGAGTAATTAATACAAGGCAGTGCTGCCAACATGATTCTATGCCTGCTGATATGTCCAATTTTTAAATACATGTAACTTCTATACTAACAAATGGATTTCATCCAAAATTGGCACAACAAGATATCATAATATTTCAGATTATTTCTGACCAGCACACGCATGACATTGTTGGCAACATGCTTTTACGCGTGCCGATAGATCCAGTGTCTAACTGCATGTAACGTCCATTGGACTTCAACCAAATTTTGTATTCTGTACCTTAAGAAATGAAACTAAGAATATATTCAGTCACCAAGGCTGCCAACTGTAGTGCTCTATTAGGCTACATTATACCAGGTATATTTTGAACTAATTAGATATTTCGATATTACCAACTTAATTTCGTCATTATTCTAGATAGGTTCATATTCTGTAGAATAATCATTGACATGAAAAGTAGGCTGTATAGTTCTTCACGGAACTCCTTGTTATCATACGGTATTCTCTAAGTACCGTACCGGTACGGTACTTGGGTACCTATCCTGAGCAAATGTTGATCATTGTTAGTTATTACGTACCGGTAGTCCATGGTTGATTGAAAGATTCTAGCACACGAAGTGAGCTTAAAAATGTACAGGGTCTTTCATATAAAATAAGAGCGCCAAGCCTCGGCTTTGTTAACCGCAGCTGCGGTCACCTTAGCCGAGCTTGTGGCGCGCCAAGGCCCCCTGCTTTAAGCGTGTATACAATCCTATATGATGCAGCGGCCTTGCTAGCGTGTGCACAATGCTGAAATCTTACTTTAGTTAGTTAGTTATTATTGATGAAACCGAAACCCCTACTTGTGCTAATTTTGTGAGTGATTTATTCGGAGACCGTTCAAGATTCTCGCCAATATCATCTAGCTCATCCTCCGTTAAAACTGTTCGTGTGTGGGCATGTTTTTATTGAGCACCGAGCCAGTAGTGTCAAACTTATTTGCAATTACGTGAATCTGTGCTAGTGAAGGTGGCACTTCATCAGGAAATTGCTGAACAAATGCATCACGTACCCGCCGAGCCGACTCGTACTTAAAATAAGTTTTACATAAAAAATACGATGCTGCAATGATAACTGTCTCACCATAGTAGGGGGGGTAATGCCGATTCTAACGCACTCATTTTATTTGTACCCGACTGTACAAGTTAAAATAATTAATATCTCTTAAACGCATGGTCGGATGTTGACAAATGTGGTGTCCTAGGACTCGGGCTGACGTCCTCTTTCCTATGGACCATGTATTATATTTTTCAAAATTTTTTTAAATTTTTTCGTTTTCGAAAATAGGCTATAGCTTGAAAACCAAACAGGATAGAACGTTGTGCCATGGCTCAAACGAATGGTCTTTATGCCCTTTATTTTCTATAATGAAACTTTTTTACTTTTATGTTTTTTTTGAAAACACTCGAATTTTGAAAATCCTATATTTTGGAAACTAGGAACTCTACAAAAACGTTTATTTGACATAAATGAAAGGTCCCTATGCCCTCTACCCCCAAAATAAATTTCAAGTCGCTAGAGCAAAAATTTGTGTTTTGTAAGTAGTGGGGTAACACGGGAGCTGCGCCACTTCTTATTGAGCCACCCTCGTATTTGCCCCGAAGCTGATATCTCGCTAACCAATGGTCGGATTTGAACATACAGGTTGTCCTAGCACTCGTAGTGACGCCCCCTACTTTTCTATAGCCTCTTTATTTAATTAAACGACCAAAACTAAAGGGTCATGTGCTTTTAATATCTCGCGAACCAATCATGCTAGAGGTGTGTTCGACAGGTCCAAGGACTCGGGGTGACGTCCTCTCTGCTATGGACCACTCGTTATAATTTTTAATAAAATTGGAAACTCGATTTTGGGGTAAACACGTGTTTTTGTGATTTTGCCGATATCTCGCGAACCAATCATGCTAGAGGCATGTTCGACAGGTCCAAGGTCTCGGGGTGACGTCCTCTCTGCTATGGACCACTCGTTATAATTTTCAATAAAATTGGAAACTCGATTTTGGGGTAAACACGTGTTTTTGTGATTTTGCCGATATCTCACGAACCAATAACGCTAGAGGCATGTACGACGGGTCCAAGGACTTGGGGTGACGTCCTCTTTGCTATGGACGATTCTTTGTAATTTTAAAAAAATTTGGGAAACGCGATTTTGGGGGTAAACATGTGTTTTTTGTGATTTTTGTCGATATTTCACGAACCTATAACGCTAGAGACGTTTACGAGGTGTCCTAGGACTCGGGCTAACGCCCCCTTTCGAGCGTGGTAGATATTTTTTCCAAAAAATAATTCACATGGGTCTAACGCCATACATGTTGAAAAAACGTTTTCCTTTTCTTTACCTGTTTATAATGTCCATGAAGCGTGGTGGCTGAGAGAGACAATACGGCTGGGTGTGTGTGTGTTTCAACGAACCTGTCGCTGACCAAGGTGGCTGTGTTCAATAGATCAATCGATATTTCGACGGGTCGGTGTATGACAGAGCGAGGGTACGTTTTTTCACACTTTTTACCTTTAACGTGTAAACGGTGATGAGAACTTGGTTCTATGTTGGTCGAAGCGAGTAGAGAAAACAAACTTGCAGACGAGCAGGAGGTGAATGTCATTTGAGCTTATTGGAAGGCGTTGATCTGACTTGACAACAGGTGCAATGGAAAAAATGACCATGACGCTTGAAGGTGAAATAATCTGACCATTGTGGTGGTAGGGAAGTGTGAAATGCATGTGAACTTGTGTAAAACCACATGCACGCTAAACCAGTGACATCCTGTCTTGCTTCGTACGTGACAAAATGCAAGTTCATGTGAAATTTGATCTACCGCAGGTGTTCGCCTGGGACGTTAGCTGTCCACATGCATGATAACTGTTAACAAGTCACATCCTGTTTTGCTTCGTACGTGACAAAATGCAAGTTCATGTGAAATTTGATTCGCCACAGGTGTTCGCCTGGGACGTTAGCTGTCCACGTGACCGATAACAGAATGTTCAAAGCGTGGGAAAAAATGATTATACATGCAACGTAGCATATATAAAGACATGTCGTTATCATTTCCACTCTCACTTGGGTGGACTACCTTTGAACACACTGCGTTGCATGAAACCCCTGGTCTTGTTTAACAGTTTTGGTGTTGGTGGAAAATACTTAACCGTGTTGTGGGGTAGGTATTTATTTATATACTTATTCATTTATACATTTATTGATTAATATATATGTATATTTACAAGCAATTATTTATTGATTAAGTAATTAATGATTTTATTTATTTGTTTGCAGATAACCGGCATACCTTACATGTCTGAGGGAGAAGAAACCATTGCACTTTTGAGCCCACTAGAAGGGAAGAGTAACAAGTCACTGCAAGTAAAGGTGAGATGATTTTTTTAAACTAACTTGTTTCATTTTTTGTTTTATGTTTTATTTTATGAAATGTATGTATTAACCTGAATTTAGGTATTTATAGCGGTTTATTTTATTTATTTTTAGAAACTTGGAAAGAATAGCCTTACCGCCGTAGCAGTCGCTAAAAAAAACAGAAACGCACTAAAGCGAAACCACTGCCAAAGAGTGAACTGTTTAAAACTCAGGTAAGTCCAACTTAAAAATGCTATTCCATTTTACCACTACTGAAAACTCGTAGACAAAAAAAAATTCATTACCTGTACATGACTGGGACAATGATTGCTTTCTTGATTAATGGCTATGTTGTTGTTGTTGACTGGGAAAAGTACAAGGCCATGTTGGATTTTCTAAAAATAAAAATAATAAATTTAATTTATGGGTGGTTCCCTATGGACTCAACGAATATCCACAGGTTTGAACATGATAATGTGAGCAAAATGACATGACATTCATTTTTGTTTATATATTGGTTAAAGGGAGGGTGGGGGAATGTAAATGACTGTAGCTTTATAAAAAAGAAAATAAGTACATGGGTTACTGTTAGTGCCAACATACAGTTTATTTTTAATGGTGTTTTGATATATTAATGACAATTAACGTTAACGTTTTATTTACAAGTATTGATTGATTGATTGATTGATTGATTGAGTGATGGGTTATTTTGTTTGCTTTTAGGTGTCGTCATGTGCCATTAACGTAATGAACAGACAGTGAACAAGCATGCATTATGCTTTAAAGTACTCTGTGCAATGTTAATAACTTACAATAAGAAAAAGTTTTATTATAACACATGGCGTTAGTACCAAATACAACAAGTGAGCAAGTTGGTTTACCACGTGGGTTAAATTTAAAATCAGAACATGATCGATGGTTAACATTTGAATCCTGGCCTGTAGGCTTTTTGTCGACGCATGAACTTGCAAAAGCCGTTTTTTTTACTTAAGATGTGGTGCGCTGTGTGTTTTGTCGTATTGAACTTTCACACTGGGAAGAAGGGGATGATCCCTTTAGAGACCATTTGCGATGGTCTCCTCACTGTCCTTACATGCTTGGAAAGCAAGTGGGTAACTTACCCGTGCATTCATTTTACCGAACCACAAGGCCTTTGGCCGCTACTTACGTTGCTGAATTACAAATAAATAATAATAATGATGTATTACCAGCCAACGGTAGTGTCGATATATGTGGTCCATATGCCATAGACAGTGTTGAATTGGCGTGTGCTTTTGAAAAATTGGGAGTTTGCAAGACTAAAGCACTAGCACACTCAGAGTACAGCTCTGTTGAAAAACGTTTCGAATCTTATACAAATGTTTGGCCATTAATATTAAAACACCTTACCAAACAGCTAAGTGAAGCTGGATTTTTTTATACTGGTGAAGGGGATAAAACAATATGTTTTTATTGTGGATTTGCTTTAAAGGATTGGCAAATGACTGATGACCCTTTTGTGCAACACGCTCGTTGGTTACCAAACTGTAAATACATGGTGTTGCTTAAAGGTCAGGAATTTGTGAACACTATTCGTAAAGAAAAAGTGATTGCAGCACAAGACATAAAAGTGCCTTTAGAGTTAGAGCACGCGGAGCAAATACATAAGGCTGAAAGAAAAGACTTGTCTCACGAACAGATACAAAAGTGTGACCAACAATTATGTAAAATTTGTTATCAAGATGAACTAGGTGTTGTATTTTTACCCTGTGGACACATGATAGCCTGTGTCAAGTGTGCATTAGAACTTAACACTTGTGCTATATGCAGAAAAGTAGTATCTGCTACAGTTAGGGCATTTCTTGCATAATTAGTATAATTTATTCGCCATGCATAGTGCAAAATCCCTAATTGCACAATATTATTAAAGCTGTTTTAGAGTGTAATAGATATGCTTTTGTTTTGTTTATAGACTACTACAATGAATGTTTTGAATGCTGTGGGACAATCATGTGGCTTAGAGACAAAGAAGCTCAGCGAATTGCCAACGCATATTCCATTCCGCATTATCAAGATTCGGAAATTGAAAACAGCATATGGTGATCGTGTACTTTGTGTATGTGAAAACTTTGAGACATTTCTGCCTATACGGTTTAATGATATGTCGGAAAGTGTTTTTGATGAAGTCAATAATGCTGTGCAACCTGTACACTTAATTTATGAAGGTTTTAAAAACAATAGGTGCATGGTTCGTTTTAATTAAATAAATTTAAAAAATGTGAAATAATAATGGAAAATATAAGTAATGACAATATACTGAAAAAGAAAGAAAATATGTGTATAGAATAGTAATGTTTTAGTGTTTAGTGTTGTCTTTAAAAATATTATGATGAAACAAAAAAAACAAGAAATGTATATAAAGTTTGTAAATAAATGCAAAATCATGTTACAATGTTGTTTTATTTTATACAAAGTTAGTATATTTAACATTGCAGAGTATACATGATTATGACAATAAATGCACACTGAATACAAGCCTTTCTCACTTTACAATAGTCTGTTATAGTTTTAAACACAAGGCTTGTTGTAGATCATTTTCTAGCAATGTCCATTCAATGTTGTTTTCGAAAAGTGGGGAAGCCGCAATGGTTGTATTGACATAAAAACCTTATGGTTATTACTATTTAGTCACTTTGATCCCCTTGCAGATCAAGAGCAGATGACCTAGTTGTTCCACTCTTTAAAACGACAACAACAACACTACCTCTTGCATAGTTTGTGATGTTGATGGCTCTTGCGACGTGGAAGATGGATTAAAAATAACTTTGAGAACAGGGGTTAAACGTTGATCATTAAACAATGCACTATTTTGAGTAGCAATATGGTTTTCTTGATTTTTTGTCGACGGCAACTGTGTTTCATGCGGTACACTACATTGATGATCACTGACACTTAAAACCTCACTATTTTTACTTTTTAGGTCACCACGACAATGTTTGGAACGTTGCTTTGAACAACGCCAAATAACAGTTCCATTTTTATTGGTTCGTTTCACAATATATGAATATCCTTTATAGTATGCGTAAGGCTTACCATACCTAGTCACTGATACTTCCATATCAACTGTCAAGCATAGACTAAGCTCTAGTAAAATCAACTTGGTAATAAGAATACTAGTTTAATGTGAGAGCAAATATGGATCCAAAGAGTTCAGGTAAAAGTGAAAGCAAATAAGCAAATATTAGAAACAAGAGTTGGGGTAAAAGTGGTTGCAAAGTGGTAGACCCATTACACAATAATTTCAGCACGACGAAGCTCTTGTTCAATTTCTTTGATTTCCCAATCGTGACCGATATGCCCAGCTTGACGTGAGGCATGCAACAACTGTAGCCGCTGGACGAGCTTATTGGGATTGTGCCAGTATACAAATTTAACAAATGGATTTTTAGGTGTAAACAAAGCATTACCATTATCATGATCATTATCATCATCATCATCATCATTATTATCATCATGATCACCATTATCATCATGACCATCATCACTGTTACTATATAGTCCTTTTTGATCCTCTTGCAATACCACTTTATTTATAGTCTGAGTTGATTTTGATAGTGTTGAAGGTTTCTTGGACGTTGACAACTGTCCTAACATAACGTTTTGAGGACATGATAAGTCCTTTTGAACAAACACTGCACTATCTTTAGCCGCAATATCGTTTTCTTGAACTTGCTTTTTAGCATTTTGATAATTGTTTGTAAACAGTAAGCGTGGTTCGTTTCGAGCACTACATTGATGAACACTCACACTTAAAACCTTTCCATTTTTACTTTTCAGATTGCCTCGACATTTTGTTGACCTCTCTTTTGAGCATCGCCAGAATATTATTCCATTCACATTCTGGCGATTATAGTTATAGGAGTAGCCTTGATAGAGTGCACGTAGCCTACCTTTGTTGGTTGTAATAAGTTCCATAGTAGTAACTGACCTGTCAGTACGATGTTCACACTACAAAGGTTACAACTGTTTTGCTGATGGAGTGACCTACCATAAGCTTATATATTGGCTTATGTGTTGGCTTTTTGTGTTGGCTTTTCGTGTTGGCTTTTCGTATTGGCTTTTGTGTTGGCTTTTTGTGTTGGCTTTTTGTGTTGGCTTTTCGTGTTGGCTTTTCGTGTTGGCTTTTCGTGTTGGCTTTTGTGTTGGCTTTTTGTGTTGGCTTTTTGTGTTGGCTTTTCGTGTTGGCTTTTCGTATTGGCTTTTCGTGTTGGCTTTTTGTGTTGGCTTTTCGTGTTGGCATTTCGTGTTGGCTTTTGTGTTGGCTTTTCGTGTTGGCTTTTTGTGTTGGCTTTTCGTGTTGGCATTTCGTGTTGGCTTTTCGTGTTGGCTTTTTTTTGTATTGGCCTTTCGTGTTGGCTTTTTGTATTGGCTTTTCGTGTTGGCTTTTTGTGTTGGCTTTAGTATTGGCTTATTTGACAAGTTATTTGTGTCAATGTATTTAGTGGATTTTTTCTTGGTGTTGGAAAGTAGTTGAAAGAGAGGGAATATTTAAAGACTTAACCTCAGCTCACTAACCTAACCTAACCTAACCTAGCTTTGCCTAACCTAACCTAACCTTTCAACTCTCAGATGTTAATTAAATTCTGTGCATAGTCGAGTTGGAACCCAAGACCTCAGGGTAAAAAAAAACAATTATTTTTGACGACTTATTTTGGTAACTTGTTTTAATGGCTAACCTAACTTTACCTAACCTAACCTAACCTAACCTAACCTCAGCTCACTTTGGATATTACTAGTAAGTGTTCATATCCTCTGCTAGGTAGCATGCTAGTAGTACAGGTAGTGCTCATATTTTCCGCTAGGTAGCGGAAACATACTTTGCATGTTGCATGTGACACTTGTGAAGTTTAACCACATGCAAGACGTGCTTGTATAAGTTCTCTATTTAAACTCAATATACAATTAACCACTAAATGTTCAGAACTAACATGTATAGCCACGTTTAGGGTATATAGGAGACCCTTAGCAAGAAAGGCTGTCTAACCCACGAGTGTACAGCCTTGTCATACGCAGTAAGCACCTGTTGGCAGAAAACAACAACAACAACAACAATTTGAGAAAGCCAACAACATATCCATTAATGTATTTAAAGGAAACCAACATAGAACCAAGTTCTCATCACGTTAAAGGTAAAAAGTGTGAAAAAACGTACCCTCGCTCTGTCATACACCGACCCGTCGAAATATCGATTGATCTATTGAACACAGCCACCTTGGTCAGCGACAGGTTCGTTGAAACACACACACACCCAGCCGTATTGTCTCTCTCAGCCACCACGCTTCATGGACATTATAAACAGGTAAAGAAAAGGAAAACGTTTTTTCAACATGTATGGCGTTAGACCCATGTGAATTATTTTTTGGAAAAAATATCTACCACGCTCGAAAGGGGGCGTTAGCCCGAGTCCTAGGACACCTCGTAAACGTCTCTAGCGTTATAGGTTCGTGAAATATCGACAAAAATCACAAAAAACACATGTTTACCCCCAAAATCGCGTTTCCCAAATTTTTTTAAAATTACAAAGAATCGTCCATAGCAAAGAGGACGTCACCCCAAGTCCTTGGACCCGTCGTACATGCCTCTAGCGTTATTGGTTCGTGAGATATCGGCAAAATCACAAAAACACGTGTTTACCCCAAAATCGAGTTTCCAATTTTATTAAAAATTATAACGAGTGGTCCATAGCAGAGAGGACATCACCCCGAGTCCTTGGACCTGTCGAACACACCTCTAGCATGATTGGTTCGCGAGATATTAAAAGCACATGACCCTTTAGTTTTGGTCGTTTAATTAAATAAAGAGGCTATAGAAAAGTAGGGGGCGTCACTACGAGTGCTAGGACACCCTGTATGTTCAAATCCGACCATTGGTTAGCGAGATATCAGCTTCGGGGCAAATACGAGGGTGGCTCAATAAGAAGTGGCGCAGCTCCCGTGTTACCCCACTACTTACAAAACACAAATTTTTGCTCTAGCGACTTGAAATTTATTTTGGGGGTAGAGGGCATAGGGACCTTTCATTTATGTCAAATAAACGTTTTTGTAGAGTTCCTAGTTTCCAAAATATAGGATTTTCAAAATTCGAGTGTTTTCAAAAAAACATAAAAGTAAAAAAGTTTCATTATAGAAAATAAAGGGCATAAAGACCATTCGTTTGAGCCATGGCACAACGTTCTATCCTGTTTGGTTTTCAAGCTATAGCCTATTTTCGAAAACGAAAAAATTTAAAAAAAAATTGAAAAATATAATACATGGTCCATAGGAAAGAGGACGTCAGCCCGAGTCCTAGGACACCACATTTGTCAACATCCGACCATGCGTTTGAGAGATATTAATTATTTTAACTTGTACAGTCGGGTACAAATAAAATGAGTGCGTTAGAATCGACATTACCCCCCTACTCACCATGTTAGCACTTGAGGTTTAGACTGGCGACAGAGCACCTGCACGCTTATTGCAAGGTCAAGTTTGGTAATGTCAATCTGTTATTTTTATACAGTCCATTGGAACTTGAAAAAAAACCAACAGCCCTCGTATGTACTATGCGCGCGCTTTCAATACTACAGCAGGGGGCCGTGGCGCGTCACAAGCTCGGCCAAGGTGACCTCAGCTGCGGTTAACAAAGCCGCCGCTTGGCGCTCTTATTTTATATGAAAGACCCTGTACCAGTACCAACGTAGATTTTTCCCCAATTTAGCAGGATGTCACATTATGCTAAGCTGATAAACGGTTGTTTGAATGCTGCAAGAGTGTGAAAGAACGACTGTGTGGTCGCTTTCTTGGATATCTCTCGAGCTTTTGATAGGGTCGGCCACGCTCATATTGAAAAGTCTCTCACAGCTCAAGGTATTTCATTATATATGAGTAATTTGATTGTGTCTTCATTAAAAGAAAACACAATACAAGTAGAAGTGGACAGTAAACGAACGAAAACGAGACCTGTTCGAAGTGAATTGCCTCTAGGTGGACCATTGTCTCCAATATTGTTTAACATTGCCATTAACTTTTTATATGATGAAATTTGTGACGAGAATTTCACAAGAAAGCATGGTTATTCCTTAGGAGATGATGTAGAAAGACTTTCTATGACTGGCTTTGCTGATGACCAAGCAGTAACTTCCTGCAGTACTCATTCAGCAATACGTATACCGGTAATTGATACCACCAAACACTTATTATTATCCATTGGTATACAAAGGTTCTGCCATTGTTGTTCAACAAGGTGATGTGATACAACATGACCTGCGCCTGGACTCTGGAGAGATAATCCCATCCCTATCAATAACAGAAACTATAAAATACATTGGGTGTACTTTTAATAAGCACCTGACCTTTAGTAGAGAGTATTTAAAACCTTTCAACCAAAACCTTGAAAAACTAGCAAAATCTTCACATGTAAAACCTAACCAAAAGCTTAACATAATCAACCAGTATATTTTCCCATCTCTAATTTATCCTCTGCAGGCAGCACTGCTCGTAAAAATTCCATTGTATGTTCTGGATGGTCTTAATGTTATTATTAGACGGACGGAAAAATAAATGGTTGGACATCTAGTTCTAGTGATATAGATAGGTACAGGAATCACACCTTCAATGTGCGAGGGAAGCTGTTTATATCGATAAGTTGTGGAACTGTTCCAGGAATAACGTGATCACTGATAATAATAAGCAATATATACACGGTAGACAGAGAAACAATATTCTTGCTCACTCTGTGGCCTTATTGCAGCACCAATTTTACAAGAGTGCCAACACCTGATATTCTAATCAGAAAATACCACTGGATTTGAAATTGTAAAAAAATAATGTCTATTAATGAATTGTCCTAACAAGGATTGAGGGGTGTGCTGTGCCATAAGTCATCTTGGGGGAAGCCAAGTACCTATATTGAAAATAAATATATTGGTAGTTTCAAATCACAGTGGGTTGCAAGATCAATTACCTCTCGTCAATTTGAATTATCACCAGGTCCCCACTAGTACTAACAATTCCGTCCACATTTACATTGGCAATCCTGTCAATCAAACCTCCAGCCACAATACAGTATTCACACATTATATATATTTTATCTATTGCAGCATGTAGCTTATTATATAATTCCTCTTTTAGCTCTCTTTTTGCCCTCCCCTCCCCTGTGCATACCATACCATACCATACCATAAGTGAAGGGTTCTTTTAACATAAAACAAGAGGAGTTGAAATGAGATTTCCACGCTATCTTAATCTTTGCCAGTCTGGATGCAGTTCTCATATGCTGGGAGTAGAGTAGAATAGTGCATAGTCTTCCATTTCTAAGATGACCTTCAATTTCTTTTTAGATTCAAGAATGACAGCTATATCTACATCTGCAGTCCTTAGTTACTTAAGAATGTTTCCTTTTCTTCTAATTTCAACTGTTAAATCATTGTTCTTTTCCGGCCAAGAGTCGTCATGGAACAATCAGTGTGGTTATTTCCTTATCGAGACGCTCAGTATGTTTCTCTAGAACAGATTACCAACCAGAAGCACATTCCCCAACTAGGAGAACAGGACACCTCGGTTAATGTAACCATATTATTGCCATGCGAATCGTGTTATTGACGCCAGGTATTTGTCTTCACCCTTCCCTCCGATGGGGGTAGGATTGGTTGATTTCATTGACTGATGGACTCCCAACTAGAGCATTTATTGAGGTATAACAGTTTTACCTACTCGACATCAGTGCGCCATACAATGCCTAGAAACCATATAAGCCTACTGATCCTTCTCCTTTATCTGGCCTTAGGACCGGCTCCAGGAAATCTGAGACATTCGTAGAAGCGGAGTTACAATAATAATAGTAATAATAATAATAAGCAATATATACACGATAGAGAAACAATATTCTTGCAAATTTTTTAATGGGAGAGAGCTGTGATTCAACAAAAAACAGCAGATTCAATTTACAGAAATATCATTTTGAAGTCCTAGAATAAAATAATAATTATGAGTGAATATTTTAATATTTATACGTAAAATCAATGCTGTATACAGTAGGTAAGTTAATACTATGGAACGTAACATAAAACAAAATGATGATAATTTGTATTTTTATGAACATGAACACTTTATAAATTATTACAGGGAATGCAATAACAAATAATTGTAAGGAATGGCAATTTGCCTGGAAGGTGAGGAAACTCCTAACCCACTTACAACAGACATTCATTGACCTATACATGGCGATCATACTGGGGATGTGGTGGCCAAACGTCTCCACTATAACTATGCTTTGGGAAAGAACCAATCAAGTGCCGATTGAATTAGAAATAAGGCGGCGGAAATGGAGACAGAAGGGACACACACTGAGGAGGCCGGAAGGTCATATTGCAAAGCAGGACCTCGATTGAAACCTGCAATGAAAATGGGGAAGAGGATGGCACAGGATGTCATGGTGACTGATCGTAGAAGAGGAAGGTGAACAACAGGTGAACATCAGTGGAGAAATCAAAGCCCTAGCTAGGAACAGAGCGAGATAGCGCTTCTTTTATGCAGCCCTATGCTCCAAATAAGCAGTTAAAAGACAAAAGACAATCCCAAGAGGAGTTAACGGACATAAGTGGAAATAATTTGCCTGACATCGTCTGTTATTGTAGATTGCCTGTAACGGTTTTGGGCTCTAGAACTGGGATACGTGCCCCCAGAACTACTTAAAATAGGCTATCTGGAGTATGAACAATTTATGGAAAACCAAACTCAGCTGATCATATTTAGGGCAATGCAACTCAGCTCTTGCAAGCTCAGAGTATACCTTTTACCTGCTGTCATCAGCCAGAATCGACCCCCGGACTCTCGTGTGCACATACTGTAATATCCATTACTGCCATGATCAGCATACACTCTCTCTTTCCAAAGACCGAACACAAATAATATGGCGGGAGAATGGAAAATTTGGGATGCGTTATGGAGAATAAAATCAGCTGATTTGTTTAAAACCCAGAGCTAAATTTCGGACATTACCCATGATAACTCAATGAGTAAAACATTTTATATCGATTGATATTGCATCAATACGCAGTAAACTTCAGTACAATAAGAAATATAAGTTACACCCACTGTAGCTTCGCATACCGAACACTTCCACCACCATATTGAAAAGAAACAAGGAAAGGAGGCAAACACTCTACAGAAAAAAGAAAGTAATCATATGAAATACCAACATCCACCATGTAACACGTACGATGCACATACTTATGATTATCCTTCATGTTAAAAGACGTTTGGGTGATCGGTCACAGTTCAGTTAATACAGAATTGTGTCATGATGGTACTAATCAGTCTCTGTATCGCAACACTTGACTAATATTATTAACATGGTAACCATTCATAAGCCATATTGGGCTGGAAAGATACCTCAAAAAGATAAGGAAATATCCAAGAACCTAACGAGGGAAACAATCCTCAATCAAGAATTTAATAGCAATAATTCCACGCCATCAAGCAAGAACAAGATATTAGGTCACTGGAAGATAAAAATTCAAGAACCAGTCTTGAAAGAAATACCTCAGTTATCAGTAATGAAACGGACTACATAGAATAAACAACAGCAGTTATGAACAAGAACGAAATTTATGATGAAGAACACGAGATTAATAAATTCCTAAGTCACATTATAAGAGCATTAAACGTAACAGAATACATTTTCACCGAAGCTGAAAAAAACATAATAAACTTGAACGCTACATCACCGCCTGGAATAGCACTACAAAAGAAAACAAGAGAGAATGTTCAGTAAAACCAATCGTTAACTGAAGGAACGCGCCAAACTACAGAATCAGTACGAAAGTACCCACAATAACACAACACCCCTCGATAAAAAAATTAAAAAAACGTATCTCACTAATAACCCCTTAGTTAATAGCCACACTGAAAAAGATACAAATGTAACCTTGCTTGAGGCTAGTGCCTTTTGACATGAAGAATTACACAATTATACCAATCAATTAAGCAATCATTAAAATAGAAACACAAACTAAAGCAACTAGCTCGTGAAACTAATGGAGGAGATAAGGAACCTACTTAAAAGAAATCTTCAATCTAAACGTGGTTCAATTCAATAATTAAATATACGCACAGAGAAAGGGTTTCGCAATGGAAATGCCACTAAACGTGCTATCAGCAGACGATTTTACAACAACTGTGCCGAGTGAGTTCCTAGAAAATACTACAACTCAACAAAGCAAATGGTACAATTGAAATTCTTAAACGACGCACCATGTGTCTATGAAATGGACTTAACAAACGAAGAAACCATACTCCAAGCAATCATTAACTTACACCACTCCATTGCATTTACCAAAGAACCCGAAACCGAGAGCGAAATAAATTATATTGAAATAAGTACAAAACGGACAGGTAACGAATTGCCATATTAAATCTAACGCAAACCTACACAAACATCGCACGCAGTTGGCAATCACTCGAACCATCGTAGCACACATATATTAGTGGAATTCAATAACAAGGCAAGGGGCAAATAATTCCCAAAATTAAATGAAAACTTCAAAAGAGAATTCAGAATAATCAAACAAATAGGCCATGAAAATTATTCCAACCCAATAAAATACATCAAATCAAAGCCAGAAATAGAAATTAAACTACTCAAAAGGCGGAGAACAACGATACAAATTCGCTCGGATAAAATTCCTCAGGATGGATACATACAAAATCACGAATTTTATCAAGAAGAAAGGCTTCGAAATAGTCTTCGAAATTAGAATTACTTTGCCAAGCATATGCAAACCGTCATTTATTTAAACAAGACTCGTTCTCAAAATCTGGGATATATTCCATGATATGACTATACATACGGAGTTAAGTATATTACCTAAGATAACCGGGTGGACCATTCGATGCACGATACAAAGAACACAGAAGTGCGATAAAATCCGGTTCAACTTTGGCTGTATGTACACAAATGAACCAAGAGGGTCACAACTTATCAACTTATAAACAGACTTGAAGATCATAAATTTTGTATCGAACGGAAGAATCCTCGATATAATGGAAACAAATAAGATACACTTATCTAAAATAATAACTCTGATAACTGAAACGAACATACAATCATGGGGATATCACCCCACGTCACCTTACTGGAAGATATTCACAGTAATAAAAAATAAACAACATAACATTTAAGATAGGCCAGATAAAAGGGACGGCATTAAGGGAAACATGTTATTGGAACAGGATGTACTATGTATTATACCTTAAAAACAAAGGACGGTATCACGGCAGTATTATAAAGTTCAAGACGTTTCGGATAGACTATTTGCACTTAAAATGACTTTATGCTCGGTGGAAAAACAGATCTTTAATTTAAAATGTAAAAAATATTATAACATACAGGACGTTTCTAGAACTGGCTAACACAGAAATATCTCACAAATGGGACCACAAACACATTACCGTGCAAGGTCAGACAGTGAAAGGGGAGAGATAATGAGGGACGAGTCTCGCAACGAATATTGTCCTCCGTTCATATCGGACCGTAAGATGTGACAAAAGCTGAACATGAACAAACACCACGTCTCCCAAAGAAGCAGCTAAGCTCATTAAAGCACGTTAGAACATTATCTTGACCATTAATTAACCTTAAGAGGGGGGCGAAACTTGGGTCGTGAATAGCCTTTTAATTCCAGAAATGGCCACCTGTGAGGTGAGCGCTATTGTCGCCTAATCTGCATTACCGACCAGACCACAGAGTAGAGCGCGTACAGTGGCAGGTGAGAGAGAGCGTTTTGGAAATAAAGAGACAGAGACACTCACTGCGATGTCGCCAGACTGCTCTTCCCGCAGTGTTGCTAATTACTATGAAGCAAGTCAGTAAGCATTCAACCTCCACTCAGCCGACTTCTCAGTTTTCTTCCCTCAGTCTTTCGGCAGGACTTACGCAACATGCCGAAGCACATGTTGTGATGCTGTCAATCGTCGCTTCGTCTGTAATTCTCTCAACGTCTGCTATTCAGAACGTATTGTTCTTTCTTGCAACATAAGATTTCACGTGCGCCCACAATTGGGTTGTACCAAAACTACACAATGTCCACGCAGGGCCGCGACGATAGAGAGCGATCTTTGGCCTCACGGTATTGACTGCCACCCCACATTTGAGTTCTTTCGGTGAAATCCTAATATTCATGTTTTTTCTTAAAATAAATTAAAATTTCATTATTTGGTTATGTGAAATTATATGGGAAAGGAAAGCTATTCGACTTACTGATTTTTCACCAACCAGGCCTTTTGCGGGGACATAATCTCATGTTATATTCATTCGTGAATTTTGTACTTTTAAATTTCGTAGCGGGCTTACATTTTCTAAGTCTCCTTTAGCACTGTAACGCTTGAAATTTCACCTGCTGCCAATAGACTACAGTATATACCTAGTTCTTTAGAAATAACTGAAATTGGACCCAACGTTTTCACTCTACAACGGCCCAAGAATCACCATTGGTTTAAAGTTTACTCACTTTACCTTTCAAGAATTTGCTTGGACTTATTTAAAAGACTGATATAGCAATTAAGAAGCCGTGGTTTTCTCTTTCGAGCCCTTCAGTACGCTCGGGGCACATGGCTGTAGCCCCATTTGCCCCTCCTTCTCGTCGGACCTGTGTCCGCGTTGTTTTGCTATTTCATCAATTTCGTACGTACAATGAGCGGATTTGTGAAGTAACAATTCCACTGTGGTTTGTGATGGGTTGTGGGAAAAAAATATGTCATCTCATAGACATAATGTAAGCCTTTCTGTTATTCGAGGTCGGAGCTTTGTTAATTTTCACTGAGTGAATGCTCACATTGTCCATAATAACTGAATGTGGACGGAGGTCTGGCAGTAATTATTCAGTAAACCTTTGTTTAAAACGAGCGTGTCTCTTCTGAACGGCAATTGTCAGATTTCTCAGAGTTCGATACTAACCCTCCTTTGGTCGCGTAGATTACTATTGTAATCAAGGTTCATTTGTTTTATATCTACAAACATAATACACTCGATTTTGGTACATTCTGTTCAGTACCTTTCCAATAAGTTCTTCACATTACACTCACCGCGAAATGTTACACCAATGACCACTATATAGCGTGCCAGTGGTGTACCAAATATTCAATTGTATTCCACGCGACTATTTGCGGAACTACGCTTCAACTCTTGGGTAGAGCCCTCCTCGGATAAACAAAGCGTTATCCGCATCCGCCCCGCATCCGCACATTTGTTATCCGAATCTACTGGCATTACTATAATATTTTTAATTAGATAAAGCATAACGCTTTAAAGCAACACATTTACACATTTGAGAAGAAAGTCGTTCCTTTAGGCTTTGTATCTCAAGTGCTATGTTTAAAATAAATGTTATCCAGCCAGAATTGCAACCCTTTTCAGTTGAGAGTGTTAATTATGCTTAATGACTTAATTTGAATGAGATTAGCTTAAATAATAATCTTACATTTCTCATGAAAATAACATAACGGAAAACATATGTCATCTCATAGACATCCGGGTCCTAGTAATGAAATTCAACAAGTTCGGATTGTATTCTAAAAGCTATCCGCAAATTTACTCCAAACATTATCCGCAGCTTATCCACTATCCGCACAGCCATGCAAACTATAATGCATGGCGAAAAATGTTGCGAATATCCGCATCCGCGTGGGGCTTTACTCATGGGCACCCATAGGGGAGGGGAAAGACGGGGCCATGGGCCCCGCCTGGAATCCCGAGAATATTTCGACTGTTCATTGTCACACCAGTTTATTTTATAAATTGAGGATACTGATAGTTAACTGATTTAGATGTAGGGATAATTCCACAGTTTTATTTAACTTAGTAATTTGGAATTATTTGAAAATATCTCCAGTTATTTAGAAAATCGGCGAACTGGATTAACATTACCATTTTAATGAACTGCTTGATTTTTATTTTACTTGTTCTTAAGAAATGAACATTATGACGATGTTTCACAAAAGAAATAAAAAACTCCTCCCATTCATGCCATGAAGATAATTATGTACCCGACGGTTTTAGAGCAGCCAAATAATGAATAACACGAAGCAAGTAAGAAGTGAAACTTAATTGCTGGGCGGAGGTACGTATCATCATCAGATAGTGACAGGTAGGTAAAGAAATGAAAAATACAACTTGCCTCCCCCCTCCCGGAAAGAAATCCTGCGGGTACCCATGCTTGTATAGCATTGTATAGAATTGGGAAACTGAATATATTAAGGAACACTTAATTGTAGAAAAATACTCATCTGTTCGCAAATATTTCATGTTTTTAATCAATACGGGAAACTGCCAAATTTCTTTCAAAAGTTAATATTAGATAAGTTTTTCATGTTGTGTCAAAATATTTGGTATTTCATGTATTTGTCATGGAGGAAAGAAAGAGAGGAGTTGCCCAGAGCTCGTGTCAGTGAAGCAAAGCGCTGAGTCTAAAGTGGGCGTAACTTAGTGTTCTGTGACTTGTATGCAGCAGAGCATTGTGCATGGTTATTTCGGAGTTTTTTCCTAATAATGGCGTGGAGTGCCTATGGTGGTACGAATCGACAAAACAGAACATAACCAGAAAGCATAAAAATATAGTAGCCCTATTATTTACCATACTTGAAAGTTACAATATCAATTGAAGCTGAACCGTTGTAAGTTGCATCCATGCAATTCTGTTGCAGGTTGAGTTTATTAATATTATATTATATCTCACGACTGGAAAGCATGGAGATCTGCATCAAACCAGTCGAAAGACTGAAGACTCAAACAACAAAACATTATGTTGCATTAGCCAGCGCAGCGAAGGCATCTCCTTCCGGTTCTTTCCTCTATGGTATTTGTCTATGAATAGTATATTCAGCACACTCCATCCTTCTTATAAAATCGAAAATCAAAATTTTAAAACAAAAACAAAAAGAACAAATGAAATACCCATTAAAAATTGGCCTACGATTGTAATCCATGCGACTACTCACGTTGCATTTCGAGCCGACTGTCCTAACCAAAAATTCCAGTCCTCCGGAAACGTCGCTCATTTTCCAGAACATTGACCTTGTATAATTTTGACTTACATTACGCTTCATCAAGGTAATAAATGCAGTAACTTATGTCCCTGATTCAGCGATCTCGTACATTACGGTACCGGTACCCTCAAAAAAACAGTTCTCGCCGCTATGATGTCACTCCTTTTCATGAGTAGCTTTTTCTCGTCATGAGTTTCCTCATATTTTTAGTGCTACGCTTATCTTATACTGTAGGTTCATAATTAGTTAAAATATAAGAAACTACCAGAGTATTATTGTAGGACAATACTGTTAAATCACAATAGACATGAATTTTATACAGCGTACTTTTTTCGGTCTAGCGACATAGCCGCGCAGCGGCAAAATGGATATGTAGCCGGGTGCGAGAGATATAGTGCTGCTATGTTGCTAGATGGACAGGGGTAGATGACCACGCAGTTCCGCCCCTTAAAAAAACAACAATAACGAACTTGCTAGATGGATAAAAAAAAGGACCCAGTACTTTTAATTAATAAGTGTATGATAAAAAATGTTTCACAATAAATTATACTTAAACTCCTTGAATTAATAACACTGTATACAAAAGATTAACCTACTAACAGTTCGTTTAAAAAACGAAAGTAAACACAATAGAATCCTATTCAACGAACACAATACATCAGCTGTAAGTCTTGTTCTCAGCGCTAAAAATAACTTGTCACTCTGCCTTACCGACCCATTACGCCTGCGCTCTTGCGGCTAAGTAGCGAACTTCTTCGGCAGCGGCATTACGACTGAAAGTGTAGAGCATTAAAAACTGCTTATTTTATAGAAACACGCAGGAGAAAAGCAAGATTCATCTCTATAGAAGCATTCTTAAACAAATACCCTTTACAACCATGTAACTTTTCATCAATTTTGACAGTCACATTGATTTTTAATTTCTGAAGTAAAATCGGTGAAAAAAAGGCCTTGCCTTATGGGAAAATTGCTTCTCAGTTTCAATGATACAAAATGTTATTATCAATGAAATCTCATTTGAAAAGTTTAATGCGTGCTATTGAAGGTATTTACGTGATTTGAAAGTGAAGTTTTGTTTAATTTCAGCCATTAGCCTATTTAAAACGTAGATTTTAACTCTCTCTCAATGCTATAAGCTGAGCCTGCCACGAGCGGCCGGCCGGCTGACTTTAGCGCCCTCTTAACAGAGTATCGCACTAAACAAGTTGAAGCCACTGACATTATCATAACAAATACTATTAAACTGGACAAATTACGTAAGTTTACATCAAATTTGAGTAACTAAGTGAGTATATATATATATATATATATATATATATATATATATATATCTTACACCACAACATAGATGAATAGCCTGAAGGTAAAGAATCCGATGACGATCACATGACGATAGAAAACTGGTAGAAAATGAGGACGTGAATATTAACCGCATGCAATTTTTTCAGGTTTAGGGAATTATAACCATTACTATGTGTGTACAATCGTGTTGACCGACTGAAAAGCATTGAAAATTCATGTCAATCAAATTGACGGATTTTGCCAACTATGGATTGTTTTTACAAAGTCAAGTCTTACTTTTACTGTGGCATTTGAACGTTAAGTATGAAAGTGGCTCACTGGACAAATCTCTTACTGCTCTACGGCTATTATCTAATGATACCTCATTGCAATATTTATTAGGGCATATGACCTCGTTGTAACGCCCCTTAAACAACACTTACTAACTATAACCTATATTCATTTATTTATGTGTTTGCAAACAGAGACAAGAATTTCCATGTTTCATTTTAAACATCAGTATCCTGGTTAATTTTGCTTGGCCCCAAGTGTAAAAGTGTCCCTTGTTGTCATATGATTTACAAATAATAAATCATTACGAGCCTTGCAGTAGTGTTTCATCTGACATGTTATTCGAGTAATTCCATATTACTTAGTCGCATTTTTTAAAGAATGAACTCATAGTGCTACCTTGTGCCAGCAAACATGAAAGATTCCTTCGTTTTATTACCACCGGTAAGTTATCATTACTATTATTTCTGCAATAACTACTTGTAAAACTCCAGTGACAAATCCTTTCAGCAAATATGATATAATAGTGCAGTATTTTTGCCGACAGTACCTCGAGTGCTTACATTAAATATGAATGCAGCAAAAGTAGTAATATTTAATAAATCATAAATTTTTTCAGCAAATATGATATAATGAATATTTTCACACCAAATAACGACAGCTTGAAGATGATTTATTGTAGGAATATCTGTAATGGCACCTCCAAACCTTGAGGTAAAACCGTATGCGATTTACTTTCGATATAGCCAACAGTACGTCGTTGTACTAATCTCTGCCACCACGCGCTACTTGCAAAACTCCTGTGCCAAATCCTTTCAACAAATATGATATACTATAATGAATATTTTCACACCAAAGAACGACAGTTTGAAGAGGATGAATTGAAGGAATATCTGTAATGGGGCCTCCAAACGTTGAAGTAAATCTTATGCGATTTACATTCCACATAGCCGACAGTATGTCGTTGTACCAATCTCCAATCTCCGCCACCGCGCGCGCTCATTGTTTCCGTTGCATTTCCGTCCCTTTTTTTACAAAATCATCCCCACACAAAAATATACAGCAACCGAGTGGAATGATGTTTCATATTAAAAATATCCAGCAACCTAGTGGAAAGATGTTCAACATCAATAAGTCGTGAAAGTTAACGTTATAATTCTATTCAGAAGGACTACATTAAAATGCTCCTGACTAATATCCCTTTGTAGTAAATTTTGCATGTTTTAAATATCACTTGCTTGTGTAACAAGTTATCATGCGAGTATTCCAATGGCATATACTCTGTCTCATTTGTATTATATAGATACAACCAAATCCCGCTATAGGTTAAGATATGTTTAAAAATTCCATTTCATATGAATTTTTGTTTCGCATCATAATACATGAATATGCCTTCGCGCCAACATGTACTGATGTTTGTCTCTCTTCAAATATCCTTGCTCAGCAAATTTATCTCCGCCCTTACTACACTATTGTAGCGTGATGCCACTATGAATACACATGCGGTTCTTCACTACCGTTCTCCGAGCGAATTTGTCTACATATAAACTTCGCGGGTTAGCATGTGAGCTGCCAGAATGTGATTGACAGTTCTCGCCTCGCCATGTGGTTTGAGAACGAGGTTGCCAAACTGTACAATCCAGAGATACAACTGACCAGGCACTGAAGCACGTGGACTGTAATATTGCAACGCAGAGTATTATGACATCAACTATGGGAATATGGATTGGCCAAGAGGCAGAGGGGTGATGACTGACGTGGAATTTCCGGCCAAATGTCAATACCATTCTGGCAGCTCACAGAGTATACTTCAAATGTCTTCCTTCAGCAAACCTGACTTCGGATTTAACACACTGAAATAGTTTCTGGCCACTATTGGTTAATATATACGTTCTCAAATATACTCGCAGAGCAAATTATACTTCGCATATTTGTATGATATAGGGAAACATGTGTTTTTTTAACTTCCTTTCATGGCAAACTTACGACCCTTTGGGATAACGAGTGGGACTCAAATGCATTCTCTGAGTAAATTTGACATCGCATGTACCGCTATGACTCAACATGTGCGTCTATAAAGACCCTCTCCGATTGAATTTAGCTTGACGTACACTATGTGAGTATGGCCTTTAACCGGTTTGGCTCAACATGTCTTCCATCAAATTTCCAACAAATTAAAATTTTGCTCGACAATATGCTAGAGAGATATGGGTGAACATTCGAATATTCAAAGTTCCTTTCACCGAAAACTTAACTTTGCATATAGAACATTAAAAAGACCATACACCGGTATGGGTTATCAAGTTAGTTATCAATTCCTTCCCCGAAATATTTACGCTCATGAATATGGCTTTAAGCCAGTATGGATAGCCAAGTGTGTCTTTGAAGGTCCCGCTTGAGCAAACTATGCTCGACACACTGATATAGTACTTGAAGATGGTCCTTGATCAGTATGGGTCAAGATATGTCTCTTCAAATTTGTATAATCAGCAAATTTAGCTTGGCACACAGTACACGAGTATGGTTTCTTACCGGTATGGGTAAGCACGTGAGTCTTTAAACTTCCTTTCCTGGCAAACTTGACTTCACATATAGCACATTGGAAATTCTTAACGCCGCTATGGATTAACATGTGCGATGTCAAATGCCCCTCTGAGCAAACTTGACTTCGCATATACTACACGGGTACGGCTTTATTCCGCTATGGGTTACCATGTGCGTTTTTAAATGACCACTCTTAGCAAAGTTCAATTTGCATATACTACATGAATAAGGCCAATGGGTTAACATGTGCCTTTTCAAATTACGTCTCTGAGCAAACTTGAATTTGCATATACTACATGAGTATGGCTGTATGCCGCTGTGGGTTAACATGTGAGTGTCTAAACAAATCTTTCTGTTAAAACTTCGTTTGCATATACTACACGAGTACAGGATAAGGCCACCAATAGTAGCTAAATGATTCTCGATGCCAATATCTATTTGCGAGTCTTCCTTAGATTGAAGATTGAATAAAAGTGCGCCTGTATCAGTAGTAAGGGTCTTCTCCGCCTTGTTGCATGTAGATTTCCTCGGAAGACAGTATCGTTCAGATATCGTGCTAATATATTTTCCTCCAGTCTTATTTAGTGTGTTTAACTTGCTGACAACAGGATCCGACGCGTCTGAAGATACGAGTCTGAAAAAAAAAGTGCTGGGAATGTATGCACTGCCTTTTAAATGGTAGATAAAAACACTCAATTACTTTTAGAAAATGATACCTTAATTAAAGCAGACATTTTCAATTCTAATTTGCTAAATTACCAGTTTCTGAAAATTATCAGATTTATTTGTGATGTACGGTACATTATAAATACTGAATCTAGTAGACATGTAATTACAGTTTTCCATGTTTCTACAATAATATTTTACGCTTAAGATAAATATTTATACAAGAATACACAACATTCGGGACTGAAGAATATAACAACGTAATAAAGACTTGATGCTCTAAGTTGGACTATTACCAAATTATTAAACACCGTAAATCCACGACATGTTCGACAAAAAGGAAAAGAAAATTATCACACCAGGTTAAATTATTGAACAATTTCCAACGTCCGAATCAACTTATGCTCAATTGATTTTCCTAAATTCGAAATACCGCAGCATATTAATTAAAAAAACACAACACAGTATAAATTTCATAGGTTATAAGATCTAGGAGGTAAGTCTGTATACGATATACACCTTCGTTATAAGGAGATAAAGACAATTACAAGAATAAAGAACAATCGTGACTGAATGACCATAATAATAGAATAAGGACTTGATGTTCTAGGTTGGATTATAGGTTATCAGTTCCTGAAGGTTTATCAACATACGATATACATCTCCATTACAAAGAAATACAGTTATAAAGAACAAAGAAATATCAATCCCATTTCATGAATATCTAATACAGAGAAATAAAGAATACCCATCTAAAACAATAATATAAGAACATAACATCCGAATAAATCAAATAAATTCATGACTAAAACAACAGTGATAAAAAACGGAGACTACACAAATTTACCAAATACTTCAGCTTTGTGAAACTACATTAGAAAACTTTTACTAGTTATTAAGACGATGAATTTACAAAAGAAAACTATAATTACTATTCAGCAGCACACATGATAACCTACAATACATATTTTCATAGAAGAAAGGAAGAAAACTTTTAATAGTTATTTTGAAGAAGGGGTTTACCAAATGAAGAACATTATTACTAATCAGTGACACCTATAATTACCTATATTAAAATTTTCATAGATATTTTCAAAAGATTATAATACTATTTTTCAAAGATATTTTCAAAGGATTATGTCTAATATTTTTTCTAAATTAATTCTTAATTCCTATTGTAAGGATATCCATTTCCTAGTTAAGCCTACTTAGAATAAGTTATATTTATGTACTTAAGATGAAACCAATGAGTTTTGAAACATGTACACATACTCTGTAGAAAATAGACAAAGTGTTTTTTAGGTATTGATTTGGCGAATATTATAACATAAGAGTTTTTAGCCTATTTTCATTTATGCAAAAGTAGGCTTATGAGATCACCTTGAGTCCGTGTGTGCGTGCGTGTGAAATTCATGAGTGTGTCCCCGCCCCCCCCCCCTAATAAAATCTAAATGTCTGGAGCGATTTCAAAGAAACTCGGTAAGTTCATAGCACTATTGCGGGCAACCCCGACCAAGCCCTTCAAATTTTGATACGTCTCACAAATCCAACATGGCGGCTGTGCGAAATATTTCACCAGTATTCAATATCTCCGAAACTATCACGGATTTCTCCCTGGAATTTTGTACGGTGATAAAGGGAACTACTAAACGTTCACCTATGTGACTTCTGAAAACCTGGTAACTACAAAACCAACATGGCGGCCAAGTGAAGTTGCGACTTTTAAATAGACATTACTCGCGATTTAACCAACCAAACGCAATGAAACTTGGTACAGTATATGTTTGTACACATTGTAATGTACCGACATCTAACTTCGTTCAATTGTTTACATAACCTCAAGATGGCGGCTGTGCAAAATATTTGACCGGCATTCTATATCTCTGAAACTATTACTGGTATTACCCTGAAATGTTGTACGGAGATAAAGGGCACTACTGGAACTTCATCTATGTAACTTTCAAAAACCACTAAACGAACATGGCAGCCAAGCGAAGTTGAAAATTGTAAATAGACTTTTCTCGCGATTTAATGATCCAAACGCAATGAAACTTGGTAAACAGATGATTATACACATTGTAATGCACTGGTATCTAAGTTAGTTGCATTGTTTACAAAACCACAAGATGGCAGCTGTGCGAAATTTTAAAATCTCGTTTTTACTTCTTGTGTCCTAATCATGCGATTGAAGTTTAAATACTACACGTACACAATAATCTTCAAGTAACAGTACATAACTCTAAGACCTACGTATATAAAAATCCAACATGGCGACCATCCGCAATATTTAGTCGGTTCTCAATATCTACGAATCTATCACAGCAATCAAACTGAAATTTTGTATGATAGTGGCAATTAACAAGTAGGATATATGAAAATTGGTTTTAGTTCTTCACGGAACGACTTGTTAATTATTCTATCAATAGGGATTTACGCAATTTGATATCATGGCAAATATTTTCGCTTAGGCGTCTTTTGACCAAACTACAAGGTCATCAGCAAATTAGTTGGAAAATAGCGTCCGTGTATGTGTGGAAATAGATCCCCCTATCAATTCAAACACAACTAAACCAAATCGAACCACCTTTGGTACAGAGAGAGAACTCAGTGTCATGTTGTACATCGCCGCTATCATAACAAAAAAGAAATGGCGCCCACCAAATTGTTCCGAACTTAAATCAAATTGCGACGAACCTTGTCATTCGATCTCTACCACATTTTTCAACAATATACCTCTAGCAGAACGCGTCTTTTGACCGAACTACAAGATCATCAGCCAAATAGTTTCAAGATGGTGGATGTACGAATCATGCAAGTATTACAGCCTAACCGTAACTTACAATTCAACAAGGCCTGGCCTTACCAAATACGCCCATCATACATAAGGAGGTTTAAATTTCCCTCAAGGAGGTGACTGGTAGGATATTAACATTTAAAATAGAATATGTAGCCGCAGTAGTGACTAACAGTTCAGGCTTATCGTGTCATATCGTGCTTGTCCGTGCCGTCCCGTTTGATTAAAATGGCGGGTATTGTTTGCTCGAAAATTCACATATTTCCGTAACTTTGCAACCCTTTTAGGAATGTACTGAACAAAATAATACATATTTAGTATCAAATGGTTTATAGAAGCGGCAGAAAAAGCTATTGAAATCATTGATTGCCACACAAAATTGTATGCAGTTCTAATAAGCCAGTTTTACCCAAATATTTCTGTAGCGCATGTATGGCTAAGTGGTACCGAACTGGGCTCATAGGCTAGAGGTTCGTGGATCAAATCCCAAAGCAAAGTCTACTCCGTACATACCATGGAGGCCCTGGGAGTAGTAGAAGGTAGAGGCTTCCACTTTTTGTGACATCGGCACTAGATGGGTTGGAGTTATCAGCTCCATACCCGGCCGTCTTTGCTCCAAGGAATTAGCCTGGTAATAATTTCTGGTGTAGACTGAGTGATCAAATCCCAGCAGGTTCAAATATCTTAATTCGTTTTTTTTAATTTATTGATTTATAACTACTCACACGTTATAATGTTAAGCATATAGAGTGCGTATTTGCAATCGAAAATATTAAATATATATACTTATAACATCACATATTTCAACACTCAACAGCAACGTTTGAAATTCGTTTCCTTGACCCGCGGTAGAGTCTATTGTTGTTGTTGTTTTTGTTGTCCATTCTTTACAGGTTTTGCAACATCATGGTCTTGTAGCCCCGTGTACTTGGGGGTGTGTAGAAGTTGTCTGATAACCTGTGTCACTGTGATGTCTGTAGGCCTAAAAGGGTGTGTACTTTCATATGATGACGGATTTGGGTAGGAAGCCGTTGTTGTTATTCTTACATTTTAAATGCATGGACATCACGGTCATTTAACCTGTGTACTTGGGCGAGTGTTGAGTTTTGTCTGATAACCTGTGAAATTGTGATGGCTGCATTAGTGTGTGAGGATTCAATCAATCAACATCTAATATCTGTAAAGCACGCTGTATTTCAACAAGCTACTACAACCAACATTCAATTATACTTCTTGAAATAGACAAAGAGTTATAACTATAACCATGCATTAACGAGAAAGTAGGCTATATATTCTTTACTGAACATCTTGTTTTTATCCGATATTTTCACTTATGCATTCATAAAAGCAAAACAAAACTTTCTTTCATTATGATGTCCACTTACTGTCTTAAATGATTTCCACTTGCATCACTTTCTTCATCCTGGACTTCTTCTGTCATATCCTAGGGACAAGATGGAATAATTTATTTCTTTGCTATCACGTTACATAATATACATAAATAACAAAATATGTAATTGTACAGCACAACCTTATTGAAGATAAGATATATTCACTTAACAACTACCAGACCCTAGTTTCATACCATCCTTCCCATCTTACAGATGATCGGTATGTCCTCCCTAGTTCTGTAACATTTAATACACAAACAAGCCATGAATCCGTTAGAAACAAGGTGATCATAGTGTGAGAGAAAATGCTGAGATCACTGCCTTAATGTTCCAGATGAGTGGATATGATCCACACCGTCGGCCAATGGAAATAACATCCTTGAGCATTATGGAAAAATTAACATTTAAATTTGTATTTTTAGCTGTAAGACCAGAAGGGGTCATAGAATAAAGTACATATGTGTACCAATGAGTACAAGCAAATAGGCCTCCAATATTTGTACCAGCACATCTTTTGAAAATGACGGTCTAACATTATATAGACACACTACCTATACAAAATTTGGTTAGATATTTTTAACAAAACACTGCAGTTATAGATAGGTAATAAATTTTCAAAAGAATCCGCCAATTCCGTGTTTCAAGACGGGAAGTAGATACAGGCCAAGGAAGATATTGGTGAACTAATAGAGAAGTTTATTTTAAAATGCGTCCATGAATGTAGTATAACGTCACTTAATACGCTTACAAGGACGGATTTCCTATAATAATCAGTAGTAACAGAAATTCTAGCACGAAACTGTTTTGAATCCAACCACTATAGTTCCTAAGAGCTCAGCACATTTCCAATACTACATTAGTTAAATGTGAAAGAAGAGTGGGTATGATCCCCACCATCAGCCAAACTACTCGTATAAAGAGTTTTATATGGTTCCCAAAGTTCATCTCCAGGCAAATGCTAGTACGCATATGAGGCCATAGTCACTGCTTTGCAACTACTTACCATATTTCATTCATTTCAATCTTTATTAACACCTCTTTAGGACAGGAATTTGAAGTAATCATCATCGGCTTTAACTCGATTCCTTCAGTCCAGTTTGTGGATGTGTTTACGGTGACTAAAGAGTCCAATCCTGGCATGGAACAAGCGTTCACACAAGTCAAGGAGGACGTGGTTGGGCTGCTCAAAGTTTCCTAGCTTGACGCTTGGCCTCTTCATGTGTGCGTCGATCCCTTTCAAACGGTTTTACAGTATCCGAGATGGTACGGCGCCAAGTTGAGCGGTCTTCAGCCAGCATGTCCCAGGTTTGTGAATCAAGACCTGTCAATTTCAGGGTCTGCTTAAATTGGTCCTGGTAGCGCTTCTTAGGAAAACCATGAGGTCTGGTGCCATAGCATAACTCACCATATAGCATTTGACGAGGTAATCTCACATCATCCATCCGATGGACATGACCAATCCATCTAAATTGGTGACCTATTATGGATGATTCTATGCTGCTGATGCCGGCCCCGTGGTGTTGGGGTAGCGCGCCTGCCTCTCACCTGGAGGCCCCGGGTTCGATCCCCGGCTCCGTCAGGGATTTTAAAACTGACGTGAGGGTTGGAGCGGGGTGCACTCAGCCTCGTGAGGACAAACAATTGAGTAGCTGTCTGACAGTGAGACAGCGCCCTGATCACGAAAACCAAGATTAACGGCCGAGGGGACCCGACGCGCTGATCACGCGTCACCCCAATATCTGCAGGCCGAATGGCTGGGCAGCGGTCGCTTGGTCGGCCTTAGCCCGTTATGGGCTGTATAGTGCCAGGGGTTGACTATGCTGTTGATTTGAGCCTTTTCCAGAACAGCAATATTGGTAATGCGGTCTTCCCATTTAATCCTCAGGATTGATCGAAGTTTTTGTAGGTGGAAACGCTCAAGCTTCCTAAGATCACGTCGGTAAAGGGTCCACGTTTCACAGCCATACAACAATGTAGAAATGACTGCTGCTTTGTACACCATAAGCTTTGTACTTATGGACAGATCTTTATTCATGAAGACCCGGTGCGCTAATCATCCATATGCTGCATGGGCTGCGCCAATTCTCTTATCCACATCCTGCTCACAGGTACAGCTCACAGAAATGGTACTGCCAAGGTACGAGAAGTGGTCTACCTGTTCTAATGGCAAATTTGAGATGGAGATGTTGAACTGAGGAAGGGGTGTGCCTGGTGAAGGCTGCGCCAAGACTTTAGTCTTATTGATACTTATGGCAAGACCAAAGCGATCACATGCACTTTTGTAACAATTAACTGACTCTTGCAGCTCTTCTGGTGTGAGAGTTGGCGACGCAGCATCATCTGCATACAACATGTTAGTAACCTTAGTAACCCGAGTTTTCCTCAAGGAGCGGAAACGAGTTAGGTTGAAAAGCCCTCCATCAAAACGATACTTGAACTCCTCACCTGGGATGTTTGTGGGTGAATCATAAAGCATTGCAACCAAGTACAGCGCGAAAAGCGTTGGAGCCAGTACACATCCTTGTTTCAGTCCACGGGTAATAGGAAATTCATCAGACATCTTATGACCTGTCATGCCATCATGGAGAGCCTTGATTAGATCTACAAAACGCTGAGGGCAACCAAACCGCTTCAGCACCGCCCGCATGGCTGA
This sequence comes from Meconema thalassinum, assembly GCA_946902985.2. Classification (NCBI taxonomy): domain Eukaryota; kingdom Metazoa; phylum Arthropoda; class Insecta; order Orthoptera; family Tettigoniidae; genus Meconema; species Meconema thalassinum. The sequence continues at coordinate 450,024,573 of OX336394.1, read as the reverse complement.
TCTTGGAACCGAATCAAATGCCTTTTCAAAGTCATAAAAGACTAAGAAGAGTGGATTCTGTTGTTCTCTACATTTTTCTCGTAGCTGTCTCACACAGAAAAACAAGTCAGTTGTGCTTCTGGAAGCTCTAAGTCCGCATTGCGACTCTGGGAGGATCTTCTCAGAGATAACCTTGAGGCGGTTAAGTAGAATTCTTGCAAGAATCTTCCCCACAATTGATAGCAGTGATATACCACGGTAGTTGCCACTAACACTGCGATCACCCTTTTTAAAGATAGTGACGATGGTGGCATTCTTTAGGTCTCCAGGTGCCTTTCTTGATTCCCATATTCTGAGGTTAAGGGTGAAAATCCTTGTTTTGAGGGAATGACCTCCGGCTTGAATTAGTTCCAGAGGGATGTTATCTGGGCCAGGTGGTTTTCTGGGCTTCAATTGGGTGAGAGCTGCACTGAATTCATGATAAGTAGGAGGTACTGCCAACCACAGTTGTTCAGGTTGTTGCGGCACATCACAAAGGAAGTCTTCAGCAGCTGCTGATGGACGATTTAGGAGATTGGAGAAGTGCTCCTTCCAGCGTTCCAAGATTTCTTGACTATCAGTAAAGGTAGTAGAATTATCAGCGCTTTTCAGTGTACCTGATGACGAGCGAGATGGTCCATATATTTCCTTGAGTACGGCATAGAAGTTCCTCAAGTCTCGAGCATCCGATAGTCTCTGCAGTTCATGAGCCTTCTGTTGCCACCAAGTATTTTTAATCTGCCTTATCTGCGTCTGGCATTTACCCTTGAGTTCCAGTAGTTTATCTCTCTTTGTGTTGGAAGTTGGGTCTTGAAGATGGGCAAGATAGGCATTCCATTTGGCATTGATGAGAGACAGAACTTCCTCATTGTTATAATCAAACCAGTCTTGTCTTTTCCGCACTATAAAAGCAATGGTTTCCTCAGCTGACTGTGTGATAATCTTCTGTAGTGCGGCCCATTCTTGCTGAATGTCATTTGTTACTGGGTTTTCTGATAACTGGGTGACGATCCAGTTTCCAAAATGTTCATACATGGATTCATCCTGAAGTTTGGATGTATTAAACTTTTTTCTGGGCAAATTTTTGATGATCCTAGGTGGTTTAGGTCTGATGGATATCCTGAGCTTACATATAAGAAGTTTATGATCTGTCCAACAATCGTCTATATTCCTTGCTGTTCTGGTAATAAGAGTGTTCTTCTTATCACATTGCCGGGTAATGATATAATCAAGAATGTGCCAATGTTTGGAACGAGGATGTATCCACGTGGTTTTGAAGCGGCTAGGTAGCAGGAACTGCGTGTTGGTAATGAAAAGTTCGTGTTCTGCACAAAGACCAAGAAGCAACAGACCATTGGGATTACATTTTCCAATTCCCTGTTTGCCCATCACATTATTCCATAGTCTGTGATCTTTCCCAACTCTGGCATTGAAGTCACCGAGGAGCAAGAGTTTATCTGCAGATGGTACCTTGGAGATGATTTCACTTAGCTGATTATAGAACTGAGCCTTTACTTCATCATCAGAATCTAAGGTAGGAGCATAGGCAGAGATGAGTGTCATAAAGGAACCTCCTGAGAGTGGTATGCGGAGAGTCATGAGCCTTTCGCTGATTGCAATGGGCGTAAGTTGGTGATAATTTACCAGTTTGGTCTTCACAGCGAATCCCACACCATGAATACGACATTCACCCTCCTCCTTTCCTTTCCAGAAGATGGTATCCTATTCCAGATTCAGTAATCTTGCCTTCAGAAGACAGCCAAGTTTCACTGAGAGAAGCAATGTCAACGTTGAGTCTTGATAACTCATGGGTTACGAGAGCTGACCTTCTCTCGGGTCTAACGTTATTGTCCAAATCAAGCAAAGTTCTGATGTTCCATCATCCAACAATCAATTTGTGATTCTTTACTGTTTTTGAGTTTCGACCGCATGAGGGGTGACCTGCTGAGTGCGGTTGTCCAGCCGGACCAAGATTGTGACTTCCGATGTTTAGCCCACCTTTTCTAGGGCCTTCCCCATGAGGGGTGGGCAGCGGTGATCCTAAATAGGCCTGCCCAAACACAGATGCAGGACCGAATTCCTGAGTAGTCACAGAGTTTCCGGAAGATGACCATCACACATCTGCTGCCAACGTGCAGGTCCGAACTAGGGGCTTCCAGTTACACCCATAACCTGCCCCCACCGTCCATATCCCATCGCCGTTGGACTTTGAAAGTAAGTGACGTTCGGAAGAAGTGCCACTGGCGTGAATTTGTTTAGGGTGGATCTCAGCTTGCCTGGACGAGACCCACACACTATGATCTCTGAGCCTTATCCTGCGGCTCACAAAGAATTAGACATGCAGGACCGAACACAGAGACTGCAACGAACTGCCGCATACTCAAGTACTAATGAGGTGCGCCTTTACAGCCAGTCCATCTGGCGTGACCTCTTCCGCCTCTATGACCATTGGGAGCCATGAGAATGATTGGCTCCTCCTCCGCTCATTTATGCCGTTGGGCCAAAACCTGCCTATCATAACTATGGACAATAGTTTGCTCTATTAAACCTGAGCAATAGGCTGCCCCTTCCGCCAACCACACTGTGCCAGAGTTCACCTCTTTCACTGCAGGTACCGTTGAGGACTTCACCGTAACCCTGGCAAGGGACCCTAACAAGGCATTACCAGCCGGGCCAGCTGGACCAGGGTTTTTTAAAGAGGTGTTACTCCCCTATCACTCCCTACTTGATCATACTATATATATATATATACTGTAACACTGTAGGTTATACAGGCACACATGCTAGTGCCTATGCTATATAAGAAGTAATATACCTTTGAAGAACACTTAAAGTATTACTTAAGTAGTGGAACCCATTTTCCCTCAATTGCACTTATGAGAGCATTTTATGTCAGTCCACTTAATAGAACACATATTTATATATACAAGGTGTCCCACCTAACTCAGCGACCTCAAATATTATCGAAATGAAACAAGATGTGAAAAATCTACTTGCACAGGAATGTGGCCACGTCAGGGGGTCACACAATGGGAGGATATGCACAATCCAGGAAATTATAACAACAACACTTTTAACGCAAAGTTACCTTTTTTTAAATGGAACATACATGTTATTTCTAGAAAAATCAATATTAAACATACAATTATTGATAACAGAATTGGTTTCACTTCTCTAAACCTCGTACCTTCTGAAATAACTAAAGTTGTAGGTTACTAACCAACGACAGTGCAGAATCAATGTTTGGTGCGGTATCTCTGGCAACCGTATGGTAGGTCCCTATTTTTATCAGGGAACACTAAACGAACAGCGATGTGCATCATATCTTCAAGACACGTTACCCCTTCTCATGGAGGACGTGGGATTGTAAACTCGTGTATCAATGTGGTTCCAGCATGATGGGTGGCCCGCACATTTCGCACGTGTTGCCAGAGATGTAATGGATGAGAAGTTTCCAAATCGGTGGATAGGATGTGGTGGTCCTGTGAGATGGCCAGCACGGTCCCTCGACTTGACGCCATTAGACTACTTTCTCTGGAGCGCATTGCAAGATAGTCTATCAGGAAGTCCCAACTACAATAGCAAATATGTAACAGCAAATTACTTCGGCGTGTGCAGAAATATCTGTGGAAACACTGGGATCAGTACAACGCTCTGTTGTTCACCGTCTACAGAAGTGCATTGATTCAAACGGTGGTCACATTGAACATCCGCTGAAGTGACACAGTTTCATCAGTTAAGATGTTACTGCTTACTTGTGAATGGCTCTTCCGTGCTGGATGTAATTTAAAAACATGACGTTTCTTTAAGCTATAGGCCACAAGTTTGTTTAGGAAATCGGTAATTGTACATTTTGAACTATGTGTACAGTTCTACACATCTGTTAAACTTGACAAACAGTGTCTCCATTGCCATCCTCTACAACGTTAGTTATTTCAGAAGTTACGGGGTTTAGAGATGTGAAACCAATTCTGTTATCATTAATTGTATGTTTACTCTTGATTTTGCTAGAAAATACATGTATGTTACATTTTAAAAAGGTAACTTTGCGTTGAAAGTGATATTGTTATAATTTCCTGGATTGTGCATATCCTCCCATTGTGTGACCCCCTGACGTGGCTACATTCCTGTGCAAGTAGATTTTTCAAATCTTGTTTCATTTCGATAATACTTGAGGTCGCAAAGTTAGGTGGGACACCCTGTATATGACCAAACCAAGAACTATAGGTATACCTTTAAAATCATCCAAGTCTGCACATAATATAATTTTAGCCAATGAGAATTTAGATGCCTCCCCCATTAGTTCATTGGTAAGAGCAACAGAATGTGAATCTGCAACTCGCAGAATCAAGTCCCATATAGGTCGGATATTCTACGCGTTTCTTCAAAAGTCTTGCTCTTTCTGTACTCCACATGACCTTACAGCCTAAAACTTCCATTTATCATCAAAAACCTTGTAAAAATCAATTCAGTAATCCTTAAATACCATCTGGTGGCAATAATATCGTATGGCCTCGCGTGCCGGGTGCAAGCTTTCTTATTTGACACCCAAAGGGTAGCTTGCATGTCGAAATCTGGTGGTAAGTAGATGATAAACGGGTCATGTCTTGTAAAGAGGCATCCAATAGTAGCATGATAAAGTACTTACCTGGTTGAAATCCGAAGAGTCTGTTTCTATTTTGATGCATGAAACAAACTCTGGTGTGGGACAATCTTCATTCTTAATATCCCCAGTAAGGTCAGTATTATCCTGCAAATGAATTAATTATTTAATAAATATATTCCCTCCCATAGGTGGAATAACAACTTGCTAATGACTTGTAAAATTACAATGATAGAATCAAAAGATAAAGTTAATTTGTTTGGTTCCCAATTCCATGAATTTCTGTCAAACACAATACATCATGGAAGACCTAGATCTGTAGGCGTATTTACGTACAGAATGGATTTTTTAAGTCCATAAAATGAATTAAATGCTAGATGTTCGTTTCATTAGGTAGCATCCTCATTACATTAATCAGTTGCCGTTTATATCAATAATTTCTCGCTGTAGAATGAATGTGAAATATAATAAAATTGAGAGCGAAAATTAGATGGAACATCCAAATAAGACACTAACAGAACTAGGAATAGACGGGAATCACTTTTCATGTGAGAATGCAGCACACCAGCTTAGACCTACACAAATTAAAGTTAGTAGTATTTAAATTTTGTAGATGATGGAGACATCAGTGTATTACAATGTAATAACTAAGAAAATCAGGGCTAAAGAAAACCCGGTATATAATTGATATTCTTCAATGGTATGTGGGAAATTCGGAATAGGAATTTTAAAGAGGAAAAAATACGATAACGCTTGTCAGACAAAATCAAACGTGACAAAATCATTACAAAAAGAGTTAATTTCCCCAATTTATCATCACTTTGCAAACTTGACGAAGTATTTACCCCATATAGTTTAATTTTTCCTCTGTAGGTTCTGAACCCCATGCTTCATTCAGCTATTCGATGTTTTGTGCATTTTTACGATGCCAGAAAGTATGTCACTCGGCCATTATTTCCTATACATATCGCACCCCTTCCGCGTAATTTCAAATAATTTTTAATCAAATGCCACTCATGTGCCACCGTATGCCATTCATAGAACAAGCGATATTTCCCTGGTTAAGAAATTACGTGCAACACCGACTGCATTTAGTTATTTATAGTTAAAAAACTTAATATGCAGAGTCGTCTCTTGGTGGTAACTCCTAATTTCCTGATGAAAATGATTTGAATTCATGTCAACCCTTGAGGTGTAAAAGCACTGTACGAAGTACGTTATGGACAAATAATTCTCAGGATACGTCAGGGGGTATTGACACACATGGAGTGTATTGAAGCCAACATCACAATTTATACTATGTCTGAAGAAGTATGCGCGGTATTGTCCTCAAAACCAGAAGCCTTAGTTCAGGTCCAGGGCAGCATCTCTGAATTGTATATAACATGCACAATATTTCTCTGAAAACACAATACTATACTGTATCTCAATATCAACATACCACAGCATTTTACCCAGTTCATTCTTATTTCTTTTGTATAAATAGATGGAAATAATTTTATTGAGAGAAATTAACATCGAGCCTGAATTTGTAAACAACGTTTCAGCTACTCAATATCAATTACTTATGAACCAGAGGGAAATCAAAAGACGTTATCATCCCTGTTACTCCCACTCGTGATTCAATATCTTAAGATTCCTAATAACGTATAATAATAAAGGAATCTTGAAGTTTTATGTGACAGTCTCGTGATCATGACCCATCTACACTATCAAAACTGCGGTTGAAGATAATCGATATGATGGAACTCCCTGATAAATGCCAACCATTGGTCATGTTGAGGAATTTATTTTAGGGTGAATTTTAGAAGTCAAAATTATCCGTACTTCCAGCAATATTATCACACGGTTTTTAATAGACACATGTGTTTAGACTACTCATTCCAGTCGAACATTATTTAATTTAGATTATCATGGTAATGAATTACTACAGGTAAAGGACTGCCTTTTTATACAGAATGTAATTTTATTGAGATTAGGCAACATAATTTATTACAATATTAAGTATTCCAGAGTTCATTAATACAAGTATCGACCAATGGCTTTAGAAGAGTAGCTTGTAGTTTTTACGTGGACGTTAATATTGGGACCTCCTTTTTATGAGGAATCTGAACCAGAGGACATGGCATTTCACTTCGAAAATCTCACATGCATTGACCAGGAATCGAACTCGGTCCACCTTGGTGAGAGGCAAAGAGCTTGACCGCTGCATCACCACGCCCCTCCTTTAGAAGACTACAATGCAACTTTTCAATAAAATTCAACAACTCATCTGACATCACCAAACCTCACTTGTACACATGTGATGACATTGCCATGTAACGAAACACTGTTTTAAACCTCAAACAGGTGAGCAAAATGGAGAAAATGGAAGCCGCAACATCAAACATATAAACATCTACATCCATATGTCATCCACTTCACTAAAACTTCCCCTAGATACATAAACATCATGGTATATAATCCCCTGGTTTAGTCACACACAGTAGGCATAGTCATAAATATAACAGACCTTATAAAATGGTCTATTTTATATCATACAAATTCACAACAGTAATGCGACAGTAATGAGTTGTCAATATATGCACCTAGATAGTAGTTGAAACCATGTATCCCCATCTTTACTTCACCAGGTAAAGACCCTGATAAACCTCCAAATGTTTGCATTCTACCTAATAGCTAATTTACAAAACATGTAATCGAGATCCTGATACACAACCAAATTAGGGGCACATGACGTCGTAGTTCCGCCCCCTAAAACAACAATAACTAACACATCCAAGTTTTCGGATTCTACCTAATATTTACGATACATGTATCCCCATTTTTACTAGGCCTATATAGAACTAATACAGAACAATATGCACATCTATTTTCCATGTGATATTGTAAATGCCTATTTCTGTCTCTGTTTTACCAATCCAAACCCCACTATATCCCCCGAGTATTCATGTAACCTAGCGAAATAATCATTTACTGTCTTTCACGATGTCGTCGATGACATCAATGCCGCAATTTAGTTAATAACGCTTTACATACAAAAGCAAACCCTTACTTGTAGTAAAAGCAGTAATTTTCGTCCAGACCAATGGCATCGTCTACGGCTTTAAAAGAGTTCAATGCATCCTTTCAATTGAATAACTGAAAGAAATGTATGAACAATTAACTCACCAAATCAAGTTACACACCCCATGTCCGCACACGCCAAAATCTAACGAAGCACTGACAGCTGACCAAATGGCGACCTTTACGAAAACTCCACGAAAACGTCATACATCCGAGCATCAACATCAACACGTCACCCGTGACGTCACCGGGGCACCAAAATCCCACTAACTGAAAGTGATCGCAATTTCTACTTGACCCAAACTTAATCACCTGTATTGGATGTTCCTCTTTGACACTCTTACTTTCACCTTGAAACACATCTGCAGACTCAACCAGCTGGTAATCAGAGGGAAACTGCTCGCTTGACTCCTGGAAAGTAATACACAAGTATAAAGGAAAAGTACACCAACACTATATGACCTCTGACATAACAGATACTAATTACCTACTGCTTGGTAGCATGTATTGAAGTATGACTTAAGACTATACTAACATTGCTAACTACAAAACAAAGCTTTTGCACATCACTAACATTGCAAACTGGAATTAAAATACACTCACACTGTCGGCCATGTAATCTGTTTGTGTCGACCATTCTGGCTCGATTTTGATCATGGATTGCTCCTCCATTATGTTGAGGAAACTAGAACACAGAAACCCATTTGAAGATTAATTAAATACACACGCCTAAGTAGCTATATATCTCTGATACGGTACCGTACATCAAATGCTACCCGCTCGTTACATTCGCTTTGATAACAAATTAGAGGATAATGTTGTTATGGTGTTTAAGCCATATTCAGTGTTACCCACTGATCTCTATAATACCACTGGATGTCTCGCTCCCACGGCTGGAGTGAAGCCTCGTGCTATGCGCTTACATTTGCCTGGTGTTTAGGGCAAACATCGCCCAAGCTGATGGCGCGTTCGTTGAAAGGATGCCGACTTAGGCTTATTAACAGCCTAATTCTGATGAGAAATTGTCATGCTATAAATGAAAAAGAAGACATTTGGTGGAAGTTGTAATTCTACATCATTTCTTTATTTCAAAATTCACGGCAATGGCAACAATCTACAGGAGAAGACAAGTGATGCATAGGCCTATAGGGAATCTTAATTTCCATGCGCTCTAAAATAAAAAAGTAGTCCATTATAGTAGATTTCAGAATTAAGAAAAATTCGCTTGTTGGGTACTAACTTTTAAGCTCTTTTGCTTTTCAATATTTTAGGCGTATGGATGCCTCAGCAAGTTCTATTCCTATCTTTCTGAAGGCCTATGTAAATATATGCACCATACAGTACATCAGTTAGTTATGGTTGTTTTAAGGGGCGGAATAGCGAGGTCATCTGCCCCTATGCCTACAACAATAAATAAGTCATCCATAGGGTCATTCCATCAAAAGATGGAGGTCAAGCCTTTCATTATAGACAGTAAATTTGACTTATTCAGATGGTGTTTGGTCTGGATTATTTAAGCAATATTTTAGGCTACGGTACCCTTCCACTTTAACTTCAATTGATCAATACATTTCATTCTGAAGTTTGACTCCATAATGAAGTGAGTTTGTTGCGACAAACATAATTACTCTAAGGAAATCGTTCCTTCTTATTATTATTATTATTATTATAATTATTACATTGAAGATAACATGTGTCACTGTGATGTCTGTAGGCCTGCTGGTGTGTGTATTTGCAATCGAGGTAGGATTTACATTAAGAAAATGTGTGTTTTAACCCTCATTAAAAAGCATTTCCCCACCTACACCTATCACCTTCCATTACGAGTTCCTCTGTTTACCCTTCTGTCAGCTGATCGAGATGTTGCTCTCACGTCACAGTACAGGCGCACTAATGTAATGCGCACCTTATTGAATTCATGCTCGAAGATACATGCAATAATAAATGTTGGCACTCAAAATATATTGTTAGCTATTATTTGATTACTCTACAAACCTGCATGTAAATGTTACAAGGCGGGGATAATCTGATTGTTAAACGTCAATCTAGCTTACGTACACGATTAGATGAAGGTCCCTTCTGTAGAATTCAGGGCTAACTGCGGACAGGCTTTCAGATATCACACAATGCCCAGTTGAAATGAAAACTACCAAATTCCCCTCACTGAACGGTAGCCAGACAAGTATGTATTTATCCTTACCATACTAACAAGGGAATAACATGTATAATATCATAATAAAGCTGTTCCTAGCTACATACCTCTGTCTAGGGTCTACTTGTGTCCTCGATAATTACATACTGTAAACTGAGTGTAACTGATAGTGATCCGCACTGGGCACTGAGCATATCCCTCCGCCGTAAGACTTAATATTAACATATTTTTGTTACATATCTGCATAACATTTAAAATAATCCTACTTGGATCTGTCCTCAAAATAGAATAGAATTCTCAGTTTGATAAATCTCGCTAAAAGGTACGGTATCGTATACAAAAGTCATTGATTCAATTATGAACATCCTCCGCCTGTTACAAACCGTAAGGTTCAAGAGAAAAAACGATGTATGTTGATCATTCAACTTGACAAAAGTGACTTCGAATACATTCTTAGACACATAGTAGGCTATTATTGACTGTACCACAGTCACTCCCACATTGAGCAAGATAATAGAGTCTAAATTTTAAGCATCAGTATAGGTCTATACGATATATATCTAACATTAGCAGTACCGTTAATGCCCGGCTTCGCCCGGTGGATTTATTTGTTTTATGGATGGTAATGAATACTGCTACAGAACTGGCTCATAATACTTAAACTAACAAGAAGAAAAATACAACAGAACTTTTTGTGGTGGTGGTAGTGCTGATGATAAGTAGTACAGTACCGTATAATGGACGTAACTTCCAGGTCTTTTTCCGTAAGTTAATGATAATGATAATAATGAACAGGCTATTTACTAACTACAGAACTGACACATGCAATTTAAGAACGAATTGAAGATATGATTAAAAAGGGGAGTACCGGTATGTGAAATAAGACACTGCCTAGGGCCTATATCTCATTGGCTGTTAGAAAAGTAGAGACCAATATGATAACTGTTTTAAGAGGCCTAAATATTCTTGCACTAATTTTCCCCCGTGACTGCCAATTATAAGCAGCGCAAGATGTAACTATTTTTGCAATTCTGCACCAGAACACGGGTAGGGGCGGCGTGAAGCAGCCCGCATTGCCAGCAAACAATAAATAGACTTATTAAAATATCCTTACACTTAAACTACATGAATGGTTCTAGGGCCTTAAAACGTTGTTTTCAAGCTCCTCTTGTCTGTTATTCTAAATGTAGGGAATGGAGAAGGTTCTCCAAAATATTAAGTGGACAGTGTTACCAGCAGGGTTTCAAAGGGTATTTAAAATTTGGTGCAATTAGGTGAAACGGTTCAGATTTGAACTAAAGGACCTAAATGCAGGGAATGGAGTGGTCTGTCCGAAATTTCAAGTAGACAGTGTTACTCGTAAAGTACCCAAGGGTATGTAACTTACATAAAGTTTGGTTCAGATCTGTGATACGATGTCGATTTGTGCATAAGGGCCTAAATGCAGAGAATGGAGAGGTTTGTCTGAAATTTCTTGTAGACAGTGTCACTCGCCGGGTTCCAAACGATAAATATGTAAAATCTGGTTCAGATCGGTGAAACGGTGTAGATTTTACCAAAGGGCCTAAATACAGGGAATGGAGTGGTCTGTCTGAAAATTGAGAAGACGGTGTTACCCGTCGGGTTCCAAAGGGTAAGTATGTAAAATTTGGTTCAGATCGGTGAAACGGTGTAGATTTGTTCCAAAGGATCTAAATGCAGGGAAATTTAAAGTGGACAGTGTTACCTGCAGGGTTCCAAAGGGTAAGTATTCAAATTTTGGTTCAGATCGGTGAAACTATGTATATTTGTGCCAAAGGGCCTAAATGCAGGGAAAGGAGTGGTCTGTCTGAAATTTAAAGTTGACAGTGTTACCCGCAGGCTTCTAAAGGGTAACTATACTGTGCCCGTTTAGACCCAAGTCCTACGACCACATATGCATTTCACCAAAAATCAGTCAGCACGAGAATCTAAACATCCCAGAGCGCCATATGGGTTAAAGTGACAACAATAACACAATAAAAAATACTTTACTGATTTTCGGCTCGATGCAACAATAAGGATAGAAGGAGACTCTGAAAATAGCACAATTCGTAAAATAATATCATTTTATTAAAATGTTAAATTTCACTTGAAATAATGCCAGAATAGCATTATGAATGCATGACGAATCATACATTTATGTACACAAAATATACAGGGTTATCAACACATAAACACTTAATATTTGAACTAAAGCCAGAATGTCAGTCCTGTTGACTTTGTTCAAATTAAATTATTTACATTGTAGATTCTTCAGGACAAATTAAATTGTCCAGCCTGATTCCTAAATCATAAGCATTCACTGGTTGAAATTAAATGGTTTCACTCGTTGTAGAGAAATCACTTTTTTTGGTTTCGAATGTTGCAGAAAATAACTATGACTTCCAGTAATTAATATTCCAAAAATTGGTTCATTTATGAAGGCATAACAATCAACTTATATGGACATCTGAGCATGGATTCGAAGAATTTCGATATTAAACAGAAAATTTATTATACCATCTGTTCTCGATCCAAAATAATTATTCTGCCTAACAATTTATGGTCAAAAATTATTATTAACAAAACATCAAATCTTTAAATATTAATTTTACCATTCAATCATTCAAATAAAATATTTGAAAATATTATTTAGAAAATTATTACAAAAATAGTAACAAATACTAGTATCAAAGTTGCAATTCTTTGACAGAATATGAAAATGTTAATCAATTCATTATTTTACATAATATTTATATTTTAATAGGATCACAAATATCCTTTAAATAGTAGTGGCTGTTCATGAAATGACAGTATTAATTTATTTATAGCATCGCTCCATTCTATTTAAATGTGTCAAAAATCACATGATCATAATTAGCATTAGACAACGGTAAAGTCTCCTCACAATGAAAGTTTAATGTTAATAACAAAATCCGGGTCAGTAAGTACTAGGAAATGTTTATAGAACACGAGAATCAACTGTGAATTAACTATGATGGCTACATAGAATAACCCTTGGTGAAAAATTCGTCGAAAGTGTGGCTTGTAACAATATTTTCAATTCCCAACATATTTATCAAAGTCATCCAACCTTCACATGGTTGATGCTTCATTTTAACAACAACATCATTCCTGCGACTTCATTGCACAATCAGAATTGCACATTTAACTATTTCCACACACAATAATTTCTTCCCAAATTATACATAATAATCAAGCCTTTGCTTGTTATCCACATTGTAAGATTTAGAAGCTAGTAAGCTCCTTCAAATGAGTTTACTGTAATTTTACCATCATATTAAACATTAATAATTTCACATCGTGTCTATTTCTGGTCAAACGTTCTCTCAAATGACGTTACCCAAATGATTTATATTTATATAAACTCTAGTAAAACCCTGTTTTATACATTCTATTTGTTTCCCGTATCATCACTTTCCGTGTCTTCTACATGATTTGACTGCATAATGCAAGTATAAAATGCTTCCAATGAATTATTCTGTTAGTAGAATGTGGGCGTGCGTTTAACCACTAACCTTCGGAAAAACAAATATCCGATATAGTAAACTGTTTTAAAAATCCACTTTATAAATTCACACTACATGATATGATTATTAGAAAATATAAATCATAATTATTATTATCTCAGAAAAATTGAAAATAATAAAAATTATTATTAAATCATCATTATTATTATTATTAATTCCTCAACTGGATTTAAATTCAATAAACTATTCGAGAAAGATCAAACTTGATTTCTTAAATATGGAAAAATTTCCATTCCTCAACTTAAATTTATTTTGAAATTTACAGTTACGACGGCTGATGACCGCGATTAGAAAAAAAATCACAAAATCAAATAAAATGCTCGTGATGCTCGTCCATTGATTCAAATCATTGAATCTTCATGCCTGAGTGTAGAAAATACTCAGAACAAGGCTTCACATGCCTCGCATAAATATTTGCAACAGCAAATTATCAAAGAAAAAATATTGTGTTGGTAAGACCGTAGAAGAATGAGAATTCCAGCTAACTACGCATACAAATAATGCAAATTGTAGCTTACATTCTTATAGATCTTGATGTTGATGTTAATCTGGTTAAGACCAGACCATTCCAGTCTTTAGTCCCCATTTGGACATGTACTTAAATCCTTGTATCTGCCTCCATTGTATACCCGCAATTTGTCTACCAAGACATATTCGTTGCCTGCTAATCTCTATGAAAACTGTTCGTATTGACTGCGTTAACAGCTGTAGTTAAATTCTTGACAGGGGTAAGATCTAATTGATCCAGGATTAAACATACCAGATGTAACAAGACCCAACAGTGATGCATTCAGTAGAGTTTAATACACTGACAATCTTATTCAGCATCGGTAACAGTTCTGCTGTTCATGTCCCTGAACTGAACCGTGCAAGAAAGGTATTTGAAAAAGTACTGACATATAATCTTGGTTGGTTACCAAGACAAGAGCTTGCTTCTGGCAATTGGATATAAAAATAATCCAATAATAATATTTGTGGAGTGTGAAAATGTATAGACTAAGTCTATCATATGTCCGTGAGCAGTTTAATATTTACCAATGTTTCTGCTACAAAATATCTATCACCTGAGTGATAACTGACGAAAAATCCTAAGTTCACTGAAATAATTTCCAACACTTTTTGAAGTTCCAGTAATCATGTACTGTTCCGTTGAAACGCACTAAGTCCTAGCAACCATGTGCTATTTCTAAGTATAACGTCGAATATAGCAACCATGTGCTTCACGAAGTATGAGCGCTGTGATGAACTAACATAATGTGCCTTGGTCGTCGCCCGTTTTATACTCTCCAGGCGGACTCCTGACGTCACTGCGAGATATGTCTTCAAACCTTAAACTTATCGGCTTCCGCTGGTTCGATTTTCTTCATATATAGCACATTCTTCTTCCCTTTTCCGTGCCAGTAATATGGCATTAGTCCCATGTTTCCAAACAATCGGGAAATATTTTACCCAATATATAACCTCGCTTGTGACAACCAGCTACGTCACTTGCCGTTCTGTAGGCTGCATAAAGCTTCGAATTCCTTCTTAGAGCATTCGGAGCGCGCTATTCAAATCCTCCGTCGGAACTTAGCATATGAACCTGTGCTCTCAAATCTGGACAACTGGATTTGGGCACAACACGAATTTTTGTTCAGATCGGTGAAACGGTGCAGATTTTGGTCGAAGGACCTAAACGTAGGGAATGGAGTGGTATGTCCAAAATTTAAAGTGGGCAGAGTTACCCGCAGGCTTCCAAAGGGTAACTATACGAATTTTTGTTCAGTTCGGTGAAAAGGTGCAGATTTGTGCCAAAGGACCTAAACACAGGGAATGGAGTGGTCTGTCCAAAATTTCAAGTGGGCAGTGTTACCCGCAGGGTTCTAAAGAGTAAGTATACAATTTTTTGAACAGATCGGTGACTTAACGTAGATTTGCGCCAAAGGGCCCAAATGCAGGGAATGGAGTTGTCTGTCTGAAATTTAAAGTGGACGGTGTTACCCGCAGGGTTCCAAAGGGTAAGTTTACAAATTTTGATTCCGATCAGTGAATCGGTGCAGATTTGCCCCAAAGGGCCTAAATGCAGGGACTGGAGTGGTCTGTCTGAAATTATCAGTGGACAGTGTTACACGCAGGGTCCCAAAGGGTAAGTATACACATTTTTGTTCAGATCGGTGATATGGTGTAGATTTGTGCCAAAGGGCCTAAATGCAGTGAATGGAGTGGTCTGTCCTAAATTTGATGTGGACAGTGTTACTCGCAGGGTTCCAAAGGGTAAGTACAGTATACAAATTTTGGTTCAGATCGGTGAAACGGTGTAGATTTGTGCCAAAGGGCCTAAATGCAGGGAATGGAGTAGTCTGTCCGAAATTTCATGTAGACAGTGTTACACGCAGGGATCCAAAGGGTAATTTACAAATTTTGGTTCAGATCGGTGAAACGGTGTAGATTTGTGCCAAAGGGCCTAAATGCAGGGAAGGAAGGAGAGATCAGTCAGAAATTTACTAAGGACAGTTTTACTCGCAGGCTTCCAAAGGGTAGGTATACAAATTTTGGTACAGATCGGTTAAAAGGTGTAGATTTGTGCCAAAGGGCCTAAATGCGGAGAATGGAGTGGTCGGCCAGAAATTTAAAGTGGACAATGTTACTCGTCGGGTTCCAAAGGGTATGTATAAATATTTTGGTTCAGATCGCTGAAACGGTGTAGATTTGTATAAATAACATACAAACAAATAAACCAACATTGAGCTTTATAGAAGACTAGCAGTAGTACCCGGCTTCACCCGGTGGGTTTATTTGTTTTATAGTTGATAATGAATTCTACTCCAGAACTGGAACAGGATATTTAAATAGAAAAAAAATATATCTACATTTTGTGGTGGTGGTGGTAGTGGGGTAGATAAGTAATACAGTATAATGGACGTAACATTAAGGTCATTTTCCCATAATGATAGTAATGAATAGGGAAACGGCTATTTACTAACTACAGTACTGACACGTGCAATTTACAAACGAATTGAAAAATATAATTAGAAAGAGGAGTAAGTAAAATAAAAGGCACGGTCAACGGTCTATATCTCATTCGCTGTTAGAGAAATAGAGACCAATAGTGTCTTCTTTTGTTGCATAGCACCGTAGGAAAATAATCAGAGCACTTTGGAAAACTTCGACTGTCCCAAGTTGCTGAGGCAGCAATAGTGACATTTATCGCCACATAGAGCTCAAGTGTAAGGATCGGAATAAATGAAAGTAAATTTGAAAGCCCCAACGCTTATTGCAGCTGATAACCTCTACGTACTGCACCCGCACCATCACACTTATAAAGAGGCTTAAAATGTTCATGATGATAACTGTTTTAAGGGGCTAAGAAAGACTTTTGCACCAATTACTCCCCGTGACTGCAATTTATAAGCAGCGCAAGATGTAACCTTTTTCGCAATTCTGCACCGGAACACTGGTAGGGGCGACGTGTGCAGCCCGCATTGCCAGCCAATAATATATTCATTAAATATATTCTTCCAGATCCACTACTACGGACATGAATGGCTCTAGGGCCTTAAAACGTGGTTTTCAAGTTCCATTTGTCTGTTATTCTAACTGTAGAGAATGGAGAGTGTTGTCCAAATTAGCAAGTAGACAGTGGCACCAGCTGTGATTCAAAGGGTAAGTATGTAACAATCGGTGCAATTAGGTGAAACGGTGTAGATGTGTGCTAAAGGGCCTAAATTCAGGGAACGGAACGGTCTGTCCAAAATTTATAGTGGTCAGTATTACCCGCAGGGTTCTAAAGGGTAAGCATGTAAAATTCGGTGCAATTAGGTGAAACGTTGTAAATCCAAAACTTCATGTAGACAGTGTTACTCGTCGGGTTCTAAAGGGTAAGTATGTAAAATTTGGTTCAGGTCGGTGAAACGGTGTAGATTTGTTCCAAAGGGCCTATATGCATGGAATGGAGTGGTCTGTCTGAAAATTAAAGGGGACAGTGTTACTCGTCGGGTTCCTGAGGATAAGTATGTACAATTTAGTTCAGATCGGTGAAATTGTGTAGATTTGTGCCAAAGGACATACATGAGGGGAATGGAGTGGTCTGTCCGAAATATAATGTAAACAGTGTTACTCGCAGGGTTCCAAAGGGTAAATATACAAATTTTGGTTCAGATCGGTGAAACGGTGTAGATTTGTGGCAAAGGACATAAATGAGGGCAATGGAGTGGTCTGTCCGAAATATAATGTAAACAGTGTTACTCGCAGCGTTCCAAAGGGTAAATATACAAATTTTGCTTCAGATCATGAAATTGTGTAGATTTGTGCCAAATTCCGTAAATGCAGGGAAAGGAGTGGTCTCTCTGAAATTTAAAGTGGACAGTGTTACCCGCAGGGTTTCAAAGGTTAGTTATACAAATTTTGGTTCAGATCGGTAAAACGATGTAGATTTGTGCCAAACGCAGGGAATGGAGTGAGTGGTCTGTCCAAAATTTAAAGTGAACAGTTTTACCCGCAGGTTACCAAGGGTAACATTTTTGTTCAGATAGGTGAAATGGTGTAGATTTGTGCCAATGGGCCTAAATGCAGCGAATGGAGTGGTCTGTCCGAAATTTAAAGTGGACAGTGTTACTCGCAGGGTTCCAAAGGATAACTATACAAATTTTGTTTCAGATCGGTGAAACGGTGTAGATTTGTGCCAAAGGGCCTAAATGCAGGGAATGAAGTGGTCTGTCCGAAATGTAAAGTTGACAGGGTTACCAGCAAGGTTCCAAAGGTAAGTATACACATTTTTGTTCCGATCGGTAACGGTGTAGATTTGTATGCATAACAAACGACAAACTTTGTGTTTTATATATATACTAGCAGTAGTACCCGGCTTCGCCCGGTGGAATGATGATAATATTTCAGTCTCCTTAACACTCAACGTCATAAATTATATTTATTTATGTATTCATTTCTTACAATATCAAACCCAGTGACAATGTGTATACTTAAGTCACTATGGGAAGGCTCTGTAAAATAATGATCATTCTCGTGATATTTGTCTTCAGTCCGAGTCGAGATATGTCGTTAGCGGTCCCAGAATTCGTGACATCTCAGTCGTAGAAGACTATATGTGGTGGTGATTAGAAATATAATGGACTTAAAATCTCTGTCATTTGCCCCCAATGACGTTGAGGGCGTAACATCTAGGTAATTTGCGCTACTGATCAGGATGATATTGAAAATTACTACATAACTGACATGAAACTTAGAAAATAATAGAAAAAGTTATTTTTAGGACTCACATTTCGGGAAAGACTTGATTATTTTTTGCCAAAGAGCTCCCACTTAGATCGCTATCTGGTTAAAAGTTTCGTCTTGTTAAGGTTTAAACTGTACGATAAATGTCTGCAGCAATTCCTCCAAGTGAAGCTTCCAGATTTCTCAGTCGATATATCGTTAACGTTCCTGAGCATCCAGTTGTCTTTTCTTCTGACGCAAAACATCTTCTACATAGTGATGATGAACATAGAAGCGACTACTGGCACATATAACTTATCAACGAATGGGAAAAATTGATACTTTAAAGGAATGAAAGGAATAAAATAGAAAAGAGATGTACGATATACCATAGCACTCGCTGTGAATTTTCTACGTGACCGGCTTACATGTTTCGGTACAGGTTCTCAAGAAGAGGAACCAGATCATTGGCATAAATGAATACAGTAACAGTAGATTAAATAGCATCCTAGACAGATGACTCGCAAAGTACCACGGCCTAATATACGATGTAATGGTTGAACTTCAGAGAAATGTTTCATCTCACTTCGCAGTTGTTATTTAATAAATACTAACATGTTTGTAGCTAACATTGAAATTAATGGAGTGCGTTAGGATAAACGATATTCCTTGTTTTTCCCTCTGGTGTATAACTAAATAAATGTTTAGGTGTGCCCACTCTTGAGCAAGCTACGTATAACTGATCATGAGAGGGGATCATGCAGGGAATTGCATTAGCTTGAAATCAAAAGGCATATCAGTAGGGATCAAAGGAATTCGGGGAATGAAGATATCTTCTCCTTTGGCATAGCCTGTCAATACGACTACTACTGAACGGGTATATGAAACTTACAAACTAATGGAAATACACATTTTAAAAATCGCAGGCGATGAAGACTGTGGTGTTACTTAGTAGTATAATGGACGTAACATCTAGGTCATTTGCCCTTTTGATGAGGATGGTAATGAAAACTACTGTTGAATTGACACGAGAAACTTGCAAACTACCGTGGTAGAAAGAAAAATTTCAAAATTCACAGGCGATGAAGAGTTATTGTGTGTGGTGATTAGTGGTATATTAGGCGTAACATCTAGGTCATTTGTCCTTATGATAATAATAAGGTAATTAAAAATGACTACTAAACGAACATGGTGTAATTTTAAATCTGATATAGGTAATTCAGATTTCTACCTTCGATGTCTTCCAATGTCTGAACGTTATTTTCTGGCTTAGGCCTATACTGGATGCGTGTAGTGAAAGAGCTTATCGAGTACTGCTCGGGTCCAAGCTGCACTAACCTGAGAATATCGCAGATGATGACGATATATTATGATGACAGACGTTCGGGTGGGGTTTCCCGGTCCTATTCACATTGACCGGTGAATCACTCATTCTTTCGTAACACTACAGGGGTTTGAGCAAAGACGCAATATGAACATCAGCATAGTCAGCAATACCAGGTAACACGGCGGGGTCTGGACATTTCTCTCATGTCACCTCGCGATGAATCAGCAAGCTATTCTCACACCTGCCCCCCCCCCCCTCCCCTCCTCCAACCACCAATGTCTCACAACTTGTGGGACGTGGGTTTGCGACCACGGGACCCCAGCTGAGTCCGGCATTGCTTCTACTTACTGGTGCCGAGCTCCTTTTAGTTCTCTTTCCAGTCAGCCTCCCTTGGTCAAACTCTTGTTCTCTTCCGACCCCGTTGGTATCAGGGTATCCGAGGCCTAGCAACTCTTTCACTTTCCCGCCTTAATTAGCCCTTGTCTAATCATTCCTGATAACCTCATTCTTCGAGGTGTCAGCCTTCTTTTTCTTTTCTTAATATCCTCTTCTGCTCAAGACCCTCAAGGAGGCAGGGTGTTTGTAGCCCTGGTGCACCCTGGATAGTGCTACATCCCCAAGGGCTCATGGCTGGTGAGTTCGGGAGCTGGCAACCCTGAGGGTTTCCTGAGCGGGTCCGGTTTTACCCCTTTTTAGCCTATTTTCAATTTTGAAAAAATAGGCTTATGAGATCACCTTTTGTCCGTGTGTGCGTGTGTGTGTGTGTGTGTGTGTGTGTGATTCGTGTGTGTGTGTCCCCCTAATAAAATCTAAACGGCTGGAGCGATTTCAATGAAACTCGGTATGTTCATAGCACTATTCCCGGCGACCTCGACCGTGCCCTTCGAATTTTGTTACGTCTCACCAATGCAAAATGGCGGCTGTGCGAAATATTTCACTAGCATTCAATATCTCCGAAACTATTCCCGATATCGCCCTGAAATTGTGTACGGTGATAAAGGGTACTACTAGAAGTTCACCTATGAGACTTTCAAAAACCTGGTGACTACAAAACCAACATGGCGGTCAAGCGAAGTTGAGACTTTTAAATAGACTTTTCTCGCGATTTAACTATCCACACGTAATGAAACTTGGTACAGCAAATGTTTATACACATTGTAATGCACTGGAGTCTAATTTAGTTCAATTGTTTACATAACTTCAAAATGGCGGCTGTGCGAAATATTTCACTGACATTCTATATCTCCGAAACTATTACAGATATCACCCTGCAATTTAGTACGGTGATAAAGGGTACTGATACAAGTTTACCTATGTATATTTCATAAACTTGTAAATTAGAAAACGAACATGGCGACCAAGCGAAGTTGAGACTTTTAAATAGACCTTTCTCACGATTTAACCATGCAAACGTAATGAAACGAGGTACAACAAGTGTTTATACACATAGCAATGCACTGGAGTCTAATTTAGTTCAATTGTTTACATAACCTCAAAATGGCGGCTGTGCGAAATATTTCACTGACATTCTGTATCTCCGAAACTATTACAGATATTACCCTGCAATTTTGTACGGTGATAAAGGGTACTGGTACAAGTTTATCTATGTATATTTCATAAACTTGTAAAGTAAAAAACGAACATGGCGTTCAAGCGAATTTGAAATATTTTAATAGACTTTTCTCGTGATTTAACTCTCTGAGCGCAGTGAAATGTGGTACAGTAAATGATTTTGCAGATTGTAATGCACTGCCATCTAATTTAAATCAATTGTTTACATAACTTCAATATGGCGGCTGTGCGAAATTTCAAAATTAAGTTTTTATTTCTTGTGTCGTAATCATGCGATCGAAGTGAAAGTTTGAATAATGAACCTAGGCAATAATTGTCCTTGAATGGTACATAATTCTATGGCCTATACTTATAACAATCCTAAATGGCGAGCTTCCGAAATATTTAGACGGTTCTCAATATCTATGAATCTTTTACAGCAACCAAACTGAATTCTTTTAAGTTCATAGAGACTATGAACATATGTTCACCTATAGGACTTTCATTAACCTGGTGAGCACAATTCCAACATGGCGGCGACGCGAAGTATAAATATTTAAATGGACGATTCTCGCGAATTAACTATCCGAGTGCTGTGAAACGTTGCACGTTAAATGCTTATACAAATATTGATCCACTGGCATCTAATTTATTTCAATTGTTTGCATAATCACAAGATGGCTGCTGTGCGTAATTTTAAATTCTCGTTTTTACTTCTTGTGTTCTAATCATGCGATTGAAGTTTGAATACCACACGTACACAATAATCTTAATGTAATAGTACAAAAATAAAAATCCAACCTGGCGACAATCTGAAATATTTAGACGGTTCTCAATATCTACGAATCTGTTACAGCAATTAACCTGAAATTTTGTATGTTGTTAGAAGAAATTAACATGAGCAGGATTTATGAAAATAGGCTGTATAGTTCTTTACGGAACTACTTGTTTCCATTGCCTTTGGGACGGACCCTGTCCTCTTTCCGGGAATGGAGTGGTCTGTCCGCAATTTCAAGCAGACAGTGTTACTCGCAGGGTACCAAAGGGTAAGTATACACATTTTGGTTCTGATCGGTAAAACGGTGTAGATTTGTGCCAAAGGGCCTAAATGCAGGGAAAGGGGTGATCTGTCCGCAATTTCAAGTGGACAGGGTTACCCGCAGGGTTCGAAAGGGTAAGTATAAAAATTTTGGTCCGGATCGGTGAAACGATATAGATTTTTGGCAAAAGGCCTAAATGCAGGAAATGGGGTGGTCTGTACGAAATTTTAGGTGGACAGTGATATTCACAGGGTTACAAAGGGTAAGTATACACATTTTGGTTCAGATCGGTGAAACGGTGTAGATTTGAGCCAAGGGGCCTAAATGCAGGGAATGGAGTGGTCTGTCCGCAATTTCAAGCGAACAGTGTTACTCGCAGGGTACCAAAGGGTAAGTATACAGATTTTGGTTCTGATCGGTGAAACGGTGTAGATTTGTGCCAAAGGGCCTAAATGCAGGGAATGGAGTGGTCTGTTCGAAATTTCAAGCAGATAGTGTTACTCCCAGGGTTCCAGATGGTAAATAAGAACTTTTGGTTGAGATCTGTGAAAC
Source organism: Meconema thalassinum (assembly GCA_946902985.2). Classification (NCBI taxonomy): domain Eukaryota; kingdom Metazoa; phylum Arthropoda; class Insecta; order Orthoptera; family Tettigoniidae; genus Meconema; species Meconema thalassinum. Next base: position 450,001,526 of record OX336394.1, on the reverse strand, counting down.
GGTGTAGATTTGGGCCAAAGGGCCTAAATGCAGGGAATGGAGTGGTCTGTCCGCAATTTCAAGCAGACAGTGTTACTCGCAGGGTACCAAAGGGTAAGTATACAAATTTTGGTTCTGATCGGTTAAACGGTGTAGATTTGGGCCAAAGGGCCTAAATCCAGAGAATGGGGTGGTCTGTCCGAAATTTCAAGTGGACAGGGTTACCCGCAGGGTTGCAAAGGGTAGGTATACAAATTTTGGTTCGGATAGGTGAAACGGTGTAGAAGTTTGCCAAAGGGCCTAAATGCAGGAAATGGGGTGGTCTGTCCGAAATTTTAAGTGGACAGTGTTATTCACAGGGTTACATAGGGTAAGTATACAAATTTTGGTTGAGATCGGTGAATCGGTGTAGATTTGGGACAAAGGGCCTAAATGCAGGGAATGGGGTGGTCTGTCGGAAATTTCAAGTGGACAGGGTTACCCGCAGGGTTCCGAAGGGTATGTATACAAATTTTGGTTCAGATCGGTGAAACGGTGTGGATTTGTATACATAACAGACAGACAGACAGACAAACATTGAGCTTTATATATATATATATACAAGCTGGCCCGGCAGACGTTGTCCTGCCAATCAAAGAAAGTGTTGTAACTTTGTTTAATGAAGTTCTTTTGAATACACAATATTTTTTTTCAATTTCTGTTAACTGCCTCTAAACTATCGTGAATTGAATTAACTAATTTATAAACATTCGTTGGAGCGTGCACAACAACTCTCCAAAGTTTCATCGCAAACGGATAAATGGCATTTAACGCATAAGAGTTTGGTTTAAATGATTCGTGCGCTGTCACTCATTTGTTGAATCTACTCGTGCTCTACCAACTGTGAAATGGATTTACTCAGTTAGAAAGCTTCACGTAAGTGTACACAACAACTCATCAAAGATTCATTGCAATCGATGAATAGTATATGAACGCATACAGGATTTTGTTGGAACGCTTCGCGCGTCGTCACTCATTTGTTACATCTACTCGTGCGCTACCAATATTGTAAAATGGATTTACCAAGTTGAACACCTTCCCTGGCGTGTACACAACGACTCATCAAAGTTTCATCGGAATCGGTTGAATTACATATGAACGCATAAGTGATTTTCTTTAAACGATTCGCGTGCCGTCACTCATTTGTTGAATCTACTCATGCGCTACCTATTGTAAAATAGATTTACTAAGCCTGAAACCTTCTCTGGAGTGTACTCAATGATTCACCAAGGTTTGATCGCAATCGGATGAATGATACATAACCGCATACGGGACATTGTGGAAACGATTCGCGCGCCGTCGCTCATTTGTTGAATCTACTCGTGCGCTACTTATTAAAAACTGGATTTACTAAGACAGAAACATTTCCTGGAGTGTACACAACAATTCACCAAAGTTTCATCGCAATCGGATAAATGGTGTATGGACGCATACGGTACTTCGTTGAAATGATTCCCGTGCCGTCACACATTTGTAGAATCTAGTCGTGCGCTACATATTGTAAAATGGATTTATTAAGCCAGAAACCTTCCGTATGGTGTATACAACATCTCACCCAAGTTTCATCGTAATCGGACGAATGGTATTTGAACGCATACGGGACCTTATTGAAACGCTTCGCGCTTCGTCGCTCATTTGTTGAATCTACTCGTGCGAAACCTCCTGTGAAATGGATTTACTAAATTAGAAACCCTCACGTAAGTGTACACAACATCTCACCCAAGTTTCATTGCAATCGGATGAATGGTATATGAACGCATACGGGACTTTGATTAAAAGTTCACGCGTCGTTGCTCATTTGTTGAATCTACTCGTGAGCTACCTATTGTAAAATGGATTTTTTAAAGTTAGAAACCCTCACGTAAGTGTACACAACATCTCACCTAAGTTTCATCGCTATCGGACGATTGGTATTTGAACGCATACGGGACTTTGTTGAAACGCTTCGCACGTCGCTGCTCATTTGTTGAATCTACTCGTGCGCAACCTCCTGTGAAATGCATTACTAAGTTAGAAGCCTTCACTTAAGTGTACACAACAACTCATCAAAGTTTCATCTCAATCTATGAATGGAATATAAACTTATGCGGGAATTTGTTGAAACGCTTCGCGCGTCGTCACTCATTTGTTGAATCTAGTCGTGCGCTACCTAATGTGAAATTGATTTACTAAGCCAGAAACCTTCCCTGGAGTGAACACAACATCTCACCCAAGTTTCATCGCTATCGGACGAATGGTATTTGAACGCATACGGGACCTTTTTTGAAACGCTTCCCGCGTCGTCGCCCATTTGTTGAATCTATTCGTGCGCTATCTATTGTGAAATGGATTTACTAAACCAAACACCTTCCCTGGAGCTCACTCAACATATCACCCAAGTTTCATGGCAATCGGATGAATGGTATATGAACACATACGGGACTTTGAAGCGCTCTAACGTGCAGAGACAAACAGTAGAATTCGACATCACTGCCACCTTTGGTATAAAACACAACTTTTCGCCACGGGCGGAGTGTAAGTAATGGCGGTAGTTGCACAGATTGCGACCAGGTGGCTCTAACGTGCAGAGACAAACCGTCCAAAGACATCAGCTTTCACGAAGGCCAAGGCTAGTGGTTTCCATGACGACTGTTTTTGACTGTATATTGTGGTTCTAAAATTGTGTGTAAATTGTGGTTCTAAAATTGTGTTCATTCCACCTACCGGGTCGGATTGTAAATCTAAACCATACATGGACCCACCCTAATATACATACCAAATTCCATCCAAATCGGTTCAGTCGTTTAGGAGGAGTTCAGTCACATACACACGTGTCGAAGAATTATATATAAAAAGATAGAAGAATAAAAAGATAACATTGCACGATAGCCGATCATACGACAACGTTTGCTCAACTTCTGAAATTTGCTGAAAGACCGTTTGTAATGACGAATAATAATTGTAGAAATGTAGTTATAAATGTTGTATCCTCTGCTATCTATTCCCAAGTCTCCGTGCCCTTTCTAGATGACAACTCATGTAGCAACAATTTGAATTGCGTGGGCCATTATCCACGTGAACTTTCAGGCAATTAGAGAATTGCCTACCCCACGCATGCCGGTAAGTTACTTCTGTAGCGTACTCGTCAACAATCTATATCACGAGAATGAAGGGTATGGTGTCGCCAATACGGACAAGTAATGCAGTAATCAGACATCAAATTCCAAATGTAAGTGGTTTGCAACACCAATTATACACACAACCTAGAAACCAGATAGGCTGAAGTTTGGCACACAAAACAAATGCAGAATATTAATTCAATCAATTTATTAATTATACATTTAAATATAATTTATAAGGTCAAAGTACCGCAGGTACAGTGAGATTTTTTACGTCATGGACATTTCTTTAGAAGACAACGACCTCTATTCTCAGAGTTGAGCAAAATACTCCCAAAATGTATTTTCGATACAAAATACACACAAAAAAGTATTTTGGATACACAAATACACTTATGAAATTCCTGAAAATACAAGATGGTATTTTAAAATACAATTGAAAATACAAAGTACTTTTAATATAAGATGCTTCTCTTCCATTCAAACTTTTCAAAACAACATTATTAGTGTATTATATATATATTATTATTATTATCGGTGATCTGGACGGGTGCGTGCACTAATGTGAAAGGCCAAAGGGTTCAAATCCCACCGTCAGCCTCCATGAAATGTTTTTTCGGGACAGTACTTCCTGATAGGTCTTCATCGCTTTCTTCCAACCCCGTGCCCTATTGTCATTTCGTTTCCTATCCATCTCTGAGTTGAGGATGGCGTCAGGAGGGTCATCCAGCCATGAAAACCACTGCCACATAGAAACTTCCCTCCCTCGACCCTGAATCCAAAAAATGGGAAATATATACGGCATAGAAATTGTTATTATTATTATAATCGTAAGCCCTAAACTAGCTCGTGGAGATCTTTTGAGGTAGCACCCTCGTCGGCCGTGAATCAAAGTGGTACAATACTATTTCCATTGTGACTTTATTTTTATATACGGAATGTTGATTAAGATAATTAAGAGACTTAGCGATATCGTGGTCATGTAGCCCCGTGTGCTTGGGTATGTGTGTGGAATTTGTCTGATAACCTGAGTTACTGCAATGACTCTATTAGTGTGTACATTTGTAATTCTGATGCCATCCCGGCATTCGCCTGGAGTATTAGTGGGAAACCACGGATAACCGCTTCCAGGATTACTTCGAATGGGAATCAAACCGCCTCTTCTCAGTTTTGTCTCACGAGGCTGAGTGTATCCCGTTCCAGCCCTCAAGCCATTAGATGTCTTGGCAGGGCCGGGAATCGAACCTGGGTCTCCGAGGTGACAGCCAAGAATGCTAGCCACTACGCAACGAGGCGGACTTATTTAATTAAAAATTATACAGTGCATGTGTACTGGTTACACTGGCTGCAACTTTTGAGAGAACTCTCTCTTTCAAAGATTACCTAACTAAGACTGCTGACAACCGCAAGATGTGGAATTTGGAATGACATTTTGTGGAAACTTTGCGGTTCCACTTAGTGTCCAACACTCTGTTGTTCAGCTGTTGACTTCGTATAATCTGTCACTGAATACTGTGCACCAGTTCGGATAAAGAGCTAGTTGTCGTTGCGATATTGTGTTCAGGTAGCCCCATGTACTTGGCCGTGTGCGGTATTTGTCTGATGAATTGTGGTATTGTGATGGCTGTATTAGTGTGTGTATATGTATTTCAGATGAGGATTGGGAAGGAGGCGGCCCTGCCCTTAATTTAGGCACCATCCCGGCATTTGCCTGAACTAGAATTGGGAAACCACGGAAAAGCACTTCCAGAATAATTGACTTGAGAACTGAATCCACCTCTTCCCAGTTTTGCCTCAGACAAGAATTAAATTTCTTGACAGATTTTGGAATCAAAACTGGACTTCAGGTGTGACAGCCAAGAATACTAGCCACTGCGCCACGAGGTGGACGGATAATTAGCTCTCATGTCAAGATAATAGATGTACAGCTTAATAACTAAGGCCCGGAGGATCATGCAACATGATATTTATGCATATTTTGGTTATTTTGGCACGATGCATCATTTTTTTCTCCTTTGCCTGTTTAAGTGCATTTATATCCTTGAGATTGGCGTATGTTCTAATTTCCTATTTAATTGTTTTGAAGCGCTTTTTGTTACTTCATGTTCAGTCGTATATTTATATTCGGACTCCGAGAGTCTCGTGGCTGGTTGGTCAAAACCCAAACATTTCCTTGTTAGTGATAAAGTTGCTTTTACCTCCTTTAATCACCCAGAGTATTTGTATGATCTGCTAATTAGTAGTTTGCACTGCCTGTAAGGAAGAACCGGATTCTCAAACAACTGAAACACCTTCGTTCCTCTCACTTTACTACCAGTTCACAATAGGGGTTCATCTTATGAATGATCAGGATTTTCCAGAAATATTACCTGGACCTATTATCTCAAATTCCTTAATTTTGACCTTCAGTGAATTGCCAAACTGCTTACTGTCAACCACAGCAAGTAAGGAGTTATGACTCCAATACAAGCTAACGACGTTGTTAAATTGCGACATTTTGCGAGAACATTTGGAAATTAAATTGTTTCTACCGACGATAGTGTCCTTTATTGTAATATTATTGTGGAACAAATGTAGGAAGTTCGAGAAAGTTTTCAGTGACTCACCATTTGGAAACCACCAAATATAAGCGAAATGTCGTAAAAAAAACAAGATGTTCCGTGACGAACTAAAGAGCCTACTTTTCTTAAAATTTAAAATTCATGCCAATGTTTAATCTATATGGACCTAGGCTATCTAGAAGAATGACGAAATAAATTTGGTAACATAGAAATTTCTAATTAGTTCCAAATATACCTGGCATTATGTAGCCTGATAGAGCACTACAGTTGGCAGCCCTGGTGACTGAATATATTCTTAGTTACATCTCTTAAGGTACAGAATACAAAATTTGGTTGAAGTTCAATGGATAGCATTGACGTAACATGCAGTTAAACATTGGACTTAATGAAGCGTGCGTAAAATGATGTTGGTAACAATGTCATGCATGTGTTGGTCAGAAATAATTTGAAATATTATCATCTATTGTTGTGCCAATTTTGGATGAAATCTATTTGTTAGTATAGTAGTTACTGGTATTTTAAAATTGGACCTATCAGCAGGCTTAGAATGATGTTGGTAGCACTGACGTACATTAGTTGCTCCAAATTAATCTAGAATGGCAGGTACTATACGTGCGCAAAGTTTAGAGCTGTTGGCTTGCATACTTTCTGATAGCCTATATTGATATGAGGGTAGAATATAAACAGCATTTATTAACAGTTGGCAGCCCTGATTGCTCTTAACAATACGCATAGTCATATATGTTATGGTACACATAGCACAAACGAAAGTTGGTTGAAATCCAATTGATAGTATAGGAGTAACATGTATTTAAAAATTTGTCCTATCAGCAGGATTAGAATCATGTTGGTAGCACTGACATACATTAGTTGCTCCAAATTAATCTAGAATGTCAGGCACTATACGTGTTCGCAGGTTAAGGCTGTTGGCTCGCATACTTTCTGATATATTGGTATTTGGATTAAAAAATAGAGAGAGCATTTATTGACAGTTGGCAGCTCTGGTGGCTCTTAAGAATACGCTCAGTCATATCAGTTTATGTACACATAGTACATACGAAATTTGGTTGAAATCCAATTTATAGTGTAGGAGTTATATGCATTTAAACATCGGACTTATCAATAGGCTTATAATCATATTGGCAACACTGTCATGTATGGCCTGATGAAAATTAAACTGAAGTATTATTTTCTAAATATGTGCCAATTTTGGAATAGTTCCCATGTATATATTCCAAGATATCCAACTTGGAGCTGAAATTTCAATTATGATTTTACAGCAGTTGGTAGCACTGACATCATTTTCAAGTATGACGTTGAGATGTCCCGGTATAGATCTTCACTCATACCAAATTTGGTTTCCATTGCTGCAGCCGTTTAGGAGTTGATAGGAGTGGACACACAGACAGACAGACAGACAGAAGGTCAGACAGACAGACATTTTCCCGGATCGATCTCATAAGACTACTTTTTCCTCATTTTTGCAAAATGTGAAAAGTAGGCTAATGAGAAACAAAATGGTTGGTTGCTTCTTTAGTTTAGGGGCTGCGACAACGCAGTCATGTAGCTCCGTGTACTTTGGGTGTGTGTAGAATCTGTCTGATAACCGGAGTTAATTGTTATGACTGTATTAGTGTGTGTTATCTGTTTTCAGTTCAAGTAGTTCCTACTTTTGCCACCAAACGCCACCGTCAACGACTACTAGTTCAGAACTTGGTTACTAGATGCCACCGCAGTCGGCCCCTGGCGACAAACGTCGGAACTTAAGAGCGTTTGTCAAATGTTTAACCTATAATTAAGTTAGCTTCACACAGGTATAATGAGTGGTAGGTTCTTTAACATGCCATAAATCTATGACATGGATCCGCCGGCTTTACTTTCCCTCCGATGAAAGGCATACTGAGGGATTTTAATGCTCTTAAAAATCCGACGACTTCAGCCGGGTTTGAACCCGTGATCTTGGAAGCTCAGCACGCTACCAACTACGCCACAGAAGGCGCCAGAAAAAAAACGCATCACTTTAGAAGAAGAAATTTCATGAGACTATCACAGAAAAATACTGAAATTATTTTAATATCTAGTACGTTTCAATCCCTTTTGAAAGTTAATATCAATTATGTTTATGCAGCAACACTCTGTAAATATGGTAACATTAAGTTACTTTCATTTTTAAAATTGTACACCAGTTCAGTTATACTTGAAAATTAACATAATAACATAGTGATTGATGGTCAACACCACTTGAAGCTCCATAAAATAATATTTCCTACTACTGTATTTAGAACTGTTTCTTAGTTGAGGTGTAGTTATCTGTCCGTCTGTTCATATTTTCTTATATATTCAAAATAGAAACGCTAAAGATTATAGCGCTGTCAGGAAATCAGAGAGGTACATCATTGAGACCACCCTCTGAAATCTCAAAATGGTGATATAAGAAATCTGCAGCAAGGGACTCTACAGTCAATTGGCTCCACATGTTTAATTTGTACATTTGATTATACATTCTCCTTTGTAAGTAATATGCCCCAAAGAAAACAAAAAAATAAATATCCCCTCCCCTCAGGTTTCTTGATATCCAGACCTGGATAGTTGGGTCACTCATAATTAATTACCAGCAACAAACAGCAGTAGCTGGGGCCCAGTTATCTGCGGTCTCGGTAGACGTGGGTTCGAACCTCACCGTCGGACGTCCTTGAAATGGTGTTCCGTGGTTTCCCATTCTTCACTACAGACAAATGCTGGGACGGCACCTACGAATGTCCCACGGCCGCTTCCCTCCAAGTCCGTGCATAGTTTCATTCATATCATCTCTCATGAGGTTGGCTGTATACATTATCCACCACAAGGACGCGAAAAATCATCTCACCTCTTTTCCGTCCCAGTTGAAACGGGAATAATACGCATTATAGTTATTATTACCGTATTTTTATTATAATCTTATCATCACCGACAGCGGTAGCTACGCTTGCTAACGCACAGCTCTAGGCCATGGGGCCAAGCTCTAAGCGGACTAGGTAGTCGTGGGTTCGAGCCCCACCGTCAGCCGTCATTGAGATGGTTTTCCATGATTTCCCCATTTTCAACTCTAGGCCACGGCCGCTTCCTTCCACATCCTTGCCCAGCTTCATTCATGTTCGTCTCTCTTTAACTCCTCTCATGATGGTGTCAGGAAGGGCATCCGGTCGTAAAAACATCCACCACATAGCCTTTCATCGCATCTCATCCCCGATCCCGTTAAAACGAGAAAAATTAGGGGTAGACATACATACATTATCATCATCGTCATCCATCCTTAACGTCTGCAACTATCCAAGACAAGTACTGATATCCTAGTTTCTTTTTCTGGCACTGACAGTGGTCATCCTCGGTGTGAAATTTGCTATTTTTTCCCCACATGCCAGAATACCACCATATTTCAAGTCCCAGGATCTGCTCATTTCTAGACCATAATAAATACAGCCACGCATACTGCTACAAAAACCACACAATCACAGGTTATTAAGACACATTTAACACACACCCAAGTACATCGGGCTGATGATCAAGAAGTACTAACAACCACCACCATATTTATTTTCGTCTGCCTCGTGGCGCAGTGGGTAGCAAACCTGCGAAGTGCGGAAGTGGTTTTCCTCTTTTGCCGCCAGGATGGTTCCACGGCTGTCTCCTTCCCCGAATTAATAATAAACACACTACGGTACTACTACAACATTGACACACAAAGACGCGGTTATCAGTCAAATGATATATACGGTATACACACCAAGTACACGGGACTAATTGAACACGATGTCCAAGCCCGTCAAATGAGAGAACAGAAACTTAATTTTCAATTCAAAGTTTTATACGACTGTTACACTGCTCTGATGGGAGTCAGTTGCCGCATTTTATACAGCTCATGTGTGACCACTTCCAGGAATTTTCGAGCAACACTAGTTAACAGGTTCAGACATCCTCTTGTGATTTGGGAATTTCATACTAGGTAGCTTGAGGCTACTGCTCGTGGAAACGTTTTCAAGATTAACCAAGCTGATAACAAAACATCCGGGAGACATTCCTCCGGAGATTTTATTCTAAATATATCCTAAATAAATAGCATTGCACATGGTCTTACAAGGTTGGTGTATTGCTGGCACAGTTGTTTTGATCTCAAATTTACCTGTGTCATGTCTACCAATTAACTTAATTTATGAAAAGGGAAGATAATGGAAGATAAAACTGAAAATTACGTAATGCAGTGATTTTATTTTGATTGTTGTTGTTTGAGTCTTCAGTCTTTTGAATGGTTTGATGCAGCGCTCCATGCCTCCCTGCCCTGAGCTAATCGTTTCATCTCTACATAGCTACCACACCCTACATGCGAGGCAATCTGTTTAACACATTCTAACCTTGGTGTACCCCTACAGTTCTTGTCCTCAACCCTTCCTTCCATAACTAAGCTTGCTGGGTGTCTTAGTATGTGTCCTACGAACCTATCTCTTCTCTTCATTAGCAGTCGCCAGAAACATCTCTCCTCTCCCACTCGTCTTAATACCTCTTCGTTTGTAACCCTATCTACCCATCTGATCTTCATCATTCTCCTGTAACACCACATTTCAAAAGCATCAATTCTCCTCTTTTCTGCTGCTCCAATAGTCCAAGTTTCACTTCCATAGAGCGCCATGCTCCAGACAAAGGCATACCTGCCAACTTTCAAAAATAGAAATCCAGAAGATCCCAAAGCGAAAAAAATTAACGCATACATGCGTCACAAGGACTTAAAAATAGCGAGAAAAGACTACAGGGAAAGAGATTACAAACTCTTGGTGATGTGAGACTATCTAATTCATTGTGCCAGTTTCCAAAAATTCTAAAGAATATGCCTCCCTGAAAGACTGATGATATCGTTTCTTACTTGAATTCATCACGAAGACACTAAATTGTACAAAAATGTCACCCAATTGCACGAATACCAGAACTACAGCAAGCACCGCTTAAAACCAAGCTTTCCCGCTTACAAACAGTCGAAGCACAAAGAGTAATATAAATGCAGCGATAATCTGCGAGACGGGATTATCGATCAACTTTACAAGGATGAAGTAAAAATTAGTTACTTTTTAGCTACATTTTAGTTACCTTTTAGTTAATTTTAGTTACCTTTTATTCATGATACGTCTGCGGTCTGCAAACATAGAAGCTCATCGCGCGGTGAAGGAAAACAACAATAAACAGTGTTTACATTCACTTATGGTGTTATCAAAATTTTAGATAAAAATAAATAATGGATATTTAATATCAAATGAGTTGATTCAGCCGTCTTGTGTACAAGAAGTTATGATTACCAAGAAGTTGCTCTGATCTTGGCCGTTTGGGGAGATTTCCTTTGTCCCCGCGGTAGACCGCGAAGAAATATATTATGCGACGTTAAGGGATCGTCACCGAATTGTCTTCGCAGTCAGGTACGGAGAAATATCGAGACGTTACACGATCGGCTCTGGTCTTAGCCGTTTGGCGCGATTCGTAGTTTTTTAGATAGAACACGGAGAAAAATCGCGATTACATAATCGGTGTCACTTTTAGTCGTTCGACGAGATTTCTGTTGTCCTTGAGGTCGGGCACGGAAAAATGTGGTAAGTTATTATTACGCAATCGGCACCGCTTGCTGTCCGTCTAACAAGAATCCAGTTGTACTAGTCATCGAATGCAGAGAAATATCGCGATGTATCGCAATCACTGCCGCTCTCGGTCGTTTAACGAGATTCACGTTTTCCCCGCGCTTGCACAAGGAGAACGCGATATTATGCAATCGGCACCGCATCTGGCCGTTGAACGATTGTCTGCCTGTATATCTGTCCTGTCGAATGGCGGAGGCGAGCTCAAGGTTGGGCATGGTTAAAATTCACGAGCAGTTATGGACATGTTGTATGATCGGCGCCGTGATTCCCGCTGCCCCTATGCTGTGGTAGGAAGTTCACCGTGGATCACGAGAAGAAATGAGTAGGGTTCAGTATGTTTCGTTATGGAATTCCCGCAGTCCTCGAGGACACAAGTTCCCGGCCGGGCGCGGGGTGTATAATTTTACGCAACTGGCGTTGATCGTGTTCCGTTTGACGAAATTCCCGCAGGCAAGTCGTGCTGTCAGCCGGTCGTCTTGAGGATGTGATTTTGGAGGATGAACGTTCGAAGTAGGTATCGGTTATTATGAATTATTCAGAAAGGATTGCACGAATAATCCGACAAGAGGGCACATTCGAATTCAAATTATACAAGTTTTCGAGATAGCCCGGTTAGATTATATATCAAAAGGAACCATAGTTCGAAGGAAAAATAGACATATAACGGAGTTTCGAATTAACCACACTTTACGTCGCAAATTCACTAGACGGATAGATTTTTAAAATATAGTCTATGTATTTCGAAGCATTTTTGCGATTATTTTTTGAAACGGTATCATTTCGCAAGATTGCGACAACACATTATTTCGCGTTATTGCTGGACTTCAATTTGAGATCTACAAATTTAGAGGCCAATATCAGAAAATAGAGGTTTCTGTTGAGTTTCGGAAGTTATTGCGAATAAACGTCTCGCAAAAAGTCAGGTTTCCGATGAATACAGAAAAATATTTCATACAAGACTAAACTCTTCTTGATGCCGAAAATAAACGTTGAACCGATGTATACAGTACCACTGAAGGTATCCTCATTATGCATTTCCTTGAGGTCGTGCACGGGGAAATATAGCTTACGCAATCGGCGCCGCTTGCGTGAAACTCGTATCGCATCTGCGAGCCCAGCGGCGCAGGTTTAAATGATTTTTACATACCTTGGCGAATTTTCGTTACATCCAACTATCCAGACATAAGAATTAGCTCCTCTTCGTTACCTTCATTACACATTTGTAAAATTAGCTACTTTTTCGTTACTTTTCGTTACCGGTAGACACCCTGAGTCTTATCAGTCGAATTTAAACAGTCGCATCTCAGAATAGCAGCTAGTATCGAAAATGAATACTGAAATGCGATGTGGATGCAGAGAACGGAAACAAGCTAGGGTGTTGAAAATCCGGAAAAAACTACGTTAATCCGAACAACCGGAAAACACCCCAAAAATCCGTAAACCTTCCGGGAAAACCGGAAAACTTGGCAGGTATGCAAAGGCTTTCAAAAATGACTTCCTAATACCTAAATCTATATTCGATGTCAACAGATTCCTTTTTTTGTAGAAATGCTTTCCTTGCCTGAGCCAACCTACATTTTATATCCTCTTTGCTTCGTCCATCACTAGTTATTTTGCTTCCTAAGTAACAGTAGTCTCCTACTTCCTTCAGCTTTTCACCTGCCAATTTGATGTCCATAGAGGTTTCTGATCTATTTCGGCTGCATTCCAGTATTTTTGTTTTATATTTATTAATTTTCATCATGCATTCTATCCATCAGACGGAGTCCATACCATTCAAAAACTCATTCAAATCCTCAGGCGTGTCGGACAAGATGATGATGTAATCAGCAAATGTCAGAGTTGAAATGATTTCTCCTTGAATCTTCACTCCCACTTTAAAATTTCTCCAATTTCATTCATTGCTTTTTCAATGTAAAGATTGAAAAGTATGGGTGATAAGTTGCAGCCTTGCCTTACTCCTTTCTGAATACCAGCTTCTCTCTCATGTCCTTCAGCTCGAATGACTGCTGTCTGGTTTCTGTATAGATTGTAGATCACCCTCCTATCCCTGTACTTTATTCCAATAGATTTCCAAATGTCAAACAATTTAGTTCAATCAACGTTATCAAAAGACTTTTCTAAGTCTACAAATGCCATTAACGTTCTCTTATCTTTCATATTCTAACTTCCAAAATCAGCCTAAGACTTAGTACAGCTTCCCTTGTTCCTACATTTCTCCTGAAACCAAACTGGTCTTCACCCAACTCCGTTTCTATCTGGCTTTCCATCCTCTTGTAAATTATTCTAGACAGGATCTTTGAAACATGAGTAATCAAGATGATTTAACGGTAATCTTCACTTCTGTTAGCTCCCACTTTCTTTGGTATAGGGATGATAACATTCTTCTTGAAATCAGGGGTACCTCACCTGTCTCATAAATCCTACACACCAAGTGAAATAACCTGATTAAACCTTCATCTCCTATGCAGCGTAGCAACTCAATCGGTATATCATCTATGCCTGGTACTTTGTTCCTGCTTAAGTCCTCCAGTGCTCTGTCAAATTCTGTTCTCAATATTAAATCTCCTTTTTCATCCTCATCAATTTCCTCCTCCCTTTCCATTACATGATTCTCAATCTCCTTTCCCTTATACAAACACTCTATGTAAGATTTCCATCTCTCAACCTGTTCTTCCCTATCTGTACTTAATATTACAGCACTTGGTATTCTTTTCTCCAAAAGTATTCTTAATATTTCGATAAGGTGTGTCTACTTTTCCTAATTTCAAACAATTTTCTATACCTGCACATTCCTCTTTCAACCATTCTTCTTTCGCTTCCTTGCACCTCATGTTAACCTTATTTCTCAGACGTCTGTATTCTGCTTTCCCCTTGTAATCTCTTACATTCTTGTGTTTCCGCCTTTCATCCATCAATTCTAGTATATCCTGAGTGATCCACGGTTTTTTACCTATTCTTTCTTTCCTACCAATGTTTTCTTTTGCGGATTTTGTTATTTCATTATTCAAAAATGCCTATTCGTCTGCAATTGAAGTTTGTTTAGGATTTTTCATTAGTCCTTCCTTTATACCCGTATTGAACCTTTCGTTTACATCCTTCACTTTCAGGCTGGCTATTGCCCACCTTTTAGGCTTTTGACTTTTCTTCAGTTTCTTCAACTTTAATCTGCATTTCTTAACAACCAGATTGTGGTCAGAGTTTATGTCAGCACCAGGATATGTTTTACAATCCAAAATCTGGTTTCGAAACCTCTCCTTGACCAAAATGAAGTCGATTTGGTCTCATCCATGTATATATTCTTCTATTGTGGTTATTGAATAAGGTGTTAGCTATGACCAACTCATGCTCGGTGCAGAGTTCCATCAGCCTGAAAAATACCCATGAAAAGTATTTTTGATACAGATACAAAATACAGGTTCCAAATTGTTTTTTAGATACAAAATACAAAAGTATCGAAAATACGTATTTTAAATACATGTATTTTTGATACTGCCCAACTCTGTCTATTCTACAGTATATAGTACAGTATATAGAGGTGGTCAGACGAGTTCCAGTCGACGATGGGGAGGCAGTGGATGAGAGCGGCAGGTCAACGGAATTCGTGGAGGACTGTCGTCGAAACATTTTGTTTGAAACATCCCTAGACTGATCGTCAGCTTAGATAAATCTTCAGGATAATATGAACTAGGTCCAATTTTTACGAGTGAAAATGTTTAACATAATACGATCATTTGTGAGGAAGATGAATAAGAGTGTAAATACGAGTAGAGAGGACAATTAGTTTTAAGTTACTATTAAGGTAAATGTTCATCAGCCTAGCTCATCTGATGAAATATCTCAGATTTACCCTCCTAGCAGGAGGCCTTTGCCCCTTATGGGATTTGCCAATGGCTAATAATAATAGTAATAATATTAATATATGTGTACAATGTATTGCACAATAATTAGATTGCAAGGAATATATTAGAATAGGGAAGTAGACAAACGTTTATTACTATGGCTAACACTTGCTAGTTAAAGCTAAAATGCAAACAATAAACTTATAAACGCGTAAACCTAAAATCAATTACTATCAACTAGTATGAGATACCGATACACAGATTCTCAAGCAATTTAAGAATGAAAGTTTCTTCCTTTCTCTCCCCTTGTTTTAGAACCTACTACTTTTGGGGTATATCAACCTTAGAAATAAGTAAGACATGGTTACTATTGATATCATATTCTTGAAATACCCTGGAATCCTCAACAAATGGTGATAATTGTTTGTCTCTTATTACGCAGTACCTGATTGATCGAAATACTCTAGCAAAAAAAGTGAACTTAAACATGTACCAGTACATCTTGATTTCTATCACAAGCGTGTCTAATACATTTAAATCATAATGGATTGCAAGATCAATTAACTCTTGTCCATTCGCATTATCACCAGCTCTACATTGGTGCCAACAATTCCATCAACATGTGCATTGGCAATCCTCACAGTCAAATCTCCAGCCACACAAAAGTAATCAGATACCGTATATTTATTTTATTTATCACAGCATGTAGCTTATTATAAAATTCCACGTTTACCTTTCTGTTCGCCGCCCTCTTGTGCATAGACCACAAATATGTAGCCTACATATTATACAGTTTTCTTTCGTACCTTAGGTGAAGGGTTCTATTAACATAAAACAAAAGGAGTTGAAATGAGATCTCCACGTCATATTAATCATTTTGTCACTCTGGCTGCAGCTCTCTTATGCTGGGAGTAGAGTAGAGTAGTACATAGTCTTCCATTTCTAAGATATCCTTCAGTCTATTTTTTGATTCAAGAATGACAGCTATATCTACATCTGTAGTACTTAGTTCCTTCTTCTAATTCCAACTGTTAAATCGTTGTTCTTTTCCAGCCAAGAGTCGTCATTGAAGAATCAGTGTGGTTATCTTCTTTCTCAAGACTCTGAATATGTTTTTCTTTGAACAGGTTACCATCCTCAGGCACAGGGACTCCTCGGTTAGGGTAACTATATCCTTGGCAACAGAATCTCCACGCCCTCACCATTCCCTCCTATGGGAGTAAGATTGGTTGATTTCATTGACTGATGGACTCCCAACTACAGCATTTCTTGAGGTTTAACAGTTGCACTTACTAGGCATCAGTGCACCATACAAGGCCTAAAAACCATTTAATGATCCTTCTCGTTTCTCCGGCCTTAGGACCGGCTCCATTCCTAGAAGCGGAGTTACAATAATAATAGTTGTATTAATAAGCAATATTTAGGCTACATGATAGAGAAACATAAATCTTGCAATATGTTTTTGAATGGGAGGGAGCTGTGATTCAATAAAAATGAGCAGATTCAATTAAATTACAGAAACATCATTTTGAAATCTTACAATAAAATAAAAATTGTAAGTGAATATTTTAATATGTATACGTAAAATCAATGCTGTATACAGTAGGTAAGTTAAGAATAATGCTACATTCTCTGGAACATAAGTTAAAACAAAATGTTGACAATTTGTGTTTTTATGAACACGAACGCTATATAAATTATTGCCGGGAATGCAATAACAAATAATTATAAGGAATGGCAATTTGCCTGGAAGGTGAGGAAACTCCTAACCCACTTGCAACAGACATTCATTAACCGATACATGGCGATCATACTGGGGATGAGGTGGCCAAACGTCTCCACTATAACTATGCTTTGGAAAAGAACCAATCAAGTGCCGATTGAATTAGAAATAAGGCGGCGGAAATGTAGAAGGAAGGGACACACACTGAGGAGGACCGAAGCCCACATTGTAAAGCAGGACCTCGATTGGAATCAGCAAGGAAAACGGAGAAGAGGGTGACCCAGAAAGCCGTGGTGATAGACCGTGGAGGAAGGTGAACAACAAGGGAACAACAGACGAGAAATCAAAGCCGTTGCTAGGATCAGAGAGATGCTGCTTCTGTGTTGCACCCCTGTGCACCAAATAAGCAGATAAAAGACAGAAGTCAATCCCCAAGACGAGTTAAAGGACATAAGCCGAATTAATTTATCTGATAACATGGCAATTACAGATTGCCTGTAATATTTTTGGGGTCTAGAACTGGGACACATGCCCCCAGAACTACTTAACATAGGTACCTGGAGTATGAAAAGTTTCGGGAAGACCAAACTCAGCTTAATATATACAGGGCAATGCCACTCAACTCTTGCAAGCTGCTGTCATCACCCAGAATCGATTCCCGGATTCTTGTGCCCATACATATCAATTACAGCCATGATGATCCTATACTCTCAACTTCCTAATAATGAACTCAAATAATATTGTGGGAGGTTGGAAGAGCTTGGATGCTTTGCGGAGATTAAAATCAGCTGATTTGACTAATACCCAGGGCTACATCTCGGACATTACGCATGATAAGTCCATTAGTAAAACATTTTATTTCTATTAATATTGTATCAATAGCCAGTCAACTACTGTACATTTATGATTTACAAACACTGTACACCTCTACCACCATATAGAAAAGAAACAAGAAAAGGAAGGCAAACATACTGAAGAAAATAGGAAGTAATCAAATGAAATACAAATATCTACCATGTAACACGTACGATGGACATACTTATGTCCATGTTCATGTTAAAAAGACGTTTGGGTGATCGATTTCAGTTGAATCACGAAATGCAGAAACCCCCTATGTCCACTGTTTTTTGTTTTTTGCCAAAATGAGTTCATGGCAGTTATGAGCTTGTTATACCAAGGCTCACAAACTGTGCAGAAGTGTCTTATGTCCAGACTCCCTTAGCCAAAATATAGAAAATGACATTTTCATGACTTTCAGAAATCCCTCATGTCCTGGACATTTGCAAAGCACACATTTACTGTCAGCCATCTTGTTTCTATTTTTATTCTATTCCGTAGTCCTAAATTAAATGTTCTCATCATGTTACGACTGTTTAAAGAACGTTACCCAGATGCAAAGAGCGCAGCTGTTAGTGCATAAACGTCGGGCGAAGAAATATTTCCAGTCCATGAAACAAATTTTGGAAAAATGTAAAGTGGAAGATGATGTTCCGGATATTGCCATGGACTACACGCAAAATCTTCAATTACAAGACATTCCAGTACAGGAAACATTTTACCTGAGACAACTTACTGTTAACCTTTTTAATATACATGATCTGAAGTCATGCAAAACTCGCTTCACATTTACCACGAAGGTGTTGCGAAGAAAGGCCCAAACGAAGTTTGCTCTCTCTTGATGGATTAACTTAATAAATGTGTATATAAATACATCAAGCACAGCATATCTTCTTAGATGATGCATGGGGACAAAGAAGTATCATTCTTTGGTTCGATTGCTGAGTGAAAAATAGACAGTTTGATACAATCACACACTATTTTCCTCATCGCGAACAATCCTTTCTCCCTTGCAATAGGGATTTCAGTGGAGTCAAACGGAAACTTAGGAAGCAACAGAGTGTACTTGCTGAATGAATACACAGAGTTAATTATTGAATCTAGAGCACAAGGGAACTTCGAAATCAAAATGATTTACAGTCAAGACATAGTAGATTACAAAGCTTGGTGGCCACAATTCTACCGAAGGCGTGCATTGTCTGTGGAATCGACAGGAAGGCACATACCAAGGGAAGCAAAATGTCATTTTCCTATCTCATAATTTAAGGAGTTTCACTATTCTCGTGAACACATTCAGTTCAGTTAAACAGAAGATTAGTGTGTTATAATGGTATTAATCACTCTATGTATTGCGACATTTGACTCATATTATTATTAGGCTATCACTCGTGATTCGAGTATGGTTGTCTTCCAAGGTACGGTTATGTAAATCTTCGCTGTAAACCAATATTAGGCCTAATCATATTGCGTGAGTTCTTTGGTGACTGTACAGTCCGATCCGAGAACCACAGACTCCTCCATAATATTGGCACACAAGATCTTGAGCAGTCAATGGATCTTGGGGGTTGATCATTCTGCGATTCATGCGCTCTTTTCTGGCATTTCTTTTTTCAGCCTGAAGCCTTCTTCTCTCTTGTTCTAGCTGAAATAGTGACCAAAACCTATATTAACATTGTATTTCAGATATATACCAACGTTTACAAATCTCTTATCTTCAATAAAACACATTCTTCTGTAAAACAATGCATTTCTTTCACTCAACACAACCGAACTGGCGACCACTGGGATATATCTTTCACACCTTCGGTTTCTGATGACAGTATACATCAAATTAATGGGTTTTCAATATTTATGTGCAGCTAACTTGTGGATGCATGTGGAAATGCTTGAAATGAAAGGGGTGGGAAGATTCTCTCCCTAACATCGTTCTATAAATACATGGTAGGAAAATAGTATCCCAAGGACCTATAAAGGGTAAAAACAGCTTGATATACGTATAATTTTGTTCAAATGCTAATGTCGTGATTGCGAACGAGCAAAGGCTGCACTGGCACATTGAAGGCGGTATTGAATCACAGCGTCAATGTTCGCATTTGTTGATAGGTGACTGCCCAAATAGGGAAAATGATCTATATCCTCTAGTTTATGTCCAGGAGCCATAGCCCTGTAATGTGATGTAGGCTGATGAAGAACCTGTGTTTTATTGGTGCTTATGTCCAGACCAATGCTTCTGTATGCCTCATTGAACACAGTGTGGTTTGATGACCTTCATCTGAATTTGCTAAGATGACATTATCATCAGCATACAGGAAATCAAGGATGGATGTAGCTGACACTTTAGTTTTTGCACGCAATCTGTTGAGATTGAATAAAACCTCCATCTGTCCTGGATATAATTTCTACACCCGTAGGAATCTTTTCTTGGACCAAATTTAGTACAACACTAACATATATTGAAAAGAGTGTGGGGACAATCACACATCCCTGTTTGACACCCGTTGTAATCTTAACTGGCTCTCCAGGGCCATTGCTGTTAAGGACCATGCCATTCATATCATCATGTAGTAATCGAAGAATCTGAATGAACTTTGGGGGGCAGCCAAGTATGGCAAGAATCTTCCATAGCATTTCTCGATTGACCGAATCAAATGCTTTAACAATATCAATGAAAACGATATGTAGAGGACGTCCTTGTTCTCTGAATTTCTCCTGTATTTGCCTAGCACAGAATATCATATCAGTTGTGCTTCGATTAGTTCGAAAGCCACACTGAGTTTCAGGCAGTATTTCTTCAGCCAACGGCTTCAAAAGTTTGGATAAGACATTGGCCTGGATTATGCCAGCAACAGAAAGCAACGATATCCCTCGATAATTACCACATTGTGCCCTATCACCTTTCTTAAAGATGGTTATTATCATGGCATCTCTTAGGTCTTTAGGTATGGTACTCGTAGTCAATATTTTAACTATGAGTTGGTGTATGTGATGAACTAGAGCAGTATTCCCTACTTTAAAGAGCTCAGCAGGAATCCCATCCATGCCTGATGGTTTATTGTATTTGAGCTGATTTATGGCAGATTCAATCTCTGACAGAGACGGAGGATCATCAAGGTGGTCTTTGGGAGGTCTCTGATGAAGTCGGGTGAAAATGTTATCAACAACCTGTGTGTCCCTGTTGAGTAGTTCTTCAAAATGTTCTTTCCAACGGGAGTTAATTAATCATATTGTAACAATATATGAGCTATATTGGAGTGGAAGGATACCGGAAAAAGAAAGGGAAATAACCAAAAACCAGGCCACCAATGAGAGAAACAATCCTCAAACAAGAATTCATTAGCAGTAACACCTGCGCCAATAAGGAATTACAATAAATTAGGTCACTGGAAAAAATGAAAGCAAAACCTCAGTTATCAGTAACTAGCAGAAGTACCCGTTCTTCGAACGGTGTTCGGTGTTAACACCAGACATTATTATAATAATAATAATAATATTATTGGTGTTACGTCCCTTTTAAGTACTGTTGCTTTTAGAGACGCACCAGACATTATCAATTGAGCTACTGTTGCAATGGTTAGCGGCTTGTCATTCCTTCATAAGTTTATCAAAACGAAGTTAGTTTTCAGGGAATATCACACACACAGTTAATTTAAGGGCCTTATAATGTGGTTTGCGGAGACCCTTTATAGACTCGCGAATTTTGTGTCTCACATTGAGAAGTGCAACATATGCTTTGGTCGTCCTTCTAGGATAATTTTTATATTTCGCCTATTTTAGCATGTATTTTGAGAAGTTTTTCCCTATATCCACCCTTCTACTGTATGAAATGAACGGTGAAGAGTTTTATAAATGATTGGTGTATTGACTCATGTTTACCATACCTAATTTTACGATTCACTCAGCATCCGAACATGAGTTATAGGCGTACATAAGGATACACAGAAAGACAGATAGACAGACAATACTATTGTCTACAACATATCACCAAGAAATCCAAATATGGGTATATCTACCACACAGTATCAAAGAAAATCATCCTTACGATGAACCCGTATGTCGACAAAAAAAAAGATTAGTTGAAATGTGCTCTCAAACTAAATTCACCTGACGTGTACTTCCTGACATGAAATAGAATTGAAAGCCTTGTAGATGAAACGCAATACACGTCACATAAAAACTGACCCTCTACGTTGTGTTGGGTCCCCATACACAGGAAGACCTCTTTCATAAATTATAAAAGCTTGTGGTGCATGAAAATTCAGGTTCTTTAGTCTCAAATGGCCCAAATTCCTAACAGCCGCAAAAAATGCTGATTCGATTCAGGAATATTTGAAAATAATGTTGTTGTTTGGAGATATAATAGACCTTCTGCACTATATGTCGCACGTGAAAATTGCATGAAAAAATCCTAGGTTACCCCTTGACCCCCTTAATTGCATTGATGAATTATACAGTCTACGTTGGTTCCGTGATAACCTTATATTTGCAAACTTTCACAGAAATGTAATAAATGTAATAAATTGCTTCTTACTGAAATAGATGGAAAGTTGGATGCCACCCCTTGAGATAATGTTGTCATGGTTATCGATTTGCATTCCTTCATGAGTTTGTTAAATTAAACTTAATTAGTTTTCTGGGAATGTTTCAGAAACTGTTGGTTTTAGAGCCTTATAATGTAGTTTTCGAGGACCCTCGAGTTTTATTTCTGGCACCGAGGGGCTTTGTCTCGTCGTTGTACGCCATAATATAATACTAATAATATAACATAGGGATAGGAATATAATAGACCTGCCATACCACACCCGCAGATGTAAATCGCGTGAAAAAAATCTAGACTACCCCTTGACCCCCTTAAGCGCGTTTTACGTATTGATGAAATTTACAGCTAAATTTGGTTCCATAATAACCATCTAACCGTTTGCAAACTTTCACACTAATGTAATTAATGGAATTGTATTGCGTCTTACAGCAATAGATGGATCTCTGAGAATCTGTTGCCATGGTTATCGGCTTGCATTCGTTCATAGTTTATTAAATTAAATTAGTTTTCTGGGAATATCTCAAAAACGGTTGGACGTAGGACCTTAAAATGTGCTTTTAGGGCCCCCGAGTTTTGTCTCTCACATTGAGGGGCTGAAAATGAGCTTTGTCTCGTCCTTCTACTCCTATTTCAGCATGTATTTTAAGGGGGTATGCCCCCTTTTATGAGAGGTATAGAGAAGAGTTACATCAATGATTAGTGTCGTGCCTCTGATGGATATCTGTACCAAATTTTACGTTGATACACCCAGCCGTTCTCGAGTTATAAGGGAACAAATTTGTCCACAATCAAGCAAACAGACAGACAGACCAAAACATTATTTTCGCGCGCATCTATCATAAAACAGTCTGAAACGTGTAAATAACTCAAATTTCCGTAGAAATTCCGAAAAAACAGACAAATTATCTTTTTTATATATGTAGAGATATACTGCACCGCTCGATGTGACCGTGTTTTATTGCACAAATTTAGGTTTTACTCGCTAACCGTCGGAGATACACGAAAAGTGATAAGAACCTTTTGGATAGAAAATTAAATGCTTAAGCTCGTGTATACCATCAAAAGTTTGCTATTTCTTAGCGTTCTCTTTTTATTTGAAATGGAAATATGAAATTTTGAAACCGAAGGGTGTAGTGACGTCACAAAAGTAGGTTTTACTCGCTAACCGTTGGAGATACACGAAAAGTGATAAGGACCTTTCGGATAGGAAATTAAATTTCAAAGCGCGTCTGTGCCATCAAAAGTTTGCTATTTCCTGCCGTTCTCTTTTTATTGGATATGGAACTATGAAATTTTGAAACCAAAGGGTGTAGTGACGTCACTAAAATGGTCGCCATTTCTTAATAGTGCAAAATATCGAAATTAAAAGTATCCTATATGTAAACCTGGTATTTCAGCTACATCCATGCACAATTTCATTTAAATCGGACCAGTGGTTCTTGCGTTATTAGGTAACAGACAGACAGACAGACAGACAGAAAGACAGACACACACCATCTCATTTTTATATATTAGTATGATAGATGAGCATTGGTCCTAGTGGAAAATAATTCGATCACCTGAAACCAAAAATGCATGGGACGAAAAAATACATCAAAATAACATGTTGGTTTCCGACCCTACAAGACGTAAAAAATATAATAAAAGTATTAAAAAAACTATTTTTTGAAATTTCATTCGAATCAATTTTTAAGTTATTCGTGGGACATAGAAAAATTTTGGCCAAAAAGTACAAAATCATTAATAACTCCCTAATTATACGTCGTATGATGAAATAGCAAGAGACAAAAAAGATGTAATGTGTTATTGTCTACAACATAGGCCATGTACAATATCACACTCAGAGAAAAATTTCGGCCAAAAAGTACAAAATCATTAATAACTCCCTAATTAAACGTCGTATGAAAAAATAGCAAGAGACAAAAAAGATGTAATGTGTTATTGTCTACAACATAGGCCATGTACAATATCACACTCGGAGAAAAATTTCGGCCAAAAAGTACAAAATCATTAATAACTCCGTAAATAAACGTCGTGTGATGAAATAGCAAGAGAAAAGAAAGATGTAATGTGTTAATGTCTACAACATAGGCCATGTACAATATCACACTCAGAGAAAAATTTCGGCCAAAAAGTACAAAATCATTAATAACTCCCTAATTAAACGTCGTATGAAAAAATAGCAAGAGACAAAAAAGATGTAATGTGTTATTGTCTACAACATAGGCCATGCACAATATCACACTCAGAGATATTACTGGAGATTTGTAGTTTCCCTCTATTATTTTTGCCTTTTGTAGGGTTGAAAATTAAAAAATGTACCTTTTCGGAATTTTTCTGTTGATTGCAAGGTGAAAGGAGTGTTTTTGCCAAATATCAAGTTTGTAACTCATTTGGAAGTGGGTAAACATTTATGTCAGTGAGTGAGTGAGTGAGTCAGTCAGTCAGCCTAGTAGCTTTATATAATATAGATATGTCAGTGAGTGAGTGAGTGAGTCAGTCAGTCAGCCTAGTAGCTTTATATAATATAGATGAGCATTGGTCCTAGTGGAAAATAATTCTATCACCTGAAACCAAAAATGCATGGGACGAAAAAATACATCAAAATAACATGTTGGTTTCCGACCCTACAAGACGTAAAAAATATAATAAAAGTATTAAAAAAAACTATTTTTTGAAATTTCATTCGAATCAATTTTTAAGTTATTCGTGGGACATAGAAAAATTTTGGCCAAAAAGTACAAAATCATTAATAACTCCCTAATTATACGTCGTATGATGAAATAGCAAGAGACAAAAAGATGTAATGTGTTATTGTCTACAACATAGGCCATGTACAATATCACACTCGGAGAAAAATTTCGGCCAAAAAGTACAAAATCATTAATAACTCCGTAAATAAACGTCGTGTGATGAAATAGCAAGAGACAAAAAAGATGTAATGTGTTAATGTCTACAACATAGGCCATGTACAATATCACACTCAGAGAAAAATTTCGGCCAAAAAGTACAAAATCATTAATAACTCCCTAATTAAACGTCGTATGAAAAAATAGCAAGAGACAAAAAAGATGTAATGTGTTATTGTCTACAACATAGGCCATGCACAATATCACACTCAGAGATATTACTGGAGATTTGTAGTTTCCCCCTATTATTTTTGCCTTTTGTAGGGTTGAAAATTTAAAAATGTACATTTTCGGAATTTTTCTGTTGATTGCAAGGTGAAAGGAGTGTTTTTGCCAAATATCAAGTTTGTAACTCATTTGGAAGTGGGTAAACATTTATGTCAGTGAGTGAGTGAGTGAGTGAGTCAGTCAGTCAGCCTAGTAGCTTTATATAATATAGATGAGCATTGGTCCTAGTGGAAAATAATTCCATCACCTGAAACCAAAAATGCATGGGACGAAAAAATACATCAAAATAACATGTTGGTTTCCGACCCTACAAGACGTAAAAAATATAATAAAAGTATTAAAAAAACTATTTTTTGAAATTTAATTCGAATCAATTTTTAAGTTATTCGTGGGACATAGAAAAATGTTGGCCAAAAAGTACAAAATCATTAATAACTCCCTAATTATACGTCGTATGATGAAATAGCAAGAGACAAAAAAGATGTAATGTGTTATTGTCTACAACATAGGCCATGTACAATATCACACTCGGAGAAAAATTTCGGCCAAAAAGTACAAAATCATTAATAACTCCGTAAATAAACGTCGTGTGATGAAATAGCAAGAGACAAAAAAGATGTAATGTGTTAATGTCTACAACATAGGCCATGTACAATATCACACTCAGAGAAAAATTTCGGCCAAAAAGTACAAAATCATTAATAACTCCCTAATTAAACGTCGTATGAAAAAATAGCAAGAGACAAAAAAGATGTAATGTGTTATTGTCTACAACATAGGCCATGCACAATATCACACTCAGAGATATTACTGGAGATTTGTAGTTTCCCCCTATTATTTTTGCCTTTTGTAGGGTTGAAAATTTAAAAATGTACCTTTTCGGAATTTTTCTGTTGATTGCAAGGTGAAAGGAGTGTTTTTGCCAAATATCAAGTTTGTAACTCATTTGGAAGTGGGTAAACATTTATGTCAGTGAGTGAGTGAGTGAGTCAGTCAGTCAGCCTAGTAGCTTTATATAATATAGATATGTCAGTGAGTGAGTGAGTGAGTCAGTCAGTCAGCCTAGTAGCTTTATATAATATAGATGAGCATTGGTCCTAGTGGAAAATAATTCTATCACCTGAAACCAAAAATGCATGGGACGAAAAAATACATCAAAATAACATGTTGGTTTCCGACCCTACAAGACGTAAAAAATATAATAAAAGTATTAAAAAAAACTATTTTTTGAAATTTCATTCGAATCAATTTTTAAGTTATTCGTGGGACATAGAAAAATTTTGGCCAAAAAGTACAAAATCATTAATAACTCCCTAATTATACGTCGTATGATGAAATAGCAAGAGACAAAAAGATGTAATGTGTTATTGTCTACAACATAGGCCATGTACAATATCACACTCGGAGAAAAATTTCGGCCAAAAAGTACAAAATCATTAATAACTCCGTAAATAAACGTCGTGTGATGAAATAGCAAGAGACAAAAAAGATGTAATGTGTTAATGTCTACAACATAGGCCATGTACAATATCACACTCAGAGAAAAATTTCGGCCAAAAAGTACAAAATCATTAATAACTCCCTAATTAAACGTCGTATGAAAAAATAGCAAGAGACAAAAAAGATGTAATGTGTTATTGTCTACAACATAGGCCATGCACAATATCACACTCAGAGATATTACTGGAGATTTGTAGTTTCCCCCTATTATTTTTGCCTTTTGTAGGGTTGAAAATTTAAAAATGTACATTTTCGGAATTTTTCTGTTGATTGCAAGGTGAAAGGAGTGTTTTTGCCAAATATCAAGTTTGTAACTCATTTGGAAGTGGGTAAACATTTATGTCAGTGAGTGAGTGAGTGAGTGAGTCAGTCAGTCAGCCTAGTAGCTTTATATAATATAGATGAGCATTGGTCCTAGTGGAAAATAATTCCATCACCTGAAACCAAAAATGCATGGGACGAAAAAATACATCAAAATAACATGTTGGTTTCCGACCCTACAAGACGTAAAAAATATAATAAAAGTATTAAAAAAACTATTTTTTGAAATTTAATTCGAATCAATTTTTAAGTTATTCGTGGGACATAGAAAAATGTTGGCCAAAAAGTACAAAATCATTAATAACTCCCTAATTATACGTCGTATGATGAAATAGCAAGAGACAAAAAAGATGTAATGTGTTATTGTCTACAACATAGGCCATGTACAATATCACACTCGGAGAAAAATTTCGGCCAAAAAGTACAAAATCATTAATAACTCCGTAAATAAACGTCGTGTGATGAAATAGCAAGAGACAAAAAAGATGTAATGTGTTAATGTCTACAACATAGGCCATGTACAATATCACACTCAGAGAAAAATTTCGGCCAAAAAGTACAAAATCATTAATAACTCCCTAATTAAACGTCGTATGAAAAAATAGCAAGAGACAAAAAAGATGTAATGTGTTATTGTCTACAACATAGGCCATGCACAATATCACACTCAGAGATATTACTGGAGATTTGTAGTTTCCCCCTATTATTTTTGCCTTTTGTAGGGTTGAAAATTTAAAAATGTACCTTTTCGGAATTTTTCTGTTGATTGCAAGGTGAAAGGAGTGTTTTTGCCAAATATCAAGTTTGTAACTCATTTGGAAGTGGGTAAACATTTATGTCAGTGAGTGAGTGAGTGAGTCTTGTAGGGTCGGAAACCAACATGTTATTTTGATGTATTTTTTCGTCCCATGCATTTTTGGTTTCAGGTGATGGAATTATTTTCCACTTGGACCAATGCTCATCTATATTATAGTCAGCCTAGTAGCTTTATATAATATAGATGAGCATTGGTCCTAGTGGAAAATAATTCTATCACCTGAAACCAAAAATGCATGGGACGAAAAAATACATCAAAATAACATGTTGGTTTCCGACCCTACAAGACGTAAAAAATATAATAAAGTATTAAAAAAACTATTTTTTGAAATTTAATTCGAATCAATTTTTAAGTTATTCGTGGGACATAGAAAAATGTTGGCCAAAAAGTACAAAATCATTAATAACTCCCTAATTATACGTCGTATGATGAAATAGCAAGAGACAAAGAGATGTAATGTGTTATTGTCTACAACATAGGCCATGTACAATATCACACTCGGAGAAAAATTTCGGCCAAAAAGTACAAAATCATTAATAACTCCGTAAATAAACGTCGTGTGATGAAATAGCAAGAGACAAAAAAGATGTAGTGTGTTAATGTCTACAACATAGGCCATGTACAATATCACACTCAGAGATATTACTGGAGATTTGTAGTTTCCCCCTATTATTTTTGCCTTTTGTAGGGTTGAAAATTAAAAAATGTACCTTTTCGGAATTTTTCTGTTGATTGCAAGGTGAAAGGAGTGTTTTTGCCAAATATAAAGTTTGTAACTCATTTGGAAGTGGGTAAACATTTATGTCAGTGAGTGAGTGAGTGAGTCAGTCAGTCAGCCTAGTAGCTTTATATAATACTAGCAGAAGTACCCGTTCTTCGAACGGTGTTCGGTGTTAACACCAGACATTATAATAATAATAATAATAATGTTATTGGTGTTACGTCTCTTTTAAGTACTGTTGCTTTTAGAGACGCACCAGACATTATCAATTGAGCTACTGTTGCAATGGTTAGCGGCTTGTCATTCCTTCATAAGTTTATCAAAACGAAGTTAGTTTTCAGGGAATATCACACACACAGTTAATTTAAGGGCCTTATAATGTGGTTTGCGGAGACCCTTTATAGACTCGCGAATTTTGTGTCTCACATTGAGAAGTGCAACATATGCTTTGGTCGTCCTTCTAGGATAATTTTTATATTTCGCCTATTTTAGCATGTATTTTGAGAAGTTTTTCCCTATATCCACCCTTCTACTGTATGAAATGAACGGTGAAGAGTTTTATAAATGATTGGTGTATTGACTCTTGTTTACCATACCTAATTTTACGATTCACTCAGCATCCGAACATGAGTTATAGGCGTACATAAGGATACACAGAAAGACAGATAGACAGACAATACTATTGTCTACAACATATCACCAAGAAATCCAAATATGGGTATATCTACCACACAGTATCAAAGAAAATCATCCTTACGATGAACCCGTATGTCGACAAAAAAAAAGATTAGTTGAAATGTGCTCTCAAATTAAATTCACCTGACGTGTACTTCCTGACATGAAATAGAATTGAAAGCCTTGTAGATGAAACGCAATACACGTCACATAAAAACTGACCCTCTACGTTGTGTTGGGTCCCCATACACAGGAAGACCTCTTTCATAAATTATAAAAGCTTGTGGTGCATGAAAATTCAGGTTCTTTAGTCTCAAATGGCCCAAATTCCTAAAAGCCGCAAAAAATGCTGATTCGATTCAGGAATTTTTGAAAATACTGTTGTTGTTTGGAGATATAATAGACCTTCTGCACTATATGTCCCACGTGAAAATTGCATGAAAAAATCCTAGGTTACCCCTTGACCCCCTTAATTGCATTGATGAATTATACAGTCTACGTTGGTTCCGTGATAACCTTATATTTGCAAACTTTCACAGAAATGTAATAAATGTAATAAATTGCTTCTTACTGAAATAGATGGAAAGTTGGATGCCACCCCTTGAGATAATGTTGTCATGGTTATCGATTTGCATTCCTTCATTAGTTTGTTAAATTAAACTTAATTAGTTTTCTGGGAATGTTTCAGAAACTGTTGGTTTTAGAGCCTTATAATGTAGTTTTCGAGGACCCTCGAGTTTTATTTCTGGCACCGAGGGGCTTTGTCTCGTCGTTGTACGCCATAATATAATACTAATAATATAACATAGGGATAGGAATATAATAGACCTGCCATACCACACCCGCAGATGTAAATCGCGTGAAAAAAATCTAGACTACCCCTTGACCACCTTAAGCGCGTTTTACGTATTGATGAAATTTACAGCTTAATTTGGTTCCATAATAACCATCTAACCGTTTGCAAACTTTCACACTAATGTAATTAATGGAATTGTATTGCGTCTTACAGCAATAGATGGATCTCTGAGAATCTGTTGCCATGGTTATCGGCTTGCATTCGTTCATAGTTTATTAAATTAAATTAGTTTTCTGGGAATATCTCAAAAACGGTTGGACGTAGGACCTTAAAATGTGCTTTTAGGGCCCCCGAGTTTTGTCTCTCACATTGAGGGGCTGAAAATGAGCTTTGTCTCGTCCTTCTACTCCTATTTCAGCATGTATTTTAAGGGGGTATGCCCCCTTTTATGAGAGGTATAGAGAAGAGTTACATCAATGATTAGTGTCGTGCCTCTGATGGATATCTGTACCAAATTTTACGTTGATACACCCAGCCGTTCTCGAGTTATAAGGGAACAAATTTGTCCACAATCAAGCAAACAGACAGACAGACCAAAACATTATTTTCGCGCGCATCTATCATAAAACAGTCTGAAACGTGCAAATAACTCAAATTTCCGTAGAAATTCCGAAAAAAACAGACAAATTATCTTTTTTATATATGTAGAGATATACTGCACCGCTCGATGTGACCGTGTTTTATTGCACAAATTTAGGTTTTACTCGCTAACCGTCGGAGATACACGAAAAGTGATAAGAACCTTTTGGATAGAAAATTAAATGCTAAAGCTCGTGTATACCATCAAAAGTTTGCTATTTCTTAGCGTTCTCTTTTTATTTGAAATGGAAATATGAAATTTTGAAACCGAAGGGTGTAGTGACGTCACAAAAGTAGGTTTTACTCGCTAACCGTTGGAGATACACGAAAAGTGATAAGGCCCTTTCGGATAGGAAATTAAATTTCAAAGCTCGTCTGTGCCATCAAAAGTTTGCTATTTCCTGCCGTTCTCTTTTTATTGGATATGGAACTATGAAATTTTGAAACCAAAGGGTGTAGTGACGTCACTAAAATGGTCGCCATTTCTTAATAGTGCAAAATATCGAAATTAAAAGTATCCTATATGTAAACCTGGTATTTCAGCTACATCCATGCACAATTTCATTTAAATCGGACCAGTGGTTCTTGCGTTATTAGGTAACAGACAGACAGACAGACAGACAGACAGAAAGACAGACACACACCATCTCATTTTTATATATTAGTATGATAAAACGGATTACATAAAATAAACAACAGCATTTACGAACAAGAACGAAATGTTGGATGAAGAACACCGGTCTAATAAATTACAAAGCCTAGTATTATAAGAGTATCAACCGTAACAGAATACATTTTCACCGAAGCCGTAAAAACATCACCGCCTGGAATAGCACTACAAAAAACACAAGTCAGAATGTTCAATAAGACCAACCGTTAACTGCAGGAACGCGCCAAACTATACAATCAGTAGGGAACTACTCACAATATTAAAACACCCCAAGATTAACAAGAAACCCAGCTCACTAAAAACACTTGACTTAGTCAACACACTGAGCGAGAAACAAATGAAACCTAGCTCGAGGCTAGTTCCTTTGGACGTGATGAATTACACAGTAATACCAATAAATTAAGCAATCATTAAAATAGAATACAAACTAAGACAACTCACTCATGAAAATAATGGAGGAGATACGGAACCTATTCATAGACATCCTCAAACTAAACATGGTTCAATTCAATAATTCAATATACGCATAGAGAAACGGTTTAGCAATGGGAGTGCCAATAAACGTGCTAATAACAGATGATTTTATAATAACAGTGCAGAGTGAGTTCTTATGAAATACTATAGCTCGACAAAGCGAATGGAACAATTGATATTCTTAAACAATGTACCATGTATGTGTCTATGAAACGGACTTTAAACGAAGAAATCATACTTCAAGCAATCTTTTACTTATACCACTCCATTGCACTTACCAAAGAACTCGAAACTGAGAGCGAAATAAATGATATCGATGTAACTACAAAACGGACAGGCCATATTAAATCTTCCGCAAACCTACACAAAATAATATCGCACTCAATCACTCGAACCATCCTGGCACACATACATTAGTGGCATTCAGTAATATGGCACAGGGCATCAAAATCCCAAAGTGAAATGAAAACTTTAAAAGTGAAAGCAGAATAATCAAGCAAATAGCCCAAGAAAGTAATTCCCCTATTTTTATTTTATGAAAAAAAAAAAGAGGCTTATGAGATCTTTTGTCCATGTGTGTGTGTTTCCCCCTTAATAACTTCTAAACGACTGGAATGATTTCAATGAAACTCGGTAGGATCATGGCACTATTTTGGTCAACCCGGACCGTGCTCTTCAAATTTTATTACGTCTCACCAATCCAATATGGCGGCTGTGCGAAATATTTTACCGCCATTCTAGATCTCCGAAACTGTTAATGATATCACCCTGAATTTCTTTACAGTGATAAAAGGCACTACTAGAAATTCACCTATGAGACTGTCAAAAACCTGTTGACTACAAAACGAACATGTTGGTCAAGCAAAGTTGAAATTTTTAAAAAGACTTTTCTCCTGATTTAACCATCCACACGCAATTAAACTTGGTACAGCAAATGTTTATGCACATTGTAATGCATTGGCATCAAATGTGTTCAATTGTTACCAAAATCTCAAGATGGTGGCTGTGCGAAATATTTCACCGGCATCCTATATCTCAGAAACTATTACTGATGTCACCCTGACATTTCGTACGGTGATAAAGGGCACTACTAAAAGGTCACCTATGAGACTTTCAAAATACTGTTAACTACAAAACGAACATGGCAGTCAAGCGAAATGTATAATTTTAAATAGACTTTTCTCGTGATTTAATCATCCAAACGCAATGGAACTTGGTACAGCAATTGTTTAAACATATTGTAATGCACTGGCATCTTGACTTAGTTCCTATTGTCCCTCGTGGAACATAGGGCATCAATGAAGCATCTCCATCTGGTCCTGTTTACCTCGCTCCTGGTCTTACCATCTTGTATAGCCTCCAGGTGTACAGATCTGCGCTACGTTTGTTTGAGTCTCCCTCTCATCCTCGTACCCTGTGGGTTCCATCCAGTGCTCTCGCTCAAGGGCTTACCATCTTCTATAGCCTCCAGGTGTACAGATCTCCGCTACGTTTGTTTGGGTCTCCCTCTCATCCTCGTACCCTGTGGGTTCCATCCAGTGCTCTCGCTCAAGGGCTTACCATCTTCTATAGCCTCCAGGTGTACAGATCTGCGCTACGTTTGTTTGGGTCTCCCTCTCATCCTCGTACCCTGTGGGTTCCATCCAGTGCTCTCGCTCAAGGGCTTACCATCTTCTATAGCCTCCAGTCGTACAGATCTGCGCTACGTTTGTTTGGGTCTCCCTCTTATCCTCGTACCCTGTGGGTTCCATCCAGTGCTCTCGCTCAAGGGCTTACCATCTTCTATAGCCTCCAGGTGTACAGATCTGCGCTACGTTTGTTTGGGTCTCCCTCTCATCCTCGTACCCTGTGGGTTCCATCCAATGCTCTCGCTCAAGGGCTTACCATCTTCTATAGCCTCCAGGTGTACAGATCTCCGCTACGTTTGTTTGGGTCTCCCTCTCATCCTCGTACCCTGTGGGTTCCATCCAGTGCTCTCGCTCAAGGGCTTCATTTCCTTTCCTGACGGTAAGTCCGATCCATTTCCATGTCCGTCGCTTTATTTGTATGGCCATCTCAGTTTTACCCGTCCATCTCCAAAGTTCTTGGTTGGAGATTACAGTACTTCCGGCCAGTAGATGTTTAGGATCTTTCTAAAGCAGCGGTTGACAAAGATCTGCAGCTTGGGGGTTATTTCTTTAGTTACCTTCCAAGTCTCAGACCCATATATCAGAACGGACCTGACATTACTCCGGAATATACGAAGTTTGGTCTTCATAGATATTTTGCTGTTCTTCCACACCGGATAGAGCCGTACAAAAGCACGGTTAGCTTTTTGGATACGTTGGGAGACACCATTTGCCGCTCCTCCATCTTTGGTCACCACACTGCCCAGGTTAGTTCAATTGTCTACATAACCTCATGATGGTGGCTGTGCGAAATATTTCACCGGCATTCTATATGTCCGAAACTATTACCGATTTCACCATTAAATTTTGTAGGGTGATAAATAATACTATTAGAAGTTCAGCAATGAGACTTCTGAAAACCTGTAAAATACAAAACGAACATGGCGGCCAAGCGAAGGTGAAACATTTTCATAGATTTTTCTCGCGATTTAACCATCTGAGCGCACTGAAATATGGTACAGTAAATGTTTATACACCTTGTAATGCACAGGCCTCTACTTTAATTCAATTGTTCATATAACCTCAAGATGGCGGCTGTGTGCAATTTTAAAATTAAGTTTGTATTTCTTGTGTATTAATCATGCGATCGATGTGAATGATTGAATAATGAACCTACGTAAAAATCGTCATCTAATAGTACATAACTCTATGGCCTATATATATTAAAATCAAAGATGGCGACCATCCGAAATATTTAGACGGTTATCAATATCTATTAAACTATAATAGGAATGAAACTGACATTTTGCATGTTGATAGAGGCTATGAACATAAGTTCACCTATGGGACTTTCAATTACTTGGTGAGCACAAAGCTAACATGGCGGCGACACGAAATATAAATATTGAAATGGACGTTTGTCATGATTTAACCATCCGAGCGCAGTAAGCTTGGTACGGTAAATGCTTATACAAATTCTAATCTACTGGCATCTAATTTATTTCAATTGCTTTCATAACCACAAGATAGCAGCTGTGCGAAATTTTAAAATCTGATATTCATATATTGTGTCCTGATCATGCGATTGAAGTTTGACAACTACACCTACACAATAATCTTCATGTAATAGTACATAACTCTAAGTCCTACATACATAAAAATCCAACAGTGCGACCATCTGAAATATTTAGACGGTTCTCAACATCTACGAATCTATTACAGCAATCAAACTAAAATTTTGTATGTTGATAGTGGCACATGACATAAATAGGATGTATGAAAATAGGCTGTATAGTTCTTCACGGAACTACTTGTCTATATAAATATGACCCGCTCTGAAAACCTGGGGTGTACACCATAATATACCAAGACATCTTCTTCTGTGGTGTTCAATCCGAAGATTGGTTTGTAGCAGCTTTCCTTGAACTCCCGTCTGTGGCTAGTTTCTTCAAGTCCAAGTAATTATCACAACCCTTGTCGTGAATGATTTGTTTTATGTATCCTAGCCGTGGTCTACCTCTACAGTTCTTTCCTTCCACATTGCCCTCCATTATTGGGTGCAGAAGACTTCCATGCCTCAAGATATGTCCAATCCAATGTCTCTTCGGTGAGTAAGCATATTCCATAAACTTGGCTTCTCTCCAATCCTTTTCAGCGTTTCTTCATTACTGATTTTGTCCACTCATGGTATTTTTAGTATTACCCTGTAGCATCTTATTTTAGAGGCTACTATTCGTTTTTTATCAGCCAAGCTAAGAGTCCACGTTTTACTACCGTACAACAGTAAGATCCACACACATATCTTCACAGGACGTTTCCTGAGGCTCATACCGTACTAAAGATTTTGCATGGAAAGAGCTTTCCTTTCTTGTTGAATGCTATTTTGGCATGGTTGATGCGGCTGACTATTTCTCTTCTATTTCTTCCATCTGCTGTTATTTTGCTACGAATGTAAGTGAACTTCTGTACGTTTGTCAACTGTTCTCATTTTAAAGTACAATGAGGAGGTTCATACTGCCGGCTGCAGAGAAGAACTTTGGTTTTCATTTTGTTGAGCTTCATGTTATATTTGTTGAAGGTGGTTTCTATTTCTGCTAATGGATAATTCAGATCATCTTCGTTTTCTGCCAGGACTGCGATTTCATCCGCAAAGCGAAGCATGGTAATTCTTTCTCCTTGAATCTTGAGACGTCCAGTTATTGGCAAATTATCATTTACTTCATCTATTGATTTCTGGACGTATGCATTAAAAAGAATTGGTGAGAGCGAACAACCTTGCCGAACTCCTTGCTTAATGTTGGCCTCTGTTTGGAATCGCCACATCGTATAACGGCTATCTCGTCTTCATACAATTTCCAAATTGTCCTCCTGTCCTTGTACTTGACACCCAGTTCTTTCAACACCATGAATAGTGTATTCCACTCAACCTTATCAAATGCTTTCTCCAGGTCTACGAAAGCAATAAAATTATCAAGATCTTTTCTTAGTCGTTTCTCTATAATCATTCTTAAAGCTAGGATTGCTTCTCGAGTCCCTCTACCCTTCCTGAATCCAAATTGATCTTCTGTCAATGCCAACTCTACCTTTCCTTCAATGCGTTTCAAGATAATGCTGGTGAGTATTTTAGAAGCATGGGTTACATCTATTAGCAGACGATTTCTTTGGAATGGGCACTATGACAAATTTCTTCAAGTCCGATTGGATAAGTCCCGTAATATACATTTCACAAATGAGATCAAATAGGGCTTTCTTTCTTCACATTGTCTCCAGTGGCTTTTATCAGCTCTGCTGGTATATCATCAACCCCAGATGTCTTTCCGTTTTTCAGCCTTTCCATTACTTGATTAAATTCATCCAGGAGTATTTCATCTCCCTCTTCTTCTTATCTACTAGCTCTTCATCTTCTAGTATTTCACAAGGTGTATGTTTTCCTCCATATAAATATTCAATGTATTCTTTCCATTTTGAGCCAATTTCAGAATCCTCATACAGCAGTTCTCCATCATCTGTTTTCAGTCTATTGCACCTAACCTTCTTGTCCCCAAAGAACCTTTTGGCTACTTTAAACGCTGTCTCAAATTTATGATTCTTAACTAGTTCTTCTACTTCCATGCATTGCAATTCCAGAAAATTTTCACTGACTGCTTTCGCCTCTCGATTTATTTGGTTTCTCAATTTCCGGTATAGTTGTTGTCCTTCCTCAGCCGCAGAGTTCTTAAACTTCTTTCTTTCTTCTCAACTATTTCATTAGTTATCCAGGCTTTCCTGTTCTGTGCTTTCGGCTTTCCCACAACATCTGTTGCTGCTGTTAGAACACTTCCCTTCCAGGCATTCCATTTTTTCTCCATACTTCCTAAGTCTTTTGCTGATATGTATGCCAGAAGATCATCTGTCTTCTTCTTAAAATCTATAGCAAGGTTTTGATCTCGGAGAGCTTCGGTATTCCATTTTTGACTGTTCTTCCTTTTCAGTTTCTTCAGTTTTAGTTGGCATTCTCTCAAAACCACGTTGTGGTCGCTAGCAATATCAGGGCCAGGGCAGCTTCTCCAGTCCTTCAGCTGTCTCTCAAATCGCTGCTTTAATGAAATGTAATCGATTTGAAATCGATTCCCACCAACTGGCATTGTGTAAGTATAACGTCTTCGTGCATGGTGTTGAAATAATATATTTGCAACCACCAGCTGATTGTAAGCACAGAATTCCAATAAACGGTTTCCTCGATCGTTCCGTATGCCAAGCCCAAATTCCATCTTTACCCTCTCCAATAACAGCATTCCAGGCTCCGAGGAGTATCAGATTCTCATCTCCTTTCACACCTTTCGTTAATTTTGTCAGATCATCGTACACTCTTTCCACTTCTTCATCTTTGTGGGCTGTGGTTGGCATGTAGACTTGAATGATCACGGTGTCTCTTGGTTTAGTATATAATTTCACTAAAATCAGTCTTCCACTCTGCTGAACGTATCCTTTAACTCGGTGACCCATTTCCTTCGTCAGCACCACTCCTACTCCTCCTTCTCCAGGTTTGTCCATAATAGTTCCCGTGTGGATTATCTCCATTATCAGGCCACCTCACTTCGGCTACACCTAACACATCTACATTCATCCTTCCAATCTCAAGCTTTAGGTTTTCCAGCTTTCCACATTGTAGAAGAGATCGAACATACCATGTTGCAATGCGTCTCCTACATTGAGCACTTGTACAAGCACACCCAGCGCGGAGATCCGATTGCGGGGCTAATCCGGAAAATTTTACGAGTACAGGATTCTTGACATGAGCCGCTATTCCTTGGGATAGCCAGAGGATCCTTAATGCAGTGGTTTCCCATTACCTTCTACATTCTATGCCGTTGACGATTCCGTGTTCGTTCATCCGCCTTTAGGGGTGGTTTCTCACCCCAAGGACAAGAGAGTGCCCATTACCTCCTCCACGCTTGAAAAAGGGGAGTCACTTATACCGGTGTTTACTAGGTCGGACGCAGTTTAACGTCATACCCAGGACATATGGAGTGAAATATATTACACAAGATAACTGTGCTCACCTTTGGATACACCAGGGCTTCCCAACCTGGGGGGCGTGGGGCTTTATCAGACTGGTGAGGGGCGGGGGGAGAGGGGGAGGGGCCGTGAAGTGATTTCCGAATTAATTTTTTCAAACTCGAATATTACAATTTTGTATAAATAACCTTTTTTCGAATCTCTCCAAGTGATGGACGCGCCAAGTCAATCGTTCAAAAGCCCTGGCAATTGTCAACGGTCGGCACAAAACTCTGCGGAGCCGCAAAGTTGTAGGTGAAATAAAGAATTTTCTGTGTTGTAAGGAGCTAAATCAAGCCTGAGGGATGATTCCAAAATATTAGGATTGGGTGACTTTTCGGTAAACTGTCAAGCAGTGTATCCTGGAATAACCAATGTTGCATTGCCTGTATTTGACCCATTTTCAACGACATATTCATGCGAGTCAGGATTTTCAACTGTGAGTGTCATCAAAAGAAAGCAGCGCTGTCGGTTTATATTGCAAGTGATCTCCACAGTGCTCTGTCAAATATCAAACCTAATATACCGAATCCTAACAAGAGAAAGTAGTGTCAACCCTCTCACTGACATTTGATGACCAATTTAAGGATTTATTGTAAAAGTATGTTTCTTGTGATGTGCTAATATGAAGTTAGTATGTAATAGATATAGCGCGCGTACTTCATATTATTTATTCAGAAATAATTATTCCATTAAGTAGTGCTATTAGGTTACGTCTGTATCATCCACGTCAGTTTATCTAAGAGGTTATAGACGCGACAGGCGGAGATGGGGGACGCAATGACCACTCGTATATGAAAAGGGGGCGTCAGCTAGCAAAGGTTGGAAACCACTGGAATACATGATACAAAGTATACAGAAGTGCAATAAAGCCTGGTTAACATTCAGCTGTATGTAAACATATGAACCAAGAGGGACACATAAAGTGCGAGGTCAGACATTTAAAGAAGAGAGATAATGAGGGACCAGCTCCACAAAGAAACTTTCTTTTCAGTAAACTTCAGGCAGTGAGATGTGACAAAAGCTCAACAAGAACGAACACCACGTCTCCCAGACAAGCAGCTAAGTTCATTAAACCACGTTAGTACGTTATAATAATAATAACCCCTGGCACTACAGCCCATTAAGAGCCTAGACCTACCAAGCGACCACTTCCCAGCCACTTGCCTTTCAGATATTGGGGTGACACGTGGTCATGGTTATCGTGACCGGGCCGCTACCTCACTGTCAGACAGCTACTCAATTGTCCTAACGAGGCTCAGTGCACCCCGATCCATTCCTCACGTCAGTTTCTTAACATTCGAACATTATGCTGACTATGAACTAACCATAACAGAGTATCACACTAAACCAGATCATTTCAAGGTCAATAGCCACTGTCAATATCATATCATAGAATCACGTAAAAATAATAAAGTGGACAAATATCGTGTGTTTACATTAAATTTCAGTAACTTAGTAAATAAAGTATGTATATCTTACCCCACAACATAGCTTAATAACCTGAAGGTAAATAATCCGATGATCGTATCTTCCTCTTCTTCCTAGCGTTTGTCCCGCCTGGTGGCGATATGACGATAGAATTTAAGTTAAAATGAATCGATGAATATTAATCGCATGTAATTTCTTCAGGTTTAAGAATAATACACATTACGTTTTGTTTACAATAGTGTTGACCGACTGAAAAGCATTTAACATTTTTGTCA
This sequence comes from Meconema thalassinum, assembly GCA_946902985.2. NCBI lineage: Eukaryota > Metazoa > Arthropoda > Insecta > Orthoptera > Tettigoniidae > Meconema > Meconema thalassinum. The sequence goes on along the minus strand of OX336394.1, from coordinate 449,961,156 downwards.
GAAAAATTTACAGGTTTTGCCTGCTATGGATTGTCTCTTCTTAAACAAAGCTAACTCTTATTTTCATTATGGCATTTGAACATTAAAGGTAAAAATGGCTCACTAGGTAAATATCGTAAGAAACAAGTAGTTCCGTGAAAAACTAAATAGCCTATTTTCATACATCCTACCAATATTAATTGCCTCAATCAACATACAAATTGTCAGTTTTATTGCTGTAATAGATTCGTAGATATTGAGAACCGTCCAAATATTTTAGATGGTCACCATGTTGGATTTTTATATTATAGGCCTTAGATTTATGAACTATTACATGAAAATTATTGTTTAGGTGTTTTATTCAAACTTCAATCGCATGATTAGGACCCAAGAAATAAAGGCGGGATTTTAAAATTTCGCTCAGCTGCCATCTTTTGGTTACGAAAATAATTTGAATGAATTAGATGCCAGTCGATTAAAATTTGTATAAGCATATACCGTATCACGTTTCCCTGCGCTCGGATGGTTAAAACGCAAGAAACGTCCATTCGAATATTTAAATTTCGCGCCGACGCCCTGTTGGATTTGTGCTCGCCAGGTTATTGAACGTCCCATAGGTGAACTTATGCTTATAGCCTCTATAAACTTACAAAATTTCAGTTTGATTGCTGTAGTAGATTAATAGATATTGAGAACCCTCGCCATGTTGGATTTTAATATATGTAGGCCATAGGGTTATGAACTATTATAGGATGATTATTGTGTACGTTAATTATTCAAATGTTGATTTCGATCGCATGATTAGAACACAAGAAATAAAAACTTAATTTTCGAAATTCGCACAGCCGCCATCTTGAGGTTACGTAAACAATTGAACTCAATTAGATACCAGTGCATTATAATGTGTATAAACATTTGCTGTACGAAGTTTCATTGCGTTAGGATCATTAAATCGCGAGAAAAGTATATTTAAAACTTTCAAATTCGCTTGGCCGCCATGTTAGTTTTGTAGTTAAGCGGTTTTTATAAGTTTCTTAGATGAACTTCCAGTAGTGCCCTTTATCTCCGTACAATATTTCATGGTGATACCGGTAATAGCTTCAGAGATATTGAATGCCGGTGAAATAATTCGCACAGCCGCCATCTTAAGGTTATGTAAACAATTGAACATAGTTAGATGTCGGTGCATTACAATGTATATAAATATACTGTACCAAGTTTCATTGCGTTTGGTTGGTTAAATTGTGAAAAACATCTATTTAAAAGTCGCAAATTCGCTTGGCCGCCATGTTGGTTTTGTAGTTACCAGGTTTTCAAATGTCACATAGGTGAACTTCTAGTAGTTCAATTTTTCACAGTACAAAATGCCAGGGTCATATCGGTAATCGTTTCGGAGATATTGAATGCTGGTGAAATAATTCGCACTGCCGCCATAATGGATTGGTGAGACGTAAGAAAATTTAAAGGGCACAGTCGGGGTCGCCCGGAATAGTGTTATGAACTAACCGTGTTTCATTAAAATCGCTCTTGCCCGTTTAGAAGTTATTAGGTCACACAGGGGACACACAAATATCCTCACACGCATACACGCACACGCACACACAGACAGACACACGGACAAAAGGTGATCTAATAAGCCTTGGTTTTTTTTCATAAATGAAAATAGGATAAAAACTGCTCCACTTCTATTACCGAATGTAGCCTCTTCGCAATATTTAATAGTGCAGATGACCTCGTTGCAGCGCTTCTAGACAACAATTACAAATTATAACCAATATTTGTTTATTTATGTCTACAAAAAGAAACAAGTATTTCCATGATTCATTTTAAACAACTGTAGCCAGCTAAATGTTGCTTGGCCCCTGATATAAAAGTGTCCCTTGTTGTCAATATGATTTACAAGTAAGTAGTGAAATTTAACACTATAAATATTGTTCATGGGCTGCACTAAAATGCTCCGGACTTATATATCCCAATTTAGTAAATGTTGCTTATTTTACAAAAGCACTTGTTTGTATTTTCATACAAGTATTCAAATTGTCTCAACTCGTTCTCATTTGTGTTAAATAGATACATCCGAATCCTGCTATTGGCTAACAACAGTATTGTTCATATGCATTTTTGTTTCACATCATAATACATGAGTATGCCTTCGCGCCAACATATACTGATGTGTGTGTCTCTATATATATATATAAATATATATATATATTTTTTTTTAGCGTATGACTTTTAGTGCCGGGAGTGTCCGAGGACATGTTCGGCTCACCAGTTTTGTAGCTGCTTCGAGACGGACACCCAAGGGGTAAGCTACAAGTACCGATGGGGAGGAAAGTTTGGATGTAAGGACGAGGAGTTGGAAGGCAGCGGCTGTGGCCTATAGTTAGGGACCAACCTCGGCATTTTCCTGGAAGGAAGATGGAAACCACAGAAGACCATCTTCAAGGTTGACGGCGGGGGGATTTGAACCTCCTCCCCTCCCGGATGTGAGCGACTGCCAGCAGTCATGCCCTAACGGTTAACTCACCCGGTTGTCTCTTTAATGTCCTCTCTCATCAAATTTAGCTTCGCCGTTACTACACTAGTGTAGCCTGATGCCACTATGAATAAATATGCAGTACTTCAAATTTCCTCTCCCAGTGGCTGTGTGGGTTAGTATGTGTCACATCAAATGTCTTCTTTTGTAACCTGACTTCCGATATATCCCATTAAAATAGCTTATGGCCACTATGGGTTGATATGTACGTTATCAAATTGCACCTTTCATGGCGAACTTAACTTCACATATAGAACATCGAAACGGCTCTTCGTCGCTTTGGGTTGACGTGTGTGTGTTTAAATGATTTCACCGACTAAATTTTAATTTGCATAACCTGCGTTAATGTTGCATTAAATCGCTAGGTGTTGACATGAGTGTCTATAGTGTTTCTCTGTGGGAAAACGTATCTTAATATACTGTACATATCATGAGTATGGCTTTTGACCTGTATGGCTCATTATGTGTTACGAGACAAACACTACAAAGAGTGTATTTTTGACCGGTATGGGTTAACATGTTATTCTTCCAAGTTCCTTGCATAGCAAACTCGCCTTCGCATATAGAAGATAGAAATGGCTTTACGCCTCTATAAATTAACGACTTCAAAACCCCCTAATCGATCAAATTTGGCATCGCTTTTACATGCATGAATATGCCTTCAAGCTGTATGGAAATCAGCGTGATTCTTTATGGTCTCTCTCTGAGCAAACTTCGCTTTCCTTACAGTATATGAGTATGGTCCTTAAGTCGTATGGGTTAATAAGTGTTTCTTCAAGCTTCCCTTCTCAGCAAAATTAGCATGACATGCATCACACGAAAATGGTTTTTGACCGGTATGGGTCACCATGTGTTTCCTCAAAGTTGCTTTAATGGCAAACTTGAGTTTACATATAGAACATTGGAATTCCTTAACGCCGCTATGTAGTATCATATGCGTATTCAAATTCCCTCTATGGGCAAATTTGATTTCGCACGTACTGCATGTGTATGGCTTTATGCCATTATGGGTTAACATGTGTGTCTTTAAAGTACTTTTCTGTGAAAATTTAGCTCGACATACATTACATGTGTAAGGCCTCTGAACGGTATGGCTTAACTTGTGTCTTTTCAAGCTTCCCTTCTCAGTAAATACAGCTTGACACATATCACATGTGTGTGGTTTTTGACCAGTATGGTTGGCCGTGTGTCTTTTCAGACTTCCTTTTGTGGTAAACTTGACTTCACACGAAGAACATTGGAATTGCTTAACCCCAGTATGGATTAACATGTGCGTCTTCAAATTCCCTTTACAGCCAAAAGTGACTCCGCATATATTGCACGAGTATGACTTTATTACGCTATGGGTTAAGATGTGCTTGTTTAAGTAAGTCATTTTGGAGAATGTTCGTTTGCATATTTTACACGAGTTCAGGATACGCCCACTATCAGTAGGTAAATGTTTGTTAATCCCTATATTTATTTGCGTTTCATCATTCAAGTTAGCACGTTGATTGAATAATACTGTGCGTGTATCGGTAGTAAGTGTTTTCTCCACCTTGCTGCATGCAGATTTATTCTGAGGATAGTATCGTTCAGATATAATGCTAGTATATTCTCCTCCAGTCTTACTTAGTGTGTTTAACCTCCTTACAACAGGATCCAACGCGTGCGAAGATATGAGTCTGAAAAAAGTGCGGCATATGTAATCCACTGCCTCTTAAACGGTAGATAAGAACACCCAAGTCCTTTTTGTAAATGTCACCTTAATTAAAGAAAAGATATTATAAAATATAATTTGATATATTACTAGTTTTTGAAAATCAGCTTTATTAGTGATATACGTTTCCAATGTCACTATCAATTCAGAATCTAGTAGATAGTAATGTTTCAAAACACTATGTTTATGAATTATACGATATATCATTTACTTTCTTAAATTTATTGCTTTCAAATATAGATAAATTAAATGTCGGGGGGCGTAAACGAAATACATGTACATATGAACAATCAAAAAATGTCGCATCTCTTGAGGCCTGAACAAGAAGTTCCATGACGACTAAAGAGCCTACTTTTCTGAAAATTTGAGATTCATGCCAATCTATATATACCTATCTAGAATAATGACGAAATCAAGTTGATAATACTAACATTTCTAAGTACTGCATTTTCAAATTGACATGAAATAGTGTAGCCTAATAGAATACCTTACTACAGGTGGCAGCCCCGGTGACTCTGAATATAGTCTTAGTTCCATCTCGTAAGGTATGGTATGCACATACAGAATTTGGTTGAAGTCTATTGAATAGTATGGACGTTACATGCTGTTTGACATTAGATTTATCAGTGCGCGTAAAATTATGTTGGGAACAATGTCATGCATGTGATGCTCAGAATTAATCTGAAATATTACGATCTATTATAGTACCAATTTTGGTTAAAATCCATTTGTTAGTATAGAAGTGACATGTAAATAAAAACTAAAACTATCAGAAAGCTTAGAATCATGTTGGTAGCACAAAGGCAAATTAGTTACTCCAAATTCATCTAGAATGTCAGGTACTATACGTGTGCAAAGTTTCGACCGTATAGCTTGCATACTTTCTGATATATTGATATTAGGATTAAAGAAATAGAGAGAGGATTTATTAACAGCTGGCAGCCCTGCCGGTTCTTACGAATTCACACAGTCATATCAGATATGGCACACAAAGCACATACGAAATTTGGTGGAAATCCATTTGTTAGTATAGAAGTCATATGCATTTAAAACCTGGATCTATCAGCTGGCTTAGAATCATGTTGGCTGCACTGATGTATATAAGTTAAACCAAACTAAGGTAGAATGTCAGGTACTATACGTGTGCAAATTTTAGAGATGTTGGCTTGCATACATTCTGATGTATTGATATTATGGTTAAATCATAGAGAGAGCACTTATTAACAGTTGGCAGCTCTGGTGGCCCTTTAGACTACGGACAGTCATATCAGTTGTACTACACACAGTACATACGAAAAGTGGTTGAAGTCCAATCAACAGTATAGACGTTACATGCATTTAGAAATTGGACCTATCGACAGGCTTCGAATCATGTCGGAAACACTGGCATGTATTGCACCCGTTCATCCGAGGCATGCGATGACCCATCTGCCATTACATCGCATACCTGGCATCCCAGACCAGAGTGGAGTTAAATGAACATGAAATAAATAAGGAATGTGTCGGAAATTCAGTTGAAATATCACAAAAGCAGAGGGTTACGCGAGATAAAGTATATCTAGGGTCGTTTCGGGCTTTAATTTAATCATAACAGCAAATAGAAATGGGCGCCATCAACTGAACCCCTAGCAAACCAGATCATTTCTTGTTAAGCCTTAATTGAGACAAAGGAAAGGATTGGGAAACAACATCATCATCAGATCAAAACTAAGATAAAAACAAAATTTATTTAATCTTGATCAGTCAGAATCAAGAAAAAGAAACATAAACCCTGCCTAAGAGTATGGTCGAATGTAAAAGTTATCATGTTATAGTCCTTACAAATCGAACCATCTCTGCACTATCTTAAATAATTTTCATCCACATGAAAAATAAAAATAACTAAAGTTCGCTTGAGTTCTCAGGGCCACCGTAGCACTATGTCTTTTCGCCAATTCAATAATTTATGGCTTAAATGGCATTAATCCAAGTTGGAAATCTCAACAATCACTCCTTAAAAATTAACAATTAATTTATACACCATATTTACATCATCGCTAACCACTACTCGGTTGTGAATCAAAAAAACTTCACTACTCATCTGTCATCACCATCATTATCATGTCAAAATAATTAAATGTTTCTCACATCAGCTCTCATTCCGTTATTCGTTATACTCAAATGAGAATTATTAATTCATTACCATCAGATCATTTAAATAAATATTATATTCATCAATTCATTAAATCATTTGTAACTCACCCACCCACTCTCATTTCAATATCTCATTTAAATTAAATTACCTCAATCCATCCATTTAAATTATTTAATTCATTAATTTAAGTTGCAATTCATCAGTTTATTTAAATCATATCGTTCTTAAATTAATTTAAATTTATTTAAATTTTATTGTAATCAGTTCCTTTCATTAATTAACACCATTTAATTCATTTATATGTCAGCTGTTTAATCACCTATTAATTTATTTAATTTATCGGCTGTTTAATCAACTATTAATTTATTTAATTTTTTGGCTGCTTAATCAACTATTAATTTATTTAATTTATCGGCTGTTTTGACTTAATTATTTCCTTTCGCTCCGTGCGGAGCATAGGGCATCCAAGAATGATTTCCATCGGGCTCTGTGTGTTGCCAAATTCTTCACTTCCATCCAAGCCTTTCCCGCTTTTCTGGCCTCCTCTTCAATGGTGCGTTTCCAGGTGTTCCTTGGTCTTCACCGTCTCCGAGCCCCTTGAGGATTCCAGTCCAGAGCTCTCCTTTCTACTGCATCATTCTGTTTCCGCAGAGTATGCCCAATCCAGCCCCATTTCCTCCGTTTAATTTGGACTTCTATAGGTTGTTGGTTAGCCCTTTGCCACAGCTCTTCGTTTGGGATTATATCTGGCCATCGTATACCCAGAATTCGACGCAGACAACGATTGATGAATACTTGAAGTTGGTGGCTGATAGGATTGGTAACTTTCCATGTTTCACATGCATACAATAGGACAGCTTTCACATTGGTATTAAAAAGTCTGATTTTCGTCTTCCTGGATATGTTTCGGTTTCTCCATACTGGATAGAGCTGCACAAAAGCCCCATTTGCCTTTCTTATTCTGCTCTTGACATCCTCCTCAGCCCCTCCATTTCTCGTTACCACGCTTCCCAAGTAAACAAATGTATCCACATGTTCTACATCTACACCTCCCAAAGTGAGACCAGCCTGTACTGTGGAGTTCACTCTCAGCTCCTTTGTCTTCTTTGGGTTTATCTTAAGTCCAACCTTAGCAGCTTCAAGTTCTGTTTAATCAACTATTAATTTATTTAATTCTTCGGGTCAGATCATTAATATGCTTAACTTCAGATTATAATTCCATAAATTATTATTATTAGAAAATCTTGGATTATCAAAAAAATATTTATATAATTTCCCAAAAATTGTTTAGTATTGGTTATAGAACGTTGTCTCATAATTTTACCAGTTCCAAACTATACCTCATACTTAATTATCATGCCTAAATAATACGTTGCCTTCACAAAATCACGTTGGATCTCACCATCCAAAACTTCACCATATAATTTCACATTGTCAAATATCACATTTGAATACCATAATTATTTCACATAACACCACAATTATTCAGCACACAGCTTGAATTTCAAAATTACGCTAGACTGGATTCAACGACCTCATGTCTGCCTCAAAACTATCATTGGCAATATTGCAAACTTTCAACTGGCAACCTCAAAAACTCCTATCAAAAATACTTCATCATCACGTAGCATGATCCTCAAAAAATATAACTGGCTTTAGATGGTTGACGAAAATAACCTACAAGAACTGTAATTAATATTGTCATGTCTGGACAACTTCTTAAACAATAGGAAAATTACCTTAGTAATCGTAATCCAATTCAAGATTTGGTTTCATTCAGAGCATAAACTCTCTTAAGATCCTCAAGATTTACTTAAAAAACTCACCAATGTGTTATATTAACTCACATCAAAAATATCTGATAATGATCTGCCTCAAAATAAATTCTTACAATAAATAACTCGTCTTACAAGACTCAATTACTTGAAATCCTTCTCAAAGGTATGAAATCACTCACAAAGTGTATCAAAAATATTAACTGTTAAATGAATATACTCTCAAAAGAGTATTGCAACAAACTAGTGGATTGGCAAAACAAGAATTACAAAGTGCAACCCTGCTGACATTTATTTTTAACTTATTTAACAAAAATCAACTAATATGTGACTGGTAGTTTATTGTTTAATCCTCTTACGATTATAATTACACTCAGATGATAATATGAGACTCTCAATTGGCAGGTTAGGTGAGTACCACCACACAGCTAAGCAAGGTAACAGGCCCCGCCTCAGACTAAGATGAAAAATTCCTAAAATAACAGGTTAGGTGAGTACCACCACACAGTTACTCAAGGTAACAGGCCCCTTCTCGTAGACTTATGAATGAGTGTACATGATTGGAATCAACAAGACTCTAATTATCACATAAAAGCAATATGTATTCACTTGAGTGAATAATATTTAATATCACCGAACAATCCAATAAAAGAAAAAAGTCCCTGCTGATGAACTCTACATACTCGCTAGTATGCAATGAACTGACGAAAAATTCTAACTATCCAATTGCAGATCACGAGTTCGAAACACTCGCTAAAATATCCATAATCATGAAATACTATCCTCATAGAAAAAATATAAAGATCAAATCCTGCTTAATAAAGTCAATCAATGGTGAGAACGTTGGATAAATGTGCCTGCCATATCATATGGTAACACCATATTTTAGCAAACGGAGTGGTAAAACACTTAAGCCATGTCGAAAAAGTAATAACAACACTCCTATCAAAAATACGAGTGTGCCCAGTGTTCATGTAAAAATCATATCAGTAATGCCATAACTCTTACAATACCTTCATATTCCAGATGTTAATAAAATTCAAAGGTCGTCGGTAATCCAAGCGTTTGCCACAGATTTCTCGCAAGATCGACGAAAAACGCTGTATTAATCACTGAATTAACACCTGACTCCATCCAAGTGAACTTGATGTTGTAATAATCCTCTTCGTTAGGAACCGAATCCATCGCTCTGAGCTGCCATCACGTCTCCGTATCCGCCTAGCACGACATGATGAAATGAAGAGTATCCATCATGGATATTGTCCAAAGTTCTCCACAAAAGTTCGAAAACACTGAGTACCCCATTCTCTCTTCGGATGTGTTACGCCACTGTTCAGTAAAAAGTTCGATCGACATTCATTAATAATGTTCGTCTTCACTACGATCAAATTACACTGGTAGAAAATTGTGACTTCAAAAATGTACTTATTTGTCTGTGTTCGTTGTGAACAAATTTTATAAATGTTCATGACGTGTAACTTTTATAATGCACGTGCCCCTATTCACAAAGTGCATAAGATCACACATCTTAACTTGCCAAAAGCAGCAATGTTTGAACGGCCCCATGGTCGCCTTAAATATGTCCGGTTCAAATGCATTATAAAATATGCTGTAACACCGCTGAAATATATTAAGTCCATCTGACTATCCGTAGAAAAAAATGTGTAACTGTAACTGGACTGAACGACTGGACTGTTGAAATCCAAGTCCCAACATCTCAAACTTGAAAAATGTCAGAGTATAATGTTCAACTCGTTGACTATCAAATCGTAACAAAATGTCGCCCACAGCACGACACGATCCGCTTCACTGTCCATGTGTAACATGAGGTTAAACACTGGCCTCATTATACTGCTTCGCTACGCGGTTATTCATTGAGAATGTAGCCGACATAATGTTTCTCATTCCTAGTGGAATATTGCGTGTTACTTCGGTACGTTATAAGCGTGTAAAAGCGTTGCTGTTTCACCTGTATGTGAATGCAATTTTGAAAATAACATGTGTCTGATCACCGGCTTCCTGGCTAAAGTTAACGGCTTGCTTGACTCGCTCTTCGGACAGCCTGTGCTCCAATACCGAACTCCTAAGATTACATTGCCGGCTTCGCTTAGCGACTCTCTCCTGCATGTAATTCGCCGTACTGCACTGCCTTATAAACTGTATCGCTCCACGACTTGTTGCGTGCACCTACTGTTACGGCACAACTTACTCAACTCAACTGTGTTGCTTGAATGATACGCCTCGCTCTTGTCACTGCGTGCGGCCACCTCACCTTGACCTAGCACGTGACTTCCTCCTTCCTACCGCTGTCTGACGTCACAGATCTAACCTCGACCCCTATTTTCTGCTATAAAGTCATAACATAACTTAAGGAGTTATCCATCTTACTTCAAGTTATTATCAATAATATTTCTCGTTATTTCCTTCTCTTCTGAGGTTAGATAAGACTTTATTTCTAATTAATCTTTATAAACATCCATTATTTCTCCTGCGATTCCTTACGTTTGAGGGGTAGTGGCTCCTTCTCCCTCAGCCTGCTACGTCATTTCCTGCAACTCTTCTGACTCGATCTGAGCGCTATCTTTTCTCCTTGACCACAAATCTCAACTATGGCTCTACCACAACTGGCGTAGCCGATAGCCTCAACTAGGTATTGGATATATTATATCTCCTAACAGCAACATTATTTTCAAAAATTCCTGAACTGAATCAGCATTTTTTGCGTCTTTAAAGAATTTGGGCCATTTGAGGCTAATGAACCTGAGTTATCATGCACCACAAGCCTTTATAATTTATGAAAGAGGTCTTCCTGTGTATGGGGACCTAACACTACGTAGAGGGTCAGTTTTTATGTGACGTGTATTGCGTTTCGTCTACAAGGCTTTCAATTCTATTTCACGTCAGGAAGTACACGTTAGGTGAATTTAGTTTGAGAGCACATTTTAACTAATCTTTTTTTTCTCTCGACATACGGGTTCATCGTAAGGATGATTTTGTTTGATACTGTGTGGTAGATATACCCATATTTGGATATCTGGGTGATATGTTGTAGACAACAGAATTGTCTGTCTGTCTTTCTGTGTATCTTTAAGTACGCCTTTAACTCGTGTTCGGATGCTTGGTGCATCGTAAAATTAGGTATGATAACCATGAGAGTCAATACACTATACATTTATAAAACTCTTCATCGTAGTTTTCATACAGTAGAAGGGTGGATATAGGGAAAAACTTCTCAAAATACATGCTAAAATAGGCGAAATATAAAAATTATCCTATAAGGACGACCAAAGCATATGTTGAGCTTCTCAATGTGAGACACAAAATTCGGGAGTCTATAAAGGGTCTCCGAAAACCACATTTTAAGGCCCTTAAATTAACAGTGTGCGTGATATTCCCAGAAAACTAACTTCGTTCTGATAAACTCATGAAGGAGTGACAAACCGCTAACCATTGCAACAGTAGTTCAATTGTTAATGTTTGGTGATAACACCGAACACCGTTCGAAGCACGGGTACTTCTGCAAGTTAATATTAAAAATGATCACTTCCTTAAGTTTGGACAGGAAGTGTCTGCGAGGACTACGATTAAAAACAATACGTGCCAGCGTCACACAACGGCTCTCAATAGCTAACGTCGCTAAATCATACATCGCTGCTGTTGCGTCAGTCATGCTGCCAGGTAGCAGGTTCTATCCCCAGGCTGGTAGTTAATTTCGCTTAATGTCGTTTAGTTTGGATATACTATGACCATACTTTGTAACGTGTGATGTGTAAAAGCTAAGCCTGTCTCAATGATCAATTGCCGAAGGTGATCAGATATTCAGGCTTCTGTACATGCACTGCCTGCTTTAAGGGACGTCATAGGAAGAAATCAAGTAGCGTAAGATCAGGTGATCTGGCAGGTGAGTGAACGGGTCATCCCGTTCCTATCCATTTGTTTGGATATGTAGCATGAAGACGGTTCCGAACGACCACTGACCCCATCCAATTGCCAATCGCTCGCGAAGTGGCACGGTCTCCAGCGAATGTGGGAATTCATTATGCATAAAATGAAGGTAGCTTGCTCCCGTTAGATGGCCGTAGAAGAATTATGGTACAATTAGATAGTCACAAAAGATCCCACAGTAGGGGAGCATTACCGATCTAAACGCACGCGGCGTTGCTCGGGCGGCGTTCATGTTAAAATAATTAATATCTCGAGAACCAATAATCAGATTTGAACATGCGACAAGTTGATGGTTTCGGGGTGATGTTCCAGTATTTATTTACTCGAGTCAGGAACAAAAATATTACATAACAAACTATGTACAAAATGGGCAAAACAATGGCAACACTTGAACATTTAAGGTTCTAAATAATGCATGACCAATATTTTGCCATGTCACGTCCATTTGGTGTAGCCTTCACCAGATCCTCCATGGTGCACAGTATAGGACACAGACTGCACTGAAGCAGATGACCCATAGTCTGTTCTTCACCGCATTCACAAAGGACCGGGTCGCAGCAAAAACCCCATTTATGAAGGTTGGACTTGGATCTGCCAACACCAGATCGCAATCTGTTGAGAGACTTCCAAGTTGTCCGAGCCTCTGTATGTCCTGCTGGGAGCCTTTCAGATGGAACCATCCACTGGGTAATGTGGGGGCTTCTGGTCAACCAAGATGTAATCCTCAAAACCTGAGGTTTGTCAGTTAGGCACTCAGTTGTGTGAAGAAAGCTTCTTCTGGACTTCAGTCGAGAGTGGGCTGGTTGAAGGCTAAACAATGGATGTGCTTGAGACACATCAACCCTAGATCTCTCACATTTAGATGCAATTTCTCTTCTGATATCTGGGGGTGCAATGCCTGCTAAACAACACATGGCGTGGGTCTCAGGCAGCCAGTAGTAAGTCTACACGTTTCATTTAATGCAGTATCAACCTGCTTGGTATGACACAATCTATACCACACAGGACATGCATAATCTGCTGCAGAGTAACAGAGTGCTAAAGCAGTGGTTCTTATTGTTTGAGCTTGAGTCCCCCAGCTGGTACCAGATAATTTGCGAAGGAGGCAGTTTCTTGCGGATACCTTATTTTTGGTGTTTAGACAATGTCTTTCATACGTGAGTGCACGATCCAATGTAATCCCTAAGTATTTGGGATTCGCACAGTGATCCAACAGCATGCCTTCCCACGTTACATGCAGTTTCCTCTTTGCCTGTCTGTTCTTGAGATGGAAAGCGCAGACTTGTGTTTTCAAAGGGTTTGGTTTCAATTGGTTTCCTCTATAATAATCACTTAGTTCCCCCCGAGCTTCAGATAGACGTCTTTCCACAACTTCAAACGGATCCGCCAGGACGGTAATGGCACGATCATCCGCATAAATAAAGCTTCGAGTATCTACTGGTATTGGCTGGTCATTTGTATATATGTTAAAGAGGATAGAGGCCAGAACACTATCTTGAGGCAGTCCATTTCGTTGATTCCTCCAACGGCTGTGCTGCCCTTGAAAGTCTACAAAGAGTCTACGATTTTGAAGAAGACACCTGACTATTTCAGTTAATTTATAGTCCTTTGTCATCAAGTAGAGTTTATTCAGCAGTAAGTGACTGACTGTGTCATAAGCAGCTGTTAAGTCAATGAATACTGCCCCTGTGATCTTCCGGTTCTGGAATCCATCTTCAATATGCTGAGTAAGATGTAGGATTTGTGAAGTGCAGCTTTTACCTGTTCTGAAGCCAGCCTGTTCAGGGATTAGGAAAGGTTCAATTACCTTTGTGAGCCTACTTAGGATCATTCGCTCCAGTATCTTGAAAAGGTGGGAAAGCAATGAAATAGGCCTATAATTCTTAAGATCATGTGCATCTTTCCCGGGTTTGAGAATCGCTATTACTCTGCTCTTCCTCCACATTTTGGGTATTTTACAGGTAGTAATGCAGTTATTAAACAATTCTAGCAGCCATTCTTTAGCCCCAGGTCCAAAATGTTTGATTTGATCCACACAAATTCCGTCCAGACCAGCCGCCTTTCCATTCTTACAGTAATTAATAGCTATATTCAGTTCTGAAAGTACAAAGGGTTTAAGGAACATGTTGTCTTCCTGTTCATGTTCCCTTACCAACTTCAATTTAGGTTTCTGGATTGTCTTTCCAGAATTACCATTTCGAATAAGATGATTAACAATTGGGTTGGCTGAGACATTAGAATGTGAAGAAGTTCTATTGTGATCATTGTGAAGGCGTCTAAGAAACCTCCAAGCTTTCTGGCTGCTCCTTCCCATATCCAAATCTTCCATAAGCTTTAAATACTGTTGTCGTTTTGAGTCTGAAATAGAAGAGAGAACACGTTGTCCGTGAGCAATAGTTTCCTCACTGAAAGGATCTTCGTCAAATGATTTGCAGTAATTTGACAAAAGAGTCGTTGTCTGAGGAGTAAGACCTTGTATGTAATTTGTTCTACATCCTCTCGGGATGGCTGCATTGGAACATACTTTAATCACATCAATGAATTGCTCATAGGATTCTGGAATGGGACTGACTGTGGTGATCTTCACATCAAGTAATGAGGTGAACAGTGTCCATTTAGCCTTCTTGAAGTTGTATCTTCTTCGAAAAGGGACAGTCTGTGGTCTGACAGCTGGAAATAGCAGGCACATTATGGGACGATGTTGAGTATTTGGGATGGGCGGACAAACCAATTTCACACATTGGCTGGTGACACACTCCCTTACAAATATGAGATCTGGGTTGTAGCCACGCTTCCATCTTCCACTGTTAAATGATGAAGGGAGTTTACTGTCATGTATGAGGGACAGCTAAAGTAATTCTGCTCATTTTAAAACAGCTTCCCCATTTTCATCATCGTGGGAATATCCACACACACTACTATGGCTATTAAAATCACCAATGATAACAGACACTTATTGCGAACTTAAATTGTCAGGAACTTTGAATGAAAACTGTGACTTAGGTGGTTTGGATATTGAGAAAATGATCAAATTGCTCAGTTCTACGGCAATGATTTCTATATCGTTTTCTTCTGAAATGGATGTCGCCTGGATCATGATGTCTGGTTTCGTGAAGATAGCACTACCATATTGGCCATGAGGACGTTCCACTACCAGCTTCATACCTGGAATTTTAGGTCGGCGTTGGTTAATATCTCTGTGCGTTTCTTGTATGCACAATACGTCACAATTGTGTCTGTGGCATATGTCATGTAAGAGTTCTTCCTTATTTATAGAAATTCCCTCAATGTTCACAGAAATTATAGTCATTTTTGGCACTGATAAGAGCTTTTTCCATTTATCATAGACCATTCTGGTATGTAAATATACTATGTTCCTGGAATGCTGACGTTCGATTCAGTACTGGAAATGTGAGTCCAAGTACCTATGCAGAGGCACCACGGGCAGGAAACAGCTTCCAGTTACTATGGACGACTTGTTATATTAATTATTTTTTTTAAATAGGGGATATTTCGGAAACCAACATGATAGAACATCTTGCAATGGTTCAAACGAAAGGCATCTATGTCCTTTATCGTTAGAACAAAAGTTTATATTCTTAAAAAAAAGTTGAATTTTGAAATTCTCATAGTTTGGAAACTAAGAATTTTACAAAAAAGATTGTTTGACGTGAACTAAAGATTCCTACCCCTTCTACCCCCAAAATAAATTTCAAATCTCTAGGACAAAAACTGTGCAGTAAGGAGGGTAGTGGTGCTTCTGACTCACAGCCTATTTTCTCGCGAACTTTGCCGATATCTCACGAACGTGTGACGTGTCAAATGGCTTGTCTCGAAGCTGTTAATAGGTTAAAAGTTTTAAGAATGAGGGAAACAGGATTTTTTGGGATAAAACCGTGATTTTAGACTTTTTGTTATATCTCGCAAACTAATAAAGGTAGGGACGTGTACGGGGTGTCAAATGACTCGGGGTGACGTCCTCTTTGAAATGTTGTTATTTTTTTGAAAAACAAAATTTACAAAGTGCCTAACGCCATGCATGTTGAAAAATATTTTTAACCTGTTTTAAATGTTAATGGAATGAGCTTGCAGATAGAGAGACGGTACCATTGGGCGTGTGTTTCAAAGAGCCTGTCGCCGGCCACGATGGCCGTCCGTAATAGATCAATCGATATTTCGACGGGACGGTTTATGACAGGGAGAGGGTTCATTTTTCCAATATTTTACTCCCAAAGGGGTTCTTTAACGTGTAAACGAGTATGAGTTACATGACAAATGATAATTCTATGATTAGATGAAGGGCAAACAGAACTTGGTTATATGTTGGTTGAAGCGAGTACAAAGAAAAAAACTTGCTGAGGGGCAGACTGGCAGGATGTGAATGTCATTTGAGCTGATTGGAATGCGCTGATCTGACTTGACAACAGGTGCAATGGAAAACTACAGAGGGGAGAGCGAAATGCATGTGAACACGTGTGAAACAACATGTAAGCTAACAAGTCACATCCTGTTTGGTACGTACGTGAGAAAATGCAAGTTGATATGGAATATGAACTGACACAGTTGTTGACCTTGGACGTTAGCTGTACACGTGTATGATAACACGATGGTAAAAGCGTGGGAAACAAAAATGATTATACATGCAATGCGACATATAAAAGACACGTCGTTAACATTTTCACTCGCACTTATGTGACTACCTTTGAACACGTTACAGCATTGTGTGAAACACTTGGTCTTGTTTAACAGTTTTGGTGTTGGTGGAAAATAATTAAACTTGTTGTGGGGTAGGTATTTGTTTATATATTTATTGCTTCATATATTTACAAGCAATTATTTATTAATTGATAAGGTGATAAATGAATTTTTATTTATTTATTTATTTATTTGCAGATAGCGTGTATACCTGTTGTGTGTAAGAAAGAGATTGACAGAGAGAGAAAGACAGAAAGAGGGACAGAAACCATTACCACACTAGCCCATGAAAAGGGAATAAAGCAAAGCATTACAAGTCAAGGTGAGATTTATTTCTTATATAGAACATGTTTGATTTGTTTGTTTATGAAATGCATAAACTAATTGGAGTTGATACACTTATGGTGGTTTATTGTAATTCTTTTTTGGTATTCGGCAAAAGCTTTACTGCTATTGAAAACCAGGAACGTGTGTGAGTGGGACAATTGTTAAGCAGTATACGGCTGAAAACACAGGTGAGAGTGTTTTTTCAAAATGATGTATTTTACCGTTGCCAATACGTTAACTTGAGAACCCCTAAACAGTTGTTTTAAGTCACGTGTGTGCTCTGGCCGTGTGGTTAATGTTAGGGAAAGTTTGATTCCCAAAGTTTTTAGAATCTTGTTTTGAAATTCTTAACGATGAAATTTGTACAGCGCAAGAGTTGCATACAGCTTTAAAGGTGAATACAGAACTGGTGTGCGATTTCATATATAAAAAGAAGGATGTAGAGCATAAGGAAACATTTTATATTTGCAGTAAAATGCAAGAGCTATTCATAGCACACAATTTGGAACAGTGGTATGAAACCCACATGGTCATTGCCTTGCTTGCTAAATTTAATAAACAGCAACAAGAACCCAGTGGTCTTGCGTTAGACAAAATCCATTACCAGCAAATTAACATTTGTCAATTCAACCCGTTGAATGCTGGGTCTAGCTTTATACGAACACCACCAGCGATTGCTTGCCGGAGAGTGGTGGTGAATATAAAAAATAAGGACTATAAATGTTTCTTCAGGTAGGTGGCTGCTTATTTGCAGCCAGCACAACGTGACAGTTGTCGACCAGGAATATAAAAGGCCATGTTTGAGCAACTGAAACAAAATTTAAATTTAACTCATGTTTCGTTCCCTATGGACTTAACTGATATTCATAGGTTTGAACAAGATAACCAGGACTTTTCGTTCATGGTGTATGCCCTTAATAGTAATGACATTGTGGGTCCTTTTTATGCCACAAAAGAACGAAAACGACACCACATTCATCTTTTATATTGGTCTCAGGGAGAGGTGAATCACTCTTGCTTGATTAAGAATTTAAGTAAATTGGAAGGCAGTCAATCGTCCAGAGATAAGAAACATATCTGTGATCGTTGCCTGCAATATTTTACTGCCCCTATGCTTTTGGAACGACATAGGGTAGATTGTAAATCTCAGGAAGCGGTGAGACTGGTATTGCCACAAGGGGGCAATGCTGTGTTGAAATTAAAGAACATTCATAAGCGTGATACACTACCCTTTGTGGTATATGCTGATTTAGAAGCTCTCACTACACCCATGGCTGGATGTGAACCAGATCCTGCCATCACCTCAACCCCACCCATTCAGAAACATGAACCCTTTGCTATAGGATTTAACGTGGTGTGTGCCTATGACCCCACAACATCATATTGCGAATCCCGTGAGGGACCAGATTGTGCGAAATGGTTTTTGGACCAACTTGTCAAGTTGGCGTATCATGTACAGGGATTACTGGAAAACCCAGTAACAATGAGCCTATCTGCAGAACAGCAGCAGTTGTATGAGCATGCCAATACATGCCATATTTGTGAAAGGCCGCTGGTCAGTGTTGAAGACACTGTTCATGATCACTCGCACTTTACAGGAGAGTTTCGAGGAGCCACCCAGAAAGAAGTAATGTGAATTACCCAGCTACTCGATTTATCAGTGTGTTTTTCACAAGCTGGCAAATTATGATATTCAGTTTTTGAATCGTGAATTGGGTCATATCAGCGAGGGATCGTTTTCAATTATCCCACAAAACCATGAACGTTTTACTGCCTTGACATGGCGGTTGGGCGAAGTTTGCATTCGATTTCGAGATTCCTTTAAGTTTATGGCATCCTCTCTTGACAGCCTGGTCGATGGCTTGGATGAGAAGGAATTAAGATACACCAGAATGCATTTTGAAAATCCTGAGCAATATAAATCGCGCATTCGGAAAGGTATTTTTACCTATGATTTCTGTGACAGCTGAGACGAGTTAGAGCAGAAAACTCTCCCACTGCAAGAGAAATTTTACTCAAAGCTTACACGCTGTACCTTTTCCGATCAAGACTATGCACATGCATGGCAAGTTTGGCGAGTGTTTGATACCAAGGCGCTAGGTGAATATGCTATGGATTACCTAAAACTCGATGTATTGCTGCTGACAGATGTGTTTGAAAAATTCCGTGAGTTATGTCAACACACTTATGGCCTTGACCCCGCTCACTATTATACAAGTCCTGGCCTGTCGTTTCATGCAGCTTTGAAATACTACCAAGTGTAATTGGATTTACTCACAGATGTAGACATGGTCTTATTCTTTGTAAAGGGCATTCGCGGTGGCTTTGTGTCGCTTAACCAGCGCCATGCCGAAGCGAATAATTCATACACGCCCCATTATTCACAAGACAAACCAGAATCGTATTTGATGTACTAGGATGTGACTAATTTGTTTGGTTATGCCGTGAGCCAGCCTTTACCCTATGGGGATTTTGCTTGGCTGACAGAGAAACAAGTGTCACAATTTGATGTGAACAAGGCCAGTCAAGAAACGGGCCATGGATTTGTGTTAGAAGGGGATGTTGAATATCCCTCATCCTTGTATGATGAACATGCCAATTTTCCATTCTGCCTAGAGCGAATGGTTCCCCCAAACAGTAAAGTGAAAATTGAAAAACTCATGGGTACAGTTTACAACAAACATCGATAAGTGCTACATATCCAAATGTTAGTGCAATGCCTAGTCCAAGGCTTAGTGTTGAAGAAAATCCACAGGGGTATTTCCTTTCCCCCAAAAGCATGGCTCAGGTCATACATGCAACTCGACACACAGCACCAACAAATGGCGACACAGCAGTTTGAAATTATTATTTTTAAATTGATGACCAACTGTATCTATGGCAAGTCAAAGGAAAATGTCCGCAAATACCGTGACATTAAATTGGTGAATGACTGGGAAGGACGTTACGGTGCCCGGCGGTACATTACCAAGCCAAATTTTAAATCGATCAAAATTATCGATGACAATTTGGCCACCATTGAAATGAGTAGGACCAGTGTGACCATAAATAAGCCCATTTACTTGGGTCAAGTCATTTTCGACTTTTCCAAATCGATCATGTATCGATTCCACTATGAGCTTGCCAAACAGCATTCTGGGGACGTATCTCTTTTGTATATGGATACGGACTCGTTTATTTATCATATTCGCCACTGCATCCCCTATGTCGTGATGAGGGAACATAATAACTGGTTCGACTCCTCTTCCTACAGCATTGACAACGTGTTTCAGCTAACCATAAAACACAAAGGAAAAGGGTCTTTTAAAAGATGAATGCGGTGATCCATCATGTCGGAATTCGTTGGTTTGGCTTCCAAAATGTACGCCTATCGCACACTAGACTGCAAGGAAGCAAAAGGAGCAAAAGGCGTAAGTAGGGCAGTGGTAAAATCGCTACGTGTAGACGACTACCGAGCGGTTTTACAAACTGGCAATGCTATGTCGCATAAACAGTGCAGGATGCAATCCCGCAACCATAATTTGTATCTTGAGGAACAGAGACAACGCACCCTCACCTCAATGGATAACAAACGTGTGTGGACGGATGACCTGCTCATCAGTCTACCATGGGGTTATGGCCACGAGGAGGAGATGTGATTTCTCTGTTTGATCGTTTAGAGACATGGCTTTTTGTAACTTGTAAATTTAGTATTTTGTAAATATTTATTGTAATAATTACAAATTGTAAATAGTGGATTTTGTAAATAGTGGAAACCACTTAGGCCTTTTGCTCTTTAAGGCCCTGTGCAACCATAGCTTTTTATTTTAAGTTTGACTGAGTTGAGAATTTGAAAATGGGTAATGATAACCATTTGTTTTTTATTTGAAGGCTGTACAAAGGTGCTATTTGTTTTTCTTGTAACTTAAATAAGTAATAGATTTTTTTTGTAATGGTAGGTGATGAATTTATAACAAAAAGTTATTTGGGGTTAGTGTGCATGTCAAGGATGTTCTTTGGGAATAAATAGAGTGGTTGTGTGAATGTATGACTATATATATATATATATATATATATATATATATATATATAGAGAGAGAGAGAGAGAGAGAGAGAGAGAGAAAGCTTGTGTGTGTGTGTGTGTGTGTGTGTGTGTGGGTAGCATTGATTGTTTAACCAGAGCAAACACGGTGCGGTAGGGTGGGGGAATCAACACTTATATATAAATGGTAAATAGTAATTTTGTTATTTCAATAGTTTGGTTTCTTTGAAATTCAGCGGAAGATAGGCGTTATTTTGTAAAACAGTCTTACCTACAGTAGTAGGCCTCTACGTTTCTGTAAACACAGAGACGGGCTGCACTATCACCGTGGTCAAGCACTCGCATTACGACTATTTATAAAAACATAAAATGGAAAATCCATGTTTCGATATTAACAAAATTCAAACAAGAATATCCGTGACGAAATAAAGAGCCTACTTTCTTAAAATTTAAGATCCATGCCAATGATTAATCTATATGGATCCATTTAGAATAATGACGAAATGAAGTTGGTTATATCGAAATTTCTAATTAGTTCGAAATACTGTATACCTGGCATAATGTAGCCTAATAGAGCACTACAGATGGCAGCCCTGGTGACTGAATATATTCTTAGTTCCATCTCACAAGATACAGAACACAATATTTAGTTCAAGTCCAATGGATAGCATGGACGTTACAGACAGTTAGACAGTGGACCTATCAGCGCGCGTAAAATCATGTTGGCAACAATGTAATGCATTTGTTGGTTAGAAATAATCTGAAATAATCCATTGTTGTGCCAATTTTGAATACAATCCATTAGTTAGTATAGAAGTTACATGCTTTGCAATATTGGACCATTCAGCATGCTTAGAATCATGTTGGCAGCACTGAAGTATGTTATATAATCCAAATTAATCTAGAATGCCAGGTACTATACGTGTGCAAAGTTTAGAGCTAATGACTTGCATACCTTCTGATATATTGATATTAGGGTAACAAAAATAGAGACAGCCTTTATTAACAGTTGGCAGCCCTGGTTGCTTTTAAGAATAAGCATAGTCATATCTGTTATGATACACATAGCACATACGAAATTTGGTTGAAATCCAAATTATAGTACAGAAGTTACATGTATTTAAAGTTGGACCTATCAGCAGGCTTTAGAATCATGTTGGTAGCACTGACGTATAATAGTTTCTCCAAATTAATATAGAATGTCAGGTACTATCCGTGTGCATAATTTAAAGCTGTCGGCTTGCACAGTTGGCAGCCCTGGTGGCTATTAAGAATACACTCAGTCATATCTGTTTATGTACACATAGTACATACGAAATTTGGTTGAATTCCAATTGCTAGTGTAGAAGTTATATGCATTTAAAAATTGGACCTATCAGCTGGCTTAGAATCATTTTGGCAACACTGCCATGTATGGCCTCCCGGAAGCTAAACTGAAATATCATTGTCTATACGTGTGCCAATTTTGAAATAGCTTCCATGCATACCTTCCTTGATATCCAACATGGAGCTCAAATTTCAATTGCGATTTTTCATCAGTTGGTAGCACTGACATCATTTTGAAATACGGAATTGAGATATTCAGGTATAGATCTTTACTCATACCAAATTTGATTTCGATTGCTGCAGCCGTTTGGGAGTTGATAGGGGGGGGGGGGGACAGACACAAACAGACGGGCAGACAGACAGAAGAACAGACAGACACACATTTTCCCGGATCGATCTCAAAAGTCTCCTTTTCCTCGTCTTTGCAAAATGTAAAAATCCATGTTTCCGTATCAGCAAAATAAAAAAACTTTAAACTGACATTTCTTAAAAAAGTGGTAAATGGAAATTGGCATATGGAAATGTGTGAAATGTAAAAATGAAAAATCAACAAATGGTTATCGTCATTTTTGAAATTAAAATACATCATGCTCTGGTAAACTGTGTTTTTATTTCATAGCAATAGGGATTTACAAAAAATAGAATACCAATTCCTCAATCCTTTTCAATGTTCATGTCCACACATCTATAACTTTCCTTTCATAGCACCCATCACAGTCAAGGCTTTCAACCTCTATTCCACTGAGGCATTACAGAATGTGAAACCTTGTTTAGCTTTTTTCAACAACACTTTATCCGCCACACGTCTAAAAATCAGGATGCCTATGGCGATAAGAAAGGTCGTGTTCTTTACATGCTTGGTCCAAAGGATTAATAGGTACATCACCACGCTGCAAACGTTTTTCAAGACAAGTTCCAGGACCACAAAAACGATAACCAGATAGGTGGATTTCAAAAGTTTTGTACTGAATAACTTTGTCAATGACGCCATTGCCAGTACAGGTGGCGAAAAGGTTTGATCTTCCTCTTCCTCTGAGGATGATGTTTGTTGTTGTTGTTTTTTCTCGCCATCACAACCGTGGAATGAGGAAACAAAGGCTTTACATGCACTTTTATGACCGTGATAAAGTTTAACCAGCTGGTAAGTAGCGCAATGTCGCATAGAGGGTATTTATGCCATGGCCACTTGCTTATGGTGATCGTAATCCGTACATGGTTGCAATTCACATAACACAGGGTCTTGAATCCATGATTTTGGTACATGTTGCCAGATTAATTTCACTGCACTCGCTGCCTCATAATAAACGAACGACTAGAGAAGCGCCAATAATTCCTCTTTGGTAAAACTGTTTATTTTATTTTTAAACACAAAGAATCTCCCAATCGCTTTATCGGTAGCATCCCCTCTCTCCATGGTATAATGTTGATGTTTACACATTGCTTGTAGGAATCTCACTGGCGTCATGCACAGGTAAACCTAGAGTTTCAAATTTATTTAACAACTCCCAGCAGGCATTGGTGGTTAGCCAATGAAACAATTGCCACACATGGGCCAGGGCTTTATGGGTAATGTTGCCATAGGGATGGAGGTCCATGAGTGTTTGCAGCGAGGGGCAACTCAAGTCCATTACATCAATACATTGACAGTAAGGCGTCAAAATGATTGTAACCATTGCCGTTTTTCATTACCTTTCACAAATACACTACATTGGCTGTGGACAAATAGGCTTTCATGACCATGTCCAGGTGCTTATACGAAATAATTCCTTGATTCCAGTCTAGTTGCAAACGATTTTCAGTCCTTTCAGTTTGTTTACGGTCTTTTTCACACAACAAATCAAAAGCATAGAGTTGTTTAAATACCAAATGGGTAGCTAGTGATATCCAAAAGGTAGAACAATCCATCATGCCCACTTCTTTAAATATAAATTGGTTATCTCCAATTTTAAATCCTTGGCAATCCGCAATTAGTGTGCGCAACATGTTCACACTTTTCTGGACCAAGTCCAACTGACCATCAATGACTAACGTGTACCCATTACATTTACTTACATCCCATACTAGTAAAAAGAATGTACTCGGTGTATAGGTTACGGTATGACAGGGGACATGAGAAATAACAACAACAACAACAATCTATTTTTTATTACATCATTTATTGGCAAGAGTTTAGTGCTTTTCAGTCGGTCAACACGAATGTACCCAAAAGAGATGGGTTATGCCCTAATCCTGAAGTAAATTACATGAGATTAATAAAACACTAGGATGACCAGTTTCGATCGTCAAGCGATCATCATCAGATCCATTACACTTAGGCTACAAAATCTATGTTTGAAATACAGGTGAAAATATTTACAACATGTACAATTATTTAGTTGCAGTATTGGTACTGAAACTGTCAGTGTATGCTAAATGCAGTATATATGTTAGGTGAAATGCTAAATGGTGATAGCTATCCGGAGATTGTACTTTAGAGAGATTATATGGTTGTAAACTATGGTTAAACTATAAAATTTTTGGCTAACTACTTATCTGATTGTCTTCCGTATTACAGCTACTCGCAGTTTTTCGTGCTCACTGAAATTCGCTGTGCGGTCGACTGCGGTGGTTATCTTAACGACTGGTTTTTCCCTGCCTCCTCCCCCTGTCCCTACGTGCTGTGGGGAGTGATATCGATGTGTTTATGTGAGGCCTAGCAATGGGATCGCCACTAAGTGGGTTAATCGCTGACATCTTCATCAATTCACTAGAAAATGCGTTCTTAGAAAACACTTCAACAAAGGGAATAGTAATATGGAAAAGATACGTAGATGATGTAATTTGCATCTACGATACTGAACTAACAAGCGAAGAAACAATTCTCCAATCCATTAATAGCCTTCACCACTCTATCAAATTCACTAAGGAATCCGAAATAGACCGAAAAATGAATTATCTCGATATAACTATTGAACGTAAAGACAACGACCTTTCATATTCCATATTCCGGAAAGCAACACAAACCTCGCATGCAATCGACAATCAGTCTAATCACCCCAGTACGCACAAACTAGCGGGTTTCAATTCAATGGTGCACAGAGCTTTAAACATACCCATGTCAAAAGACAACTATAATAAGGAAATAAGAACTATTATGCAAATAGCAAAGGAAAACAACTTATCGCCAAGCAAAATAAATCAAATTATAGCCAAACATAAAAATAAAGATAAAACGATTCCCAAACCAGACAGTAATGAGAAAAAATTTGCGCGTTTCAACTATGTGAATGCGAATACATATAAAATCACTAACCTATTCAAAAAACAAGGCATAAAGATAGCTTTCACGACGAAAAACACAACCGCTAGGCACCTCCTAAATAGTAATCTAAATAAACGTGACCCGTATTCAAGGTCAGGGGTATATTCTATAACGTGCCAAGACACCGATTGTCAAGCTAATTACATCGGGCAGAGTGGAAGGCGAGTAGACACACGTTATAGTGAACATAGAAATGCGATAAGATACGGAACACATTCAGCCGTGTGCGAACATATGTGTGACGCAGGGCACAGCTTTACCAACATAGAGTCGGACCTTAAAATAATCCATCACGAATCGAAAGGCAGAGCTCTTGACGTAAAGGAAGCAATCGAGATACACCTAGCCAAACGAAACAATCCCAACAATCTAAATGAACACACGTTCATGGAGAGATCACCCCTCTTCACGCTACTAAAAAACACACCCTGTCGGAAACAAAACACCATTTAGCGACACTGCCAAGCTAGATAAAAAAGGGGAAAATTAGGGGGTTTTTAATAGGTAAATGTTATCTGGATCAGGTGTACGATGTACTTTTCTTCTGCAATAAACCAAGGCCCATATTCGCGGCAGTATTAAAGGTGCCGGGACGTCCTCATAAGACCGTCAACGCTTAGTTCGAATGGGTTATGCTCCACGCGTGGCGAGGGCTAATCCACGGTCTTTAATAATTGTAGACCCACCTCATTCAATAACATACATCTTATCTAGGTTGGCAACACCTCACATAAACACATCGATATCACTCCCCACAGCACGTGGGGACAGGGGGAGGAGGCAGGGAAAAACCAGTCGTTAAGATAACCACCGCAGTCGACCGCACAGCGAGTTTCAGTGAGCACGAAAAACTACGAGTAGCTGTAATACGGAAGACAATCAGATAAGTAGTTAGCCAAAAATTGTATAGTTTAACCATAGTTTACAACCATATAATCTCTCTAAAGTACAATCTCCGGATAGCTATCACCAGTTAGCATTTCACCTAACATATATACTGCATTTAGCATACACTGACAGTTTCAGTACCAATACTGCAACTAAATAATTGTACATGTTGTAAATATTTTCACCTGTATTTCAAACATAGATTTTGTAGCCTAAGTGTAATGGATCTGATGATGATCGCTTGACGATCGAAACTGGTCATCCTAGTGTTTTATTAATCTCATGTAATTTATCTCAGGATTAGGGCATAACCCATCTCTTTTGGGTACATTCGTGTTGACCGACTGAAAAGCACTAAACTCTTGTTTACTAAGGCAACACTGAAAATATGGCTTCAAACACCACAATGTTCACAGCTAGTCAGGCAAATCGTGAAGCCAAGAAATTCAAATCACTCAGGCTTAAACTCATGAATTTAGACAAGTCAATTTGGTTCAACAAAAAATGTATAGAACTAAACCTCACCCCTAAATACGTACCAATTAGAACCGTACCGAACACACCAGCCACGATCATTTCAACCAAACAAGCCAAAGCGCTTTGGATACAAAACGAATTAAGATTTGCATACATAAGAAAGCAAAAAATTAACCAACAATTATACGACATTCAATTGCAACTAAGTAATTTCTGGCACGCGGCCCAATGGGACAGCTTCACCGAGCACCTACATGACAACATCAAAATCAGAGCAACGAGGAAGCATGAAACGCTAGAAAATAAATTAAGAAAACTAGGAGAAACACAGAACCATCAATCTAACGAACAACACACAAATAACAATGAATTCAATTTCCACAGCAGAGTAAACAACAGAACGAACGTAACCTTTTCTCAAGGTGAAATGAATATGTTAGACAAAGGTTTGAAATACAACTGCACAGACGCACACACGAACCACAATATAAAACAGTTAATCACAGATATTGAGATAGCCAGTCACAAGCTCCCAGCAGAAGACAGGGAATTAACCAAAAACCTCGCCACCAACGAAGCCAAAAAAATCCTCAAACGAGAGGGCGATAGCAATAACATTCAAAACAACAAACAACTCAAAGAAATAAAGACGTTGAAACAAAAAATAAAAGAACATGACTTAATCATCACAAAAGCAGATAAGGGAAACACTACAGTAATTTTGAACAAAACAGAATACATTGAAAAAACAGTCGAATTCCTAAACAACAACGAAATCAAGGAATTAACAAAAGACCCCACCAACAAATTCCAAAAACAAATAAAAAGTGCGCTAAAAGAAACAGAATACATACTGACCAAAGCCGAAAAATCAAAACTAATAAACATGAACCCGAAAATACCGTCATTGAGGGGACAACCCAAAATACACAAAAAGGAATGCCCAATGAGACCAATAGTCAATTGTAGGAATGCCCCTAATTACAAAATCAGCAAAGAGTTACTAAAAATCTTAAAATGCCGTCTTCCCAACGACAAAAACAACTCTGTAAAGAACACAACAGAACTAGTAACAGCATTGAACACCCTACAAATGAAACCTAGCTTCAGGCTAGTATCCTTCGACGTAACTAACATGTACACCAATATTCCGATTATTGAAGCAATCAACACTATCGAAAACAACTTAAAATCCAACAATTCAGTAAAAGAAATTGAAGAGATTGTGAGATTACTGAGGGTCGTTCTCACCCAAAACGTGTTTCAATTCGACAATAAAATATACACACAGAGAGAAGGCCTAGCAATGGGATCGCCACTAAGTGGGTTAATCGCTGACATCTTCATCAATGCACTAGAAAATGCGTTCTTAGAAAACACTTCAACAAAGGGAATAGTAATATGGAAAAAGATACGTAGATGATGTAATTTGCATCTACGATACTGAACTAACAAGCGAAGAAACAATTCTACAATCCATTAATAGCCTTCACCACTCTATCAAATTCACTAAGGAATCCGAAATAGACCGGAAAATAAATTATCTCGATATAACTATTGAACGTAAAGACAACGACCTTTCATATTCCATATTCCGGAAAGCAACACAAACCTCGCATGCAATCGACAATCAGTCTAATCACCCCAGTACGCACAAACTAGCGGGTTTCAATTCAATGGTGCACAGAGCTTTAAACATACCCATGTCAAAAGACAACTATAATAAGGAAATAAGAACTATTATGCAAATAGCAAAGGAAAACAACTTATCGCCAAGCAAAATAAATCAAATTATAGCCAAACATAAAAATAAAGATAAAACGATTCCCAAACCAGGCAGTAATGAGCAAAAATTTGCGCGTTTCAACTATGTGAATGCGAATACATATAAAATCACTAACCTATTCAAAAAACAAGGCATAAAGATAGCTTTCACGACGAAAAACACAACCGCTAGGCACCTCCTAAATAGTAATCTAAATAAACGTCACCCGTATTCAAGGTCAGGGGTATATTCTATAACGTGCCAAGACACCGATTGTCAAGCTAATTACATCGGGCAGAGTGGAAGGCGAGTAGACACACGTTATAATGAACATAGGAATGCGATAAGATACGGAACACATTCAGCCGTGTGCGAACATATGTGTGACGCAGGGCACAGCTTTACCAACATAGAGTCGGACCTTAAAATAATCCATCACGAATCGAAAGGCAGAGCTCTTGACATAAAGGAAGCAATCGAGATACACCTAGCCAAACGAAACAATCCCAACAATCTAAATGAACACACGTTCATGGAGAGCTCACCCCTCTTCAAGCTACTAAAAACACACCCTGTCGGAAACAAAACACAATTTAGCGACACTGCCAAGCTAGATAAAAAAGGGGGGAAATTAGGTTTTTTTTAATAGGTAAATGTTATCTGGATCAGGTGTACGATGTACTTTTCTTCTTCAATAAACCAAGGCCCATATTCGCGGCAGTATTAAAGGTGCCGGGACGTCCTCATAAGACCGTCAACGCTTAGTTCGAATGGGTTATGCTCCACGCGTGGCGAGGGCTAATCCACGGTCTTTAATAATTGTAGACCCACCTCATTCAATAACATACATCTTATCTAGGTTGGCAACACCTCACATAAACACATCGATATCACTCCCCACAGCACGTAGGGACAGGGGGAGGAGGCAGGGAAAAACCAGTCGTTAAGATAACCACCGCAGTCGACCGCACAGCGAGTTTCAGTGAGCACGAAAAACTACGAGTAGCTGTAATACGGAAGACAATCAGATAAGTAGTTATCCAAAATTTTTATAGTTTAACCATAGTTTACAACCATATAATCTCTCTAAAGTACAATCTCCGGATAGCTATCACCATTTAGCATTTCACCTAACATATATACTGCATTTAGCATACACTGACAGTTTCAGTACCAATACTGCAACTAAATAATTGTACATGTTGTAAATATTTTCACCTGTATTTCAAACATAGATTTTGTAGCCTAAGTGTAATGGATCTGATGATGATCGCTTGACGATCAAAACTGGTCATCCTAGTGTTTTATTAATCTCATGTAATTTATTTCAGGATTAGGGCATAACCCATCTCTTTTGGGTACATTCGTGTTGACCGACTGAAAAGCACTAAACTCTTGTTTACTAAGGCAACACTGAAAATATGGCTTCAAACACCACAATCATTTATTGGCATAACAGGTTTTACATGCTTTTTGGGATAGGGACAGTACCAACTCATACAACAATACAGTCGTTTGAGTCTATAACGTCCATAACACCAATGATGTCCCAATGTCTCTAAACTGGGTGTTTTCGACCGTGAGCTGCTCACCGAAGCACCGTTGACGCCATAAGGTCCAAATGTATCATAACTTTTTTCATCACTCAAAGGCACTAGTGAGGGGTAGCTTGAATTGCAAGGTATATTACCCACATCCATTGTACACAGGTAGGGGCAGGCTGGTGACCAGCGCTGATGTTCCTGCATAGGTTCATCACTCTCTTCCCATTGGTCTATGGTAATGGAACAAAACACACATTTCACTTCATCTTTTGTTTTTAAATAATAGAAACCAGCGGCCGCCAAGGCTTGAGGGTTCATGAAAGGCACAGGCCACGTCACAAAGGTCTTGAAACGTTGCTTATCAGATTTTAAACGCATGGGTGTGACACCTCTTGAGGCATTAAAGCAATGCATGACTGAGCTGCTTGACGTGGGTTGGCCTGCTATTTATACACTCGTCACTTGGTTGGACATAGAATAATAGTTGACTTGTTTGTGATGAATGATCAGACAGTAGACAGTGGTATTGGCTGGAACATTGCCATGCGTTTCAGAATCTAGTCGAATGTCAATGTCAATATTGGATTGCTTGACAGACTCTTCAAATTAGGAACAGTCAAAGAAAATCAGTGGCGCCCTTGTCTTAAACGCTTGGGGTGACAACATGGGGAAATTCTCTTTTTGATAATACGAACCTCTAAATTAAAAAAAAACAAGTCCTACACGGGGCCAATATTAATATTAAAAAATCCAAATACAGTCCTTCATAGGGGAAAACAGCTCCGTTGAGGAAAAGACGTGTATTTCTCAATTGCAGGTGATTAAATTGCGTAGCATCTTTGGTTTGTTGATACTTGCGATTGGTTTGAAAACCCACGATAATGTAGAGAGGTCTCTCTGTATAGCGTGCTGTTTTTACAGACCAACTGTCTGTGTTGGTGGTGGGCAATAGGGGGTACTCATGGAGCACTCAGCTTCTAAATCCCATGGGTAAAGGCACATCTCTTCCCACAATCTTGAGCATTTCCAGTTTTTTTGCTAACGGCAAGGGTTACATGGGGTACATTTCATATCATTCGTTGTAGTTGAATTTTATAATCTATGGGTCCATCTTCAGCTCCCTTGAGTGCATTATTATCGCTCCTGTCTCGAACGAGATAAATCACTTGCTTTGCGTTGACCACAATACGCCGGAGATCTTCAGCAAAGTCTAAAATGAGTTTAAGAGGTAAAAATCCAGTAAAGGTGCCATCCGTGTGCACCATCCAGTCATAGGTTGAGTCAGAGGACCAACCTGCCATGCAAAGTTTTTTTTTCTTCTTCCTCACTATAAGAGGGGTATAGTTTCATGACACTGGAAATACCCACAGTTCGAGTCCTATCCACCACAATATCGTTAATCACATAGCGCACCTCAGAAAACAAAAAGGCAAAAGCATGGTTGGCTAACTTGAATGTGGTAAGTGTAGAGCCATCGGCTTTGGTGAGCCGACCTTCAATTTGAATGACACTTTCATGCGGTAGGGTGTAAATATCTTGGTTTTTGATAACAAATTGAATTTCATCATTGTTATTGAGTCCAGGTGTTTGCGCTTGATAGGAATGGGGATCAATTCTTACCGCCCCTTCTTGCTCCTCGATGCGGTTTACCACCTCTAGGAATTCATCATGGTGGTTGACGTGGTAACACAGATGCTCTAAAATCTGCTTGTCCTTAGGTGTGAACGTGTATTCACGTGGCAAACAATTAACATCATTCCTAGACGGTGTTGTTGCTTTATACACCAGCTTGATAGTGGCTTTAGAACTAACTTGTAAGTCACTGTTGTGGCAGAATCTAGTTGAATGAGTTGTTGGTTTCTATTGATCAGTCTTAAAGATATATTACTAATAGGATCAACAGCCACAGAATGAAAGAGCAATAATGGAGTATTATCACGAATTATAGGGAGATGTCACAATAAAATCATAAAGCGAATGCGATGGCTCTTGATTGGTGTACACATGGCTTACAATATTACACGTGACCGACACATGATGGTCCTCAATCGATTTCAATTCATAGTCTGAATCATGTTTTTTGTTGGGCTCCAACACTCGTGGTTTAAATCCTAGTAAAGAACCAATGGAACCAGGTTTTGTTTCAAAGTCAATCTTAAACGTAGAGAAAATACTGCAGCGATGAGTGTTGGTATTTCCTGTAAGTTCAAACTTGTGTGTTCCATCAAGAAATGACTCTAAATCATATTGGTTGACCGGCACCACATATATGTGTTCATAAATATCATCCATCGTATATCCACCAGGATTCAGGGTGAACACAGAATCATCATAGTAAAACTTGTTGTTTACATTTTCACGTATGTTGTTTATTCTATTGTACGTTTCAAGAGAAACAAACCCCAAACCATAAGGTCGTTCACTCAATTCGATAGGCGGGTAAAAGTCTAGGTTGACTTCAGGTCCACGTCCATGCAGTGTAAACGTCTTACCTTCTGCCGATATACTGTTGACGCTTTTGCTTATGCTGGTCTTATAAAAAACATTAAACACAAACGCCCACACTCTTGTCTGTGATACGCTTAATCACGTTTTACATTATAATATATCTTGATCCTGTTTCCAAAATAGGTCACTAGTTCCATGGGCGGGGGCAGATTCCCAAAACTGTCAAAGTACCATATCGTGAACCCCTCTCTCACATAGGCTTCATAATGGGTTCCTGTCCCTCGGTCAACATCTATATTTAGAATTGCACATTCCTGTTTCCAGGGTCGTGGTGGTAATTGGTTCCGCAGAAACACACCTCGAAAATGGGAAAGCTTCAGTTGTTTTGCATAGCTTTCCCTTCTTGACTGGTCAAGGTATGTCTTGCTATGGCTACGGCTACTTTTTTATTTGGAGATGGGAAAATCCCTTGTTGATAAATGACTGGCTATAAATTGGCGTTTCTAGCCCCCATAGCAATCGCTTCCGTTGTTTCATGGTGTCGCTGACTTTCTTTCAATTGTTGCTTGCCCTGCTGTACAGCTTTAATGTTTTTAGCCACCGCAATGGCACCGCCCAAAAGTAAACCCAAGGCAGCCAGACCAGCTTATAAAGCAGGTAAAAATCCAGCTCGCTTGGGGACAGGAATCACTCGACCTTGTTTTGAAACCTCTCGCTGACATTTTGGAATAACACGTCTCTGTGCTGCTCGAAGGGTTTGCTTTATCGCCAACACATTATTTTTTTATTCTTTTCATTCGCAAGGGCTTGTCAACCAATGCCTTAACCCCATGCTTTGAAAATGACAGGTCCTTTTTTTGGTCTTTTTCACCACATATCTTTGTTTCACCACGATGATGACCAACAACCTTTCACAAGAAAGTTTAAGTAGCAACTAACGTGCCATCGTTATTTCACGGCTGTATATTCAAGTTCCACATAAAGCGGGAAATCGTGTATGGTTTTTCCTACTTGCTTTTCATTCCATATGAGCATGAGATGAAATGATAATTCATCACCTACATTGACAGTTTGATGGTTATGGACGGTTTATCTCTACTTGTAAATGTTTCTCATCAGGCATGGATTGTTTAATGTGGATAGTTCCATCAGTGTAATCAATAGTGTCTTAAACATGAAGAAAGCACATACTTAGGTGGTCATTCATTAATGGTAAATGGTTCCTGTCATTCACATGTTTTTCATTTGTCAGGTACACTAAAAATAACGATGGGACAAATGTATAAAGTCTTTTCATTTGATAAGTCACATAACGTTTGGTGCAGACATCATCATCTTCATGTGGGTCTTCCACGAGAATAATACGGTTATGATTAGCCGTATAGCCATACACAGTAAGCTGAGGCACTTTGTCATATAACTCGCGCACTTTGTTATCCACATACTTTTTTGTAGTGACATCTGTAGACACTTGAGGATGTTTGCATGGGTTAATCACTTTCCCTTAGAGTCATAATCTCCCTGTTTAATGTGTGGCACTACAGATATATCCACACAGTGTTTATTAGCAGGATCTGTTTCTTGTTTAAGATCGTGTATGGGGACAAATCTAGCTTTGTCCATGAACGAACGTCCAAACACATCCATCGTTAACCTGTAGTAGAGGTCTACTGTTTCCATTACAAGGCATGGTTCCATGTATATATGTATATAACCCTTAGTTGATTAAGCAGCAAGAGTCATTCCCCGTGAGGGACATGGTTTCCCATCTCTATCCCACATCACATGAACAACGCCACGGTTCACTGTTTCCGTCTTCCATTCGCTGCATCATCGTGGGGCCTTCAGGATGTGGAAAGACCAATCTTTTGCTCACGCTCATTACAGCACCCAATGGTCTGCGTTTTCAAAATATTTATATTTTTGCAAAATCTCCCTACCAACCCCTCTACATGTTCCTGGATCAAGTCATGTCTGAATTACAAAGAGAGAATATGAGTTATTTTACATTTTCCCAGCAAGAAAATGTTATTGCCCCGGATGAGGTGAAGCCTGATTCATTCATGATTTTCGATGATGTATCCACTGAACAACAAGCCATCATTCAAATCTATTTCAGCATGGGTTGTCACAAACATATTGATTGCATCTATCTTGGACTAACGTATTCAAAAATGTGCAAACAATTGATTCGTAACAATGCCAATGTCTTCGTTTTATTTCGCCAGGATGAGCGGAATAGTCGTCACATTTATAATGAACATGTCAATCCTGATATGACCTTCCAAACATTTACTGAATTTGTGCCAGGTGCTGGAACACCCAACGCCATGCCTGTTTGGTGATTGATAAAGAAAGTGGACTAAACCAAGGACGTTATAGCTTAGGGAACGTGACGTCATGCTCACGCAGAGAGCGAGCGGGAACGTGACGTCATGCTCACGCGGGGAGCGAGCGGGAACGTGACGTCATGCTCACGCGGGGAGCGAGCGGCAACGTGACGTCATGCTCACGCGGGGAGCGAGCGGGAACGTGACGTCATGCTCACGCGGGGAGCGAGCGGGAACGTGACGTCATGCTCACGCGGGGAGCGAGCGGGAACGTGACGTCATGCTCACGCGGGGAGCGAGCGGCAACGTGACGTCATGCTCACGCGGGGAGCGAGCGGGAACGTGACGTCATGCTCACGCGGGGAGCGAGAAGCAGACGATAATGATTATTGGAGTCTGTTGAAAGAGGCCTGGCGTCGAGCGACCTGGGGCTTTGAGGGAGGCGAACACAAGAATACAGGGTGACTTCTAAAGAGATATACAAGATGCCATATGAGAATACAGGGTGCCTCCTAAAGAGGTGTGCAGGATGTCAGAGCAAAATACAGTACAAGATGCCAGATAACAATACAGGGTGACTACTAAAGAGATATACAAGATGCCAGATAAGAATACAAGGTGACTCTTAAAGAGGTGTACAAAATGGCATAGAAGAATACAGGGTGACTTCTAAAGAGGTGCACAAGATGTCAGACAAGCATACAGGGTGCCTCCTAAAGAGGTGTGCAGGATGTCAGAGCAAAATACAATACAAGATGCCAGATAATAATACAGGGTGACTCACAAAGAGATATACAAGATGCCAGATAAGAATACAGGGTGACTCATAAAGAGGTGTACAAGATGGCAGAGAAGAATACAGGGTGGCCCCTAAG
The DNA here is from genome assembly GCA_946902985.2 of Meconema thalassinum. Lineage (NCBI taxonomy): Eukaryota > Metazoa > Arthropoda > Insecta > Orthoptera > Tettigoniidae > Meconema > Meconema thalassinum. The sequence goes on along the minus strand of OX336394.1, from coordinate 449,925,091 downwards.
AGGTGCACAAGATGTCAGACAAGATTTCAGGGTGACTCCTAAAGAGGTGTACAAGATGCCACACAAGCATACAGGGTGACTCCTAAAGAGATATACAAGATGCAAGATAAGAATACAAGGTGACTCTTAAAGAGGTGTACAAGATGGCAGAGAAGAATACAGGGTGACTCTTAAAGAGGTGCACAAGATGTCAGACAAGAATACAAGGTGACTACTAAGGAGGTGTACAAGATGTCACACAAGAATACAGGGTGACTTCTAAAGAGATATACAAGATGCCAGATAAGAATACAGGGTGCCTCCTAAAGACATATACAAGATGCCAGATAAGAATACAGGGTGCCTCCTAAAGAGGTGTGCAGGATGTCAGAGCAAATTACAGGGTGACACTTAACGAGGTGTACAGTATTTAGATTCAATTCAAAAAGAGGGTGACCCTTAAAGAGGTTTGCGATATATCAGATTCAAATAGTGGGTGACTCTTAAAGAGTTGTAAAAGATGTCAGACTCAAATACAGGGTGACCCTTAAAGAGGCGCCCGCGCGGGAAGCCTAAGTTAATGGGCGAAGCGAGAAGCCCTCCTGAGCCTTTCTAACATGTGTAGCATTTGTAGCTTGCGTCATTTTTAAATGATATAACGTCTAGTCTTTCAGACTGACTGTAATATTTTTTAAAATTTAAGTAGAAACTGCAACTTAGAACTTTTTAAATAGTTACTACTTTTGCCACGATGATGGTTTTAAAATTGGTGATTCGTCAATTAAATTTGCTCGTAATAGTGCTATCATTATAAACACAAACTATAAATTAACGCCAGGTCTGTCAAGGCTGCTATTTTCTCCTACCCCCTCTTCCCATGATTATACACAACAGGACCTTGGCAAATATAAATCCATTTTATTGGATACCCATGCTCACAAAAGACAATATGATCCTTCTCAACAAGTGAATGCCAATATATCTAAAAAATATACATCCATCATTGCAAAAATGTTTCCAACCAGTCAAAGTATCCGTCGTAAAGTGCTTCGGGGGTTACATTTAAACTATTAAAACCCCTAGTGGATGTTACCTACTGGCATAATCCTAATACGCTTATCCAGCGGCTACAGCTGTTGTATGCTTTACGTCAAGCTGGCATACTGGCCACGATTGGGAAATTCAAGAAATTGAAGAAGAACTTCGAAATGACAAAATTATTGTTTAATTTCTCACCCATCAAAGTGGGCATCGCTCACGAGTTGCATCGCCTAGCTAGGCGTCACTATCAGCGACTCAAGGTGATTTCACGAGGTGTGGATGAACTTTGGCAAGCCGTTTTGGTGGAAATGATTCCCAATTCTAGCGTTAACGATGGTGTACGCTATATGTTGACGGTCATTGATGTGTATTCCAAATGGCCTTTGTTCAACCCGTGAGTCGCAGGTCTGGCCCGCTAGTCACCAAAGCTTTTAAACATATTATTCAACAATCCAAACGTCAACCCCAGTTGTTGCAAACCGACCAGGGTAAAATAATTTTTCAACAAGGATTTCTCTAGTTTTCTCAAATCTTTGGATATTCACCATTACACCACGTATAGCAATCTCAAAGCCAGTGTGGTCGAGCGATTTAACCGAACATTGAAAACCCATATGTGGAAAGTGTTTACCGCTCAGGGCTCATATCGCTGGTTGGACTTGTTACTTGAGCTGGTGTCACGTTACAATGAAACCAAACACAGATTGATTGGGAAAAAGCCACGACTTGTAACAAAAAATATTCCGCGACTGGATAAACTGCTTAACCCCATAAAAACAACAGATCCTAAACGTCATAGCCTTAACATCGGGGACCATGTACGTGCGAGTAAATTTAAGTCTGTCTTCGACAAGGGCTACACGCCAAATTGGGGGGACTGAACTATTTCGAATTCGTCAAGTCAACCTGGACAGTCCAGTCACCTATTAACACGAGGGCCATCAACCTATAAAAGGCAGGTTTTATCTCCAAGAATTCCAGAAAACAGCCTTTCCAAAACATTACCTTCTGGAAAAAGTGTTGAAACAAAAAGGAAATAAACTATATGTAAAATGGTTGGGATTTAGATCAGCCTTTAATTCCTGGATTAATAAATTACATGTTGCCTGAACCACAGTGCCTTTTATTTATTTATTTATTTATTTATTTATTTATTTATTTATTCACTCATGTTGTACACCACCTATAGGCCTGTGCGTACAGTCCTCAGCTCCACAAGTATTATGAGTAACACATATTTTTTCTCTCTCCACCTGTGTCCTCTCTTACACCAACCCTCCCTTACCCTTGCCTCTCCTCCCCACCCCATCCACCACTGCTGTCCACAGCTCTCACCTAGCTATTGGCTGTTATGTCATTCCTACACGTACATTATATTTTACTGACATAGCGATTCATACGCATGAGCATCTTGTTATCATGCACGTGTACAGTTAACGTCCAAGGTCAACACAAGGTCATATTACACATCAACTTGCCTTTTCTCACGTATGAACCAAACAAGATGTGACACGTTAGCTTACATGCTGTATCACACGTGTTCACATGCATTTCGCTCTCCTCACTGTAGTTTTCCATTGCACGTATTGTCAAGTCAGATCAGCGCATTCCAATAAGCTTAAATGACTTTCACCTCCTGCCAGTCTGCCCCTCAGCAAGTTGGTTTTCTTTATACTCGCTTCAACCCAAATATAACTAAATTCTCTTTGTCTTTCATCTAATCATAGAATTATCATTTGTCATGTAACTCATAATGGCTTACACGTTAAGGATCACCTTCGGGGTTAAAATATCGGAAAAACGAACCCTCGCCCTGTCATAAACCGTCCCGTCGAAATATCGATTGTTCTATTAAGCACGGCCATCGTGGCCGGCAACAGGCTCGTTGAAACACGCCCAGCGGTACCGTCTGTCTATCTACAAGCATTTACCATTAACATTTAAAACAGGTAAAGAATATTCTTTTCAACATGTATGGAGTTAGGCCCTTTGTAAATTTTGTTTTTCAAAACAATAACAACATTTCAAAAAGGACGTCACCTCGAGTCATTTGACACCCCGTACACGTCCCTACCTTTATTAGTTTGCGAGATATAACAAAAGTCTAAAAATACGGTTTTACCCCAGAAAATTCTGCTTCCCTCATTCTCAGAACTTTAATATATTAACAGATTTGAGACAAGCCATTTGACACGTCACATGTCCAAATCCGACCATGCGTTCGTGAGATATCAGCAAAGTTCGCGAGAAAGTTTGCTGTGAGCCAGAAGCACCTCTACCTCCTACTGCACAGTTTTTACCCTAGAGACTTGAATTTTTTCGGGGATCTTTCATTTACGCGAAATAAACTATTTGTAAAGCTCTTAGTTTCCAAACTACAAGAATTTCAAAATTCAAGTTTTTAGGAAAAAATAAAATAAAAAAATATGAACTTTTGTTCTAACGATAACGGACATAGAGGCATTTCGTTTTAACCATTGCAAGATATTCTATCATGCTAGGTTTTAACTTATCCCCTATTTTCAAAACCAAAAATTTTTAATTTTGTTTAATGTAACAAGTGGTCCATAGGAACTGGAACATCGCCCCGAGTCCAACAACATGTTGCATGTTCAAATCCGATTATTGGTTCGCGAGATATACATTATTTTAACACGGACGACGACCGAGCAACGGCGGGTGCGTTTAGATTGGTACTGCTCCTCTACTTCCCACACCAGACATTTACTCCCAACTGCCTTTGAATTGCGCCCTGTTTTAATCAATGGGGATTCTCTGCCCTCCAATAGTTCATTTTGTGCCGGTCCACGGTGTCATAGTTTTGAAATTGTGAATTATCTAAAAACAAGACACTTGACAGAAAGGCTACATTACTGGTTATATTACGTAATGGATATTGGCAAAATGTTACTCTCGAATTGGAATCATATCCATGAAGCCGCTGGTGTAACTGCAGATGGGTGAAATTTATTAATAGTAATTGTTTTGTAGATGACAGTGTACTAAAATACGGATTATTCTTGAGAGTGTCCGAACAGCATCTTCATTTGGACCAGAGGTCACAAGGGCATCTCTAAAAGGAGGTACCATTCCTAGTGTCCCAGTAGACATCAGTCTTCGTGCATGTTTGCGGAACGAATTGGTAGTCGCCAGTATTCTGTTAGGAGAGCGCTCGTGATACAGGCGATGCGACTGCAATGCGTTCCGTCTAGTTTATAAAGTCTGGGTTATAATAGTCATAATCCAGCAATGTTGTTGGCTTGTCTTTTATATTCATGTCGCACAGGATGTAAGACATCACGCACACACATGCATCATTAATATTTCTGCTGCTGAAGCGTTCTCATGCACACACATGCATTGGATCTTGTTTTAAGTAATTACCCAACAACATGTGATTCTATACTTGCACGATTTCATCCCTCAGCTACAAACTCGACTACAAAGTTCAACACTCGCCCATCTAAAAAGGGCTGCTGACAAAGGTAACTCAATTCCATTATCCACCATCAGGTAGATCAGCGCAGTACTTACTTTAACCCCTTCTACACTGCCTAAAGCATTATTGCACTCATCCAAGATGTTTCCATCCACTTAATAAATCAGGTTAACCTGTTGATAATCTCCAAGAGAACAGGCAAGGTCATGGTCGCCTCCTGCCCAAATAGAGAAAATGGTTGAGGTTGATGACTGTTTCTATCACAACATTTAATTCTAGTCATGATGTACCCTTGGTCTCCTTAGTTGTCTCCTGCTTCACACACCATTGAAATGACACACATTCAAGTACGCGATGCAACTTGTTTACTGATCTGATAGAACTGAATAGCTACTCGACATAGTACGCGATGCAACTTGTTGACTGATCTGATAGAACTGAGTAGCTACTCGACATAGTACCGAATAAGAAGTACATTATCTACGATACGATTCTCAGTTTTCGACAGCACGCACAGCACCTGGTCGCTTGATTATCTCATCGGAGTCTAACCAAGTGTAACTCTTATCTGAGCTCAGAGCTCTGAGGAAGGCTTACAACCAGTAAAAAATTCCATGATCATCTTACTCGCACAATTCCCATAAAATAACATAGTCACCAGCCCCATAGTAAGAATGTGTCCATCTCGTGTCCCTAGAATGCGAAATAGACTCATGAACCTCCCAATTTGCCTTCGGACATCTTAGCAAGCAACTCTGTTAGGTTACAATACAGGTGGTTTGAGGTTACCAGCAATGTGCACTAACTACAAAAGAAGTGGTCCGAGAGTAGAGTGTCTACCTAATGTACGATTATCACACGTAGTGATTTGAGTTGTCTCAATGGTTCACAACTTATGAAAACACAGATAGTGCTCCTAGCACAGTCTAAAACTTCTCTTAAAGCAAATCACTACTAATAAAGGGCCCCTAGTAGTCTTTTAATGTTGCACAATTTGCATTGAGCTATCATGGCTATCAGCCCTCTGCACTCACTGTGTTCACGTAATATTATAAGATCGCATCCAGTGTCTTGAGTTGTTTCAAGGGTTCATAGCTAGTATTTTAGAAACTAAGCATGTCAGAACGTAGGTACTGTACCTGAATTCGTGGTATGACCTATGTCAGTCTCGCCCACAAAAATTAAGCACGAAGTTTGTAAATATATTGAGGCAGGAAATTGGACTCGAGACCTGTTTGACGACAGGGAAGAGCAGTGCGAAGGTGTGGGCCAATCAGAAATTTGATGGTTAAAGATAAACATCAAGTGAGGAAGAGAGAGTTATTATTGGAACTCCTACGAGGTAGACAACCCGCTCAACGAAAATAGGTGAGCGAAGGTGTTGCTTGTTGCTAGGCAAAGATCACGTGATGACGGGGACCAATGAATGAATTTCTTGATGCAAATACCCGCCTATGCAATTATGATATTTTGAGTAAATATACTAAATTTGAGGCTTGGAAGAATTAGAAATATGTATTTAAGAAATTGTTATGGAGAGATTTCGGATGATATTTGCCTCAAATCGACAGAAATTAGATATTTAGAGATTCCCGCCAGATTTACGCACGAAACGCAGTGGTTGTGCAAGAATCGGAGGGAGGAAGGAGACCTTGGCATCCATTAGAGGTAGATTTTTCGGGAGACTTTTGAAGGGGCTGATCGTGTCGCTCTGTGACTCTGTAGCACGCTTGGGAAATGCCTGACTGCAGATTGAATAATGAAAGTGCTTCAATAAAATGATATATGATTTGAGATTCGTGTGCAAGTGTAGAGATGAATACACAAAATATTTTTGGTGAAGTAATGAGAGAATTTATGAAATAATTCGTGTGAGAAACATTATCACCGCAGACAAAGAAATTTACCCGTGAGCAGTGAAGTGCTTTTGAGAAAGGTGATCGCTGAAAGACCACAACGAAGTGAGTTTGAAGTGAACGGAATTGAAAGTGTGTATTTGAAAGACAGTATATCAGAGTGAAACATTGTATGAAATTGAAAGTTCATCTATATATTGCACATTCTGAAAAGGGAAGATTTCACGAAAATATGGTTGAGAGGGACATTGTGTGATTTTGCAGTGAAGATGTCGGTCATGTGCTAAATATGCAGTAGGAAATGTAGCCTGCGTTATGGTCTCGGGAGTATCAGAAGTGACTTGACCTAATATGTCGGGAAGTAGACATGATATTTTCACGGCGACAACAAGATTGCAATGCTATACAACATCCTGAACTGATCATTTAAAATCGGACTATGGAATCCGACGACGAGAAATTCGAGATGCCAAGAAAAGAAGAGCGGTACGAGTTGAAGAACAAGAGAGAAGCAGAAGCCGGGGTTCGAACCAGGAAGGAGACCATGGGCGAACGAGGCATTCCGAAGGGGCGAATCATCATGGACCTGCATGGTGTAACTCAATGTACCTGTGGTGGTGTACCTTGAGCAGTCTAGGTGTAACATCATGGAGCTGTGAGGTGTCCGGAGGTGTTGACGTCGAACCAAGGAATGTACCTGAAGCTCAAACCGCAGCACGTATGATTATACGTAATTCTCATCGTTTGAACAACTCAACAACTACTCAAAGTAAGACAAGATGTAACTTTATGTAGTTCAGTTCGGTAGTAATGCGACTTAGAAGCCTGCCTGTAAGTGACCATTTCAATATTTTCCTATTTTTGCTAGTTTATATATTTTCGGACTTTGAAATTATTGTAGCGTTTTTGATGGATACTTTTGAAGTCAGTTTTATCTGAGTTTTCGTCATAGTAACTGAGGAGTAAATTTTTAGGAGGGCTATTCGAGTCCTTGGTTCGATCTTTTCGGAGACTTCATTTTCATTGCTTTTGGAGTAATGCTTTGTGGATGGAGGATTTTCGCGTCTTAATGGATTTTCGTATTTTTTATGATTTTTGCATTTCGATTAAATATCGTAATGATTTTTTTTTTAATTTTTGGAATTTTCATATTTTTGGATTTTGAAAAATCCTATTTTTGGATTTTAAGTTTTGACATTATCTGATTTGATCATTCTCAGATATAATTAATTTTTTTATTGAAGTTTGAACTAAAGATATTTGTATATAATCAATGCCAGATCATATGTTGGAAGTCAGCTGTTATGACAAAGTCAGAGAATGATTTTCTCACAAACAATCTGAGATTGTTTTATTATCTGGAGACTAAAGAATCGAACACGATTAATGAGTTATCGTGAAATGAAGGCTGTAATTAAGGAATTATTCCAGTTAATGTTGAAAATATTTTATGAAAGAAAGCTAATGTTTTTGAAACTGCAGTACAAAAGAGTGTCACATTTGTTATGATGGTTATTGAAAGGTTATTATATAATACCAGAGAATTGAAAGAGGAACCAATATATAATGTTGACGTGTATATTTATCAGTTGTCAGTTATATTGAGAAGCAACGCATTGTATTATTTTAGGCGTGCAATGATTCAACTCCGGTTGGGCATTGAAGGTGAGCATTCTATTCCCTGCTACCTTGCCTGGAGAAAAATGGTAAGTGAAGGATTCACTCCTATCTGAGGAGTGATAATCTACGAGTATGGCAACGTTGGCTGATGTGAAGTGAAATGTAAGTTGAAGCAAATGTAATTTGAAGGCAGTATCCCGTTTGTTGGAACGAGGCAGGCCCGATGTTGTGTTGTGAATTGTTTAAGGAAGGCCTGAGATATAGTACCCCGTTTGTTGGAACGAGGCAGGCCTAATGTTGTGTTGTGAATTGTTTAAGGAAGGCCTGAAGGTGTATTTTGTATAATTAAAGACAGCATTTTTTTGGTAAGTGAAAATATTTGGTTGTCAGAGTGAGGAGAGTTCTCGGCGCGCCATCATGCGTCTCGAAGCAATCAGCTGTGAGGAGGAATGTTCAGAGTACAGTCTGTGACAAATGGTGTAAGCGTGTAGCGGTCGTGGTATTTATTTAAAAGTCTTGTTGTTATTATTATATTTATTTTAAAAATGGAAAGACTAGAAGGGAGTGGATTGTATAATGATAATCTGAGCTGTAATGATTGGATTATTTATCCTAATATAACGAATTATCCGGAATCATAACTACAGTTAGTGGAAATGTAAAGATGTTTAGAGAAAACATACGATTGAAACATTTATGGTAGAAAATGTTGTCAAACTGTATATAATGTTTACAGTTGATGTTTTGAGTACGGTATTAATCTTAAATATATATATAAAGGAATGTCTGTGAGTTCGTCTTTTATACGTTCATAAACCATTCATCCGATTGCGATCAAATTTTGGTGAGTTGTTGTAAACACTTCCGGGATGATCATAGGCATAGTTAATCCATTTCACAATAGATAGCGCGCGAGTAGTTTAAACAAATGCGTAATGGTGATGCGTTCATATACAATTCGTCCGATTGCGATCAAATTTTGGTGAGTTGTTGTGCACAGTGCCGGAAAAGTAATAGGCGTAGTAAATCCAATTTACAATGGATGGCGCGTGAGTAGCTTCAACAAAATGACGTGCGTTTGTTTCAAGAAAGTCCCACATGTGTTCATATACCATTCATCCCATTGCGTTGAAACTTGGGTGAGAGGTTGTGTACACTACAGGCAAGGTTTCTGGCTTAGTAAATCCATGTTATAATAGGTAGAGCACGAGTAGATTCAACAAATGAGCGACGACGCGCGAAGCGTTTCAACAAAGTCTCGTATGCGTTCATATACCATTCGTCTGATAGCGATGAAACTTCGGTGAGATGTTGTGTACACTACAGGGAAGGTTTCTGGCATATTCAATCTAGTTAACAATAGGTATCGCACAAGTAGATTCAACAAATGAGCGACGACGGGCGAAGAGTTTCAACAAAGACCAGTATGCGTTCACATACCATTCGTCCGATAGCAATGAAACTTGGGTGAGAGGTTGTACACACTACAGACAAGGTTTCTGACTTAGTAAGTCCATGTTATAATAGGTAGCACACGAGTAGATTCAACAAATGAGCGACGACACGCGAAGCGTTTCAACAAAGTCCCGTATGTGTTCATATACTATTCGTCTGATAGTGATGAAACTTGGCTGAGATGTTGTGTACACTTCAGGGAAGGTTTCTGGGTTAGTAAATGCAATTAACAACAGGTATCGCACAAGTAGATTAAACAAATGAGCGACGACACGCGAAGTGTTTCAACATAGTCCCGTATGCGTTCATATACCATTCGTCCGATAGCGACTAAACTTGGGTGAGTTGTTGTGTACACTCGAGGGAAAGTTTTAGGCTTAGTAAATCCATTTCTCAATAGGTAGCGCACAAGTAGATTCAACAAATGAGCGAAGTCACGCGAAGCGTTTCAAGAAAGTCCCGTATGCGTTCATATATCATTCATCCGATTGCTATGAAACTTTGAAGAGTTGTTGTGAACACTTCCGAAATCATTATAGGCATAGTCAATCCAATTTACAATGGACAGCGCGCGAGTATTTTAAACAAATGTGTAGTGGAGTAGAGGTGCTTCTAACGCACTCTAGAACCCTCCTTGCCCCACTACTAAGCCTCAGCCATGTTAAATAATTAATATCTCTTGAACGCATGGTCGGATGTTGACAAATGAGGTGTCATTGGTCTCGAGCTGACGTCCTGTTTCCAATGGACCACTCGTTATATTTTTGATTTTTTTTTGAATTTTTTTGTTTTCGAAAGTAGGTGATAGTTTGAAACCCAAACATGATAAAACGTTGTGCCATGGCTCAAACGAATGGTCTTTATGACCTTTATTTTCTATATTACAACTTTTTTATTTTTTATGTTTTTTAGAAAACCCTCGAATTTTGAAATTCCTATATATTGGAAACTAGGAAGTTTACAAAAAAGTTTGTTTGACGTAAATCAATGGTCCCTACCCCTTCTACCCCCAAAATTAATATCAAGTCTCTAGGATAAAAACCTGACAGTAGTGTCAATTGGGGGGAGCTGGGCCACTTAGGAAGTTGTGAGCCCCTGCGACCTTGGAATGGAAGGAGTGATGCTAGTAGGGCGTGCTTGGATTCTTTTTCTTCGTCTCGCTGCGCTCTTTACGGGAATGTCAGAGTCGAAAAGGTGAAATTCTGGAAACATGTTTTCTTGGGGGTAAAAACGTGATTTTAGACTTTTTGCTCTATCTCGCAAACCAATCATGCTAGAGGCGTGTACGACGGGTCCAAGGACTCGGGATGACGTTCTCTTTGCCATGAACCACTCGTTATATTTCTTAAAACAATTTGGAAACTCGTTTTTGGGGTAAACACGTGTTTTTTGTGATTTTTGCCGATATCTCACGAACCAATAACGCTAGAGGCGTGAACGAGGGGTCCAAGGACTCGGGATGACGTTCTCCTTGATATGAACCACTCGTTATATTTTTAAAACAATTTGGAAACTCGTCTTTGGGGTAAACACGTGTTTTTTGTGATTTTTGCCGATATCTCACGAACCAATAACGCTAGAGACGTGTACGAGGAGTCCTAGGACTCGGGCTCACGCCCCCTTTTAGAAACTATGTTTGACATTTTGACAAAGGGCCTAACGCCATACATGTTGAAAAAAAATTCTTTACCGATACCTGTATACAATGTTCATGAAGCGTGGTGGTTGAGAGAGACGATACTGCTGGGTGTGTGTTTCAACGAACCTGTCGCTAACCACAAGGACCATGCTTAATAGAACAATCGATATTTCGACGGGTCGGTGTATGACAGAGCGAGGGTGCGTTTTTCCTATATTGTAACCCCCCCCGAAGATGATCTTAAACGTGTAAACGGTGATGAGAACTTGGTTCTATGTTGGTCGAAACGAGTAGAGAAAACAAACTTGCAGAGGAGCAGGAGGTGAATGTCATTTGAGCTTATTGGAATGAATTGACTTGACTTGACAACAGGGCAATGAAAAAAGCACAGATGCTGAGGACACTTGAAGGTCAAACGATATGGCAACCATGGTGGGAGGGGGAAGCGAGGATGATGTCGCCGATCATGTTCAATGTTCAATGGATGAATTTATATTTTGCGAAGCATTGATTGGAGAGGGTCATGTGACGACTTGTTTTAAGGGTATTTATTTTTCCGATCTTTGCTATGGTGGACTCATTGATTGAAATAATCCAAAACTGCTAGGGCATGGCCTTGAGATTTTATAAACTGATAATGGGATTTTGACATACAAGCCCCCCCCCCAGAACTTGACATTAAGTCATTCATTTTATGGCTTATGAATTTCCCCAAGAAAGACCCAATAATATATTGTAAACCCATAATGTTAGATGTTTACTGTGAGTGACGAAACCTAGCTAGGTAAAGAAAGAATTATTGTAGGCTACATGTATGGTGACTGACACGTCTTTGACCATTGGAACTTGTTTTCAGATCTGACTGGCTTGACATGGCTTGACAAACGGTGTACACAAAATTAAATTTATCGATTCAAGAATTAAGAGTAGACTATCATTAATTAATTGGTTAGAGAGTGCAGCTAAAAATAAAAAAATGGTGACTACATTAAACTAAACTGAACCAAGTCGAATCAAACCCAACTGAACCAAACCAAGCCTAAAGCAAACCAAACCTAATCAAGAACTAGCCAAGGGCTTAAGTGTAAAACTTGTGGGGGAATGCAGTCATTGGCAATGTCCAAAGGAAGGGATAATGCTCTACCTTTAGAGGGTAAGGTAAAGCTAATGGTGCTAATGCATATTCCCAAGTTTATGAACCACACACACAACTATCCTATGCTGTTTTTATGAGTTGACTGTTAAAACTTACTCAGTGGTTACTGAGCAAGATGGTCGCTACACACAACAAGCTTTAAATACTTAAAGCTAATAATCTATACACACACACACACTCGCTTGTTCTAAACTAAACTGTCTTGCTGGCAGTGCTCACACAGTAGGCAAATGACAGAAATGCTTGGCTAACAGAAATACAATCATTATCGGTTGTCTAATGTTACCAGCTAACCATTACGCGCTATAGTGGTAGCACATGTGCCTCTTGCACTGGAGATCGTAACTCGATTTCTAGCTCTAAGGCCTAGAACGAATCAAACTAAGAAAGAAGGGTATGGTGACGCAGTGGTTAAACCCTTAGCTTTTCACTAAGGTAGACTAGGGGTTGATTTTAGGTTAATATACATGTCATAAACAAACAAACAAAAAAGCAGAGATAATGTTTAAAACTGATTACACTTGTCTCTTTTCAAATTATTACTTAGATTACGAATACAAAGGTGATGATGATGATAATTGTTGTTTTAAGGGGCCTAACATCTAGGCTATCGGCCCCTGGAATACAAAGGTGGACTGGGTTTGATATACAGTTAATGCTGCCTATCGCATACTAGCCTGTAAGAAAGCCAAACAAGCAAAAGACGTAGGTAGAGCAGTGATAAAATCGCTATGTGTAGAGAACTACCTAACGGTTTTATGAACTGGCAATGGTATGTCGCATAAACAGTGAAGGATCCAATCCTGCAACCATAATTCTTATCTTGTGGAACAGAGAAAACATATATATAGAGAGAGATATAGAATGCTTGTGTATGTACGGGTAGCATTGATTGTTTGACCAGAGAAAATACGATGAGGTAGGGTGGGGAGAGGAAGAATTAACACTTATATATGAATGAATGGTAAATAGTATTTTTGTTTTCAATAGTTTTGTTTTTCAAATGCAGTGGTAGATAGCTGTTATTTTGTAAAACATTCTTACTTGCAGTAGTAATAAGCCTCTACGGTCCCGCTAACACGCATAGACAGACTGTACTAGTGCCATGGTCAAGCACTCACATTAAGATCATTTACAAAAACATAAAATGAAAGATAAAAAATCTTATTTTAGAAATTTCGTTTTTCAACATACACAAAATAAATAAAAAATGTGTAATTAGCAAAATGGAAAATCCATGTTTCCATATAGACAAAATTTAAAAACCTTAAACGAACATTTAAAAAAATATATATAAATGGGAAATTGACAAATGTGTAAATATGAAAATGGAAAATCCATGTTTCCATATCATGAAATTGAAAAAAACATCAATCTGTCATTTAAAAAAATGCAAATGGAAAATTGACAAATTGCAATGTGTAAAATGTGAAATTGAACAAATGGCTATCATTATTTTAAATAAATAAAAAAACACGGTGCCTTATGGTTGAGGTGTGAATCAAACCCTCTCTACTTATTTTGGACCACCCGAGACTGAGTATACTGTTTTAGTCCTCATACCACTTTTGAAATTTTGTGTTAAAGCTAGGAATTGAACCCAAGAGCTTGTAGGGATAGACCAAGGTTAGAATATGTTAAACAGATAGTCTTCATTGTAGGGTGTGGTAGCTATATAAAGATGAAACGATTAGCTCGGGACAGGGGGCATTGAGATCTGCAGCAAACCAGTCAAACGACTAAAGACTCAAACAACAACATGTAAGCTCACCAAAATAATGTTGTGTAACGGTAAATGTTAGTCAACGAACAGTAATGCGTTACTAAAACCCATGACACGATACCTAAGAGTTTGTCTAAAATTATTTTAAAATGCCTTTAACCCTATTTTAAACACCCAGTTCACAATACTCATAACTGCAATGTTATGGTAAAACAAAACAAAATCTATATTTCAAAACAAGTAAGTGGTTTAGTCAATATATACTGAAAAAGTTTTGTAAACACTCAAGTCCACAAGACTAATTAAATTAGTAACTGTCAGGTTGGCCGAGTGGTTAAGGTGTTTGACTTAAGATCAAATTTCCCGTACAAGGAAGCAAGGGTTCGAATCCCTTACCTGACACAACGATTGCCTTAACTTGGCATGCCCACACTGAATTATTATGATACTCACTACACAAACCATAGACAGAGTGTATTGTTTAAGGCACTCTCTTTATGAACATAGTCAGAGACTGTTGATGGTTAACTACTGGGACATGGGGATAGCAATTAAGAAGAACAGCCAATACCCATACAATATTTTTATTCATTTAGTTTTTTTACAATAGTTACACACTGAATACAACTTTTTATCTTTTTATCATTGTTTGATATAGATTTTAAACACAACGCTTGTTGTAGATCCTTTTATAACATTCTCTAGGTATTCTTGTTCCTAAAAACTGGACAAACCGCAATGGTTTTATAGACATTAAACTCTCATCCTCTTGTTTTTCATCATTATCATCATCATCATCAACATTATAAATATTATCATTATAATTATTATAGTCATTGTCACCAACATTATCATTATCATCATCATCGTCAACATCACTACAACTATCCAATTCCTTTTTTTCCTTTTCAAAAGGGACCTCTTGAAGAGTCTGTGTTGCTTTTGATAGTGTTAAGGGTTTTTTGAACGTTGACAACTGTCCTAACATGACTTTTTGAGGAGATGATAATTGCTTTTCACCAAACAATGCACCATCTTGAGCAGCAATATCATTTTCTTGAACTTGCTTTTTAGCATTTTCACGATATTTTGTTGACAGCAACAGTGTTTTATCTGGTACACTACATTGATGATTACCCACACTTAAGACCTTACTAATCTTACTTTTTAGATGACCTATACATTTTGTTGTCCTTTGTTTTGAGCACTGCCAAAATATGATTCCATTCACATTTTGCCGCTTATAGTTATAGGATTAGCCATGAAACAGTGCACGTGGTTTGCCTTTATTGGTTATAGTATATTCCATAGTAGTAACTGACTTGTAAAGTTGATCCACCTACTACAAAGGTCAGAACAATTCTGGTGAAAGTGTGATTTTGTGTTGACGTTTTATATAGGATGATGTTGGTGGCATATGTTGGTGGCTTATGCTGGTAGCTTATGTTGGTGGCTTATGTTGGTGGCTTATGTTGATGGCTTATGTTGGTGGCTTAATTTGGTGGCTTATGTTGGTGGCATAAGTTAGTGACTTATATGTGTGGCTTATGTCGATGGCTTATGTTGGTGGCTTATATTTGTGGCTTATATTGGTGGCTTATGTTGGTGGCTATTTTGGTGGCTCATGTTCGTGGCTTATGTTGGTGGCTTATGTTGGGGGCTTATGTTGGTGGCTCATGTTAATGCCTTATGTTGGTGGCTTACTTTGATGTGTTTTTGTTATATAATATATTTGATCCATTCATTTATGACGTCATAGCCAGTCTTAAAGCAAGTCTAAACTTGTCCGATATGTTGGATTTTTTGTTCATAGTTATTATAGTTATAGTTATAAGAGTAGCCTTGATAGAGTGCACGTTGCCTACCTTTGTTGGTTTTAGTAAGTTCCAAAGTAGTAACTGACCTGTCAGTACGATGTTCACACTACAAAGGTTACAACTGTTTTGCTGATGGAGTGACCTACCATAAGTTTTTATATTGGCTTTTTGTGTTGGCTTTTTGTGTTGACTTTTTGTGTTGGCTTTTGTGTTGGCTTTCCGTGTTGGCTTTTTGTGTTGGCTTTCCGTGTTGGCTTTTTGTGTTGGTTTTTCGTGTTGGCTTTTCGTGTTGGCTTTTGTGTTGGCTTTTTTGTTGGCTTTTTGTGTTGGCTTTTTGTGTTGGATTTTGTGTTGGCTTTTTGAATTGGCTTTTTGTGTTGGCTTTAGTATTGGCTTTTGTATTGGCTTATTTGACAAGTTATTTGTGTCAATGTATTTAGTGGATTTTTTCTTGGTGTTGGAAAGTAGTTGATGGAGAGGGAATATTTAAAGACTTAACCTCAGCTCACTAACCTAACCTTTCCTAACCTAACTTCACCTGACCTAACTTTACCTAACCTAACCTAACTTCACCTAACCTAACCTAACCTTTCAACTCCCAGATGTTAATTACATTCTGTGCATAGTAGAGTTGGAACCCAAGACCTCATGGGTAAAAACCAATTATTTTTTGACGGCTTATTTTGGTAACTTATTTTGATGGCTAACCTAACTTTTCCTAACCTAACCTAACCTCAGCTCACTTTGGATATTACTAGTAAGTGTTCATACCCTCCGTTAGGTAGCATGCTAGTAGTACAGGTAGTGCTCATATTTACCGCTAGGTAGCGGAAACATACTTTGCGTGTTTTATGTGACACTTTTGAAGTTTAACCGCATGCAAGACGTGCTTGTATAAGTTCTCTATTTAAACTCAATATACAATTTACCACTAAATGTTCAGAACTAACATGTATAGCCATGTTTACGGTATATAGGAGACCCTTAGCAAGATGGGCTGTCTAACCCACTAGTGTACATTCAGCCTTGTCATACGCAGTAAGCACCTGTTGACAGAAAAGAACAACAACAATTTGAGAAAACCAACAACATATCCATTAATGTATTTAAAGGAAACAGTTTTTTGTTGGCTTTCTCAAATTGTTGTTGTTGTTTTCAGCCAACAGGTGCTTACTGCGAATGACAAGTCTGTATGTACACTAGTGGGTTAGACAGCCTTTCTTGCTAAGGGTCTCCTATATACCCTAAACATGGCTATACATGTTAGTTCTGAACATTTAGTGGTTAATTGTACATTGAGTTTAAATAGAGAACTTATACAAGCACGTCTTGCATGCGGTGAAACTTCACATGTGTCACATGCAACACGCAAAGTATGTTTCCGCTACCTAGCGGTAAATATGAGCACTACCTGTACTACTAGCATGCTACCTAGCGGAGGATATGAACACTTACAAGAAATATCCAAAGTAAGCTGAGGTTAGGTTAGGTTAGGTTAGGTTAGGTAAAGTTAGGTTAGCCATCAAAATAAGTTACCAAAATAAGCCATCAAAAAACAAGAAGTTCCGTGAAGAACTATACAGCCTACTTTTCATGCCAATGATTATTCTACAGTATATGAACCTATCTAGAATAATGACAAAATCAAGTTGGTAATATCGAAATATCTAATTAGTTCAAAATATACCTGGTATGATGTAGCCTAATAGAGCACTACAGTTTGCAGCCCTGGTGACTGAATATATTCTTTGTTCCATCTCTTTAGGTACAGAATACAAAATTTGGTTGAAGTCCAATGGACGTTACATGCAGTTTGACACTGGATCTATCAGCACGCGTAAAAGCATGTTGCCAACAATACCATTCGTGTGCTGGTCAGAAATAATCTGAAATATTATGATATCTTGTTGTGCCAATTTTGGATGAAATCCCTTTGTTAGTATAGAAGTTACATGTATTTTAAAATTGGATATATCAGCAGGCATAGAATCATGTTGGCAGCACTGCCTTGTATTAATTACTCCAAATTAATCTAGAATGTCAGGTACTATACGTGTGCAAAGTATAGAGCTGTTGGCTTGCATACTTTCTGATATATTGATATTTTGGTTAAAAAAATATAGACAGCATTTATTAACAGTTGGCAGCCCTGATTGCTCTTAACAATACTTATAGTCATATCTGTTATGGTACACATAGCACATACGAAATATGGTTGAAATCCAACTGATAGTATAGAAGTTACATGTATTTAAAAATTGGTACTATCAGCAGGCTTATAATCATGTTGGTAGGACTGACGTATATAAGTTACTCCAAATTAATCTAAAATGTCAGAATATACGTGTGCATAGTTTGAAGCTGTTGGCTTGCATACTTTCTGATATATTGGTATTTGGATAAAAAAAAAATACAGAGAGCAATTATTAACAGTTGGCAGCACTGGTGGCTCGTAAGAATACGCCTAATCATATCCTTTTATGTACAGATATTACATACAAAATTTGGTTGAAAACCAATTGATAGTGTAAAAGTTATATGCATTTAAACATTGGACCTATCAGGAGGCTTAAAATTATTTTGGTAACACTGTCATGGTTGGCCTCCTGGAAATTAAACTGAAATAGTTTTATCTACATGTGTGCCAATTTTGGAATAGCTCCCATGTATACCTTGCAAGATATCCAACATGGAGCTCAAATTTCTAGTGCGTTTTTTCAGCAGTTGGTAGCACTGACATCATTTTCAAATATGGACGTGAGATATTCCGGTGCACATCTTTACTCATACTAAATTTGGTTTTGATTGCTGCAGCTGTTTAGGAGTTGATAGGGGGGACACACACACAGCCAGCCAGACAGACAGACAGAAGGACAGACAGACAGACAGACAGACAGACAGACAGACAGACAGACACACATTTGCCCGATCTCATAAGACTACTTTTTCCTCATTTTTGCAAAATGTGAAAAGTAGGCTAATAATTGGTTTTTACCCATGAGGTCTTGGGTTCCAACTCGACTATGCACAGAATGTAATTAACGTCTGAGAGTTGAAAGGTTAGGTTAGGTTAGGTGAAGTTAGGTTAGGTTAGGTAAAGTTAGGTCAGGTGAAGTTAGGTTAGGATAGGTTAGATTAGTGAGCTGAGGTTAAGTCTTTAAATATTCCCTCTCTTTCAAC
Organism: Meconema thalassinum; assembly: GCA_946902985.2. NCBI lineage: Eukaryota > Metazoa > Arthropoda > Insecta > Orthoptera > Tettigoniidae > Meconema > Meconema thalassinum. The sequence goes on along the minus strand of OX336394.1, from coordinate 449,906,186 downwards.
TACTTTCCAACACCATGAAAAAATCCACTAAATACACTGACACAAATAACTTGTCAAATAAGCCAATACAAAAGCCAATACTAAAGCCAACACAAAAAGCCAACACGGAGAGCCAACACGGAAAGCCAACACAAAAAGCCATTACAAAAAGCCAACACAAAAAAGCCAACACAAAAAAGCCAACACAAAAACTTATGGTAGGTCACTCCATCAGCTAAACAGTTGTAACCTTTGTAGTGTGAACATCGTACTGACAGGTCAGTTACTACTTTGGAACTTACTAAAACCAACAAAGGTAGGCAACGTGCACTCTATCAAAGCTACTCTTATAACTATAACTATAATATCTATGAACAAAAAATCCAACATATCGGACAAGTTTAGACTTGCTTAAAGACTGGCTATGACGTCATAAATGAATGGATCAAATCTATATATATAAAGCACAAAGTTTGTCTGTCTGTCTGTCTGTCTTTTATGTATACAAATCTACACCGTTTCACCGATCTGAACCAAAATTTGTATACTTACCCTTTGGGACCCTGCGGGTAACCCTGTCAACATTAAATTTCGGACAAACCACCCCATGCCCTGCATTTAGGCCCTTTTGCACAAATCTACACCGTTACACCGATCTGAACCAAAAGTTCTATATTTAATCTTAGGAACCCTGCGAGTTTTACTGTCCACTTAAAAATTCGGACAGACCACCCCATTCCCTGCATTTAGGCCCTTTGGTCCAAATCCACACCGTTTCACCGATCTCAACCAAAATTTGTATATTTACCCTTTGGAACCCTGCGAGTAACACTGTCCACTTAAAATTTCGGACAGACCACCCCATTCCCTGCATTTAGGCCCTTTGGTCCCAATCTACACCGTTTCACCGATCAGAACCAAAATTCGTATTCTTATCCTTTGGTACCCTGCGAGTAACACTGTCTGTTTGAAATTTCGGACAGACCACGCCATTCCCTGCATTTAGGCCCTTTTTGCACAAATCTACACCGTTTCACCGATCTGAACCAAAATGTGTATACTTACCCTTTGGAACCCTGCGAGTAACACTGTCCACTTGACATTCCGGACAGACCACCTCATTCCCTGCATTTAGGCCCTTTGGTCCAAATCTACACCGTTTCACAGATCAGAACCAAATTTCGTATTCATACCCTTTGGTACCCTGCGAGTAACAATGTCTGCTTGAAATTGCGGACGGACCACCCCATTCCCAGCATTCAGGCCCTTTGGCCCAAATCTACACCGTTCCACCGATCTCAACCAAAATTTGTATACTCACCCTTTGAAAGCCTGCGAGTAACACTGTCTGCTTGAAATTGCGGACAGACCACTCCATTCCCTGCATTCAGGCCCTTTGGCACAAATCAACACTGTTTCACCGATCTGAACCAAAATTTGTATACTCACCCTTTGAAAGCCTGCGAGTAACACTGTCTGCTTGAAATTGCGGACAGACCACTCCATTCCCTGCATTTAGGCCCTTTGGCCCAAATCTACACCGTTCCATCGATCTCAACCAAAATTTGTATATTTACCCTTTGGAACACTGCGACTAACACTGTCTGCTTGAAATTATGGAGAGGCAACTCCATCCCTTGCATTTAGGCCCTTTGGCACAAATCTACACAGTTTCACCGATCTGAACCAAAATTTGTATACTTACCCTTTGGAACCCTGCGAGTAACACTGTCCACTTAAAATTTTGGACAGACCACCCCATTCCCTGCATTTAGGCACTTTGGCACAAATCTACACCGTTTCACCGATCAGAACCAATATTCGAAAACTTACCCTTTGGTACCCAGCGAGTAACACTGTCTGCTTGAAATTGCGGACAGACCACTCCATTCCCTGCATTTAGGCCTTTTGTCCCAAATCCACACCGTTTCACCGATCTCAACCAAAATGTGTATATTTACCCTTTGGAACACTGCGACTAACACTGTCTCCTTGAAATTGCGGCGAGGCCACTCCATCCCTTGCATTTAGGCTGTGTGGCACAAATCTACACCGTTTCACCGATCTGACCCCAATTTTATATACTTACCCGTAGGAACCCGACAAGTAACACTGTTCACTTTAAATTTCGGACAGACCACACTATTCCCTGTTTTTTGGCCCTTTGGCAGAAAACTACACCGTTTCACCGATCTCAACCATATTTTACATAATTAACCTTTGGAACTCGACGAGTAACACTATCCACTCGAAATTTCGGACAGACCACTCCATTCCACGCATTTAGGCCCTTTGGCACAAATCTACATCTTTCACCGATCGAAAACAAAATATGTATACTTAACCTTTGGAACCCGATGAGTAACACTGTCCACTTTAAAATTTGGACAGGCCACTCACTCTATTCCCTGCATTTTGGCCCTTTGGCACAAAACTACACCGTTTCACCGATCTCAACCAGATTTTACATAATTACCGTTTGGAACTCGACGAGTAACACTGTCCAATCGAAATTTCGGACAGACCACTCCATTTCCCGCATTAAGGCCTTTTGGTACTGAACCCTTTATCCTCTGATGGATAAATGATTCGATGTTTTATTTCTACAATTAATTAATATTTCCACCAGCGTCATGAAATAGCCAGACGAAGATGAGGAAACTTCAAGCATTTGTTGGAGACAGTTGGGACATACCTGCAGCAGTTTGACAAAAGGCTAAATACTTTAAGATTGTGAAAAGAAAGACCCTAGCAATGTTTCAGAAGGACAGGTGGTGGCTACCTCAAAAAAGAAGGGACGCGTAGTGAGACACGCTTATGGTATGTTCATTGTAATATTCGCGCCTAGAAAAAATATAATGCAGTAACGTGAGTGGCTGATGATAATACTGGACACTCCTACGAGGCCGAGGTCTGATAAAAACCGCGAAGTTATTGAAAAAGTGTAGCCAATGAGAGATGAATGCTTACGAACGCGCCAAGTCTAGCTTGGGCACGCGATAACTAGCATTAACGCGGGAGATCGGCTAGACAACATCTCTACGATCGATTCTAGGATTAATGGGCATATTCTTGACCTGCGCAATTTTACGAGTTCAGTGATATTTGTTTCATTCCTGTACCACTATTATTTTGAGAAATTTTTATATAATTTCCCCCTCTATCGATACCTAGGGCCAGTTCATTTATAAGTGGCGTGAAGAGCCAAGACATGGTTATTATATTTGGTGTGTCGAGGACACAGGTTTATTACATTTGGTGTGTCGAGGACACAGGTTATTACTGTACTTTGCGTGTCATGAGGACACCGATTTTTATAAATGTGTTAAATTCAGTGATAGATAGTCACAGCACTATTTTGTAGGGACAGTATCATCGACAATTCGCCAACAGACTGTTCTGGGGAAATAAGTACCTGAAACGGCGAATTTAGTAGTCATATATCGAGTGTGTAATAATCTATAACTTTTTACATCAGCACGAGAGATGACATCGCTTATCCTGGAAGAAGTTTGGAACTGTCAACACTCCGTCGAGATGTTTGAGACGAGCTAAGCAGCATTTAAATAGGGAGATGGCTGCAGATGTTCTTTGACGGTGACTGGCATAGGATGAGTACTGAATAATATTCTTATTATCTGACAAAATTAACTTATGGTATATGGGACATATTTTGTTTGTAAATATCTTGCTTGTGTTGATTAACGTAGTGTATTTAGTTTTGGTCTGACACACCTTTTGCATGGAAACAGCTCGCACATATTTTATCAGTCGCTAGTTCTTGTTTGTTTGTTTTAACTAACGTTGCTATGTGGACGACCGTGTTCGCATATGTTTACGTAGTGCGATTAAGAAGCGTCTCTCGGAGATATAATGTGTTTCAGAAGTAGGACTGAATTAGTATAATCATGCAGTAGATTGGAGGGTAAATTAATCTTGTAATGTTTATTATTGATCAGATTCAGTGAGTTTATTGCCGTTGGAGCAATGCGTGTTGTGGCGGGGAGCAGTCAGCTCTCTCGTATGTTTTAATATATTTTTTTAAATAGATTGTGAGGATCTGATTCAGCCGACCTGTGTGAAATATGTTATGTCATTCCCAGCAGTATGTGTGTGTGTGTATTTTATTGGTCATTACAAGCGGGAATTTCAGCGTAGACTGATTTCTGTCAGCTAGGTGCCAAGTCCATATGGTTACCTTGCGAGGACATATGTGGCTATTTCGATTAAGGTCTTACCATATGTTTATGTGGTTGAGATTTGTTGCTGTTGATTCTACGAGATAACCGGGCAGCTGGTCAGGTTATTTTTACACACTGGAGCTGGACGATGACGAGAGTGAGGAAAGGGGAAGTTGTTTCACAAGGCGGGCTGAAAAGGACTGAATCGAGGTCATTAGTGGAGAGTGTCGGCTCCGTAAAATTACTTGAAATACAGAATAAGAACTGATCAATGGTAAAAATTATTAAATAAATGGGAGTTGCCTACGAATCACTATAATCTCCGAAGCGTTAGCTTAACATGCATTTTTGTTCATATAAAGTAATCTCAGCCAGTCAGGCTTTTGTTGTTGTTGGTTTCATGCCATGTTTATGTTCCGTATTAGTGACCCGTGCAGTCACGTGCGATGCTGTCTTTTCCTTGTTTGTGTATTGAGCAATTGGCCGTTGTTGGCAGCTCAGTTGTCAGATGCGTCATCGCATTGAAGGAGGGTCTCGGGGGAGATTCCTGTAAATAGTAGATTTTAGATTGTGTGTCAGCATTAATTTTTAAGGGTTTTTATTAGTGCCATGTCCCATATCCGTAAACGTTGATTTACGAGATGATTGTTCGTAAGCATCGTGGCTGTTAACCCGCTGTAAACGAACAGTCATCCAAGTACTCATCCCTCGTAGTTAGTCATTACGCATACATAAAATCCAATGCAAGTTAGTGGAACTTGGATCCACATTTTTTTATAAGGGGGAGATCCGTCTGACTCCTCAACTTTTGATAAATATTTCTGTCATGGGAAGATTCAGGGAGGAATTTTATTATTGTTGTTGTCTATATTCATTTTATTTGCACAAATAGTCATTAAATTATGTTATTAGTTTACGCCTTGTCACTTCCTTTCTTAATTATAGTTTTAATCCTATGACCCTTGCCTCAGTAGAGCATGTTGTTTGGCGATCGTAAACATCACACTATGAACTTAGCGCGACCCCTTGATCAAGATTCTTGCATATAAACACTGCAATACTAAAGGGTTCATAGGAGATAAACTGGCGCGGCCAAGCGTGGGGCGGTTCACTGTTGTGTAACGGCAAAGAAATTGCACATGTCAATGTAAGCGTAGTTGGGATTACAAACTGACGCAACAATGAAGGTGTATTTTTGTTGCTGGTTCGCTGCTGGTACACATTTAGTTGGCGTATTTGAGTAAAACTGACAGGCCACAAGAGGAGGCAGATATGACAGTATTTTAATCACCGGAAAGTGATATTTTATTAAAAGTAATTGAGGCGAAGAGGATACCGCCAACTGTGTGAAATATTAATTAAAAACCGGAGTTTGCATTGTAAAATACGGTTCACGCTGTTGTCTATTGAAATAAAGTAAAACTAACATACGTGATACCGGGCGCCCAATGATTAAAGTTAAAACTAGATTTGTTTAGAAAGTCAAACTCATGAAAATGTTAGGAGGCTGGTAGCCTTAAATGACAATTAATACTTTGTTAATTAGTCAGTGTTAATATCAGATCAGGATAACAATTTAATGACTAAATATGTGTTTGGGTTTAAATTAAATTGAGTAAAATTAGAACCACTCAGAGATGCATTCGACTAGTGGGATTAAATGTAAATTATAAATGAACTGAGTAGGGTAAAGAAATTAAATGTGCATTGGGATTGTATGTGTGTGTCGGGGGACATTGCTTTATGCCATTTCCCTAATGTCTCATATAAAGTGTATAACATGGCAACAGTAGAACAGATTCAAGAAATCATTGAGAATGCGGCTAGGAGGACACAGGAATTGTTGGACACTAAATTGGCGGAACAGAGTCAATCATTAAACACTAAACTATCAGAACAAAGTGAAGCATTAAACGCGAAATTATCCGAACAAAGTGAATCATTAAACAATAGTATGTTAGAACAAGGTGAATCATTAAACACAAAACTATCCGAACAAAGTGAATCACTAAACAATACTATGTTAGAACAAAGTGAGTCTATAAACAAATTGTCTGAGCAGAGTGAATCACTAAAAACTAAACTATCCGAACAAAGTGAATTACTAAACACAAAACTATCCGAACAAAGTGGATCATTGCGGACACAATTAAATAACAGTAGGATTGAACAAAATGAATATCAGGCGGAACAAGCTAGAATACTAAAAAATGAAATCAATGACACTATAAATTCGCAGTTAGAGGCGCAGAATGTTAAAAACACGAACCAATTAGCTTCGTTAACCGCAGAGATGAAGGATCACACTAATCAACAGATGGTATTGCTGGCCCTAGATGTTAGTAAAAACAATGAAAAACAATTAGATCAGATTGAGAAAATGGAAAGTATTTTTGATCAAAAACTTAGCATTCTGGATGAAACGGTGTTAGCTAAATTAGAGCAAATTGAACTAGCATGCACTATGAGTACGAGCGAGGTCAAGATAGCTCAGGATAAGTTAGAAGGACGATTTAAGGAAATGGAAAAAAGCGGCAAGGTCATTCAGCAACAATTATCAGCGGTAGATGAAAATATATCCGGCATAATTAAAGATATGGATCGTCTCGAAATAAAATCAGCGGAGCAATGGAAAAGCCTAGAAGCGGATCAGGATCAATTAAAGAGCACCATCGACGAAAATAGCGCGAGATTGGAAGATAGGCTGAGCCAGATAGAAATCAATCAGGATGACACTAAGAGCCAGATTGAGGAGAAAGTAAGCACAATTAAGGAGCAAATAAGAAAAGATTGGCGAAAAATGAATATCGATTCGAAAGAGGAAAGAACAACCATCCTTAAGACAATAGGCGAAAATCATACCCGTATTCAAGCATTAGAGCAAGAAATTAAGAGTTAACTTAAAGAACAAACAGACAGGATCATTAAAGCTGAACTGAGGTCGATAGAACAATCCTCGATATTTAAAACGGGAACAATGAAAGACAAGCAGGACGACTCAAATAGCCCGGAAGGTATGAGCACAGCAGGTAGTCAAACTCAGACAGAGAGCCCATTAACGACAAACACGGAGGGGTTTCGCAAGAATATTGAAAGGAGTTCCACGCCACAGGACGGTCATCAGCCCACACAACTTATCCAAGTAATTCGCTCGAACTATTATAAACAGCAGAAGTACACGGAGAATTCAGAAAGAATTTATTAAAGAAATTGAAGATCATTACAATGACACTGGGGTACCTGAAGCACGTAGGCTAAGGATGATGGAAAGATTTTTATCAGGAAATGTCCTTACATGGTTTTTAAGCTTCAAATATACATTTGGAACTATGGCAGACTTCAAAATCGCGTTTCTGCGCAAGTACTGGTCGCCAGCATTGCAACAGAGCTTAAGAATGGAGCTTTACTCTAGGAAATACCAAACTACCCAGCAAACGAAATACTCAGATTTCTTTAACATGCAAATGCTAAAATTTCGCGACCTTGATTACCCTTTAAATGAAGCGGATCTGGTGATGACTATAGCGCGGCAATTACCAGTCAACGTGCAACAAGTACTAGTCGCAGCGAACGTTAGTACGGCCTTACATGCAGAACAGATATTACGCCAGATAGATGAGACTACATCTCATAATCATTATAGAGGAGGAAGACAACTGGAGTTGGTAAATACGACAGAGGTCATAAAACCTAAACAGGCGAACACGAAAACGCAGGGTACAAATACAAGCACATCCACACCTAGGCGGAACCAGGAAGAGGTAGAAAACAGACCATACCAGCGTAACGAGAATAATTACAACAATAGGTCATATCAAGGCAACAATAGATATCAACAGAGAGGGTATCAACAATGGCGTGAAAATCGAAGAAATGAGAGGCCTTATGGAAGATACGGTGATTACAATGGGAATCAAAGATGGAAAGGAAGGAGAGATCAAAATCAAGGAGAGGCACGTAATTATCGAAATGACTGGGATGATAGGCACGCTCAATCACAAAATTACCTAGAGGAATTACACGCTAGTCAAGGAGGAGAGCAAGGACGATGGGAGAAAGCCATTGGGAACATGAAGAATCCAGACACACATACTGAGGAAGCTGGAAGTCTACTGAGACAAGAGGAATGTCGAGGGCGTGGGCGACAAAATGATGACGGGAGTCGCACCGGAGCTAAAAAAAAATCTAAATTTGGATAAAGAAGACAGTTTACAAACGCAACAGTCGGAAGTTGAAGATGGATGGATAGTAGCGAACATACAAGAATGGATTGCTTTGCCAGAAGATTGCCTGGAGGAGACGGTGAAACCACGGAACGATGAAATTAGGCAGTTACCCATTATTTACGCGAGGATTGGTGGAATTAATATAAGATGTTTATTGGATACGGGGTCGCAGATCAGTCTGGTATCGGAGGCCTTGGTTCGAGAGTTGGGACGGAGTCAGAATATTCCTGTAATTCCCGTACCACAACTCAAAGTGAGGGGTGTTATTCCTGAACGCACCGTCACTTGTAAACGTCAGGCATACTTAGAGCTGAACATATTGGAACACACTTTTGGGCAAACATTCATTATCATGGCAAAGATGAATTTCAATATAATTCTTGGTGCAAATTTCATTTGTGACTGTCAAGCAGTGATAGATTTGCACAAGAATACAGTCAGTTTTAGAGAGTATGATCAACTGAAGAACGTGGGATTGCATATGGATGAAATCACTACCGGAAGAGATGTAAATTCTTGGACATTGGAAGCAATATCGGAAGAGACGGAAGAGGAGATACGAAAGGCAGAATATAACATCATAGAAGGAGCTGTCGTGGAACTAGATAAGGAGAGTGAATCCCAGGAGATATGGTCTTTATTAACAGAAGGAGATGACAGTGATGCACAATTTGAAGAGTTACTACAGGAGCGGCCAAATGACATTCAACTTGGGGGTGAACATAGAAAACAATTGGAAGAAATTTTAAGGAAGCACAAAGCAGTATTTGATACAGTACCTGGGAAAATATTAAATTTCAAATATTCAATGCAAGTCGAGGATTGGTCACCTTTCAAAAGTAGATTGTATCCAATTCCGGAAAAATATCGTTGTCAAGTCAAGGTCATTATAGATGAGATGTTACAAGCTGGAGTGATAAGGAAGACACCTACACCTTATCTAAATGTGATTTTGGCAGTCACAAAACCAAATGGATCTATTAGACTTTGTTTAGATACCAGAAATCTCAACGTGAGACTCATTTTTCCTGAGTATGACAGAGCGCCAATTATCAGAGACGTACTAAAAGGCTTTAAGAACAAGAGCATTTATTCATCAGTTGACCTGACGAGTTCGTTTCACCATATTGAATTGGATGAGAAGTCACAGCTTCTAACTGGCTTCTTATTCGATAACCAAACGTTTTGCTTCGTCCGAATGCCCTTCGGAGTCAAAACAGCGGGCTGTGCTTTAATCCGAGCCCTGGACCGGAATCTAACCGAGGAAGTTAAGAAGATGACGGTGCGCTACATTGATGACATTCTGCTGGCATCCGACAACATTGAAATTCACATGGAAAATTTAGATAAAGTATTAGGCAACCTTAATGCATCAAATTTCAAAGTAAACCTGAAGAATTCGTATTTTTCAAGAGCGAGATCTTATATTTGGGTCACATCATTGACAAGGAGGGAGTGAAGTCAAACCCAGCTAAGATCGAAGCGATAAAGAATTTCCCTACACCAACGAGAGTCAAGCACATTCGGGCTTTCTTAGGCATAACGGGATTCTTTAAAGAAATCTGTCCAGGTTACACGGAGACTGTAGCTCCAATGCAGGTAATGCTAAAAAAGAATAATAAATGGTTGTGGAATGCGGAATGTGAGAAGGCGTTCCAAGCAACAAAACAGCTACTGGAAAACTGCATTAAGTTAGGATATCCAGATTTCAAGCACAAATTTATAATCCAAGCGGATGCTTCACTAATTGGTATAGGTGCTTGCTCTACCAAGAAGATCCAGCTAACCTGCAACATAAAACATATTTGGCATTTCTCAGCCGAAAATTGCGTAAGCACGAGCGCAATTATACTGTAACGGAACTAGAGCTGTTGGCCATCGTTCATGCGCTACAACAATGGAAACGAATAATTTATGGCTACCCCATTGTTGTCAGGACTGATCACAAGGCACTAACATTCTTGTTTAAGACGTCGATGGCAAGCGAACGTATGACACGTTGGTCTATATATATTCAGCAGTTTAGCATTGAGATTGAACATTGTCCAGGGAAGATGAACGTGATTCCGGATGCACTCAGCAGGAACCCAGAGCCTGATGAAGAAGAAACAGCGATGGTACAACACTTGGAGTTAACACCGAAGGACCGGGAATTCTTGGAGGAGTTACGTGAGATACAGCGAGAACAGGAAGCGGAACCATGGATGATGCTATTAAATCAATACTTCAGAAAGCAACTACCTACAGGAACACCTGCATTTCGAGAAGCGAAAGCCAAAGAGGGAAGATATGTTTATGTCAACAATTTGCTGCATAAATGGGTAGATAATGACCTCACCAAGTTATGCATACTAGTACCTGCATCTTTACAGCGAGGATTGACATGGCATACTCACGAAAGTTACGGTCACGTCGGAGTAGATAAGTGCGAAGCGACAATAGGAGAGACATTTACATGGCCACGTATGAGAACAACTATATGTGACGTCATTACGACTTGTGATCCTTGTCAGAGGACAAAGCCCAATAACTATTTAATGAGGCAGTATCCTAGACCATTGCTACCTCAGAAATCCTGCGAGATACTGGCCCTGGACTGTTTCGGTCCAATCCCGAAAGGTAGACGAGGTTGCCGTCATTTGCTAGTGTGCATTGATGTGTTTTCTAAGTTTGTCGTATTATGCCCCATTCAGAAAACTACATCGAAACAAGTACTCAGTCGTATTCGAAATAGAGTTATTCCAATCCTTGGAAAACCAGAATTTATATTGTCAGACCATGGCAGCTATTTTACAAGCGCCGAATTCAAGAAAGGTATGGAGGACATGGGTGTAAAACACGTTTTAAGCAGTATCCGACATGCCCAAGATAATCCAAGAGAGAGAGCAATAAAATGTGTAACATCATACTTGAGAATCTTCATTCCCAAAGAACATCATAAATGGGTGGATAAAATTAAGGATGTAGAGACATGTATGAATTCTACCTGGCACGAGTCAACAGGACAGATCCCTATGGTCTTACACAAAAACGAGTATCCAGTGAGAACGTGGAAAAGCATCATTAACTGCCCACAAGATCCCATGATAGCACCTGACCTGCGAATAGAGAGAACGAGAGCCTACATGAGAAAGCAAGCAGATCGCAGATTACGGCGATTGATAAATAAGAGATTTCACCGTGATCTTGAAATCAACCAGCTCGATTTGGTGAAACGACCCGCTACATCGGATCCAGAGAAGAAGATCTTCAGCAAATTCTGTGAAAGGTTCATAGGACCCTATTCTATTGTAAGAAACCTAGGAAATAATGCATACAGAGTGAAAGAGTTAAGCACAGGAACAATGTCGGTCTACAATGCAGCCAACTTAAAAAAGTATCGAAGAAGCGAACCATGGGAGCGCCGAAGTAATGGTGCAGTTTAAATATATGGACGTCCTATATCAACCAAGTGGACGGGGGGCAGTTGAGTACGGCGCGTGAAGAAGGAAGTTGAGATGGTGTTGACAAACATTAACGAGACAGGCAGAGTGTTGCCTAAGGCGTCAGCGCGTCACGCAAGCAGTTGAGAGAGTGATATCCAAGCAGGAAATGAAACGAGTAAATGCCATTCAAGACAGGAGCGGCTAGACCAAGTATAGAAAAGGGGTGATTCTGAAATAAAACAAATTGGCCTCCGGAAGTCTTTAAAAAAATTATCGACTTTATCCTAAGTTCGAAATTTTGTGAGTGGAGGAGTTGTGAACCCTTTATCCTCTGATGGATAAATGATTCGATGTTTTATTTCTACAATTAATTAATATTTCCACCAGCGTCATGAAATAGCCAGACGAAGATGAGGAAACTTCAAGCATTTGTTGGAGACAGTTGGGACATACCTGCAGCAGTTTGACAAAAGGCTAAATACTTTAAGATTGTGAAAAGAAAGACCCTAGCAATGTTTCAGAAGAACAGATGGTGGCTACCTCAAAATAGAAGGGACGCGTAGTGAGACATGCTTATGGTATGTTCATTGTAATATTCGCGCCTAGAAAAAATATAATGCAGTAACGTGAGTGGCTGATGATAATACTGGACACTCCTACGAGGCCGAGGTCTGATAAAAACAGCGAAGTTATTGCAATAGTGGAGCCAATGAGAGATGAATGCTTACGAACGCGCCAAGTCTAGCTTGGGCACGCGATAACTAGCATTAACGCGGGAGATCGGCAAGACAACATCTCTACGATCGATTCTAGGATTAATGGGCATATTCATGACCTGCGCAATTTTACGAGTTCAGTGATATTTGTTTCATTCCTGTACCACTATTATTTTGAGAAATTTTTATATAATTTCCCCCTCTATCGATACTTAGGGCCAGTTCATTTATAAGTGGCGTGAAGAGCCAAGACATGGTTATTATATTTGGTGTGTCGAGGACACAGGTTTATTACATTTGGTGTGTCGAGGACACAGGTTATTACTGTACTTTGGGTGTCATGAGGACACCGATTTTTATAAATGTGTTAAATTCAGTGATAGATAGTCACAGTACTATTTTGTAGGGACAGTATCATCGACAATTCGCCAACAGACTGTTCTGGGGAAATAAGTACCTGAAACGGCGAATTTAGTAGTCATATATCGAGTGTGTAATAATCTATAACTTTTTACATCAGCACGAGAGATGACATCGCTTATCCTGGAAGAAGTTTGGAACTGTCAACACTCCGTCGAGATGTTTGAGACGAGCTAAGCAGCATTTAAATAGGAAGATGGCTGCAGATGTTCTTTGACGGTGACTGGCAGAGGATGAGTACTGAATAATATTCTTATTATCTGACAAATTAACTTATGGTATATGGGACATATTTTGTTTGTAAATATCTTGCTTGTGTTGATTAACGTAGTGTATTTAGTTTTGGTCTGACACACCTTTTGCATGGAAACAGCTCGCACATATTTTATCAGTCGCTAGTTCTTGTTTGTTTGTTTTAACTAACGTTGCTATGTGGACGACCGTGTTCGCATATGTTTACGTAGTGTGATTAAGAAGCGTCTCTCAGAGATATATTGTGTTTCAGAAGTAAGACTGAATTAGTATAATCATGCAGTAGATTGGAGGGTAAATTAATCTTGTAATGTTTATTATTGATCAGATTCAGTGAGTTTATTGCCGTTGGAGCAATGCGTGTTGTGGCGGGGAGCAGTCAGCTCTCTCGTATGTTTTAATATATTTTTTAAATAGATTGTGAGGATCTGATTCAGCCGACCTGTGTGAAATATGTTATGTCATTCCCAGCAGTATGTGTGTGTGTGTATTTTATTGGTCATTACAAGCGGGAATTTCAGCGTAGACTGATTTCTGTCAGCTTGGTGCCAAGTTCATATGGTTACCTTGCGAGGACGTATGTGGCTATTTCGATTAAGGTCTTACCATATGTTTATGTGTTTGAGATTTGTTGCTGTTGATTCTACGAGATAACCGGGCAGCTGGTCAGATTATTTTTACACACTGGAGCTGGACGATGACGAGAGTGAAGAAAGGGGAAGTTGTTTCACAAGGCGGGCTGAAAAGGACTGCATCGAGGTCATTAGTGGAGAGTGTCGGCTCCGTAAAATTACTTGAAATACAAAATAAGAACTGATCAATGGTAAAAATTGTTAAATAAATGGGAGTTGCCTACGAATCACTATAATCTCCGAAGCGTTAGCTTAACATGAATTTTTGTTCATATAAAGTAATCTCAGCCGGTCAGGCTTTTGTTGTTGTTGGTTTCATGCCATGTTTATGTTCCGTATTAGTGACCCGTGCAGTCACGTGCGATGCTGTCTTTTCCTTGTTTGTGTATTGAGCAATTGGCCGTTGTTGGCAGCTCAGTTGTCAGATGCGTCATCGCATTGAAGGAGGGTCTCGAGGGAGATTCCTGTAAATAGTAGATTTTAGATTGTGTGTCAGCATTAATTTTTAAGGGATTTTATTAGTGTCATGTCCCATATCCGTAAACGTTGATTTACGAGATGATTGTTCGTAAGCATCGTGGCTGTTAACCCGCTGTAAACGAACAGTCATCCAAGTACTCATCCCTCGTAGTTGGTCATTACGCATACATAAAATCCAATGCAAGTTAGTGGAACTTGGATCCACATTTTTTTATAAGGGGGTGATCCGTCAGACTCCTCAACTTTTGATAAATATTTCTGTCATGGGAGGATTCAGGGAGGAATATTATTATTGTTGTTGTCTATATTCATTTTATTTGCACAAATAGTCATTAAATTATGTTATTAGTTTACGCCTTGTCACTTCCTTTCTTAATTATAGTTTTAATCCTATGACCCTTACCTCAGTAGAGCATGTTGTTTGGCGAACGTAAACATCACACTATGAACTGAGCGCGACCCCTTGATCAAGATTCTTGCATATAAACACTGCAATACTAAAGGGTTCAGTACAAATCTACATCGTTCCCCGATCGAAAACAAATTGTGTATACTTACCCTTTGGAACCCGATGCGTAACACTGTCCACTTGAAATTTCTCACATACCACTCCATTCCCTGCATTTAGCTCAGGAATTCCTCGGGGTTGCCAGCTTCCTAACTCACCAGTCATGAGCCCTTGAGGGTGTACCAGAAGTGGTGGGTCTACACACACCCTGCCTCTTTGAGGGCCTTGAGCAGAAGACAGGAGATATTATGAAAAGGAAAAGAAGGCAGACCCCTCGATGAATGAGGGTATCAGGAAAGATGAGACAAAGCCAATTAAGGTGGGAAATTGAAAGACTTCCTAGCCCTCGGATATCCTAATACAGTCTGGGTCGGAAGAGAACAAGAGTTGACCAAGGGAGGCCGACAGGAAAGAAAACTGAAATGAGCCCGGCACCAGGAAGCAGAAGTGATGCCAGACTCAGCCGGGGTCCCGCGGTCGCCAACCCACGTCCCACAAGTTGTGAGACCCTGGGGGGATAGGTCAGTTGTTAGAATAGCTTGCTGATTCATCGCGAGGTGACTTGAGAGTACTTTCCAGAGCCCGCCGTGTTATCTCCTGCTGTCTATGCTGATGCCAGCACAGGGCCGTTGCGAAACAATGAGTGATTCCCGGTCAATCTAAATAGGACGGGGAACCCCGAACGCGTGTCATCATATTTCGTCATCATCTGCGATCATCTCAGGTTCGTGCAGCTTGGACCTATATTCTTTGTCTTTGCCGAGCAGTACGCTCTTTCACTAGACGCATCGAGTACAGGCCTAAGCCAGAAAATAAGGTAGAGACTTTGGAAGACATCGAAGCTAGACACCTGAATTACCTATATCAGTTTTAAAATAACACCATGTTCGTTTAGTAGTCATTTTTTCATTACCTTATTATTATCATCATAAGTGCAAATGACCTAGATGTTACGCGCATCATACCAATAATCACCGCTGCATAAAGTATTTCTCGACTGTGATTTTTAAAATATTTATTTTTGGTTGGTTGGTTCTTAAGTTTAGGGGCTGCGACAACGCGGTCATGTAGCCCCGTGTACTTTGGGGGTGTGTAGAATCTGTCTGATAACCGGTGTTAATTGTGATGACTGTATTAGTGTGTGTTATCTGTTTTTTAATTTAAGTACAAACTGCAACTTAGAATTCTTCAAATAGTTCGTACTTTTGCCGTCACGACTACTAGGCCAAGTTCGGAACTTAGCTCCTAGACGCCACTGCAGTCGGCTCTTGGCAACGGACGTAGACATCTAAGAGCGTTGTTTACCCATCCAATTTAGCTTCTCACAGGTGTAATTAGTGGAAGGTTCTTTAACATGCCATAAATCTGACATGGGACCGCCAGCTTTACTGCCCCTCCGAAGAAAGGCATACTGAGGGATTTTTAACGATCTTGAACCCGCTATCTTGGGCATTGAAGCTCAGCATGCTACCAAATACGCCACCGAAGCCGCCATATTTTTATTACAGTACATTGTGTACATTTTAAGTTGAAGTGTCAATTCAATACCGGTAGTAGTTTCCCTTATCATCCTCATCATAAGAGCAAATGACCTACAGTGGATGTTACGCCCATTACACTATTAATCACCACACACAATAAGTCTTCCTCGCCTGTGAATTTTGAAATATGTATTTCTATTACGGTAGTTTGTAAGTTTGACGTGTCAATTCAACAGTAGTTTTTATTATCATCCTTATCAAAAGGGCAAATGACCTAGATATTACTTCCTCATTGTCTTTGGGGGCAAATGACTTAGATTTTAAGTCCATTATATTTCTAAGGAGACCTTAAAACATTATCATTATTCCACCGGGCGAAGCCGGGTACTACTGCTTGTACATTATATAACAAAAACACATCAAAACAAGCCACCAACATAAGGCATTAGCATAAGCCACCAACATAGCCACCAACATAAGCCACCAATATAAGCCACCAACATAAGCCACCAAAATACCCACCAACATAAGCCACCAACATAAGCCATCGACATAAGCCACAAATATAAGCCACTAACATAAGCCACCAATATAAGCCACTAACATAAGCCACCAACATAAGCCACCAACATAAGCCATCAACATAAGCCACAAATATAAGCCACAAACATAAGCCACCAATATAAGCTACCAACATAATTCACCAACATCATCCTATATAAAACGTCAACACAAAATCACACTTTCACCAGAATTGGTCTGACCTTTGTAGTAGGTAGATCAACTTTACAAGTCAGTTGCTACTATGGAATATACTATAACCAATAAAGGCAAACCACGTGCACTGTTTCATGGCTACTCCTATAACTATTAGCGGCAAAATGTGAATAGAATCATATTTTGGCAGTGCTCAAAATCAAGGACAACAAAATGTATAGGTCATCTAAAAAGTAAGAATGGTAAGGTCTTAAGTATGGGTAATCATCAATGTGGTGTACCAGATAAAACACTGTTGCTGTCAACAAGATTTCGTGAAAATGCTAAAAAGCAAGTTCAAGAATATGATATTGCTGCTCAAGATAGTGCATTGTTTGTTGGGAAGCAATTATCATCTCCTCAAAAAGTCATGTTAGGACAGTTGTCAACGTTCAAGAAACCCTTAATACTATCAAAAGCAACACAGACTCTTCAAGAGGTCCCTTTTGAAAAGGAAAAAAAAGGAATTGGATAGTTCTAGTGTTGTTGACGATGATGATGATAATGATAATGTTGGTGACAATGACTATAATAATTATAATGATAATATTTATAATGATGATGATGATGATAATGATGAAAAACAAGAGGATGAGGGTTTAATGTCTATAAAACCACTGCGGTTTCTCCAGTTTCTAGGAACAAGAGTACCTAGAGAATGTTATAAAAGGATCTACAACAAGCGTTGTGTTTAAAATCTATATCAAACAATGATAAAAAAGATAAAAAGTTGTATTCAGTGTGTAACTATTGTAAAAAAAAACTAAATGAATAAAAATATTGTATGGGTATAGGCTGTTCTTCTTAATTGCTATCCCCATGTCGCAGTAGTTAACCATCAACAGTCTCTGACTATGTTCATAACGAGAGTGCCTTAAACAATACACTCTGTCTATGGTTTGTGTAGTGAGTATCATAATAATTCAGTGTGGACAAGCCATGTTAAGGCAATAGTTATGTCAGGTAAGGGATTCGAACCCTTGCTTCCTTGTACAGGAAATTTGATCTTAAGTCAAACACCTTAACCACTCGGCCAACCTGACAGTTACTAATTTAATTAGTCTTTTGGACTTGAGTGTTTACAAAACTTTTCCCAGTATACATTGACTAAACCACTTGCTTGTTTTGAAATATAGATTTTGTTTTGTTTTACCATAACATTGCAGTTATGAGTATTGGGAACTGGGTGTTTAATATAGGGTTAAAGGCATTTTAAAATAATTTTAGAAAAACTCTTAGGTATCGTGTCATGGGTTTTAGTAACGCATTACTGTTCGTTGACTAACATATACCGTTACACAACATTATTTTGGTGAGCTTACATGTTGTTGTTTGAGTCTTTAGTCGTTCAACTGGTTTGCTGCAGATCTCAATGCCCCCTGTTCCGAGCTAATCGTTTCATCTCTATATAGCTACCACACCCTACAATCAAGACTATCTGTTTAACATATTCTAACCTTGGTCTATCCCTACAAGCTCTTAGGATCAATTCCTAGCTTTAACACAAAATTTTAAAAGCGGAATGAGGACTAAAACCAGTATACTCAGTCTCGGGTGGTCCAAAATAAGTAGAGAGGGTTTGATTCACACCTCAACCATAAGGCACCGTGTTTTTTTTTTATAATGATAGCCATTTGTTCAATTTCACATTTTACACATTGCAATTTGTCAATTTTCCATTTGCATTTTTTAAAATGACAGTTTGATGATTTTTCAATTTCATGATATGGAAAAATGGATTTTCCTTTTTCATATTTACACATTTGTCAATTTCCAATTTATATATATATTTTTTAAATGTTCGTTTAAGGTTTTTAAATTTTGTCTATATGGAAACATGGATTTTCAATTTTGCTGTTTACACATTTTTTATTTATTTTGTGTATGTTGAAAAATTATATTTATAAAACAAGATTTTTTATTTTTCATTTTATGTTTTTGTAAATGATCTTAATGTGAGTGCTTGACCATGGCTCTAGTACAGTCTGTCTATGTGTGTTAGCGGGACCGTAGAGGCTCATTACTACTGCAAGTAAGAATGTTTTACAAAATTACGGCTATCTACCAGTGCATTTGAAAAACAAAACTATTGAAAAAAGCAAAAATACTATATACCATTCATTCATATATAAGTGTTAATTCTCCCTCTTCCCACCCTACCTCATCGTATTTTCTCTGGTCAAACAATCAATGCTACCCATACATACACAAGCTTTCTTATCTTTCTCTCTCTCTCTCTCTCTCTCTCTCTCTCTCTATATATATATATATATATATATATATGTTTTCTCTGTTCCACAAGATAAAAATTATGGTTGCTGGATTGTATCCTGCACTGATTATGCGATATACCATTGCCAGTTCATAAAACCGTTAGGTAGTTCTCTACACATAGCGATTTTACCACTGCTCTACCTACGTCTTTTGCTTGTTTGGCTTTCTTACAGGCTAGTATGCGATAGGCAGCATTAACTGTATATCATACCCAATCCACCTTTGTATTTGTAATCTAAGTAATAATTTGAAAAGAGACAAGTGTAATCAGTTTTAAACATTATCTCTGCTTTTTTGTTTGTTTGTTTATGACATGTATATTAACCTAAAATCAAACCCTAGTCTACCTTAGTGAAAGGCTAACAGTTTAACCACTGCGTCACCATACCCTTTTTAGCCTACTTTCGATTTTTGCAAAAAATGAAAGTAGACTTATGAGATCAACACAGGGCGAAAAAAGTGTGTCTGTCTGTGTGTGTGTATGTGTGTGTGTGAGTCTGTGTGTGTGTGTGTGTGTCTGTGTGTGTGTGTGAGTGTGTGTACTCTGAATGTCTGTCCCCCCCTATCCATTCGGACACGGTGAATGCGAATTGAACGAAATTTGGTACAAAGGTAGCACTAGCAAAGGACACATCAGTGTCATGTTTTATATTGCCGCCATCTTTACTAAAACTGAATGGCGGCCACTCAAACGTTCAAAACGTAAAATCAAATAACGACTAACAAAATCATCCGATCTCTACCAAATTTGGTAACAACATACCTTCGTATAGGATGCGTCTTGTGACCAAACTGCAAGGTCGTCCGCCATACCATTTCAGGATGGCGGCCGTGCGAATTATGGAAACTTTATAATCCATATCATGGGACCCACCAGTTCCGATTATCGAGCCTATCGCTCAAATGCCTATGGTTCAAACCCGATCAGAGCTAGGTTTTTTGCTTGAAATGTTATATGTTTATTGTTTTGTAATGACTCAGATGTTTTAAAATTAAGCGTTATATTGTGCATATTATGGTGTAATATATATATTTAATTAAAACATAATTCGCCAGCAGATTTACTCGAGACATCTAGCTGCCAAAAAGGTAACTGCATGCCGACCTACTTATTAACTTCCAGATTTTATTGAAAAGTTTCTTCTTCTGGCCGCTAGAATGCACTCGCTCTGTTAGGATTATATTGTTCGATATTTCACCACTAGATGTCACGACTAGTCTACGTGGGGCTCCATTGATTACTATACCATTGGCATTCTATGCGCATCGAATTTGAAGAATGACAAGATGATACTAAGATACATTTTTACTTTTTATTTTAAAGGGTTTGTAACAGCCTATTTTGCGTTACTTGAAAATGTTGTTTGAAGTAAAGAACAAAACGATTTCACATAGTAACTGAATTCAAGCCGTTGGTGTTTGTTCAGGTTATTAATTACTACTTTTATTTCAGGCAAATAGCAATCGAAAATATCCACATAGTTTGTATACACACGTCTCTGTAGGGTCATGGAAAGATTTGTTAATTCAATTAGGGTTGTGAAAGCCATGCACAACCAGACGTGTAAAGACATGCCTCAACTCAAAGTTGGATGTTTCCCACGGCAGGTCGTATATGTAATAATAATAATAATAATAATGTTATTGGTTTTACATCCCTTTTAACTACTGCTGCTTTTAGAGACACCGGGGTGCCGGAATTTTGGCCCAAAGGGGATCTTTAACGTGCCAGTAAAGGTACTGACACGGCTCCCTCGCATTTGTGCACCCTCAAATGCCAGCTGCCTGCGCCAGGATACGAACCTGCAACCTAGGGCCCAGCAAGCGAGAACGTTACCGCTGAGCCACGCAGCCAGTCCGGTCGATTATGTCTCCAGATCCGTAACATTCTTGATATACTTCTTATCTTTCTTTCTTCAATGATGGTAGCAGTTTTTATCTAGGTTGTGGCGTTTGGTAGAGGTAAATCGTTTCTAAGGTCTTCAACAAAGAATAGTTCTATTATACTCTTTGATAATAACAACGAGTTATAACTATACTCATACATTTAGGAGAAAGTAGGCTATATGTTCTTTACTGAACATCTTGTTTCTTAGTTTGATTCGTTCTAGGCCTTAGAGCTAGAAATCGAGTTACGATCTCCAGTGCAAGAGGCACATGTGCTCACCACTATAGCAAGTAATGTTTAGCTGGTAACATTAGACAACCGAAAATGATTGTATTTCTGTTAGCCAAGCATTTCTGTCATTTGCCTACTGTGTGAGCAATGCCAGCAAGACAGTTTAGTTTAGAACAAGCGAGTGTGTGTGTATATAGATTATTAGCCTCTAGTATTTAAAGCTTTTAGTGTGTAGCGACCATCTTGCTCAGTAACCACTGAGTAAGTTTTAACATTCAACTCATAGAAACAGCATAGGATAGTTGTGTGTGTGTGTGTGTGTGTGGTTCATGTACATGGGAATATGCATTAGCACCATTCGCTAGCTTTACCTTACCCTCTAAAGGTAGGGCGTTATCCCTTCTTTTGGACATTGCCAATGACTGCATTCCCCCACAAGTTTTACACTTAAGCCCTTGGCTTGTTCTTGATTAGGTTTGGTTTGCTCTAGGCTTGGTTTGGTTCAGTTGGGTTTGATTCGACTTGGTATAGTTAAGTTTAATGTAGTCACCATTTTTTTATTTTTAGCTACACTATTTAACCAATTAATTAAATAGTCTACTCTTAATTCTTGAATCGATAAATTTAATTTTGTGTACACCGTTTGTCAAGCCATGCCTACAACCTATACTCCCTATGTACTAAAGTCAGATCTGAAAACAAGATCCAATGGTCAAAGACGTGTCAGTCACCATACATGTAGCCTACAATAATTCTTTCTTTACCTAGCTTGGTTTCGTCACTCACAGTAAACATCTAACATTATGGGTTTGCAATATATTATTGGGTCTTTTTTTGGGAAATTCATAAGCCATAAAATGAATGACATCATGTCAAGTTCTGGGGGGGACCTTGTATAAAAATCCCATTATCAGTTTGTAAAATCTCAAGGCCATGCCCTAGCAGTTATGGATTATTTCGATCAATGAGTCCACCATAGCAAAGATCGGAAAAATAAATACCCTTAAAACAAGTCGTCACATGACCCTCTCCAAACAATGCTTCGCAAAATATAAATTCATCCATTGAACATTGAACATGATCGGCGACATCATCCTCGCTTCCCCTCCCACCATGGTTGCCATATCGTTTGACCTTCAAGTGTCCTCAGCATCTCTGTGCTTTTTTCATTGCCCTGTTGTCAAGTCAAGTCAATGCATTCCAATAAGCTCAAATGACATTCACCTCCTGCTCCTCTGCAAGTTTGTTTTCTCTACTCGCTTCGACCAACATAGAACCAAGTTCTCATCACCGTTTACTCGTTTAGGATCATCTTCGGGGGGGGATTGGAAAAACGCACCCTCGCTCTGTCATACACCGACCCGTCGAAATATCGATTGTTCTATTAAGCATGGTCCTTGTGGTTAGCGACAGGTTCGTTGAAACACACACCCAGCAGTATCGTCTCTCTCAACCACCACGCTTCATGAACATTGTAAACAGGTATCGGTAAATATTTTTTTTTCAACATGTATGGCGTTAGACCCTTTGTCAAAATATCAAACATAGTTTCTAAAAGGGGGCGTCAGCCCAAGTCCTAGGACACCTCGTACACGTCACGAATAACTGGTTAACATAAACCACTGGTAAGCACGAACATATCAATGATGTACAGGTCAATTGGCGTTAGCCACAGGAAGCAAATTTTTCAGAAAACAAAAATGTATTTGCAATTCAGTGCAGGCCTTGATCAGTTTTATTGCTGTTTATTTACATTCTAAAATGTGTGCGCAACATCAGTGGTACAGTAAATTCTACTCTTCTTTCCCGGTTGCCTCTGCTGAGCCATATCAAACCACCATGGCTAAAGAGATATAACAATCTGATCCGTTAGTTCACAAAAATATCCGTGAACGTAGTTCTCCCAATCCATGAAGACATATATCATAAATTTGTTCGATTAAAATCACGTTCTCCATCTGCATTAAAAGCCCAATAGATGGTTAGGAGAGGGTTTATCGTTGCAGGAGAATGGCAACAGGCGTCGAACAACGCAGCTCCGAAGGAATGGCAGTCACTACTTTGTACCCAACACCCACCAGCAGGTTTAGATCTGCCACGTGGGTTGCCCGTAGCAACCATGAGCGGTGTGGCTCGTTTCTGCAAAAATGGGGCATGAAAACGTCGCCTACCCGTGACTGGCTGTGGTGTGCCAAAACAAACCATCCATCACATTGTTAGAGTGTTGTAACTGGGGATACTTGGGATCACTGGAAGACTTAGCACAAGCCTCTATAATGGCTATAGAGTGGCTGTGGTGTGCCAAAACAAACCATCCATCACATTGTCAGAGTGTTTTAAGAAGGCATACTTGGGATCGCTGGAAGACTTAGCACAAGCCTCTATAATGGCTATAGAGTGGCTGTGGTGTGCCAAAACAAACCATCCATCACATTGTTAAAGTGTTGTAACAGGGCATACTTGGGATCACTGGAAGACTTAGCACAAGCCTCTATAATGGCTATAGAGTGGCTGTGGTGTGCCAAAACAAACCATCCATCACATTGTTAAAGTGTTGTAACAGGGGATACTTGGGATCACTGGAAGACTTAGCACAAGCCTCTATAATGGCTATAGAGTGGCTGTGGTGTGCCAAAACAAACCATCCATCACATTGTTAGAGTGTTGTAACAGGGGATACTTGGGATCGCTGGAAGACTTAGCACAAGCCTCTATAATGGCTATAGAGTGGCTGTGGTGTGCCAAAACAAACCATCCATCACATTGTTAAAGTGTTGTAACAGGGGATACTTGGGATCACTGGAAGACTTAGCACAAGCCTCTATAATGGCTATAGAGTGGCTGTGGTGTGCCAAAACAAACCATCCATCACATTGTCAGAGTGTTTTAAGAAGGCATACTTGGGATCGCTGGAAGACTTAGCACAAGCCTCTATAATGGCTATAGAGTGGCTGTGGTGTGCCAAAACAAACCATCCATCACATTGTTAAAGTGTTGTAACAGGGCATACTTGGGATCACTGGAAGACTTAGCACAAGCCTCTATAATGGCTATAGAGTGGCTGTGGTGTGCCAAAACAAACCATCCATCACATTGTTAAAGTGTTGTAACAGGGGATACTTGGGATCACTGGAAGACTTAGCACAAGCCTCTATAATGGCTATAGAGTGGCTGTGGTGTGCCAAAACAAACCATCCATCACATTGTCAGAGTGTTTTAAGAAGGCATACTTGGGATCGCTGGAAGACTTAGCACAAGCCTCTATAATGGCTATAGAGTGGCTGTGGTGTGCCAAAACAAACCATCCATCACATTGTTAAAGTGTTGTAACAGGGGATACTTGGGATCACTGGAAGACTTAGCACAAGCCTCTATAATGGCTATAGAGTGGCTGTGATGTGCCAAAACAAACCATCCATCACATTGTTAAAGTGTTGTAACAGGGCATACTTGGGATCACTGGAAGACTTAGCACAAGCCTCTATAATGGCTATAGAGTGGCTGTGGTGTGCCAAAACAAACCATCCATCACATTGTTAGAGTGTTGCAACAGGGGATACTTGGGATCACTGGAAGACTTAGCACAGGCCTCTATAATGGCTATAGAGTGGCTGTGGTGTGCCAAAACAAACCATCCATCACATTGTTAGAGTGTTGTAACAGGGCATACTTGGGATCACTGGAAGACTTAGCACAAGCCTCTATAATGGCTATAGAGTGGCTGTGGTGTGCCAAAACAAACCATCCATCACATTGTTAGAGTGTTGTAACAGGGCATACTTGGGATCGCTGGAAGACTTAGCACAAGCCTCTATAATGGCTATAGAGTGGCTGGACAATTTAGATTTTAAAACTCTAAACGTATAAGGTGCAAAGTTGACAATTGATAGATGTACTTTGTTTTATTATGTTACATAATGTGTGTACTGAGTCTATGATTGTAGGTTGCTGGAATATATGGTGTGGGTTCAGTCAGTTTATTGTAATTAATTTGTTTAATGTGAATTGTGAGGGTTACTACTATTTACTGGGATTGATACTACTTAGATATTGTTTACTCCAACATGTAATTTGGCTTCCATTAATATTTATCTTAAATAATTTGCTTCACAATTAGGTAAGAACAGCACTTATATAGTAGCAGAGCTAATGCAATAATAATAAAATTAGAGTAGAGAGAAGATTAGTTATTAAAAGTTACAAATTTGAAGAAAAACAAAAAGAAAAATGAACGACGAAACAACACTCGGAATATCTAAGTATCTTCATCAAATGTCTCTGGATATCCATCTGGCAAAAAATGAGTAGGAAACATTCTCAGATATTCATTATGACACCCCCCAGAGATAACTTTACCGGACACAGGCTTTACCAGCTAATTGTTGATTGAAAGTGTGAATTGTTAACACATTTAAGTGAAAGAAGCAAGCTCCTCTTGCTATGCAGGTTCCTTACGGATACAGAAGTCACCGTTTTCTCTCATCAGCCTCAGGATTACCCGAGTATTTCAGCATTATGACTGGTGAATATTTTGAAAAAAGATACCTTCTTAATTGATTTAAATATAATCTTTCACCTTTTATGGCACTTGGTCAGCTTTGGTAGGATATTGTCATGAATTGAGAGTTTCGAATAATTGCTTACACCGAGTGCCTTCCTCGAATTTCACCATGAGTAGGGTTACATCACCATGGTGTACCCTAATGCTTTTTAGTTTCACATTCAAGGTAGTTGTTGAGGGTTACGCCAATTTGCCAGTTTATGCGCTACAGCGCTATTTGATTCAAACATAATCTCTATTTGGGAATTCGAGAGGGTTACACCAATCGATATCATTTATCATGAACCACTGGTTAGCATAAACACATCTTTTAACATGAACCACTAGTTAACATGAGCATAACTTATTATTCGATTAGCAACAATAACGGAAATCCACAAGCTTCTACGTGTCACTTGCTCTCTCTTCTTTTTCTCGGCTTGACACAGTCTTAGTGTAACACCATACGATTTCTCCAAACAATATTCCACTTCCCTGATTTCAAGCTTGTGTGTTCTGTTCGTTAAATCCCACACCTCTGGGTAACCCACTTTATTTACTTTAAGGATCGCCAAACACCACTGAGTCTGCATTGTAAACCATTTTGTTTATTCTACGACAAAAACTCAAATCTTAATAAATTTCATAACTGACAGGTTGGAACCCCACAACCACTGAGGCTCATTTTGTTTAATCTAAGAATCAAAAAATTACATAGCACGCTAAAAGTCATATATCTACGAGATGTTTCCAACCCCTAAGTAAGTTGTAATTCTACATCGGTCAACACGAATTTGCCCTTTGATTGGGCGGTGTACAATGCATACAGTATAAAATAGTAAGTAAATACACTCACATGTGATAGTTATGATGGAGAGCAAAACAAGCTCCAGAGGATTGGCAGAACGGGTTTACTATACCCATATTCAAACAAGAAGTTCAGTAAAGAACATATAGCCTACTTTCTCCTAAATGTATGAGTATAGTTATAACTCGTTGTTATTATCAAAGAGGATAATAGAACTATTCTTTGTTGAAGACCTTAGAAACGATTTACCTCTACCAAACGCCACAACCTAGATAAAAACTGCTACCATCATTGAAGAAAGAAAGATAAGAAGTATCTAAAGAATGTTATGGATCTGGAGACATAATCGACCGGACTGGTGGCGTGGCTCAGCGGTAACGTTCTCGCTTGCTGGACCGTATGTTTCAGGTTCGTATCCTGGCGCAGTCAGCTGGCATTTGAGGGTGCACAAATGCGAGGGAGCCGTGTTAGTAGATTTACTGGCACGTTAAAGATCCCCTTCGGGACAAAATTCTGGCACCCCGGCGTCTCTAAAAGCAACAGTAGTTAAAAGGGACTTAAAACCAATAACATTATTATTATTATTATTATTATTACATAATCGGCCTGACGCGGGCAACATCCAACTTTGAGTTGAGGCATGTATTTACACGTCTGGCTGCGTATGACTTTCACAACCCTAATTGAATTAACAAATCTTTCCATGACCCTATAGAGACGTGTGTATACCAACTATGTGGATATTTTCGATTGCTATTTGGCTGAAATAAAAGTATTAATTAATATCCTGAACTAGCACCAACGGTAGAGTTCAGATACTATGTGAAATCGTTTTGTTCTTTACTTCAATTAACATTTTCAAATAACGCACAATAGGCTGTTACAAACCCTTTAAAATAAAAAGTAAAAATGTATCGTAGTATCATCTTGTCATTCTTCAAATTCGATGCGCATAGAATGCCAATGGTATAGTAATCAATGGAGCCCCACGTAGACTAGTCGTGACATCTAGTGGTGAAATATCGAACAATATAATCCTAACAGAGCGAGTGCATTCTAGCGGCCAGAAGAAGAAACTTTTCAATAAAATCTGGAAGTTAATAAGTAGGTCTGCGTGCAGTTACCTTTTTGGCAGCTAGATGTCTCGAGTAAATCTGCTGGCGAATTATGTTTTAATTAAATATATATTTTACACCATAATATGCACAATATAACGCTTAATTTTAAAACATCTGAGTCATTACCAAACAATAAACATATAACATTTCAAGCAAAAAACCTAGCTCTGATAGGGTTTGAACCATAGGCATTTGAGCGACAGGCTAACGCTCTACCACTGAACTAATTGTGTCAACGAATATCGTTCTATATAAAATGACTTACATAGAACTTGTTAGCAAATAATGATTTATACTAAACGATTTCATCACTGGAGTATATTATTTATATATAAAGCATTTCATACAACGTTTATTTATTTTGTATCAGTACGCTATATTGCATGCAATACTCAAATTAGTGAAATATAAGTCAGGCACAAGATATCCGCTGCCATCTTGTCTCATTACTGAATCGGCTCAGCTTTTTAAAATCACGTCTGCACTATAGTATTACAAAATAAACTTTTAATTTCGAACGTGCCTCTTCCTTTAGAACAGTTAAAACGATTCTCGGCTCGATAATCGGAACTGGTGGGTCCCATGATATGGATTATAAAGTTTGCATAATTCGCACGGCCGCCATCCTGAAATGGTATGGCGGACGACCTTGTAGTTTGGTCAGAAGACGCATCCTATACGAAGGTATGTTGTTACCAAATTTGGTAGAGATCGGATGATTTGGTTAGTCGTTATTTGATTTTCCGTTTTGAACGTTTGAGTGGCCGCCATTCAGTTTTGGTAAAGATGGCGGCGATATAAAACATGACACTGAGGTGTCCTTTACTAGTGCTACCTTTGTACCAAATTTCGTTCAATTCGCATTCACCGTGTTCGAATTGATAGGGGGGGGGGACAGACAATCAGAGTACACACACTCACACACACACAGACACACACACACACAGACTCACACACACACACATACACACACACACACAGACTCACACACACACATACACACACACAGACAGACACACTTTTTTCGCCCTGTGTTGATCTCATAAGTCTACTTTCATTTTTTGCAAAAATCGAAAGTAGGCTAAAAATGGAGACAAGGTGTGTGGAAACTACGGAGGAATTACTATAATCTCTCATGCTGCCAAGACCATGAAAGAGAAATAGAGGAACGAATCCGAACGAAGTTTGAAAACCATGACAAATTATCAAAGAACACTGCAAATAAGGAAAATACGTGATAATCACATTCATTAACTAAGAAAAGGCATAAAACAAGACAAAAACGTATTGGAGAAGTAATAATTTGAATGATATAAGGGATGCACATTAATTGCAGCTGTGTCAAGACTCAAGTAGGTAAAAGAGGATGGTCTGGAATTGAACATGGATTGAAACAAGGGAGTGTACTCTAACCATTGCTATTTATACTGGTGATGGATAATATATTAAAGGAAACAGAGGAAGTATACACAGGTACAAGAATGAACATAATCTTCTTTGCAAATGATGTTCTGATTTTGGGAGAGAATGAGAATGTGGTCCAAAAACAGCTGGCTATACTGAAGGCAAATGGGTAATGAATATCAATGTAGAGGAAAGTAAGACAATGGTAATGACAAGAGGAAAGAAAGAAGGAAAGGGGATTGTTAAAATCGGAGATGTGGATCTGAAAGTACAAAGGAATACAATGTGGGAGTGTTTTCAATCATCAGGTGTGGAGTTTAATTTAGGATGAAGACATAACATTAAAGGCTAAAGACGTGATGTACAAGACCTATTACTTACCAATAATGACATATGGAGCAGAAACTTGGCCGACAAGGAGAGATGAAAGTAGAATATAGGCAGCCGAAATGAAATCTCTGAGGAGTATGGTACCCAAGACTAGGAGAGATAGAGTGAGAATTGGGGACATTCGAAAGGAAGTGAATTTACAGAAGCTGAATTATAAGCAAGAGCAGAACAGAAAGGACGCTTGTAGGTTTACATGACCGTTAAACTCGAGATCATGAGCCACGGGACCTCCTCTTTACGTGGAATCAAAACCACAGGGCATGGCATTTCACTACGAAAATCTCACATGTATTCACCGAGAATCTTGGTGAGAGTTCTACAGCTTGACTGCTGTGCCACCACGCCCCTAGGAGCAGAAAAGATTGAGATGGTATGGACATGTGAAAAGCATGAATGATGAAAGAATGCCGAAACAAGTGATAGGGAGCCGAATGGCAGGAAAGATAGGACGAGGAAGACCTAGAGTATGGTAGATGAATTTGGTGAAGGGCAGTGTGAGAGAATGAAACCAGGAGTGGAGTTCAGTGGTTCAGGAAGAATGGTGGACAGAGACAGAGTAAAGTAGAGGGGTGTCATATTTGCTTCGACCTGGCTTAGGCCGGAAGACGGAAATTGATGATGAGTTAAGATCACTATTAATAAAATGGGCCAATTAAGGTTGGCAATCCTGATGGGAATTCTTCTCGAAATGTCGCTAAGTCTCGACGATTACTCATTTAAGTTAAGTCTGGCATCAATTTTGAAAAAAAAAACAGGATTTTTAAATATTTCACTGTCCTTGGTCGGTCAGCCCTGATGTAAATTCGTCTAGTGATGTCACTTTCTCAGGGGACAGGGATTCCAAAGACTCCATTTTCTCGTATTGTACATTCCTTGGACCCAAATTCAAATTTCATGTCAAAATTCAAATCTATGGAAACATTACACTCCTAGGATGGCAATCCATTTCACTCCATGGCAATAAAATTAAAATTTGCGAAAATTGAATGTAAATGTAGGGGACTTTCACTTTTACATGTTGGCAGTACTGGGAACGCAAAAGGATGCCGGTTGGTTACCATGACAACCATTTTATTTTTCTACACTTTCAAGTGGCAATCTTACAGTGTATTGAAAGTACGGATGGATGAATTCTTATTTTCAGTGACGCGACTTGATTTGAATCTGTCGGAACCTAGTGTTTGAGGTCCATTTTGCAAACCTTCGGAAAAGCCGAAGCTGGAGCCTTGAGCTGTGTTCTCGGAGCTCTATCCTGCCCGATATGACTGGATGCCAAGGAACCGCCCTGTCCACAGACGGGGACGGCTGTCTCCCAGACACCTCAAGTCCACACAAGGCGAACTTGTGCATCACCAGCTCGAAGTCATCTGACACTACCCACGTTATTGCCCTCGACCTCTGTTCTGCGGTTTGCGTTACCCCATCCACCATTTCGTGCTGCTGCAACCAATCTCCACGACCTGAGTGCAGGACTTCCACCACTGCCAAAGTTTTACACCTCAATTAATTTATTTTGGTCTCTGGAAAGATTATTTTTTCTAACAGAAACATTCTTAAACCTCGAAGCTTGGATAAGCAACTTCACCGTAAATAATAAACAGAATTTGCCCGTAATTAACAATAAACTCTTAGAGAAATACAGAGCATCCGCAAAGTCTCTCAGCAGCGGTGAGCTACGCGGATCTCACCTTGAGGAACGTGCTAGATTGGCAGCACAATCATATCACTGTATACGCAAAGTCTCACCGCAGCGGTTGGAATACGCATGCGCTTGTTCCGTGTTGACCTACAACTGGAGTCAAAGGGTGGTGAAAACCGGTTCATTATGCCCGACAGTGAGTGAGTGTGCGAGACAGTGTTGACGCTGTATGTTGTGTTATTGTCAAGTTCTCGTGTAAGCTGAATCAAATGGGAATGCTTACTACTGAAGAGCATGACTGCGTTAGGTAGATTTCATTTGAAAGCTAACTATTGTAATGGGTACCATGTTTCGACTTCCGGAAAATTTCGACATATCTTCGCGTTTCAATCCCCCAGACGCCAAAACTACCGTTATTTCAGAAGTTTATATATAATGTAAGTATATATACATAAATTATATATATCAGTTTCTTGTGGACACGATAACTGCCGTAATTTTGCACCAATCACTTTGAATTGTATTACATAATATGTATCCCTATAAAATCTCGGTCGAGTTCGTTAATGGACGAAATCGGTCGAAGGGGGTGAAAATGGGGGGCTTTTTTTCGACAAAATTGAAATATCGCTATAACTCTCTTAATATGTGAAATATCGAATCCATTCGAAGTTCATACTATGTATGTGTCGGGTAAGTGCCAAACATTTATGGTTAAAATGTTTTTTGATAGCACCAACCATTGACCAAAGTGGTGGAAAAAGTGGGTTTTTAGGGAAACATTAATCGAATTCCTCTCCAAAGGCACAATATCAAATCCGTTCCAAATGGACAATATTCCCCAAATAATTACCTAAAACTTTTGGCTGAAAGAATTTTAGATATGACCCACCTTTACGCCAAGGGATGAGGAAAATGATTTCGGAAATATAAGAAAATGCCAAGAGCTATCAGAGGTTACCTTGACAACGCTTCTAAATAGATCAGGGATGAGCTAATAGAAGTTGCCATGACAACGCCATTGCACGAGATCACATTCAGTTTTCCATCAGACTTTGTGGAAAGCGGTTTCGGAGATGTAACTGGTAGCATGCTGAACTTCAAAGCCAGCCGACGTCATCGGAAATTCTAAGAGCGCTAAAAATTCCTCAGTAGGCGGAGAAGTCCCAAAGTTCATTGCAAGTTGCTGGTTGCATTCGCATCTAGTAGCGAAGTTCACAGCCAGGTGTCGTTGACGGTAGTATTTGGTACCAAAATTAGGAACTACTACTTGAAATTGACCGTCTGCAGTCCATACCTAAATTACAACCGTGTGAGTTAGCCGTGGTCGTTACGGCATGGCTGCTGGCAGTCGCTCACATCCGGGAGGCGTGGAGGTTCGAATCCCCCCGGCGGCAACCTTGAAGATGGTCTTCTGTGGTTTCCTATTTTCCTACCAGCAAATGCCGGGGTTGGTCTCTAACTAAAGGCCACATCCGCTACCTTCCAACTCCTCGTCCTTACTTTCAAACTTTCCTGCCCAGACAACACTCCACACGCGACGGTACTTGTAGCTTACCCATTGGGTGTCCGCCTAGAAGCAACTACAAACTGGCGAGCCGAACATGTCCTCGGACACTCCCGGCACTACAAGCCATACGCTAAAAAAACTGAATTACAAACTAATACAGTCATCACAATTAACACCGTTTATCAGGCAGATTCTACACACTCCCAAAGTACACGGGGTTACATGACCACGTTGTCGCAGCCCCTAAACTGAGGAAACAACCAACATCTCTGCGGGAGATAAAATTTTGCGTGAAGAATTAACAGACTGTTAGATCAGCTCCAAACCTTGCATAAGGACAGTGTGACCACAAGTATAACAAGTAGTTCCGTGAAGAACTATACAGCCTATTTTCATATTTCCTACTCATGTCAATTGTCTCTATCAACATACAAAATTTCAGTTTAATTGCTGTAACAGATTCATAGATATTGAGAACCTTCTAAATATTTCAGATGGTCACCAGGTTGGATTTTTATTTTTGTACTATTACATTAAGATTATTGTGTACGTGTGGTATTCAAACTTCAATCGCATGATTAGAACACAAGAAGTAAAAACGAGATTTTAAAATTACGCACAGCAGCCATCTTGTGATTATGCAAACAATTGAAATAAATTAGATGCCAGTGGATCAACATTTGTATAAGCATTTAACGTGCAACGTTTCACGGCACTCTGATAGTTAATTCGCGAGAAACGTCCATTTAAATATTTATACTTCGCGTCGCCGCCATGTTGGATTTGTGCTCACCAGGTTACTCAAAGTCGTATAGGTGAACATATGTTCATAGTCTCTATGAACATAAAGAAGTCTGTTTGGTTGCTGTAAAAGATTCATAGATATTTCGGAAGCTCGCCATTTAGGATTGTTATATGTATAGGCCATAGA
Organism: Meconema thalassinum; assembly: GCA_946902985.2. Lineage (NCBI taxonomy): Eukaryota > Metazoa > Arthropoda > Insecta > Orthoptera > Tettigoniidae > Meconema > Meconema thalassinum. The sequence continues at coordinate 449,872,397 of OX336394.1, read as the reverse complement.
GTTATGTACCATTCAAGGACAATTATTGCCTAGGTTCATTATTCAAACTTTCACTTCGATCGCATGATTACAACACAAGAAATTAAAACTTAATTTTAAAATTTCGCACAGCCGCCATCTTGAGGTTATGTAAACAATTGAATTAATTTAGACGGCAGTGCATTACAATCTGCAAAATCATTTACTGTACCACATTTCACTGCGTTCAGAGAGTTAAATCACGAGAAAAGTCTATTAAAATATTTCAAATTCGCTTGGTCGCCATGTTCGTTTTGTACTTTACACGTTTATGAAATATACATAGGTAAAGTTGTATCAGTACCCTTTATCACCGTACAAAATTGCAGGGTGATATCTGTAATAGTTTCGGAGATATAGAATGTCAGTGAAATATTTCGCACAGCCGCCATTTTGAGGTTATGTAAACAATTGAACTAAATTAGACTCCAGTGGTTTACAATGTGTATAAACAATTGCTGTACCCAGTTTCATTACGTTTGGATAGTTAAATCGCGAGAAAGGTCTATTTAAAAGTCTCAACTACGCTTGGCCGCCATGTTGGTTTTGTAGTCACCAGGTTTTTGAAAGTTTCATAGGTGAACTTCTAGTAGTGCCCTTTATTACCGTACACAATTTCAGGGCGATATCTGTAATAGTTTCGGAGATATTGAATGCTAGTGAAATATTTCGCACAGCCGCCATGTTGGATTGGTGAGACGTAACAAAATTTGAAGGGCACGGTCGAGGTCGCCTGGAATAGTGCCATGAACTTACCGAGTTTCATTGAAATCGCTCCAGCCGTTTAGATTTTATTAGGGGGACACACACACACACACACACCTCTCTCTCTCTCACACACACACACACACGCGCGCGCGCGCACACACACGGACAAAAGGTGATCTCATAAGCCTATTTTTCAAAATTGAAAATAGGCGAAAAAAGAAACTAGATCGCTTACCCTCATTTGGGGGTGTTTTAAGTATTTCTCTTTAGTGTTGAAAGTTTAAATTCGATCTCCGGAAAAATTTAAAGAATATGACTTACCCCGTTTTTGGTTGTTTGGTTCCTCAGTTTAGGGGGTACGACAACGCGGTCATGTAGCCCCGTGTACTTTGGGTGTGTGTAGAACCTGTCTGATTAACAGTGTTAATTGTGATGGCTGTATTAGTGTGTGTTATCTGTTATTCAAGCAAGGACTGCAGACATTCATGTTTCAAGTAGTTCCTACTTTTGCTACCAAACGACACCGTCAACAAAACGGATCACTATGCACAAAACCTCCCATTAATATTACTCTTCATAAATTCGTCATCACACTGTACGTTTACAGTGGTCGTAGTTTCCGATAATCACGAATGAGAGCTTCTAAATGAGGCCAAGTTTCCTTCTGTACTTTTATCTTGGGCTGAGAAAACGTTACGTCAGAAAAAGTATAAGAACTTTTTAGTGGGTTACTGAAAAAAATTCAAACTTGAGATATGCAGTACTAATAATTGTGCCTATTACATATAAGATTTCATTACCGTCAGCCAAGTAGTTTTCCATGTATATAGTTTTAAGTGAGCGGTTCCTAGAAAATACGTCAAAAACCCAGACAATTTTTCATACAACCACATATAAAAAATAATTAATAAACTTGAGAATAATTGACTTTTATAGTCTAACGCAGAATTAAACAAGGAACATATTGGTATAACTCGTTTTTCAATAGGCCTGTTGATTTGTTGTAATTAAGGCCAAAACTCGAGTATCCATAATTAAAAAATCCGATTTAGTAGTTCTGAACTTGGTTACTAGATGCCACCACAGTCAGCTCCTGGCGACGAACGTTGGAACCTAAGAGCGTTAGTCAAATATAACCTATACAATTTAGATTCACACAGGTGTAATTAGTGGAGGGTTCTTTAACATGCCATAAATCTATGACATGGGCCCACCAGCTTTACTTCCCCTCCGAAGGATGGCATACTGAGGAATTTTTAACGCTCTTAAAAAATCCGACGACTTCGGCCGGGCTTGAACCCGCGACCTTGGGAATAGAAGCTCAGCATGCTACCAACTAAATAAGTGTATATGTATATATACTTGTAGACATAGCCTATGTAATGGATCTGATGATGATCGCTTGACGATCGAAACTGGTCATCCAAGTGTATTTATTAATCTCATGTAGGCCTACATTTTTTTTTCAGAAATAGGGAATAACCCATCACAATTGGGTACAATAGTGTTGACCGACTGAAAAGCACCAAATTTTGATTATTTCACGCAATAAAATTCACTGTCAGAAACATTTAGAACATTATTAAAAAGTAATCCAAGCGGCTTCGGTGGCCTAGTTAGTAGCATATGTTAGTAGCATATTGTTATATGTATAGGCCATAGAGTTATGTACCATTAAAGGACAATTATTGCCTAGGTTCATTATTCAAACTTTCACTTCGATCGCATGATTACGACACAAGAAATAAAAACTTAATTTTAATATTTCGCACAGCCGCCATCTTGAGGTTATGTAAACAATTGAATTAAATTAGATGGCAGTGCATTACAATCTGCAAAATCATTTACTGTACCACATTTCACTGCGCTCAGAGAGTTTAATCACGAGAAAAGTCTATTAAATCATTTCAAATTCGCTTGGTCGCCATGTTCGTTTTGTACTTTACAGGTTTATGAAATATATATAGGTAAACTTGCATCAGTACCTTCTATCACCGTACAAAATTGCAGGGTGATATCTGTAATAGTTTCGGAGATATAGAATGTCAGTGAAATATTTCGCACAGCCGCCATTTTGAGTTTATGTAAACAATTGAACTAAATTAGACACCAGTGCATTACAATGTGTATAAACAATTGCTGTACCAAGTGTCATTACGTTTGGATAGTTAAATCGCGAGAAAAATCTATTTAAAAGTCTCAAATTCGCTTGGCCGCCATGTTGGTTTTGTAGTCACTAGGTTTTTGAAAGTCTCATAGGTGAACTTCTAGTAGTGCCCTTTATCACCGTACACAATTTCAGGGCGATATCGGTAATAGTTGCGGAGATATTGAATGCTAGTGAAATATTTCGCACAGCCGCCATGTTGGATTGGTGAGACGTAACAAAATTTGAAGGGCACGGTCGAGGTCACCGGGAATAGCGCTATGAACTTTCCGAGTTTCATTCAAATCGCTCCAGCCGTTTAGATTTTATTAGGGGGGGACACACACACACCTCACACACACACACACGCACACACACACGGACAAAAGGTGATCTCATAAGCCTATTTTTTCAAAATTGAAAATAGGCTAAAAATGGACCCCAAATGACGAGAAAGTAACCGTCCCAATAAGACAATAAAATGTTAAAAATATGCATAGAAAGACGAAAAAATACTTTCTCGCAATAAATGAAGTCCGATCCTTCTACGAAAACCTGCATATTTTGCCCATTATAGCCTATCCCCTAGTATGCCCGGTGAAATCTATCTCTGCCTTCCGGCGTGCCGAGAGGAATTTTTTTTAGTGGAAGAGGTTTTCCATGCTGGTGAAAATTTTACGGAGCATAGTGTGATAGTGGTGAGTACGGAATATATAATTTCATTACTTAATTTAATGTAATTGTATTCCTGGTAACAACATAACATGAATATACTGCCAACCCAACATGTCCCGCAAGGTAAGATACTTGTTGTGGAGAGACTTTGCAGACACACTGTAAAAGGATCAATGTGCCGATTATGTTATTGTTCGTATTGCGGTTGTTAGAGCTACAGTGTATAGCTTCGTGACTAAGACTGGTGTAGCCACGATAAAAAAAAAAGCGGATAATTTGTGGTATGCTAAATACTGTAGAATATCAATATTAACATCCACTTCTATAATGAGACAGCCAGTGAGAAGATTAATTTCAATGGCAATTACAATAAGATGAATATCTTTAGCTCCTAAGAAACCTTATTCATATTCAACATTTTCAGTTAAGCATTCATAAAAGCAGAACACATTTTCTCATTATGACGTCCACTTACTCATTCGAATGATTTCCACTTGCATCACTTTCTTCAATCTCGATTTCTTCTTTGATATCCTAGGGATGAGATGAAATAAATTATTTCCTTGCTATCACCCAATACATTTTACACAACAAAATATATAATTGTATAGCTCAGCTCAAATGAAGTACAAATATTTTCGCCTAACAACTACCAGACACCAATTTCAAACCGTCCATCGCATCTTAGTCACAGAGATGATCGCTAAGTCCTCCCTGGTCCTGTAACTTATAATACCATCACTCCTTTAGAAACCAAGTGAACCAAAGAGTGATAGAAAATGGTGAGATCACTGCCATAATCGAAATAGTATCCTTAAGCAAAGTGGAAAAATGAATATTTATTCTTAAATGTTTCGCTGTAAGACCAGAAGAGGGGATAGGATATACTCCGTTAGGAAATTAGTCAACCTCATTTTTTTTTTTGCGAAAACCTGATGTATTTGAATCAAGCACGCTAGCATTAGTCGACCTTGAACCTCCATGCGCATGCGTGAATTTTTTCCCGCCTGTCGATAGTGTCTGTTGCTGGCAAGCACCATTTGAGTGAAGTAAAGCGTACTCTTGTCGGTTTTTCACTGTGATGAAAATGACGCAACGACTGGAGCACCGCTACTGCATCAAATTTTGCCATAAACTGGGCGACAGTCAGGTGGAAACCAATCGGAAGATTCAAACGCCTTTCGGTGACGATGCTTTGGACATTACTCAGATTAAGGACTGGTAAACCAGTTTAAGGACGGCCGCACATCGGTGGAGAGTGAGCCACGCTCCACTCGGCCATCATTATGCTGAAATGACCATGTGATTACCAAAGTGAACGCTGTGGTGATGCGGGACAATAGTGTGACTATCGGAGAAATTGCGGAAGAGGTGGGCATCAGCACTTTTTTGGCGCATTCCATAGTGACCAATGATTTGGCTATGAAGAGAGTGGCGGCGAAATTCGTGCCAAAGCTGCTGACGGCGGAGCGAAAGCAACTTCGTGTTGAAGTCTCCAGAACATGCTGGACTCCACAAACAAGGACCCTGACTTCATGAACACCATAATCACTGGTGACGACTCTTGGGTGCACGGATGCGACACGGAAATCAAATGCCAGTCGTCACAGTAGATGCATTCCTCGTCACCAAGACCAAAGAAGACCCGCCAAGTGTGCAGCTACGTCACAGTGATGCTGACTGCTCTCTCTGACTCCCGCGGTGTGGTACACCACGAGCACGCACCACAGGGTCGAACAATCACCAATGAGTACTACAGGGATCGCCTAGGTGACGCTGTGTGCTCAACAGGAAATTGGCGCCTCCATCACGACAATGCTCCAGCACATTCCTCGCACTTGATTCAGACATTTTTGGCGAAAATTCCAGACTCCTGTTGTCCAACAGGCTCCTTACTCTCCTAATATGGCCCCCCTGCGACTTCTGGATGTTCCCAAACTCAAAAGGCCATTGAAAAGAACGTGATTTCAGCCAAGAGAGGGCATTTAGGCAGCAACGACAGCCGAGCTTAACTCCAACGCTCGAAGTATGCCAGTTTCTTTTCCCCGTCCAAAGGTCGGATTCTTTTCTAACAGGGCTCATAGGTATCATTGAGTATCAAGCGACTAGGCCCGCAATATTTGTACCAGCACATCTTTTGAAAATGAAGGGATAACATTCTTTCAACAAATAACCTATACAATGTTTTACAAAATACTTTTCACTAAACACTGCAGAAGAGATGAAAGTAGAATGTAGGCAGCCGAAATGAAATTCCAGAGGAGTATGGTACAGAATAGAAGAGATCGAGGGAGAAATGAAGACATTCGATAGGAAGTGAATGTACAGAAGCTAAATGATAAGCTGCAGCAGAACAGAGTGAGATGGTATGGACATGTGCAAAGGAGGAATAATGAAAGAATAAAGTAGACCGTAAAACTACCGTAACATTGGAAAAAAACAGAATTATTACGTTGCACAGAAACAGCGTTTACCTGTGGAAATGGAGTTTTTCTCCCACCTATTAGAGCATCCGAATGCCACACAAGAAATAGGCGTCTTGATTTTTTAACATAATCGACGTACGATTAAATATTTGAAAGAAATAAAAAGAATCATGACACATCAGCTGACTTGCAAATGTCACGAGTGCCGTACAATAACAGACATGACTAGGCGATGAACAAGGAAGCAGTTTTCAGCACGAGTGCCGTACAATACCAGACATGACTAGGCGATGAACAAGGAAGCAGTTTCCAGCACGAGTGCCGTACAATACCAGACATGACTAGGCGATGAACAAGGAAGCAGTTTCCAGCACGAGTGCCGTACAATACCCGACATGACTAGGCGATGAACAAGGAAGCAGTTTCCAGCACGAGTGCCGTACAATACCAGACATGACTAGGCGATGAACAATGAAGCAGTTTCCAGCACGAGTGCCGTACAATAACAGACATGACTAGGCGATGTACAAGGAAGCAGTTTCCAGCACGAGTGCCGTACAATACCAGACATGACTAGGCGATGAACAAGGAAGCAGTTTTCAGCACGAGTGCCGTACAATACCAGACATGACTAGGAGATGAACAAGGAAGCAGTTTCCAGCACGAGTGCCGTACAATACCAGACATGACTAGGCGATGTACAAGGAAGCAGTTTCCAGCACGAGTCCTGTACAATACCAGACATGACTAGGCGATGAACAAGGAAGCAGTTTTCAGCACGAGTGCCGTACAATACCAGACATGACTAGGCGATGAACAAGGAAGCAGTTTCCAGCACGAGTGCCGTACAATACCAGACATGACTAGGCGATGAACAAGGAAGCAGTTTCCAGCACGAGTGCCGTACAATAACAGACATGACTAGGCGATGTACAAGGAAGCAGTTTCCAGCACGAGTGCCGTACAATACCAGACATGACTAGGCGATGAACAAGGAAGCAGTTTCCAGCACGAGTGCCGTACAATACCAGACATGACTAGGCGATGTACAAGGAAGCAGTTTCCAGCACGAGTGCCGTACAATACCAGACATGAGTAGGCGATGAACAAGGAAGCAGCTTTCAGCACGAGTGCCGTACAATACCAGACATGACTAGGCGATGAACAAGGAAGCAGTTTCCAACACGAGTGCCGTACAATAACAGACATGACTAGGCGATGTACAAGGAAGCAGTTTCCAGCACGAGTGCCGTACAATACCAGACATGACTAGGCGATGAACAAGGAAGCAGTTTCCAGCACGAGTGCCGTACAATACCAGACATGACTAGGCGATGAACAAGGAAGCAGTTTCCAGCACGAGTGCCGTACAATACCAGACATGACTAGGCGATGTACAAGGAAGCAGTTTCCAGCACGAGTGCCGTACAATACCAGACATGACTAGGCGATGTACAAGGAAGCAGTTTCCAGCACGAGTGCCGTACAATAACAGACATGACTAGGCGATGTACAAGGAAGTAGTTTCCAGCACGAGTGCCGTACAATACCAGACATGACTAGGCGATGTACAAGGAAGCAGTTTCCAGCACGAGTGCCGTACAATACCAGACATGAATAGGCGATGTACAAGGAAGCAGTTTCCAGCACGAGTGCCGTACAATACCAGACATGAGTAGGCGATGAACAAGGAAGCAGCTTTCAGCACGAGTGCCGTACAATACCAGACATGACTAGGCGATGAACAAGGAAGCAGTTTCCAACACGAGTGCCGTACAATAACAGACATGACTAGGCGATGTACAAGGAAGCAGTTTCCAGCACGAGTGCCGTACAATACCAGACATGACTAGGCGATGAACAAGGAAGCAGTTTCCAGCACGAGTGCCGTACAATACCAGACATGACTAGGCGATGAACAAGGAAGCAGTTTCCAGCACGAGTGCCGTACAATACCAGACATGACTAGGCGATGTACAAGGAAGCAGTTTCCAGCACGAGTGCCGTACAATACCAGACATGACTAGGCGATGTACAAGGAAGCAGTTTCCAGCACGAGTGCCGTACAATAACAGACATGACTAGGCGATGTACAAGGAAGTAGTTTCCAGCACGAGTGCCGTACAATACCAGACATGACTAGGCGATGTACAAGGAAGCAGTTTCCAGCACGAGTGCCGTACAATACCAGACATGAATAGGCGATGTACAAGGAAGCAGTTTCCAGCACGAGTGCCGTACAATACCAGACATGACTAGGCGATGAACAAGGAAGCAGTTTCCAGCACGAGTGCCGTACAATACCAGACATGACTAGGCGATGTACAAGGAAGCAGTTTCCAGCACGAGTGCCGTACAATACCAGACATGACTAGGCGATGTACAAGGAAGCAGTTTCCAGCACGAGTGCCGTACAATAACAGACATGACTAGGCGATGTACAAGGAAGCAGTTTCCAGCACGAGTGCCGTACAATACCAGACATGACTAGGCGATGTACAAGGAAGCAGTTTCCAGCACGAGTGCCGTACAATACCAGACATGACTAGGCGATGTACAAGGAAGCAGTTTCCAGCACGAGTGCCGTACAATACCAGACATGACTAGGCGATGTACAAGGAAGCAGTTTCCAGCACGAGTGCCGTACAATACCAGACATGACTAGGCGATGTACAAGGAAGCAGTTTCCAGCACGAGTGCCGTACAATACCAGACATGACTAGGCGATGTACAAGGAAGCAGTTTCCAGCACGAGTGCCGTACAATACCAGACATGACTAGGCGATGAACAAGGAAGCAGTTTCCAGCACGAGTGCCGTACAATACCAGACATGACTAGGCGATGTACAAGGAAGCAGTTTCCAGCACGAGTGCCGTACAATACCAGACATGAGTAGGCGATGAACAAGGAAGCAGCTTTCAGCACGAGTGCCGTACAATACCAGACATGACTAGGCGATGAACAAGGAAGCAGTTTCCAACACGAGTGCCGTACAATAACAGACATGACTAGGCGATGTACAAGGAAGCAGTTTCCAGCACGAGTGCCGTACAATACCAGACATGACTAGGCGATGTACAAGGAAGCAGTTTCCAGCACGAGTGCCGTACAATACCAGACATGACTAGGCGATGTACAAGGAAGCAGTTTCCAGCACGAGTGCCGTACAATACCAGACATGACTAGGCGATGTACAAGGAAGCAGTTTCCAGCACGAGTGCCGTACAATACCAGACATGACTAGGTGATGTACAAGGAAGCAGTTTCCAGCACGAGTGCCGTACAATACCAGACATGACTAGGCGATGAACAAGGAAGCAGTTTTCAGCAAGAGTTACCATGGAAGGAGTTGTTCCAGTTGTATCTCCAGTTCAATGAGAACAGGTCAAGTCTTGTAATAAGACATAAAGTACTAACACGATAAGGTACTTACCTCTTTGAAATCAAAAGATGCTGTTTCTGTTTTGATGCATGGAACAAACTCTGGTGTGGAGCATTCTTCAGTTTTAATATCCGCAGAAAGGTCAGTGTTTTCCTGAAAAGAAAAAGTTTGTTTCACAAATATATTCCTTTACAGAGGTGGAATTACAATTTACAAATGACATATAAATTTACAAATTTTTAAAAAGATGTACACTTTTCTGTCATTCCCATTTCCTTGAATTTCTTTCAAATACAATGCATCATGAAAGATCTAAATCAGTAGGCCTATTTACATACAGAATGGAAATTATTTTCTTTATGTTCTCATAATAAAATAATTACTAGACGTTTGTTTTATTAGGCGATGTCAGTAGACCTCTATATAAATAATTTCTCTCTGTAGAATAAACATGTAGAATAATGAAATTGAGAGGGAAAATTTGATGGTCAATGCAGTGCGTACAACTAAGGAGTTAAGAAAAGTATTAACACAGGGAAATCGCTGCTTATTTGATAAAGCAGATCTGATCAGAATTACTCTAAATTGAAGCGGTAATATTCAAATTTTGTAGATGATGGAGACATCACCATATTACAATGTACAGAAGTCGTAAAATTGGGAATCAAGAAAGCCTGGTATATTATTGATAATATTCTTGTCTAATAAATACAAACATGGCAACATTATTAGAAAAATCGATCATTTTCCCCATTTATTATCTCTTGGCAACCCTGATCAATTATTTATCCCATACTGTTTCATCTTTCCTCTGGTGGTTGTGAAACTCCTGTTTCTTCCAACTATTCCAAGTACAGTGAAACCCCTCACTTCGGACACCCCCATACCGCGACACAACTTTTGATTGGACACATTGAATGCACCGTTAAATTCCCTACACATTTGCACATTAAAAAGCATTTGTACATTGGACACCCCTCCACTCTAAACATTGAACAGCCCTTAAATGATAGTTTGGACAGTGCAATAGAAGCAAAAGAGCGGGATTTCCCTTTGCTTCCTGCTTAAGAAGATTTGAGTAACAAGTGCAGCATTGAGATGATTTCAAGGAAGTGTTCGGAAGACATGTGCAAGAAAGTGGGTACAGTAAGTTCAAGGTTAGTGATGAAATCGGTAAATTTCCAGAACAGTATAGTCAAGGTCTGCCGCAGTGTTTGCTACTTTACTGTATTGCACAGAAATGCTTCGGAAGTAGAAGTAGTGTACACTTCAATATGAGTAAAAGCAAGTTTGTTGAATTAACCATTGAGGAGAAAAAACACGTTCATGACCATCTCTCCAAGGAGAAAGCTACAGGGAACTGGCTGAAGTGTATGGCATTTCGAAATCTACTGAAACTAACATAAATAACTACAGAATTGCGATTATACAAGCCTGGGAAATAACTATACTGTCCTAGCAAAAGGAGTTTGTCGAACCCCTCACGAACTTCATCATAAAGTGCTGGAAATTTTCGCTGCTGTAAAATTAAGAAGACTCCTGTCAGTGGTGCTCTACTTTAGGAAAAGACACCATGTATATTGGACACCCCACTACATTGGACGCATTTTCAACGACCCATAGATGTCTAACTTAGAGAGCCTTCGCTGTATTATGCATTTCTTATGATGCCAGAAAGCCTTCTACTTCTGAAAAATATCACTCACCTGCCACATAATTTCAAATTATTGTTAATCATATGGCACCGTCTGGCACTGATATAACACCACTATATTTAAGTATTTACAACTGAATAACACAAGTAATGCAGAGTCGTCATTTGGTGGTAACTCGTAATTTCCTGACGCAATTATTTCAATTCATGCCAACTTTTGCAGTGTAAATGCACTGTATCAAGCACATTATGGAAAAAAATATTATTAGATTACTTCTGAGGTAGTGACATACTTGGAGTAAATTTAAGCCAATATCACAATTATACTACGTATGAAGAAGCGTGCGTCGGATGGTTCTCTATACAACAAACCTATGTTGAAGTCCAGGGCTATATCTCTGAATTACCATACACAATATTTTCCTTAACACACAATACTATACTGTATCTCAATATACATATAACTACAATATTTTAATTAGTTAATTCTTATTTCTTTTGCATAAATAAATGGGATTGAATTTAGTGAGAGAAAGTAACACTGTGCTGAACTGGTAAACAATCTATCAGCTACTCAAAAACAATTGCTTATGACCCAGAGGAAAATCAAAAACATATCACAACTTTTACTCCCACTCGTTATTTCAACATCGTAAGACTCATCAGAAAGTATAAAGGAAACTTGATGTTTTATGTGACCGTTAGTTTCACGATCATGACCCATCTTCGCTATCAAAACTGTTGTAGAAGACAATTGAGATGATGGAATTCTCTGATGAATGCCAACCATTGCTCTTGTTAAGGAAGCTATTTTAGGGTAAATTTTAGTAGACAGCAAAATCCTTACCAGCAACAATATTATCACAAGGATTGTAATAGATACCTGTGTTTTAGACTACTCATTATTTAATTTACACTAATATGTATTAGTTTCCTCATTACTTAAGTTATTTTATTGAATTTTGTAACATAAGCTAGTACAATATGACGTCTAGTGTTTAGTTACAAGTTTTGTTGAGTGAAGTTGTTGTTTGAGTCTTCAGTCTACTGACTGGTTTGCTGCAGATCTCCATGCCTCCCTGTCCTGTGCTAATAATTTCATCTCTACCACACCCAACATCCAAAGCAATCTTTGTAACATATTCTAACCTTGCTTTACCCCTTCAATTCTTATCCTCGACACTTCCTTCCATAACTAACTTTACTATATCTGGGTGTCTTAGTATGTGTCCTACCAACCTATCTCTTCACTTCATTAGTAGTTGCCAGAACCATCTCTCCTCTCCCAATCCTTGTAATACCTCACCAATTATAACCCTACTAGCAGTAGTGCCCTGCTTCGCCTGGTAGATTTACTTGTTTTATGGATGTTAATGAATACTACTACAGAACTGGCACATGATACTTAAACTAAAAGAAAAACATTTTAAAAATATAACTTTTTGTGGTGGTGATAGTGGGGGTGATATGTAGTACAGTATAATGGACATAACATTCAGGTCATTTTCCCGTATTGATAATGATAATAATGAATAGGGAAACGACTATTTATTAACTACACTACTGACACATGTAATTTACAAACGAATTGAAAAATATGATTAGAATGAGGAGTATGTCAAACAGCAAACACTGCCTAGGGACTATATCTCATTGGCTGTTAGAAACGTAGAGATCAATAGTGTCGTCTTTTGTCGCATAGAGCCTTAGAAAAATTCTCTATAAGACTACGGAAACATTTTCTTAGATTTGTCACTTTCAATCATTGGGAAACGGCAACATCGCCGGGGTAGAAAAAGACGAAGCTAATTGCAGGATATAGGATAGCGAGTGAGAGGCAAATACCACATTTAATTCCATACTGTCATTTAAGGCAGAGACGCACTATAGTGAAAGAGCTTATGACGTACTGCTCGGGTCCCAACTGCACGGACCTGAGAGGATCGTACCGGTTAATCACTCACTCTTTCGGAACACCACAGTGGTTTGAGCAACGGCCCAGTATGAACATCAGCATAGTCAGCAATGCCAGATAAGACGGCGGGCTCAGGACAACCTTCTCAAGTCACCTCGCGATGAATCGGCAAGCCATTCTCACAACTGCCCCCCTCCCCCCAGGGTCTCACAACTTGTGGGAAGTGGGTTGGTGACCACGGGACCCCAGCTGAGTCCGACATTGCTTCTACTTACAGATGCCGGGCTCCTTTCAGTTCTCTTTCCTGTCGGCCTCCCTTGGTCAACTTTTGTTCTCTTCCGACCCCGACGGTTTCAGGGTATCCGAGGCCAAGGGACTCTTTCACCCTCCCGCTTTAATTGGCCCTTGTCTCATATTTCCTGATACCCTCATTCTTCGAGGGGTCACCTTTTTTTTCCTTTCATAATATCTCCTGTCTTCTGTTCAAGGCTCTCAAGGAGGCAAGGTGTGTGTAGCCCCGCCACTTCTGGTACACCCTATATAGTGCTACACCCTTAAGGGCTCTTGGCTAGTGAGTACGGGAGCTGGCAACCCCGAGGGATTCCTGAGCTGGGTCCGGTTTTACCCCTTTTTTCCATCGCCTTTGGGGCGGACCCTCTCCTCTTTCCCCTTCCTATCTGCCTTTCGTGGCTCTCCTTCCTTCCAAGTCCCACAATTCTCATTTATCCAGGGTTGAGGGCATTTCCTTTCCTCCTGGCTTTTGTTTCCCTTATAACTTTCTTTTGTCCTTATCTTCTTCTAGCCCGTAAGTTTTGTACTTAGTTTTAGTTGTAGTTTCAATCTCACGATCCGCCAAACCATTAGGGGTCGCTAACCACGATGTTAGGCCCCTTAAAACAACAATTATCATCATACAACTGGCATTGTGCAATTAAGTTATTGTGGTATTTAAAACTTCCTGTTAAGCCTCTCACACTTTTGTGTTACATAAATGATTTGTAGGCAGAAACCTTCCCTGCAATCCACACAACAACTCACCCAAGTTTCTTCGCAATCGGATTAATTGTATATGAACGCATAGGGGACATACATACACTACCCCTATTGAGCATACTTTATGTGGTGAGATGACGACTGCTACTAAACTGGTTCATCAAACTTAGAAACTAAAAGGAGGACATATTTAAAAATCACAGGCGGGGAAGAGTGTGGTGTTGCTTAACTTCTGACACGATTGGTTCAAGGGCCTTAAAACGTGATTTTCAGGTCCCGCACAGTTTCACCTAAGTACTCGTTGGGTTCCAAGAGGTAAGTATACAAAATTTGGTGTAGATCGGTGAAACGGTGTAGATTTGTGCCAAAGGGCCTAAATGCAAGGAATAGAGTTGTATGTCCGAAATTTCAAGTAGTGAGTGATATTCGTTGGGTTCCAATGGGTAAGTATTCACAATTTGGTTCAGATCGCTGAAATGGTGTAGATTGTTGTCAAAAGGCCTAAATGCAGGGAATGGAGTGGTCTGTCCGAAATTTCAAGCAGACAGTGTTACTCTTCGGGTTCCAAAGGGTAAGTATGTAAAATGTGGTTCAGATCGGTGAAACGGTGCAGATTTGTGACAAAGGGCCTGAATACAGGGAAGGGGTTGGTGTGTCCGAAATTTCAAGCTGACAGTGTTATTCGTCAGGTTCCAAAGGGTAAGTATGTAAAATATGATTCAGATGGGTGAAACGATGTAGATTTTTGCCAAAGGGCCTAAACGCAGGGAATGGGGTTGGTTTGTCCAAAATTTGAAGCGGACAGTGTTACCCGCAGGGTTCCAAAGGGTAAGTATACAAATTTCGGTTCAGATCGGTGAAACGGGGTAGATTTTTGCCAAAGGGCCTAAATGCAGGAAATGGTGTGGTCTGTTCGAAATTTTAAGTAGACACTGTTACTCGTCGGGTTCTAAACTGTAAGTATACAAATTTTGGTTCAGATCGGCGAAACGGTGTAGATTTTTGACAAAGGGCCTAAATGCAGGGAATGGAGTGGTCGGTCCTAAATTTAACGTTGACAGGGTACCCCCATGGTTCCGAAGGGTAAGTATACAAATTTTGGTTCAGATCGGTAAAACGGTGTAGATTTTTGACAAAGGGCCTAAATGCAGGGGATGGAGTGGTCTGTCCGAAATTTAAAGTGGACAGTGTTACTCGTCGAGTTCCAAAGGGTAACTATACACATTTTCGTTCAGAACGGTGTAGATTTTTGACAAAAGGGCCTAAATGCAGAGAATGGAGTGGTCTGTCCGAAATTTAGTGTAGACGGGGTTACCCGCAGGGTTCCAAAGGGTAAGTGTAGAAATTTTGGTTCAGATCGGTGAAACGGTGTAGATTTGTATAAATAACAGACAGACAAACAAACAGACAGACACACAAACATTGAGCTTTATATATATATATATAGATCTACACATTTGATCTTAATCATTCTCCAGTACCACCACAATTGAAATGTTTCAATTCTCCTCCAACAGTCCAAGTTTCACTAGCATAGAGTGCCACGCTCCAGACAAATGCTTTCAATAATGACTTCCTAATACCTAAATCTATATTTGCCGTCAAGAGATTCCTTTTCTGTAGAAATGCTTTCCTTGACTGTATTATAATATTTAAACAGTTTTTAGTTTCAAGTCTTAATTAATTAATAAGCTAAACATCGTATGTTTAAGATGGTATTTATAAACTTGAATTGTTATTAAATACATATATACGCTTTGACGAGAATCTATATTTAAGAATTAACTGATACAAGTCGCCAGAATAGGATTGACAGTTCTCGCCTCGCCATGTGGTCTGAGAACGAGGTTGCCAAACTGTACAAGCCAGAGATACAGCTGACCAGGCACTGAAGAACGTGGGCTGTAATATTGCAACGCAGAGTATTATGACATCAACTATGCGAACATGGATTGGTCAAGAGGCAAAGGGGTGATAACTGACGTGGAATTTCCGGCGAAATGTCAATCCTATTCTGGCAGCTCACAGAGTATAATTACTTTCTCTCGGACTGTAGCCAAGAACCAAATGGTTGACCATGTTCTCCCGCAACCTCAACCCCAAGTAAATCGTCTCACATGAAACTGCTTGGAGACTATCATAACGTGACGTCATGCACTGCACTGTCTCAAACTAAGAAAAAAAGGTCAACTTGTTTGTTAAGTCATGTAGTCTCCCATAGACAGAGTTCTTGGGAAAATTTCCCTGTCAGACCAACGTGACTAAAACCATGTGTTAGGTAACCATGACAACCATCATGGCCGCCGAAGTTAGGATGGCAATCTGTTCTGTTTATATAGTGAGCCAAATGAAAACAAAATTTATTCTTTGGATTTATGGAGGAAATCTAGGCGAATTTCACAACTCACAGGTTGGAAACCCTGATTATCGCAGATAGTTGTAACATAGTCACTAGGAAGCCCATGTTTCTTGCAAAGTCAGTCAAACAGAACGTCAATACATCCGGGGAATTTTGGGAAAATCTGGGCAATTTTCCCCACTCACAGATTGGCAAACCTGTTGATCCATGACGGCCATTGCTAGGTCACCATGTCAACGTGATATATACATAGTGAAACAGCAAGAAAATTCAAATCTAGTACATGCTACTGAGATAGCCTGCACGGATTGTGACAGGTTTACCGACACTTGAATGCCAGTTTACAATGATTTCATTATTGGTACTCAGGAAACAAACAAATTAGCAAGCATTTCACTATGACTACACTTGCTTAATGATGATGATGATGATAATTGTTGTTTTAAGGTGCCGAACATCTGACTAATTGGCCCCTAAAACTTGCTTAATGTAAACCTACCACATTGTGACTAGCATTTAATATAGGCAAAATGAAAATACCCCCACTCATACCATGGGGATCTGAACTCAGCAAGTATTGACCATAAAATGGCGAAAAGAAGGAAATAAAAGGTCCAGTACGAATGAGAAGAACAAATTAAAGTCTCAAATGGGCCTCGTTGGCTTTAACCCACGACCTACAAGTTGTGAGCCTCTAGGAGAGATAATCTTTGAATTCTATTAATAACCCTTAAAGAGAGAGACAGTTAGATTAATAGGCTAAAACTAATTCCACAGGCTGCAGTAGACCACTTGGCAATATGTAGGCTCATCCAATACATCGAGGGTTTACAAATGACTTACAAAAGGCATGAATTTTCAAGGCGTAAGCTCATTGGTCAGAGCAACAGAGTACGAAGCCAGCAGTCGCTAGTTCATGTCCGGCATGGGTCAGATATTTTATCACTGCACCTTTCATCAAAAGGTCGGTGCTATCTGTACAATACACAACCAACATTTGTCATCAATACAGTTGTGAAAATACAATTCTGGAATCCCTAAATACCATTTGGTGATAAGATGAACAGAACATGCATTTTAAAGAGGCAAGGAGCATTAATTAACTCTTTTCACATCTGAAGATGCTGATTCTACTTTGATGCAAGGGACAATCTCCGGTGTAGGACATTCTGCTTTATTGGATGGAACAAGCTGCGATGTGGGACATGATTGAATCTTAATATCCCTGCTAGGATGAGCATCAACCTGCAGAGAAATGACTTGTTTCACAAATATGTTTCTTTGCATAGGTCGAATTATACCTTACATATGATTTGCACAATTTACGCTACGGGAATCTGAGAACAAGATAACATTTATCAAGTTTCCATTTCCTTTCATTCCTTCGAAACACAATACAACGTAGGCGGCCTAGATCAGTAGGCCTATTTACGCACTTAATTGCAGTTATTTTTTATATTATCACAAAGTGACATGCCAGATTTGTGAGGTCTATTTTATAGTGTTCAGTTGATCTTGATATAACCAACCCTAGTTATAAATGATAGAACATGAAGTATTCACAATAAGGGAAGTGTGAGAGATGATTTGATAGCTAAGGGGGTTCATAAAAACAAGACATTAAGATAAGTAAGAAAGAGTAACAATGCCTCCTATGTGGGAAAGTAATGGGTGCAGCAGATTTGCTAAAAAAATCCCCTTAATGAAAATAGTTACACCAAAGTTTGCAGAATATGGAGATTAGAGCTAGAATATTACTAAATAGTGAACTGAGGATGCCAGGTAAATTACTGATATTAATCAATGTTACCTGGGGAATATGGAATAGTAAAGTAACAAAAGTTAAACAAAATGAAAATACAAGTCAGATGATATCCTAATCAATAAATCTACCTTGAAGTGTAGGACAGCTTCTCCGTATCACTCTGAACAAGACTGTGCCGCCATTCCTCAAGGAAACCTCACACATCCTAATTCAAAGTATGCCCACAACAGTGTTGTTTATTTTTCACAACTAGGTATAATGAAGGAGTGTTGAGTCCATACCATTCACGTAGGTTCCTTAGCCAGAATATTCTCCTCCTTCTTAGGCCTCTCTTACCTTAAATGTTTCCTTCAATAGTGATCTGAGGAGGAGTATATTAATCATTACGAATCATATGACCAAAGTATTGAAGCTTGGACTTTTGATGGTATGTAAGACCTCCAAGTCTTTGTGCAGGCATTCGAGCACTTCGGTGTTACGTACTTTATCGATCCATGATATTCTGAGCATGAGTCTGTAGCACCACAACTCAAAGGCTTGAAGTTTTTTACTGGTGTTTCCGTGAGGGTCCAAGCTTCAGCTCCATATATCAGGATAGAGAAAATGTAACATCGAAGTAAACGGAGATGAAGAGCGATATTAAAGACTCTGTTGCACAGTAGTTTATTCATTTTTTTAAATGCAGCTCTTGCCTGTTCAATAAGGGATAATTTCAATAGCATTATTCCAATTATGATCAAGTATGTATCCAAGGTATCTTAGATGCTGAACTTGTTCCATTTTCATCCCAGCTCAACATTATAATGCAAAGAATATGGCCGTCGCTGAACGACAGCTGCAGCAAGCTATTCGGAGAGTAGATCGCTGGACGTCAGATCGTAGCTTTCGGTTTTCAACCGCTAAGACTTCGGTTATCCTTTTCTGCCGAAAGCGCACTCTCCATCCCGATCCTGCACTTTATCTAGGTAGAGCAGCTTTGCCTGTTGATACTATGTACAGATTCCTTGGGCTCCTTTTCGATCAGAAGTTAACATGGGAGCCACACGTGCGGTGTTTGAAAACTGCCTGCGCAAATAAGGTTAACATGTTGAGATTTCTTAGCGGCACATCGTGGGGGGCGGACCGCACGGTGCTCCTACGTTTTTATAGGGCACTGATTTTGTCTCGACTCGATTATGGCAGTGTTTCATATGGTTCGGCCCGCAAGTCTGTACTTGGTAAACTGGATAGCGTCCACCACGGTGGGGTGAGGCTGGCAACTGGAGCTCTTCGGACAAGCCCAGTCGTCAGCTTGCTCACTGAGGCTGGTGTACCTCCTTTACACCCGAGGCACCAACAAGTGCCGCTGACCTATGCCACTTCATCCAAGTTACCCATGTTTGTTACATAATGTGAATCGCCGGCTGTATGGTACGCTCGTTCAAGCTACTCGGCCAGCAGGGATTCGCTTGGATGACGCCTATCGGCAGTTCCGTATTCCTTGTGTCTCCTGTATCGTCCGAGTACCTAGCAAGGCCCCTCCGTGGATGGTTTCTCGACCTGATATCATCCTCGATCTGCACACCGGTCCTAAGTCAGACTACTCTGTCCATCGGAGGCTGTACCGGTCCGGGTGGGCCGGTATCCAGGACCAGGGCTTCTATTCACGAACGGTTCGAGGGTCAACGAGAAAGTAGGCTGTGCATTTGTGTTTGAGGATCGTCGGTTTCTCATTTCACTTCCAGAGGCATGTGGCATGTACACTGCGGAGCTCTATGCCATCTTAGAGGCTCTGCGGTACACGTTATCGGACGATCACCAGCACTTTCTTGTGGGTACGGAATCTCTTAGTGCGCTGCAAGTGATTGATGTGTGTTTCCCGAAGCACCCACTGGTCCAGATTATGCACGACCTGTTAGTGCGTGTAACGCTGGAACCGGGGTGACCTTTGTGTGGCTTCCCAGCCACATTGGTATTGCGGGATACGCTGGTCCAGATTATGCACGACCAGCTAGTCAGTACGTGTAAGCTGGAACCGGGGTGACCTTTATGTGGCTTCCCAGCCACATTGGTATTGCGGGATACGAGCTTGCGGATCAGGCGGCGAGAGAGGCAGTCGCACTGCCCTCGATACCGTATAAAGTCCCTGCTAGTGATGTATGCTCTCAGTTGCGACATTCGATCCTGCCGCATTGGAAGGAAGTGTGGCGTACCATGCCTCTGCCCAGCAACCTGAGAGGCATCAAGGAGACAACGAAGGTGTGGAAATCTTCCTCCCGATCTATCCGGTAGGAGGCTGTGGTACTCTATCGACTCCAGATCGGCCATAGGATTGCTATGCACTCCCACTTGCTAAAGAGACAAGACCCCCATGTGTGACACCCTAAAATCGAAGGAATTAGGAAAGTATAGATAAGGGTGGGAATATTAAGGCACCTTATTTCCACTGAAGTTACACTAGAATAGACCAAGGGAAGTCGAAAGGAAAGATGTAAGAGAAGATCCTGGCGAAAGAAAGTAAAACCAATGTCCAGCCTAGCAGTGATCACGTATGTCTACTACTAGCTGTGAACCCCTGAGGAGTTAGACTATATATTCTATGTATTTACTGGAGGCATTCTTGGTGAGGGTAAAAGTAAGGTTGTATTCTACAGAATAGACCGACCCTCAGGCTCCTTCAATATATCAAGAATTGACAAACATCTGCCTCAGGAGTGAGCCGTTTGTGGTGTTATTGGTTAGCACATGTCTGCGAAACATAAGGTATTCTGGTTCAAGCAAAGATGGTGGTCTTGTTAACAATAAGATGATTTGATCACGTAGATAGTAAATCATTACATATATCATAACTGACGGCGAAATAAGGAACTAACCAGCTGGAGCTTGAATTCCAGTGATAGGGTCCAATAACCTAGATGTCAGGCCCCTTAGAACAACAATCATCATCATCATGTAGAATTTGAGTGACAGTCCTCCCCAAACCCCCAGTTGTCTTTAAGCTTTACGATAAACAAACAGAAGCAGATTTCGGTTTCACATATCGACAGCGCATTATCGAGTATTAATTGTGCCCTTAAAGTGCCTTCACCTACAATAGCATCTTCCCCCGGTGGTTGAGTGGTTATCGTGCCTTACTACCAACCCAAGCTTGCAGGCTCGCTCCAGGTCGTGGTAAGTGATTTTCTTTAAAAGGCGACAAAAATCACGGCATGCATGTTAAGAAACCCATTTGAAATCAGTAGGCCGTGTTCATAGTGGCAAAATTAATCTCTGGATTTTCCGCCAACACAAAGTTCCTCCTTTCTCTACTAGAAAGCGCTGTAGTGTCAAGGAGCTTGGATAACTAACCTCCTTGACTTTCATAGCGCCACCAGGAACCACCAAATTCGACATGCAAGCTGCCCTCTGGGCATCCAATATCAAAGCTAGCACCCGGCACCCGAGGACATACGATATTATACCTACAATAGGGCCTAAGGATACCTGCAATAACATTACCTAGCTATTGTTAACATAGCATGTGATCTACAACAGGGCCCAGGGATAGCAGTGTGCACCTGAGTTGTCAATAGTTACTGTTAACTGCTGAAATAAAACCCGTCACCAAGTATCAAAAACTTCAAACCTAAGTTTAACAATAAAATTGAACATATTATTAGGAGAGGAAATGCAAAACTTAATATCACCTGTATCTGATATTCCTCTTTGATAGCCACACTGTTATCTTCAAACATATCTCCAGCCTGAACCAGCAGGTTATCAGCTGGTAACTGCTCGCTTGACTCGTGGGAAGTGATACACAAGTACGTATCAACATAAAAGTATAAACAGAATATGACCTCTATCTAAACAGAACTGAGCAAGATGGCGAGCGCTGTGAATGTACGGAAAGTGAATCGAAAATTCATAGTTCTTTGTGTAGGAAGTGTAGAAAAATCCACCAGAATGGTGTCATCTGCGGGAACTGTGACCCCCGAGGAAAGAATACCGGCAAATGATGACAAGATCGTCTCCTAGGGTTGTCGAAGTGAATAACGTGCAGGGCCTGGTGTTTATATGAGTAGTGAGTGCAAAACATTGAATAAGGAGATCGAAAGTCGGGACGAGGTCCTTAGGCTGTTCAAATTGGAGTTCGACAATGTAATGGCAGAGTTAGAGCATGTGAAACAGGAAAACAGATTCATGTGTGAAATAATAGCAAAATATGAATCGTCAAATTTAAATGTCAGTTCAGTTCTTGACGAGCAGAGGGCAGAATCGGATGGGTGCATTCAGGAAGGATCCAACGAAATAGGTGAACGGCTACAAGCGCCGGAGAGTGTAGTTCAGGTTCCTGCGGATAGCGGCGTCAACCATCTGACTGAGCGGGTAATCGGACGTAATCGGCAGGCAGAGAACATGAACGAACAGCCGAAGATGGTTGATTGAGCTGGTTATGCGGTTGTATCATACGACCATTGGGGGGGGGGGGGGGCAGAAGAGGGACCTGTATCGATCATTGTTGGAGACTCGATAATCAGGTGGCTTCGAGTAGAAAGAGCTGGCGTAATGTGTTTCCCCGGAATACGTACGGGGCAGATCAGAAAGCAGGTGGAATCCATGGACGGAGAAAGTAATGTAGCCTTGATGGTCATTCATGTAGGGCAAACAA
This sequence comes from Meconema thalassinum, assembly GCA_946902985.2. Lineage (NCBI taxonomy): Eukaryota > Metazoa > Arthropoda > Insecta > Orthoptera > Tettigoniidae > Meconema > Meconema thalassinum. Next base: position 449,849,725 of record OX336394.1, on the reverse strand, counting down.
TGTTAGAAGCAATGGTACTCCAGACACAATTGGAAATGACATGGAAAATCTGATCAGGACATGTAGGAGGAAATATCCTAAAACGTCCATTGTTGTAAGCGGCATACTGCATAGAAGGCTTTCGATAGGGACTATCATGGTATTCTAGGTATATACATGATATATTGATGGAGTGAATGGGGTACTTGACTGGGTGTGTGGAGAAAAGGGGGCGATATTTGTAAATTCAGGGGTATGGGTTCAAGACTGTAACTTGGGCTGGGATGGCCTACATTTAAATAGAATGGGCTCTGTGAAATTAGGGCAACTCTTTGAAAGAATAGTCAAGAGCTTGCCAAAAAGCAGAGAAGTTATGCAAGAGGTGAACAATCTCAATTTTGTGAAGAACATAAAGGAGGTTTGAAATGCCTTCTGGTAAACTGTCGTAGTGTAGTCAGAAAGGGCATAATATTTGGGACCATGGAGGAAATATATAATCCAGATGTTATCATCGGTGTAGAGTCATGGCTGGTTAATGTTGTGGAAGGAGAGGCATTTCCTATGGATTGTAGGGTATAAAAGAGGGACAGGGGAAGCATGGGAGGTGGGGGTATTTATATTAGTTAAGGATATATTTAGGAGTCGCCAAGTTTTTACAGATGAGGAGAATGAGATTACGGGGGTTAGTGTTGGTTTTATAGATATGGTAGGCATTTTGGGTGTATATAGAGCAGGAAGATCGGGAAAGGGATGTAAATTTAGGAACAACTTTAGTAAATTATGCTATGGAGGCCGACAGGGCAGGAAGAAATATAATTGTTGGGGGTAATTTTTATAAGCCAGGAGTGAAGTGGGAGGTAGGGCTGACTCTCAAGAACATTATCCATTGCTGGCCAACCAAATCATATGGGAGGGGGGCTTTGTTCAAGTTATCGAGGGATGCACTAGGGGGAACAGCTTATTGGATGTGTTTTTGATAAAGCCTGAAGATATTTGGGTCAAATCAGAGATCATTGAAGGGGTATGTGACCACAAGGCTGTTGTAGTAGAGGTAAAGTTGAGCTTTGAGAGGCAGGGCAAGAAGGAGACAAGATTGGTGAAACAGTACTACAAAGCTAATAACGAAAAGATTGGTAGTTACTTAGCTGTAAATTTCAATCAATGGACAGAGGGCGGACTAAATTTAGATAGACTGTGGGCTGGTGTGAAAACAATAATTCTGGATTGTGAGAAATTACATGTGCCATTTAAAAAAGTAGGGGCGACTACTGATCCACTTTATTACAATAAGGAGGTAAGAAGATTAAGTAAGAAATGTAGATTAGAAATCAATAAGATTAGGAAGGGGATAGGCCACCGAATAGAATTAAATAGGTTAAGGAGGGAACTGGACAGAGCTAAGATAGTAGCTAAGACACATTTTATGGGTAGGCTAGTTGGAGGGGGGATGATATTCAAGGAACGGTGGAGGAATATATATGTCTATTTCAGGAGAGTAAGAGGAGTTCAAGGCCACATACCTGATATCGAGGGAGAAGATGGGGAGAAGGCTGAGGCATTTAATCAGGTGTATGGTAAAGTGGTAGGAATTAAGGGGAGGGAAATGTGGATCAGGGAGTAGAGCAGGGTATTGAGGAAAAGAAATTAAGTTATGTAAATAAAGATATCTATAATGCAATACGGGAATTAGGGTCAAGAAAAGCAGCCGGGGAAGATGGGATAAATGGGGAATTGTTAAAGGTTATGGAATGAAACAATGTGCCTTATTTAAGATTTCTGTTTGATTTTTGTCTAAATAATGGGGTAGTGCCGGAGGACTAGAAACAGGCGTTGGTAGTTCCGGTATATAAAGGAAGAGGAGAAAGAGGGGATAGTGATAGTTACAGACCTGCCAGCTTAACATGTATTATATGCAAAATTTTTGAGGGAATTATGAATGATTACATAAGGGGATACTTAGGAAATAGTAGGTGGTTGGCAAATAAACAGCATGGTTTCAGAGAGGGATTTTCGTGTGAATCGCAGCTAGCAGGCTTTCAGCAGGAAATCAGTGAGACCTTGGTTAATAGAGGTCAAGTTGACTGCATTGCAGTTGACCTATCAAAGGCTTTTGATAGGGTCAATCATGGTATTCTATTAAGGATAAAGGAGGCTATAGAATTGGACAGGAGAGTAGTACAATGGGCGAGTTCGTTTTTGGAGGGAGACGTCAAATGGCAAGGGTTGGTGGGTCAGTGTCAGAACAGTCTAGGGTGGGGAGAGGGTACCTCAGGGGAGTAAATTGGGTCCTTTACTATTTCTCATTTACATAAACGACATAGGAGTTAAAATGTCATCCCAGATAAGATTACTTGCTGATGATATAGTAGTCTACAGGAGGATAAATCACCAGGATGAGTGCAGCATATCGCAGAGGGACTTGACGGCAATACAAAGCGGATAAAATTGATATGATTATAAATTCAAAGAAATGTCAGGCTGTGAGATTTGTCAATAAAAGAAATCACATTGTCTTTGAATATTCAGTAGGTGAAAATAGAGTTATATTTGGGGCGACTGTAGGTATTTAGGAGTAACGGGAGGGTGGGGGTGGGAAATTGCACTGGGGTAAGCATATGGGAGAAATAGTGAAGAAAGCTTACAAGTCGCTACATATGGTTATGCAAGTGTTTAAAGAATCTGGCAGAAAGATTAGGGAAACGGCATACATGTCCCTTCTCCGTCCACTACTGAAATATGCTGGTGGAGTGTGGGATCCTTACCAAATGCACCTAATGAATGAATTGGAAGGACTTTAAAGGAAGGCCACCAGGTATGTAATGGAGGACCACTGGTTGACAAGTAGTGTGAGTGGAATGATTCAGGATTTGGGTTGGGAAAGTCTCGCTCGTAGACGTTCAAGAGCAAGACTAGGGTGTATGTTCTTAGCTTACAAAGGGGAAATTGCATGGGAAGGCATTCATGGGAGATTAGGAAAGAAAGGGTCATATATAGGCAGATATGGTCATTCTTGTAAATTAAAATTAAGGCAGTGGAATAGTAACTGGGGCAAATATTCGTTCACTGAGAGGGGCGAAGTAGAATGGGACAGTTTGCCAGGGGGCATTTTCAGTCCTTTGCCTTCTGATGTTGGTAAATTCAAGGAGTTGGTGAGAAAGCACCAGATCAGGAGACAGTGATGTACGGTGCATAAGTTGAAGCATGGAAGATAGTGTAAATGATTAGTATTTTATGTTTATTTCTATTATTAGAATAATTATTATTATGATTACCGGTATCTAACTAACACTTATTTTCTAAACTTTTTGTGGTTGTATGAATGAATTGTTTTGTGCACTGTAGTTATTGTAATTTGCCACCATGAACAGTGTCCACATTTAAAAACAAATTATGTATGTATTAGGCTGTGTCCCAATAGTACAATTCCAGCCGTAGTGAACTAGATAGTCGACTACTTTACCGGATTTGACGTCAGAAGTCGAGATCCAATACTGCTTAGCACATAGCAATCAAGTCTGTAGTAGCTAGTGAACGAAAGTGCTTGCTAGATTGGCCGACTTGTCGACTTGTACAAGAAAGTTATAGAAATTGTAGCTTATCGGAATTGTAGGTTATGTAAATTGTAGGTTGTCATTGACTTTAATCCAGTTTATGCTCGGCCTATATTCTGTGCCTAATTCAACGCTTCAAACCACAACCCACCAGGGAAGCATAATATCTTGTTCTGTTGTGATAATTTTTTTCACGCGAATATGTTGTTTGGTTCTGTGGTAATAAAGACAACTCAGTTCATGGTCTCCAGCGCACAATAAGGGCCTCGACTCAAATTGTCAATTTGCCGCTGCCTTATTATCATGATTGCCCTTCTTCTTTTCCTCCTGAACTGTATTCTCTTAATCAGCCAAACACAAACCATAATTAGGGCTCGGCTAAAAAGTTATCTTCTTGGCGCATTCATGAACGTATCATTCAGGTATTGTTTATTTAAAACGGCTGATGAAAGCGCAAAGAGCTTACAAGGAGCAGCAGATCACCGCCATCTTGAGTGTTGGTTGTGTTGGTACCAGCATGTAAGTCCAGTGCGTTTCAGAACACAAGTCTATGAAGGAGGCTGTGATCAAGCAGACATGTCACAAATCTCCGTAGTGCATAGCACATATCACATAGTAGCTAGCGGCTAGTCAATAGCAGACAACTTGAGTATTGGGACACAGTCTAATAATTAGCCTACTGCTTGGGAGCAACTATTAAGTTAAAGTACCATTTAACTTAACAGTACCTTATAAACTTGCTAAATACAAAAAAGTTTTCATTTGGACATCAAAAATGTATTGTATACATGTAATTGATCAAATGGATACATAAAAATCTAATCTAATCTAATCTAAGATTGCAATGTTACACAATAGGTGGAAATAAAATACACTTACAATGTCAGCCAGGTCATCTGTTTGTGTCCACCCTTCCGGCTCACTTTTGATCATTGATTGTTCCTCCATTATGTTTAGGAAACTAGAATACAAAAATTCACTTAGAATACATTAAATACGTCTTATTCAGTCATCCTGGTACTCCGAATATACCCCGCAAGTTGTGCAGTGGTACGTTTTTCCTGACAACAGTAAATCCTACTCGATCATTACGCTCGACTTACGGGTTAGAGAATAACGTCTAGTAAATTCTAGTACCATTGAGGAATTATTGAGCATTATTAACATCCCAGCGGCTAGTTCGTGTTATACAACAGTGAAAATGACCAACTCGAATGCGTCTATCATGTGTTCGGTTCCTTTAAGTTATTTCCAAATACACATAAACCTGAACAATGTTGGGGCGAGGCGGGAATAATCGGATTGTCAGAAGCAGACTAGTTGGACGCTCTTTTACATATCACACAAATCCACACGACTGAATTAGGTTCCGTGTACGTTAACTGAACTTACCTCACGCTTATTCGGAAATCAGGACTTTCTGTATTAATGTCTTTAATCAACCACACATTGCCCAGTTCAAATGAAAACTCTTAGATTCTCCTCATTGAACGAAAGTGAGAGCAGGATGTATTTATCTTCACAAATCTAACATCGGTAGAACTTGCATAATATCATCATAAAGCTGTACCTTCGTATCGTCGATAGTTAAAATTTTAAACTGAGAATCACGGAGAGAATAGCCTACTTTCGCAGCATGACTTGCCACCATTATTAACTTATTTTTGCCAAATATCTACACAATATTAAAAATACTGCTACTTGGATCTGTCATTTAACTTGAAAAGAATTTTCAGTTTGTGAAATCTCGCTAAAAAATATGGTACGGGATTGTAAATGAAAATCACAAAACATCCTCCTGGCGTTACAAGCCGCCAAGTCCAAAAGAATAATAATCAGTGGGACGACAGCTAATTTGCGAACTCAATCGAATGTAGGTGTCGTGTAGGTCGCTACAAAAAAGGTGGACGCAGGACGCAAGGGCGATAGCATCGCCGTTTATAATAATTCTAGAATTATAGACGGCGATGATAGTTTTCATTTGAACTGGGCATTGTGTGGTTTATGATAGAATATAATAAGTTACAGGAAGTCCTGATTCCCAAAGAAGCGTGTGGTAACTTTGGTTAACTTATACGGAACCTAATTCAGTCGTGTGGATTTGTGTTACGGTATAATTATGTAGTCTACGGTACATTTGCATGAACTAGTCTGCTTCTGACAATCTGATTATTCCCGCCTCGCCCCAACATTGTTCAGGTTTGTGTGTATTTGGGAATAACTTAAAGGAACCGAACACAGGTACGGTACTATTATTGGCACAAATATTAATCTATTGTAAAAGGGAGTGGTTTACAGATATTGTGGTACGGAACTCATTTTATTAGATGATTTGTAGCTTCCACCAGCACTAGCCTAAATAAAGAATACTATATTGTTCAACTAGATTAATAGACGCGACACCGCTCATAACCTTAAATACCTTATAAATAGGCCAACTTGCGAGTAAATGCAATGTGCAGAGCAGCAGTGGCGTACGCAGGATTTCCTTCTGGGGGGGGGGTCATTAATATAATAGGGTTATTGTGTACATTACCGGTATTACAGGGACAGATGACCTTGCTGTTCCGCCCCCTTAAAACGACAGTCATCATCATAATTAAAATGATACTTTGATTAATATTCATAAAAAAAACAATTAAATGACCGCTTTCTTTGCATGAAAAATATTTTAGGTCTCATTTTTTCGACACAATAAAAAAATGAAAAGAAATTCTAAAAAATATGGACAACAGTAACTAAATAATGAGACTGAAACGATGCAGTGGTATAATCATGACCATAGTGACGTGGTTGCTTAAAATATTGGTATTATGTGAGAGAAAAATAATGTTTTGCTCTCCGTGTTCCTACTGCAATTGCTATTGGCTCTCAAAATCTGCCTATCTTGATTATTTTATCTCTATCATTAATTGGAATAAATTGCAGAAACTACTCTTTTACTGAATTATCTATAAGGGAAAGGCACACACAATTAAAGCAACCCGAAGCGACGTGAAAAGTTTTACCGATCGCACACTTCAACAGCAAAACGGATCCATGGGTAGCTCCAACACTGCGAGTAGAGTGCAGGGCATTCATTAAGTGAGGAACGTGACCACACCTAAGGTGTATGCGGGAGTTAAGACGCCTAACGAGCGATGCCGTAAAACAGGTGATAGATGGGACAATATATAGATTCAAGTAAAGGAATATCTCTGGTGGGGGGGGGGGGGGGTCAACCCGGAACGCCCCCCCCCCCCCCCCGTCGGTACGCCACTGCACAGCAGTAGATCATGAAAGGCTTGCCCAGTTCCCGGACCTCTTGATTCACAGACCAACACGTAATTTCATATGGATTCTGTTAAAATGAGTCATATTGATGTGATAAATATCGTTTAGAATGATATAGTAGTCACTTCATAATGCTATTCTTAAGGGAGACAACTTTGTTTTGCCCAACGTCAGCTGATTTTATTTTGGCCCCACGGTCGGTCGGTAGAAGCATAGTGGGCGCACTCTCTATCCTATTGTATGCTCGAAGCATTCCACAGCAGAAGTATAAAGGAGAATGTAATGGGAAATTACCAAAATATTCTGATATCAAAACAGTTCTGTAGGAATACTATGAAAGCTTTTAATACGGTACCTGGGATATTCCGGCGCTGACATACACGTTTGCTCTACTATGACGGTCAAAGACAGCACCGAATGACACTGATATAAATACAAGAGTAACAAAGAGCAAATGCTGAGTCTTTCGTCGGAAATCTACAATTGGGTCAGCGATATTTCGTCAATTTCAATGAAGCAAAACCTGGATCTAGATCACTCACTTCCATAATAAACAGGTCTCTATGTGTTTCAATCACTTGACACCAGAGTTCGCATGAGCGTTCGCCGTTCAGTATGTCATATACATTCCACATGGCCGAGAGTACGTCATGGTATCAATTTCCGACACCGCGCGCACATTGTTTCCTCTTACCACTGCCAGCTATATCGTTCCGATCCACTTCCGTCCCATTTTTTTCAAAATCACTCCCACAAAAATATCCAGCCACCGAGTGGAAAGATGTTACACATCAAAAACATTGTTCGGGACGTGTTAGGCTGTAACCATTATCAATAACCTTTGGATTGGACAAAACGAAGATTAGAGTGGTCGGGTGTAGGAGCGGCCTTGGACGTGAGCAGCTAGCGGGGCACGGTTCACACAAAAATTGTGCACACTAGAGAATGAACTGGGCGCTTCTTTGTTTCACCTAGTATGGTAAAGCCGGGGTTGGCAGGCTGTCTTGACGATAATTCACGTGGACAATGGCGGACACAGCTGGAATTTTTGCCTATATAAGTCGTGATCCTATTTGGGATGTTTCGGTGGGTTACAGATAGCGGAGGTGAAAAATCTATTGAAACATTCCCTGATTTATTTCTCATCGTTTGATAAGGTATTTTGGCTAACCCATGTATTATAGTGAATGTTATCGCTCGTTCTACTTTCATTCAGTATTATGATCGAACTGTTGTTGACAGGAAATAAGTAGGCTATCGCTGCTCTCCTCACTTTTTTTTTTTATTTAGGTGTTCAACTCAACATTTTAAATTCAATTCCAAATTTGTATTTTTTCATCTGTGTTAAGAGGGGCAGTTGACCTCGTATTTCCGCCCCTTAAAACAACAATAACTAACTATATTCGGAATACCAATATAACATTTGGATGACTGAATTAGTGGGTATTTAATTTATTCTTAATTGAATTTTTATTATTGAAAATACAGAGCAGAAATTGTGCATAGGGTTAATAAATGTGAATATACATTAATGTTTTCACTTTCCACCTTCACAAAATTTCACAATGGAAGGACCCCGGTTCTTACATGTGATTACGTGGTACTGACTACATTGTTTACCACATAATTTACAAGTACAGGATACGTCTATGTCATGAAAGTACTCGGTGACGCACAGTTTATGGTGGTACCCATGTACCGCCATCGAGTTAACGAAGTGTCGTAGGTCTTGATTGGTGTCAGTCCATACCCTATTCGTCATGGCTTCCGTTATGTAAAATTCAGGCCAGATTTCATCTCTCTTCTTCACTCTCTCTTGCATTAATTGAATTTTTGTGTTCTAGTTTCCTAAACGGAATGGAGGAACAATCAGTGTTCAAAAGTGAGTCGGGATGGTGGACACAAACAGATGACCTGGCTGACATTGTAAGTGTATTTTATTTCTACATATTGTGTAACATTGCATTCTTTGTGATGTCCAAAAGAAAACTTTTTGTAGTTAGCAAGTTTATTACTGATAAAGAGCACTTGAACTTAATACTTGCTCCCAAACAGTAGGCTAGTTATTATCTGTTTAGATACTTTTATGTTGATTCATACTTGTGTATACATCCCAGGAGTCAAAGGAGCAGTTACCCGCTGATAACCGGGTGGGCGAGCCTGTAGATGTGTATGAAGATAACAGCAAGTCTATCAAAGAGGAATGTCAAATACAGGTGATATTAACTTTCAAATTTCCTCTCCTAATAAGTATGTTCAATTTTCTTAATAAACTTAATTTCGAACTTTTTAATACTTAATGACGTTTTCTATTTCAACAGTTAACATTAACTATTGACAACTCAGGTGCACACTGCTATCTCCTGGGCCCTGTTGTAGATGAAGGCTACCCCATATGGCACATTAATACTCGATAATAATGCATTGTCGATGTGCACAGCCTAAGTCTGCTTCTCTTTGTTAATCGTAGAGCTTAAAAGAAGTGGGTGCTTGGGGAGGCCTGCCACTCCAATTCAAACTATAGCTGGTTAGTTCCTTACTTTGCCGTCAGTAATGATTTATCATCTTCTTGTTAACAAGACCACCATCTTTGCTTGAACCAGAATACCTTATGTTCCGGGGAGGTGTCCTAACCAATAAGACCACAAACGACTCACTCCTGTGGCAGTTGTTTATCAATTTCTTGATATAAGGAAGGGGCGTGAGGTTCAGTCTATTCTCTAGAATATAACCTTACTTTTACCCTCGCCTCCTGTGATTACACATAATATAGTTTAACTCCTCAAGGGCTCACAGAAAGCAGTAGGCACTTGTGAACACTGCTGGACTGGACATTGATTTAACTAACTTTCATCGGGATCTTCTCTTACATCTTTCCTTTTGACTTCCCATGGTCTATTCTAGTGTAACCGCAGCGGAAACAAGGTGCCTTAATTTTCCCGCTTAAAGTGAACCTCTTCTATTCTTTCTTAATACCTTCGTTGGGTATCAGGCCTCTTCGTTCTCCATATGCTACAGGCTACTCTCGCAGGAAATAACTCGAAGGTTGGAGTGTGCATAGCTCACCAAGCATGGTGCACCATGGATAAGGCTGACAATAGAACTTCACCAATGTGAATCTTCCGATCTCGCTGAAACTTAGCCTTAATATTGACCAGTTTCAATGAAATAATGTGATGTATTTAGCCACCAAATACACTTGGGTGTGCATTCCGGGATACATGAATGCGTGAGATTTGGAACAGCCCAGGGAGATGGGATTACCGAGTTCTCATATCTTCTTCTATTACTTTCACTGCTACAAGTACTTAGAGTACATCAGAGAAAGTTGGGCGTGATGAGTTCTCCTGATGTTTCCCACCGATTATACTGCTAGATATACTTTGAGTAGCCCAGAGAAAGTTGGGCGTGATGAGTTCTCCTGATGTTTCCCACCGATTATACTGCTAGAAGTACTTTGAGTAGCCCAGAGAAAGATGCGCTTGCCAAGCTCTCATACTAGTGGGTGCGGTACATCCTACATTCTAAGAAGATATTGCAAATAGTTTCTATACCACGTCGCTTGGCAGGTTTGTTGGTGACAGTGTGTTTGATGATTCTCGAAGAGTAAACCCCCGAAAATGTCCCAAGAATCCAAGATGGTGGTCATTTTTGAACAACCGTTAAAATATAACTTACGAAAAAAAACTAAATTTTGTAATTGCGGGGTGCGTTGTGTTGTTTTCAACAAATTTCGGCATCCTAAACACAACTAAAATATGTATTTGAACATCAGAAGGCATATAAGCACGTTTCGGATTAAAAATACCGTTATTTTTAACAAACGTGAAGAAATTTCAAAAATAAGGTATCGACAACATATTGCATGTGTTATATTGTTTTCGACTAATTTCGACGTCCCAAACACAACTAAAATATTTATTAGAACGTCTGAGGCCATATAAGTTCGTTTTGGGGCAAAAAGTACCTTTATTCTTGAACAAACGTGAAAAAATTTGAAAAATATAAGAATATAAGAATATCGGTTTGACGGAAGATGCTAATGCCCTGAGACGCTGGTGTCTCGCCGGTCCAGAGGTTTGTATGCCACTGAATGAGTTTGACAGCTCTGCAACGTCTTCCCAGAAAACCGAGACGAAGCACCATGAAGATTATCCTGCAATGCAAGCTAAATTTCGAGAAAACGTATGCAAAATGAAGGAAAGTTTCGAAGAAATGGGGAACCCTTTCCAACACACCGATTCTGAATTGATAGTGATCGACAGTCGCATCGTGGTACCTGAAAGAAAAGACCGTTTGGACCGTGTCGAAGATGATGGTCGGAAAAGATAAGAAGAATTTGTGCGGGAACGATTTTCGGAGGGAAGTAAGTCTGTTTTTGATTCGATTAAAAAGCAAAACTGTCGGATTTTTGCCGTCTCAAAGTCGAAGGTAACAGCTGCATCTGGAAAAATACGATCACTTAGAGCCAATGTCGAGCTTTTCTCCAACCTCTTCGTCGCGTGCCTGAATAGGAAGTTAGACATCGACAGATTTTGCGCACATGAAAACCAGAATTCCCCCCGTCTTCGTCTTACGAAGAGATTTGCGCATCCATGAAGGTAAAAGCGACTTAACGCACATTCTTGAAGGTCTGATGAAGACGACGGAAATACCGAAGCATTGTTATGGTGTCGTCTACGATGGTGCTGTACTCGTCCGTGGTAACCCTCCAAAATCGGCGAAAACTTTTAATGACAACTACACAAAAGAATTAAGGAAAACTGTTAACAAAATTATATCCACAATGGGGTGCAAGCGATTTGACATCGTCTGGGACCATTACAAAGGCGACAGTCTTAAAAAATCCGCGCGAGATGCCAGAGGAGTAGGCGTACGACGAAAAGTCAGTGAAGAAGCAAATGTGCCTCAAAATTGACAAGACTTAAAAAAAAAATCAAACAAAGAGCAGCTTTTTCGACTCATCGCCTCACTTGCATTGGCAAATAACATTAATGAAGTATGCTTAGTTACCCACGTGAAATGCCGCATAGTTTTGTCAGATTCAAGCAGAGCAAGTATCGATGGCTAAGACTGTGAAGCACTAGAAGAGACCGATGCAAGAATGATGCTTCATGTTCGAGATATGGCTGATCACGGAGCACGAAGAGTGGTGATTTATTCCTACGATATGGACGTTCTTGTGCTGTATATTTCATTCATGTCTTTATTCAGACAAGCTAGATTGGAAGAGTTGTGGATTTATTCTGCAGCGTCAAAGAACCGACGATACTTAGCCATTCATGACATTGCCGAATCGTGAAGAAAAATGCGCAGCCTTAAGAGGTTTCCACGCCTTTAGTGGGTGTGACACAACGTCTTCTTTTGCAACCAAGTCAAAAAAAGTGCATGGAAAACGTGGATAGCCTTTGAAGAAGCAACAAGCACTTTCTGAAGAATATCTGCTCCACTCCCTGATCTACCTGATGACGTCTTTCATCCTTTGGAAAAATATGTGGTTATTTTGTACACCAGAGATCCTGGAATTCAATCGACAAACAGGCCAGGAAAATTCTTCTAACAACCAAGAACAAATCAATAGAAATTCTTCCACCGACAACAGACGCCCTGTTGCAACATGCACTACGATCTACATTCCAAGCCGGCCATGTTTGGCGACAGGCCCTCAAAATCGAACCTATTCTACCATCACCACAGGTAGGTTCAATCAAAAGTGTATGTAAGTCTGCTGAGTATTGCCGGTAAAAACTTTTAACGCTGCGTTTGCGTTTTATTAAGGGCTGGGGATGACTTAAGCGCGAAGACACGTGGTCTCCTAGATTGACAACACAGCCTCCGATTTTGTCAACCTTAAGGGAAGTACTGCTCAAGTGTGGATGCCAAAAAACTGCTTAACGAAAGCATATAGTTGCTTTGGAAACTATGTACCATGTACAATGATATGCAAAAATTGCCGAGGGGAATGCCACAATGCCAGTTAAAATGAAAGTCAAACTCAAAGAGACACCCTTTTAAATCATGTAAGTAACCTATAACAGAGAAAACATTTATCTTATTTTATTTTCAGTGATGAGGCCACTGCATAGTAGGTACTATTTTGTGATCAATAAAACCAAAACAGTATTAGTAGTAGTCTATTACTTAACAGTGTATTTTTATTATGTGACAAACACAAAAAGTGCAAAATAGGTATCTTTTAAATGTAACTTGGACAACATTTATGTTAAATGCCTTAAAAAAAAGAAAAAAACGCTCACTTCGCAATAGAGCACCAAAGAGAATTTCCAAAAAAAAGTACCAAGGACAAAGCTTGTCTTTTCGTTAAAATGCCCCCCTCTTCCTCTCTAACTAATTTGTATTGGTCTCGAAAGTTCAAAATAAATGATTTTACTATGAGTAACAACTTGCTCTCTCCTAAGTTAAAGCATAGCTTAAGACGTTAAGCAAAGTAGCTGACATGAGGAATGTTAATGATGCCACAATGAAAGCAAACAAGCTTATTGACAGTGTCATTACTGGTGCGGATAGCAATAATGGTCGTGAGATCTGATGACATGCGCAGACCTTACTTAATGAGATGTAAAAAAAAGTTGATGGCATGTGAGTAAATATTTCTCGGGTTCAAGTGCAATCCTGGCCTGAATATTTTGTACGCTATATAGTAGCAAAATTATCTTTTACGCCTGGAACCATGGAAAATATACAGGCTAACATTATTGTAAGTTATCGTACTCAAGGTTATCTCGAACTATTGTTGTATGCTGCAGGGCACGTGGACAACAACTAAAAGGGAGGAAAGTAGAATCCAGCCATTATTATTATCACAAAAAAATGAGGAGATGTTTTATATTCTGCATCTGTAGCAACTATCCTAGATTATAAATAATTCTGTAGCTTATCACTGAAACAAATATTAAATATTTTATAGCGAGTTGAATGAACTAACTCAATTGCCCACGCCCGTTCAGTACGAGCGAGCAGTTTGGCCACCTCGTTCTCAGACCACATGGCGAGGTGAGAACTGTCAATCCCATTCTGGCAGTGTACAGAATATAATACCAGGTATACTTTAATTTGTTTGTCCATTTCTTCTACAGTTGATAATTTCAATTCACTCTTCAAAATCAATATTTTTAACTATTTTGCGCATGCTACCATGTAACCCTGCTGGCCCAATATATTTGTACACAAATATTATGAGTAATACTCTTGGAGCCTTCTTTAAAATTAGAAATAAAATAATATACATTGAAGGTTAGTTATGGTCCGCTTCCTAGCACGTGTTTGAAACAAATCTTATTTTTTTTAACATTTTCTTTTTCGGACATGTGTGACTGTTTGGTAGGCTCTACAGTCAGTGTACAAGTTTGGCAATGGGGGGTTCATAAATGAAGTATCCGTCGAAGGCAAAATCTCCTTTCCGCTGCATCTTTGATGTCCACAGCATTTAAATGGGATGCTAAAACCGGAAGATTATTATTCTTATTATTTTTCCAAACTGAAGTGGATCCACCCCGGATGCATTTAAGGGCGTTTGAATGCAGCAATTTCTTGTCAGTAAGGGGTCCCTTTCTATATCAACATTCCAACACTTTAAATCCACAACAGTTAAAATGGACTTTAAATGTGTCATTTATCAGTACTGTATTATTATAAAACACTAATGTAAACCACTGTATATCATAAAGTGGAGAAAGTTCGCTTTTCGAGAATACCTAAATTGTCTGAATAGTTCATGACGATTCATGCATTACATAACAAGTAAGGGCTTGAGGTGCTGTGGGTCCTGCAATAAGAAATGAAGTAGATAGCCCCTACCACAGCTTCGTCGCATCTAGCCCGTAATACTTTTTTTTCAGTGATATGGAGCACATGGCTTTAATTGGAAAGCAACACCTTGGGGCCAGAAGTACTGTATAAGGGTGTTCGTATGAAAATTTGGTGAAATGTGGGTTGACCTCCATTCTCAGCCAGGGGCGTCAATATGGTTTTGGCTCACTCTTTGCCTTGACGACAGCCTCCGCTGTTGTGGGCATACTTTGAAATAGTATGTGTAAGGTTTCCTTGGAGAATGGCAGTCCAGCCTTGTTCAGAGGGATACAGAGATGCTGTCCTACACTTCGAGATAATTTTATTGATTAGGATAACGTCTGACATGCATTTACATTATGTTTAACTTCTATCACTTTCCTATTCCACATTCCTCAGGTAACATTGATTAATATCAGTAATTTACCTGGCATCCTCAGTTCACTATTTAGTAATATTCTAGTTCTAATCTCCATCATCTGCAAACTTTGGTGTAACTATTTTCATATAGGTGTATTTTTTAGCAAATCTGCTCCATCCATTACTTTCCCACATAGGAGACTATCAAATCATCTCTCACTTTTCCCTGAATCCATCATGTTCTTTTATATATAGTGAGGGTTGTTTATATAAAGATCTACTGAATACTATAAAGTTGAAGATACAAAATAGACCACACAAGTCTGGCATTTCATTTTGTGATGATTGAAAAATAACTTCAATTATGTGCGTAATTTCGCCAACTGATCTAGGCCGTGGATGTTGTATTGTTTTTTGAAGGAATGAAATGAAATGGAAAACAGATAAATCTTCATTTTGTTCTCAGATTCCCGTAGCATAAATTTTGCAAGTTATATGTAAGGTATAATTCCCCCTATGCAAAGAAACATGTTATGAAACAAGTCATTTCTCTACAGGTTGATACTCATCCTAGCAAGGATATTAGAATTGAATCATGTCCCACTTCGCAGATAGTTCCATGCAATAAAGCGGAATGTCCTACACCGGAGATTGTTCCTTGCATCAAAGTAGAATCAACATCTTCAGATGTGAAAAGAGTAAGTACCTTATCGAGCTAATGCTCTATGACCTGTTCTTCATCTCTTTATCACCAAATCGTATTTAAGGATTCCAGAATTGTATTTTCACAACTGTTTGATGACTAATGTTAGGTTGTGTATTGCAAAGAAAGCTTAAGCCTTTTCATGAAAGGTGCAGTGATAAAATATCAGACCTATGCTGGATATGAACCAGTGACTGCTGGCTTTATACGCTGATGCTCTAACCAATGAGCTAACGCCTTGAGAAAATTGACGTTTTCTCATCATGGTATTTGTAAAAATGAATTGCTATTTAATATGTACATAAGCATTGACAAGAATCTATTTTAAGAATTAACTGATACAAGTCAGGTGTGTAATATTTTGAATACAAGATATTTTTACATTTGTCGGGTACTTCCTGGTTCAACACCAGATCCCTCACACTCTGGTAAATCCAATTTTCCTGTTGGATCCTCTTAAGAATTTCCTCATTTATCCCTCCCTCGTCTGTGAGGACACTTCCTGAGTATTTGAAGCTTTGCACAACTTCTAATGGTTTTCCATCTACTACAATATTTCCGTACATTTCTTGTCATCACTGTCGTCTGGCTCTTCTCCACACTGATTTTCATTCATGGTCTTCTATCCCCTGGTTCCAAACATTAACGTGTTCTTGGGCTTCCAATAGGCTACATCGTCCCCCCGATATCACTATCTGATCAGCAAAGAGTACTTCCCATTCTCCGTTTCACTCATTTATGGTTTCCATCCATGACAGTGAGGAAGAGTATGGGGGCAATACACTCCCTTGTCGGAGACCTGTTTTTTACATTGAACCATTTTGTTTGTCCAATCTTGGTCTTCACGCTTCTGACACTGACCATACATGGCTTTTATGATTTCCATTTCAGCTCTGCCTACTTTCTTCCTTATCAATGCGTCCCAAACCTGTAGTATTGGCTCACTGTCATATGCCTTCACAATATCTAAAAAGGTCATCTCCAAATCCTTCCCGTATTTCTACCATTATGCTCCTCATCATAGAATTAAGATCAAAAGTTGATCTGTCTCGTCGAAATCCATATTGTTCTTCCTCCTTTTCCTTTTCCACTACCATCCTCAATCGACTCTCAATTATCCTTTCAAATACCTTTGCCACATGTGAGATGAAGGTGATTCCTCTGTAGTTGTTACAGTCTATTTTATCTCTTATCTAGAAGAGTGGAATTATTAGACCTTTACCCCACGCTTCTTCATACGTAGTATAATTGTGATATTGGCTTAAATACACTCCAGGTGTGTCAATACCCATGAAGTAATCTGATAATAATTTGTCCTTAATGTGCTTGATACAGTGCTTTTACACCTCAATAGTTGGCAAGAATTTAAACAAATGTGTCAGGAAATTACAAGTTACCACCAAATAATCACGGTGAGTAGGGGAGCAGTGCCGGTTCTGACCCAATCTGAAACATATATACCCTTCTTACTAAGCCTCAGCCATGTAATATTTTCGATATCTCGTGAACCCATGATTGGATTTTGACAAATAAGGTGTCGTAGGACTCGTGCTAACGCCCTCTTTCCTCTGGACAACTTATTTCAACCCTAAAATAAAGCCTACCCCTACTAAAGGGTGAAATGGTAAGTTTTTAGGTAAATGTCGCCTTACAAGTGTAACATGCATGTGGTCCGATACCAGTATGATATTAAACGTTATTCCGCATAAACGATATGCCAACGAGTCGACGCCACTATGATTTAACATTTTAGTTTTTACGCATGCGCACTTGGCTCTTTTTTTTTTTGTAAGAGGGCGGGTTTTTTGAATAGTGATTTATAGATTAGTTATTTAAAAAATTACCAAAAGATCCAAAACTAATAGGTCATCGGCTTTTTAATATCTCATGAACCAATAAGGCTAGGGACTTGTATGAGCAGTCGTTGAACTCGGACTGACACCCTCCCCCCTTTTCAATGGATAACCTATTCCCACCCCAAAATAAAACCTACCCCTACTAGGGGGTGAAATTGTAATTTTTTCGAAAATCCCGCTTTCCAAATGTGACATGTGAGAGTGTGAATCCTAGTATGAAATTAAACGTTGTTCTACATAAACGACATGCCAACGAGTCGATGCCATAATGAATTAACATTTTTCGTTTTTGATTTTTATGCATATCCACTTGGTGATTTTGTAAGAGGGCAGGCTTTTTGAAAAATGATTTATAAGAAGGGGTATTAGTGATGAGGAGAGAGCTAGATAGTTGCCTACATTCCCACGAAGTTTGCCGGTATCTCACGAACGCAAGGTCGGATTTGAACGTGTGACGTGTCAAATCGCATGTCTTGAAGCCCTTTTGATGTTGTTAATAGGTTAAAGTTTTGAGAATGAGGGAAACAGACCTTTTTGAGGTAAAACTGTGATTTTAGACTTTTTGTTATAATTCGCAAACCATTAATGCTAGAGATCTGTACGAGGTGTCCAAAGACTTGGGGTAACGCAACCCTCTTTCAAATAACGTATGTTCATGATGAGTGGTTGTAGATTGAGAGAGAGAGATGATACCGCTGGGCGTGTGTTTTAACAAGGCTATTACTGGTTATAATGACCGTGCTTAATAGAACAATTGATATTTCGACGGGTCGGTTTAGGACAGGCTGAGGGTTTGTTTTCTGATATTTTTACGAGTCGGTTTATGACAGAGCGAGGGTTCGTTTTCAATATTTTACTCCCGAAGGGGATCGTTAA
This sequence comes from Meconema thalassinum, assembly GCA_946902985.2. Lineage (NCBI taxonomy): Eukaryota > Metazoa > Arthropoda > Insecta > Orthoptera > Tettigoniidae > Meconema > Meconema thalassinum. The sequence goes on along the minus strand of OX336394.1, from coordinate 449,831,318 downwards.
CGTGTAACGATGTTGGGTTACAAGACAAATGATAATTCTATGTTCAGATGATATTTCGACAGGTCGGTTTAGGACAGGCCGAGGGTTTGTTTTCCGATATTTTGACGGGTCGTTTTATGACAGAGCCATGGTTCGTTTTTCCGATATTTTACTCACGAAGGGGATCTTTAACGTGTAACCGATGATGGGTTACATGACAAATGATAATTCTATGATCCGATGATATTTCGACGGGTCGGTTTAGGACAAACCGAGGGTTCGTTTTCCGATATTTCAACGGGTCGGTTTATGACAGAGTGAGGGTTCGCTTTTCAGATATTTTACTCGCGAAGGGGATATTTAATGTGTAGTCGATGATGGATTACATGACAAATGCTAATTCTATGATCATATGATATGTTGACAGGTCGGTATTGGACGGGCCCAGGGTTCGTTTTCCGATATTTTGACGGGTCGGTTTATGACAGAGCGAGGGTTTGTTTTTCCGATATTTTACCACCCAAGGGGATCTTTAACGTGTAAACGATGATGGGTTACATGACAAATGATAATTCTATGAGTAGATGAAGGGCACACAGAACTTGGTTATATGTTGATTGAAGCGAGTAGAGAAAACAAACATTCTAGAGAGCAGACTGACAGGATGTGAATGTTATTTGAGCTTATTGTAATGTGCCGACCTGACTTGACTTGACAACAGGTGGAATATTGTAAATCGCTGCGTCCGTAAAAAGTTTCATTCACGTGTAGGAATGGGCTATTTGATGAATCATGGATTGTAGAGGCTTATGCGGTGATCATGCTTGACAATGCATTCATTGATATTTCATGAATCATGAATCGCAGAGGCTTATGCGAGTGGTTTGTTTATGCTTGGTGAAAGCATGACCATGATGATTGAAAAACAATTGCGAGAATGACTGCCGAGTTATAGTGAACGGATAAGCCAATTCTAAAGCCAACACAAAAACCAATACATATGCCAATACAAATGCCAACACAAAAGCCAATACATAAGCCAATACAAAAGCCAACACATGGGGTTACGTTAGGTCGGGTTATGATATGTTAAATTAGGTTAGATGAGCTATGTGTGACGTCATAGCCAGTCTTAAAGAAAGTCTAAACTTGTAGAACATGTCACGTTACTAGATTAAGTTAGGTTATGTTAGGTGAGTTGAGGTTAAGTCTTTAAATATTCCCAGTCTTTGAGATACTTTCCAAGATCAATAAAAAGATCTTCTAAATACATTGACAAAAATAACTTGTCAAATAAGCCAATACAAAAGCCGATATATAAGCCAACACAAAAGCCAATACATGAACCGAAACAAAAGCCAACACAATTGCCGATACAAAAAGCCAATATATAAGCCAATACGAAAGCAAACACATGGGGTTTGGTTAGGTTCTGATATGTTTCCTTAGGTTAGGTGAGCTATGTGTGACGTCATAGCCAGTCAAAAAGCCAGTCTAAACTTTTAGAACATGTCACATGACAAGGTTGAGTTAGGATATTTTAAATGAGTTGAGGTTAAGTCTTTAAATATACCCAGTCTTTGAGATACTTTCCAAGACCAATAAACACTAAATACATTGATAAAAATAAGTTGTCAAATAAGCCAATACAAAAGCCGATATTTAAGCCAACAAAAAAGCCAATACATAAACCATAACAAAAGCCAACAAAAAGCTAATACATAAGCCAACACATGGGGTTTGGTTGGGTTATGATATGTTACATTAGGTTAGGGGAGCTATGTGTGATGTCATAGCCAGTCTTAAATCAAGTCTAAACTTGTAGAACATGTCACGTGACAAGGTTAAGTTAGGTTATACCTATCACCATTTTTTACAATGAGAAAAAACATCATGCTCTGAGAAACCTTGTTTTTATTTTATTGCCAATAGTACTTAAGAAAAAAAAATGAATACAATGAAATATCAATTCCTCATATTTTTTTTCAATGTTTATGTTCACACATCATTAACTTTCCTTTCATTACACACATCACAATCAAGACTGCCAACCTCTCTCCCACTGAGGCATCACAGGATGACAAACGTTGTTTAGCTTTTTTCAACGACACTTTATCCGCCACATGTTTTAAACCAGGATGACTATGGCGATAAGAAAGGTCATGTTCATTGCATGCTTGACCCACAGTTGTGTAACCAACTAGGTATTGGTACTTGATAGCTTCACACATGAACAAAAAAACAACATGTCTGACATGAACTACATTATTTGAAAGTTTGCAAAGAATATCCAATCAACCATTGTTCAGCCCTGTTTATCACAGCATAATGCTTACCACTATGTTTGTAATAAGGCCATGACCGCCTCCTCCCCAATCCTCATCTGCATTACTAATACATACCCTAATACTGCCATCGCAGTAACACTGGTTATCAGACAAATTCTACACACACCCAAGTGCACCCGACTACATGACCACGATGTCCCAAAACCCCTAAATTAATTAATCAACAACAAAAGGGAAACTTTTAGTTTAACGTGACTGTTAATTTCGCGATCATGAGCCACATGACCCCCTTTTTACGTGGAAATCGAACCACAGGACATGGCATTTCACTTCGAAATTCTCACATTCGTTGACCGGGAATCGAACCCGGTCTGCCTTGGCGAGAGATAGACAGCCTCGCCGAGTCTTTCAGTCCTATCATTATAATTACGTTACCCCGTCTCTTTTTTTTCTGTAACAGGATGTGACGTTCTCACGATTTGACAAGTGAGTTCATGTTTTCGCTGACGTAATTACTCATGTTTCCACACACGCACACACCTATCTCGCGAGCAAACGTGAGACCAAATGGATAGAAAAGTGATAGAACAGTGGTAGAAAAATGGTAGAAAAGTGGTAGCAAAAAGTGTTAGAGGTAGAAAAATGGTAGAAAAGTGGTAGCAAAAAAGTGCTAGTGGTAGAAAAATGGTAGAAAAGTGGTAGCTAAAAAGTCAACATGGTAAGGTTTTAAGTGTGGCTACTCATCAATGTGGTATACCAAACAAGAGTTTAGTGCTTTTCAGTCGGTCAACACGAATGTACCCAAAAGAGATGGGTTATGCCCTAATCCTGAAATAAATTACATGAGATTAATAAAACACTAGGATGACCAGTTTCGATCGTCAAGCGATCATCATCAGACAACGACCTTTCATATTCCATATTCCGGAAAGCAACACAAACCTCGCATGCAATCGACAATCAGTCTAATCACCCCAGTACGCACAAACTAGCGGGTTTCAATTCAATGGTGCACAGAGCTTTAAACATACCCATGTCAAAAGACAACTATAATAAGGAAATAAGAACTATTATGCAAATAGCAAAGGAAAACAACTTCTCGCCAAGCAAAATAAATCAAATTATAGCCAAACATAAAAATAAAGATGAAACGATTCCCAAACCGGACAGTAATGAGAAAATATTTGCGCGTTTCAACTATGTGAATGCGAATACCTATAAAATCACTAACCTATTCAAAAAGCAAGGCATAAAGATAGCTTTCACGACGAAAAACACAACCGCTAGGCACCTCCTAAATAGTAATCTAAATAAACTTGACCCGTATTCAAGGTCAGGGGTATATTCTATAACGTGCCAAGACACCGATTGTCAAGCTAATTACATCGGGCAGAGTGGAAGGCGAGTAGACACACGTTATAATGAACATAGAAATGCGATAAGATACGGAACACATTCAGCCGTGTGCGAACATATGTGTGACGCAGGGCATAGCTTTACCAACATAGAGTCGGACCTTAAAATAATCCATCACGAATCGAAAGGCAGAGCTCTTGACATAAAGGAAGCAATCGAGATACACCTAGCCAAACGAAACAATCCCAACAATCTAAATGAACACACGTTCATGGAGAGCTCGCCCCTCTTCACGCTACTAAAAAACACACCCTGTCGGAAACAAAACACAATTTAGCGACACAGCCAAGCTAGATAAAAAGGGGGAAAATTAGGGGTTTTTAATAGGTAAATGTTATCTGGATCAGGTGTACGATGTACTTTTCTTCTGCAATAAACCAAGGCCCATATTAGAGGCAGTATTAAAGGTGCCGGGACGTCCTCATAAGACCGTCAACGCTTAGTTCGAATGGGTTATGCTCCACGCGTGGCGAGGACTAATCCACGGTCTTTAATAGTTGTAGATCCACCTCATTCAATAACATACATCTTATCTAGGTTGGCAACACCTCACATAAACACATCGCGATCACTTCCCACAGCACGTAGGGACAGGGGGGGAAGGCAGGGAAAAACCAGTCGTTAAGATAACCACCGCAGTCGACCGCACAGCGAGTTCAAGTGAGCACGGAAACTGCGAATAGCTGTAGTACGGAAGACAATCAGATAAGTAGTTAGCCTAAAATTTTATAGTTTAACCATAGTTTACAACCATATAATCTCTCTAAAGTACAATCTCCGGATAGCCATCACCATTTAGCATATCACCTAACATATATACTGCATTTAGCATACACTGACAGTTGCAGTACCAATACTGCAACTAAATAATTGTACATATTGTAAATATTTTCACCTGTATTTCAAACATAGATTTTATAGCCTAAGTGTATTGGATCTGATGATGATCGCTTGACGATCGAAACTGGTCATCCTAGTGTTTTATTAATCTCATGTAATTTATTTCAGGATTAGGGCATAACCCATCTCTTTTGGGTACATTCGTGTTGACCGACTGAAAAGCACTAAACTCTTGTTTACTAAGGCAACACTGAAAATATGGCTTCAAACACCACAATGTGGTATACCAAATGTAACACCGTTAATTTTAACAAAACATGATCAAAAGGACATGAAAAAGCAAGCGCAACAAAACCATAGTGTTTCTCAACATAGTGACTTCTTTGTGAAAAAACATTTATCCTCTCCTCAAAAAGTTGTGTTTAAACCCTCTTCCAGGCCATCTGTAAAGCGAACAACACTATCAAAAGCCACACAAACTCTACAAGAGGTGTCTAAAAGAGCTACCACTTTTCTACCATTTTTCTACCACTAGCACTTTTTTGCTACCACTTTTCCACCACTTTTCTACCACTTTTCTACCTCTACCACTTTTTGCTACCACTTTTCTACCATTTTCTACCATTTTTCTACCACTGTTCTATCACTTTGGTCTCACGTTTGCTCGCGAGATAGGGGTGTGCGTGTGTGGAAACATTAGTAATTACGTCAGCGAAAACATGAACTCACTTGTCAAATCGTGAGAACGTCACATCCTGTTACAGAAAAAAATAGAGACGGGGTATCGTTATTATAATGATAGGACTGAAAGACTCGGCGAGGCTGTCTATCTCTCGCCAAGGCAGACCGAGTTCGATTCCCGGTCAACGAATGTGAGAATTGCGAAGTGAAATGCCATGTCCTGTGGTTCGATTTCCACTTAAAAAGGGGGTCATGTGGCTCATGATCGCGAGATTAACAGTCACGTTAAACTACAAGTTTCCCTTTTGTTGTTGATTAATTAATTTAGGGGTTTTGGGACATCGTAGTCATGTAGTCCGGTGCACTTGGGTGTGTGTGGAATTTGTCTGATAACCAGTGTTACTGCGATGGCTGTATTAGTGTATGTATTAGTAATGCAGATGAGGATTGGGGAGGAGGCGGCCATGGCCTTATTACAAACATAGTGGTAAGCATTATGCTGTGATAAACAGGGCTGAACAATGGTTGATTGGACATTCTTTGCAAACTTTCAAATAATGTAGTGCATGTCAGACATGTTGGTTTATTTTGTTCATGTGTGAAGCTATCAAGTACCAATACCTAGTTGGTTACACAACTGTGGATCAAGCATGCAATGAACATGACCTTTCTTATCGCCGTAGTCATCCTGGTTTAAGACATGTGGCGGATAAAGTGTCGTTGAAAAAAGCTAAACAACGTTTGTCATCCTGTGATGCCTCAGTGGGAGAGAGGTTGGCAGCCTTGATTGTGATGTGTGCAATGAAAGGAAAGTTGATGATGTGTGAACATAAACATTGAAAAAAAGTATGAGGAATTGATATTTCTTTGTATTCAATTTTTTTTCTTAAGTATATTGGTTATAAAATAAAAACAAGGTTTCCCAGAGCATGATGTTTTATCACATTTTAAAAAATGGTGGTAGGTATAACCTAACTTAACCTTGTCACGTGACATGTTCTACAAGTTAAGAATTGCTTTAAGACTGGCTATGACGTCACACATACCTCACCTAACCTAATGGGGATCGATTCCCAGTCAATGAATGTGAGATTTTCGAAGTGAAATGCCATGTCCTGTGGTTCGGATTCCAAGTAAAAAGGGGGTCATGTGGCTCATGATCGCGAAATTAACGGTCACGTTAAACTACAAGTTCCCCTTTTGTTGTTGATTAATTAATTTAGGGGCTTTGCGACATCGTGGTCACATAGTCCGGTGCACTTGGGTGTGTGTAGAATTTGTCTGATAACCAGTGTTACTGCGATGGCTGTATTAGTGTGTGTATTAGTAATGCAGATGAGGATTGGAGAGGAGGCGGCCATGGCCTTATTACAAACGTAGTGGTAAGCGTTATTGTGTGATAATCAGGGCTGAACAATGGTTGATTGGATATTCTTTGCAAACTTTCATTTCATGTAATTAATGTCAGACATGTTGGATTTTTTGTTCATGTGTGAAGCTATCAAGTACCAATACCTACTTGGTTACACAACTGTGGATCAAGCATGCAAAAACATGACCTTTCTTATCGCCATAGTCATCCTGGTTTAAGACATGTGGCGGATAAAGTGTCGTTGAAAAAAGCTAAACAACGTTTGGCAGCCTTGACTGTGATGTGTGTTATGAAAGGAAAGTTAATGTTGTGTGGACATAAACATTGAAAAAAAAGAATGAGGAATTGATATTTCTTTGTATTCTATTTTATTCTTTTTGTAAAGTGCTATAGGCTATAAAATAAAAGCAAGGTTTCCCAGAGCATGATGTTTTTTTCTCATTTTAAAATATGGTGATTGGTATAACCTAACTTAACCTTGTCACGTGACATGTTCTACAAGTTTAGACTTGCTTTAAGACTGGCTAAGACCTCACACGTAGCTCACCTAACCTAATGTAAGATATCATAACCCAATCTAACCCCATGTGATGGCTTATGTATTGGCTTTTGTGTTGGCTTTTGTGTTGGCTTATGTATTGGCTTTTTTGTTGGCTTGTATGTCGGCTTTTGTATTGGCTTATTTGACAAGTTATTTTTATCAATGTATTTAGTTTTTTTATTGGTCTTGGAAAGTATCTCAAAGACTGGGAATATTTAGAGACTTAACCTCAACTCATCTAACATAACCTAACTCAACCTTGTCATGTGACATGTTCGACAAGTTTAGACTTGCTTTAAGCTTGTCTATGACTTCACACATGGCGCACCGAACCCAATGTAACATTTCAGAACCTAACCTAACCTAACCTCATGTGTTTGCTTTTTTATTGGCTTATGTATTGCGTTTTGTATTGGCTTTTGTGTTGGCTTTTGTTTTGGCTTATGTATTGGCTTTTGTGTTGGCTTATATATCGGCGTTTGTATTGGCTTATTTGACAAGTTATTTTTGTCGATGTATTTAGTAGATTTTTATTGATCTTGGATAGTATCTCAAAGACTGGGAATATTTGAAGACTTAACCTCAACTCACCTAACATAACCTAACTAAACCTTGTCACGTGACATGTTATACAAGTTTAGACTTGCTTTAAGACTGGCTATGACGTCACACATAGCTCACCTAACCTAATGTAACATATCATAACACAACCTAACCGAACCCCTTGGTTTGGATTTTGTATTGGCTTATGTATTGACTTTTGTATTGGCTTTTGTGTTGGCATTTGTATTGGCTTATGTATTTGCTTTTGTGATGGCTTATATATCGGCTTTTGTATTGGCTTATCCGTTTACTATGGCTCGGCGGTCATTCTCGCTATTGTTTTTTCAATCATCATGGTCATGCTTTCACCAAGCATAAAAATCCACTCTCATAAGCCTCTGCGATTCATGGTTCATGAAATATCAATGAATGCATTGTCAATCATGGCCACCGCATAAGCCTCTACAATCCATGATTCATCAAATAGCGCATTCCTACACGTGCATGATACTTTTTACTGACGCAGTGATTTACAATCCTGCATCTGTTGTCAAGTCAAGTCAGGTCAGCACATTACAATAAGCTCAAATAACATTCACATCCTGTCAGTCTGCTCTCTAGAGAGTTTGTTTTCTCTACTCGCTTCAATCAACATATAACCAAGTTCTGTTTGCCCTTCATCTGATCATAGAATTATCATTTGTCATGTAACCCATCATCGTTTACACGTTAAAGATCCGCTTTGGGGGTAAAATATCGGAAAAACAAACCCTCGCTCTGTCATAAACCGACCCGTCAAAATATCGGCAAACGAACCCTCGGCCTGTCCAAAACTGACCTGTCAGCATATCATCTGATCATAGAATTATCATTCTTCATGTAACCCAACATCGTTTACACGTTAACGATCCCCATCGTGAGTAGAATATCTGAAAAAACGAACACTCGCTCTGTCATAAACCGACCCGTCGAAATATCGGAAAACGAACCCTCGGCCTGTCCTAAACCGACCCGTCGAAATATCATCTGATCATAGAATTAACACTTGTCATGTAACCCATCATCGTTTACACGTTTAAGATCCCATTCGTGAATAAAATGTCGGAATAACGAACCCTCGATCTGTCATAAACCGACCCGTCCAAATATCGGAAAACAAACCCTCGGCCTGTCCCAAACCGACCTGTCGAAATATCATCTGATCACAGAATTATCATTTGTCATGTAACCCAACATCGTTTACACGTTAAAGATCCCCTTCGGGAGTGAAATATCTGAAAACCAACCCTCGCTCTGTCATAAACCGACCCGTCAAAATATCAGAAAACAAACCCTCAGCCTGTCCTAAACCGACCAGCCAAAATATCGATTGTCTATTAAGCACAGTCATTATGACCAGTAATAGCCTTGTTAAAACACACGCCCAGCCGTATCATCTCTCTCTATATATATCTACAACCACTCATCAAGAACATACGATATTCGAAGGAGGGGTGCGTTACCCCAAGTCTTTAGACACTCCGTACTGTACCCGTTCCGTTATGGTATGTGACGACCCAGCTGACATAGCATCGCACACCAAACGTTACGGCACACACACACACACACATACACACTGAAAATATGATAAATGAAATAAGGCTTGTGTTGGAATCCAGGAAGAAAAAAACTAACAAAAAAACAATCAGCTATGGGTAGCACGAGACGAAGTGTCTCCGGGTCGTTTACGGGTGAAATCAACATCAATTATGAATGCAAAGGGCGCCATCCGCCTGGATTCCCATTAATCACAACCTTCCAGGATTAACCTTAAGTTATTAGGAAGGGACATGAGGAAAGATAGCAATGTGACGACACTTAAAACAAACTAAAAATTTATTGATGCCTTGGTCTGGTCAAATGCAAGAAAAATATAAACCCAAGGAGAATCCTACCTAGGAATAAGGCGGATACGAAAAGATTATGATGAACTGTTCATTGCAATTCCAACAATTTCCCCTAAAATCTAATTTCACATGAAGTCGAAAAGAACTAAAAGTTTTTCTTGGGTGCTCAGGGTCACCGAAGCACTAAACACTAGAACACACGGCACTCGTGACATCTGAGCCCTATCAAAGTTAAATTATTATCATATATTGCATGTGAACTTGTAACCATTGTCTAAATACACACATATACACCCTATATAAATCATGTGAGTGTGAGGTTATGTTATAGTATGTTCACTCTCATTACTATATTTACAAAATTTTACAACATATTTTATTCAAACTGGACAGTGTTCGAATGTCAATGGTAATCAAATTATTTCCATCATTCTTAAAACCATCTAAGAAAATCGTAATCATAAATGTCACCTGTTATTATCATCATAATAATTTATTCATACTTATCATCATTTATTTTTATTCAAACTTCACCACCAATTAATTTATTATTAATTTTATTCAGACTTCATCATCAATTAATTTATTATTAATTTTATTCAGACTTCATCGCCAATTAATTTATTATGAATTTTATTCAGCTATATCAGATCAGATTAAATTATTATTAATTTATTTAATTTAAATTTCAGATCAGGCTAACTCATTATTATTAATTTAATTTAAATTTATCCTTAAGATCATCCTTTATAAATATTCAGGGCGGATTATCTAAGATGAATTATATATATCCAGATCATATCAATACATTTCAGAAAACAGCATAAGTTGTTTCAGGATCTTCAGAACCCTCAAAAAACATCTTTCGGAAAAGTCATCAGATTTTGACGTCTATCAGAGCGCACGAGTATGTGTGTAATCGAAATCCCTCAACGGATTGAAATTATCTAGTACTCAAGAACAAATTAACTGCTATTATAAATGCCAAAAATCCTTAAACATCATCTCATTAAATCATTCACTCAATTAAATTCAAATACATCATCATCACGATGATTTCACAAAACACTCAGCACTCAGCTGGACCAACAAATATCATAAACTGGGTCCTCTCCAACCTATCAGTCACATCAACTAACAAGTGGCAAAACTCACACATCACATGAATTCGAGCACTCAAATAATCGTCTTAATCTATGAACTGGTTCCGATAATAAAATGCTCATGACCTCCAAAGCCTAATTGTCTAAACTGTGTTAAATCTCTCATAAAAACAACATGTCAATCGCTGAAATAAATCTGAACATGCATCGAGTATGCATTAATTTCATGAATATTACTGATCTGGATAAAATCCCCCATGAAAAATACATATGCTTGTCTGTTAAAATACTACCAAAGAACAGGAAAAAGTGCCATGCTCCACATAGCATATACACTGTCTGAAATTCACATCTGGTTCAAAATACCTTATTAGAAAAAAAATCACCTGAAAAAAATCAGATTGTTTCAAACAAACGAAGTTCAAAGGACTGCTGAAATTATTAAATCACCATGCTCGAAAAAAATCAAATAGGATAATGACAAAGCGGTAGACTAAAAACTGACACCTTCTTACCAGCAATGAATGAAAAAAGGTCATTCGACCAAGAAAAATTGTCTTATCCAATAAACTCATTGTAAAAGACTAGCCATGGTTCTAAGCTGATACTGCATAAAATCAACTATATGCCCTCATATCCACGAAGAAGAAAAGAATCTGTTTCACTCACATATGAACAAATATGACAATGCTTGCCATATTACACGTGTGTGCCCATGTCTACTTCACATCATGGAAAAATACTCATGTACTCTCACGATACCTGGTGGTTGAAACAGCTGTTTGATATCCAAATTTCAAAGATCGGCGAGTACCCTAACATTCGCGAAGACTTCTCGAAAGATCGACGCATTCCCTAATATTCATGAGGATCGTCGACGCCGGATGACTCATCCCGAATGGGTACGCCCCTCACGTGATTCAACTAAGGACCGTCACTTCGCTCAGCCATAATGTCTCCTTTCCGTTTAATGCCCCATCTTAATGTTGTAAGTGTCCATGATGCAACAGATCTCTATGATGTTCCGGAAAAATAGCATATTGTTCATGACGAAAGGATGCCCCATTATATTGTTCTATGTGCGCAACTGTTCCAGAAACACGATAAAAAAACAGTGTATTAATGTGCTGAAGGGTTTTCTGTTCAAGTGCCGTAAAAAAATATGCAAAAATGGGCGAATTATTTTCTAACACCCTGTGATTGTATAAAGGTTCACTTTGTAAGCGCATGGAATAATGTTCAAGTCTGCAGATAATGTCAGTGTCCACGTTACTGATCTATAATTCATGGAATAAACGTTAAGTTCCGACGCTTCGTGGTCGCTTCTGGTTACTTGCACAGTTGAAAAATTCATAAGTTCCGACGCCTCGTGGTCGCTCATAAATGTTCGGATATTGGAAAATTGAGAAGTTCCGACACCTCGTGCTTGCTCATAAATATTCGGATATTGGAAAATTGAGAAGTTCCGACACCTCGTGGTTGCTCATAAATGTTCGGATATTGGAAAATTGAGAAGGTCCGACACCTCGTGGTTGCTCATAGATGTTCAGATATTGAAAAATTGAGAAGTTCCGACACCTCGTGGTTGTTCATAAATGTTCAGATTATGGATGAAGAACAAAGTCTCGGAATGTAATGTGAAAGTGTCATTACGTTATGAGCTTGAAAAAGCATGTTCCAATGAACGTTGTATTTCAGTGCCAATGCATCTAAAAGTCGCCTTTCGTATACCCGTGAACTGAACTAGGTTTATCAGACAATACATGTTGGCCGCCTATGCTGCGCAATTCAAGAAGTCTATACCGCATGCTGTCACGACCTCTTTTCAAATCCTCAAGTTTCACGCCGCTTACACCAAGTTCTATAGCACACGAATACTGTGAAGTTGTAAGTTGTTAACTAGCATGTTCGAAGTCTCGGATGATTTCACTCACGCGCACAGCCAAGGTACAAAGACACTAGTCCACTCCACATGTTCAAGTCACTCTCTCTGCTTCTGCCAGCTGGCCATGGCTCGGTACTCACCCCCTTTCTCGCCGCCCACGTGACCGACCAGCCCTGTGGTAGGTTACGTCACGTCCTGACTGACGTCATATGCCGAGACTTGAGCATCAAATACGTAATCCTCCATGTACTGCTTATGATGGAATCCAAAACTTGTAACCAATATAAAATAGAGTTCTCTCTCTCTTCAGATAATCCTGGAGCCATGGAAATAAGGAAATAAAGCGAATAAATGACTTCCTTGTTTATCATGATCTTATGATGCGCTCTCCCTCGCCAGATGCCCAAAGTGACCAAAATTTCCATTGCTATCGCCTTCTCTCCTAAAACATGCAATAAATACGTCAGCGTAGCCGATAGTCCCCAGCTCATATCGGGTACAGTACAGATCTCTAGCTTTATTGGTTTGCGAAATATAACAAAAAGTCTAAAATCATGGTTTTACCTCAAAAAGTCTGTTTCCCTCATTCTCAAAACTTTAACCTATTAACAACATCAAAAGGGCTTCAAGACAAGCGATTTGACACGTCACACGTTCAAATCCGACCCTGCGTTTGTGAGATATCGGCAAACTTCGTGGGATAGTAGGCAACTATCTAGCTCTCTCCTCATCACTAAAACCCCTTCTGATAAAACATTTTTCAAAAAGCCCGCCCTCTTACAAAATCACCAAGTGTATATGCATAAAAACAAAAACGAAAAATGCTAATTCATTATTGCATCGACTCGTTGGCATGTCGTTTATGTGGAACAACGTACAATTTCATACTAGCATGCACACTCTCACATGTCACACTTGGAGAGCGAGATTTTCAAAAAAAATACAACTTCACCCCCTAGTAGGTGTAGGTTTTATTTTGGGGTGGGAATAGGTTATCCATTGGAAAGGGGCGGGGGGGGGGGTCAGCCCGAGTTCAACGACTCCTCATATAAGCCCCTAGCCTTATTGGTTCATGAGATATTAAAAAGCTGATGACCTGTTAGTTTTGGATCTTTTGGTAATTTTTTCAAATATCTCATCTATAAATCATTATTCAAACTGACCGCATTCTTACAAAAACCTCAAGTGCGCATGCGCAAAAACAAAAATGTTAAATCATAGTGGCGTCGACTCGTTGTCATGTCGTTTATGCGGAACAACGCTTAATATCATACTGGTGTCGGACCACATGCATGTTACACTTGTAAAGCGACTTGTACCTAAAAAATTACAATATCACCCCCTAGTAGGGGTAGGTTTTATTTTAGGGTTGAAATAAGTTGTCCAGAGGAAGGAGGGCGTTAGCCCGAGTCCTACGACACCTCACTTGTCAAATTCCAATCATGGGTTCACGAGATATCGAAAATATTACATGGTTGAAGCTTAGTAGTAAGGGTATGAATGTTTCAGATTGGGTCAGAACCGGATCTGCTCCCCTACTACTGTGCATTACTTGAGTTATTCAGTTGTAAATACCTAAATATAGTTGGTGTTCCACGTTTTTCTCTAAATCAGAGAAATATCTCGTGTTCTATATGTACCAGACGGTGTCATATGATTAACAATAATTTGAAATTATGTGGCAGGAGAGTGATATTTTTCAGAAAGTAATGACAGATTGATTGGCTTTCTGGCATCATAAGTAATGCACAATACAGTGAAAGCCCTTTAAGTTGGACACCTACGGTTTGTTAGAAATGTGTCCAATGCAGTAGGGTGTCCAATCTACAGGGTGCCTTTTCCTGATGTTGAGTACCACTGACAGGAATATTCTTAATTTTACAGCAGCGAAAAAGATCTATTACTTTATCATTAAGTTCATCCTGAGGACTTCGACAAACTCCTATTGCTAGGACACTGCAGTTTTTTCCCAGGCTTCTATAATGACAGCTCTGTTGTTATTTGTGTTGGATACAGTAGATTTCGAAAGTCCATACTCTTCAGCCAGTTCCCTGTGGCTTTCTCCATTGGGAAGACTGTCTTGAACTTGTTTTTACTTCTCAATGGTTAATTCAACAAAGTTGTGTTTACTCATATTGAAGTGTACACTACTTCTAATACTGAAGCACTTCTGTACAATACAGTGACTTAGCAAACACTGCGGCAGACCTTGACTAAACTGTAGAGTGACTATACTGTTCTGAGAAATCAATAAGGACTTTGAATGTACATATTTCATCATTGAACTTGAGCTTACTGTACCCACTTTCTTGCAATTGTCTCCCCAAACTTTCCTTGAAAACATCAATGTACAGAGGATTTTTACTACGTAAAAGTATGGGGAATTCAACGGTGCATTCAATTTGTGTCCAATCAAATGGGGTGTCCAAAGTGAGGGGTTTCACTGTACAGGGAATAGCTGAAAGAACAGCAGTTTCAAAACCACCAGGGGAAGGATAAAACTGTATGGGGTAAATACTTCCAGGGTGGCAAAGGGGTATTAAATTGGGAAAATGAACGATTTTTGTAATATTTTGGTCACGTTTGAATTTGTTTGATAATCGTCTTCATTTTCTTTCTTCTTTTAATTTCCTATTCCACATTCCCAAAATATCATGAAATATTATCACCAATATAGTAACCAGGCTTTCTTCGTTCCCACCTTTACTAATTTTGTACATTGTACGAGTATATGTACAAACCTTGAGTATTACTGACTTTAATTTAGAGTTATTCTGAGCAGATCTGCTGCTTTCTCACATAAGCGAACGGTTTTGCACTGTTACTACTTTTCTTAATGCCTTGATTGTACGCATTGCATTGACCATCAAAGTTTCCCTCTCGATGTTTATATAGAGGTCTACTGAATATTATAATGAGGATGCTATCTAATAAAACAAACGTCTAGTATTTATTTTGAGAACGAAAAAAACGTCCTTTCTTTACGTAAATTAGCCCTTTGATTTAGATCCTGTATGATGCATTGCATTTGAAAGAAATTCAAGGAAATGGGAATGAAACAAATGCGTACTTCGTTTTAAAGAAATGTTTAAGTTTACAAGTCGACTGTAAGTTGTAATTGGATCTCTGTTGTTGTTTGAGTCTTCAGTCTTTTGACTGGTTTGATGCAGCCCTCCATGCCTCCCTGTCCTGAGCTAATCGTTTCATCTCTACATAGATACCACACCCTACATCCGAGGCAATCTGTTTAACATATTCTAACCTTGGTCTACCCCTACAGTTCTTGTCCTCGACCCTTCCTTCCATAACTAAGCTTGCTATTCCTGGGTGTCTTAGTATGTGTCCTACCAACCTATCTCTTCTCTTCATTAGCAGTCGCCAGAAACATCTCTCCTCTCCCACTCGTCTTAATACCTCTTTGTTTGTAACCTTATCTACCCATCTGATCTTCATCATTCTCCTGTAGCACCACATTTCAAATGCTTCAATTCTCCTCTTTTCTGCTGCACCAATAGTCCAAGTTTCACTTCCATAGAGCGCCACGCTCCAGACAAAGGATTTCAAAAATGACTTCCTAATACCTAAATCTATATTCGATGTCAGCAGATTCCTTTTTTGTAGAAATGCTTTTCTTGCCTGAGCCAACCTGCTTTTTATATCCTCTTTGCTTCGTCCATCACTGGTTATTCTGCTTCCTAAGTAACAGAAATCTCCTACTTCCTTCAGCTTTTCACCTGCCAATTTGATCTCCATAGAGGTTTCTGATTTATTTCGGCTGCACTCCAGTATTTTTGTTTTACATTTATTAATTTTCATCATGAATTCCTTCCGTAAGACTGATTCCATACCATTCAAAAACTCATTCAAATCCTCAGGCTTGTTGGCCAAGATGACGATGTCATCAGCAAATCTCAGAGTTGAAATTATTTCTCCTTGAATCCTCACTCCCACCTTAAATTTTTCTCTGTAAATGAATATATTTGTAAAGCAAATCATATCTTTTCAGGAAAACACTGACCTTGCTGGGGATATTAAAACTGAAGAATGCCCCTCACCAGAGTTTGTTCCATGCATCAAAATAGAAACAGCATCTTTTGATTTCAAAAAGGTAAGTACATTATCGTGTTACTGCTTTATGTCCTATTACAAGACTTGACCTGTTCTCATTGAACTGGAGGCACTACTGGAACAACCCCTTCCATGGTAACTCTTGCTGGATACTGCTTCCTTGTTCATCACCTAGTCATGTCTGGTGTATTTGATCGTACGTCGATTACGTTATAAAATCAAAATGCCTATTTCTTGTATGGCATTCGGAGGCTCTAATAGGCAGAAGATAAACTCACAAAAGATTCATTTCCACAGGTAAGTACTGTATCTGTGCAATGTAATGAATATTGTATTTTCAATGATACGGTAGGTTTACGTTCTACTTTATTCTTTCAACATTCATTCATTTCACATGTCCATACCATCTCAATGTGTTCTGCTCCGGCTTATCTTTCAGCTTCTGTGCATTCACTTCCTATTGAATGTCCTCATTTCTCCCTCAATCTCTTCTAGTCTTCTGAACCATACTCCCCTGGAATTTCATTTCGGCTGCCTGTATTCTACTTTCAACCCTCTTTCAGTGTTTTGTGAAAAATATTTTGCAAAGTATTGTATAGGTTGTTTGTCTTCATTTTAAAAACATGTGCTAAGACAAATATTGCGGGCCTAGTCACTTGTAACTTTTTGATACATACGATCCCTGTTTGGAAAGTATCTGACCTATGGCCGGGAAAAAGAAACTGGCATACCTGGAGCGTTGGAAACTTAATCACCCTCAATGTAGTCTCCTTGGGACTACACACACTTCTCCCAGCGGTGCCACCATTGTTGGAAGCATTCCGAGAAAGCTTCTTTCGGAATGGAGTTAAGCTCGGGTGTCGTTGCTGCCAAAATGTCCTCTCTGGTTTTATATCGCGTTCCTTTCAATGTACTCTTAGTTTGGGGATCAGCCCGAAGTCTTAGGGTGCCGTATAAGGAGAGTATGTAGCCTGTTGAACCACAGGAGTCTTTTTTTTCATCAAAAGAAATGTCTGAATCAAGTGCGAGGAATGTGCTGGAGCATTGTCGTGATGGAGGCGCCAATTTCCTGTTGAGCACACAGCGTCACCTAGGCGATCCCTGTAGCACTCTTTGGTGATTGTTCGACCCTGTGGTGCGTGCTCGTGGTGTACCACACCGCGGGAGTCAGAGAGAGCAGTCAGCATCCCTGTGACGTTGCTGCGCACTTGGCGGGACTTCTTTGGTCTTGGTGACGAGGAATGCATCTACTGTGACGACAGAGATTTGATTTCCGGGTCTAACCCGTGCACCCAGGAGTCGTATACAGTTATTATGGTGTTCATGAAGTCAGGGTCCTTGTTTGTGGAGTCCAGCGCGTCCTGGAGACTTCAACACGAAGTTGATTTTGCTCCGCCGTCAGCAGCTTTGGCATGAATTTTACCGCCACTCTCTTCATGGCCAAATCTTCGGTCACAATCGAATATGACGAAAAAGTGCTGATGCTCACCTCTTCCGCAATTTCCCGGATAGTCACACAACGGACCCACATCACCACAGCGTTAACTTTGGCAATGACCTGGTCATTTTTGCATGTAGATGGCCGACCGGAGTATGACTCGCTCTCCACGAATGTGCGGCCGTCTTTAAACCGGCTATACCACACCTAAATCTGTGTGGTGCCCATAGCATTGTCACCAAAAGCCGTCTGAATCTTCCGAATTTTTTCCACCTGCCTGTCGCCCCATTTATCGCAAAATTTTATGCAATAGCGAGCTCCAGTCGTTGCGTCTGTTTCATTCCAATAAAAAACCGACAATAGCAGTACACTTTACTTCACTCAAATGGTGCTTGCCAGCAACAGACTCGACAGGCAAGAAAGAATTAACGCGTGCGCACGAAGGTTCAAAGTCAGCTCATGCAAGCGTACTTGATTCAAATCCATCAGGTTTTTGGGGGGGGGGATACGGTTGAATACTTTCCTAACAGAGTATATCCTATCACCCCTTCTGGTTTTACAGAGAAACTTTATTAAATTTCTTCACTATGCTTAAGGGTATTATTTCTAGTACGTCAATGATCTCACCATTTTCTATCACTCTGATTCACTTGGTTTCTAAAGGAGTGATGGCTTGATGGCGTATTATAAGTTACAGAAGCAGGGAGGACGTAGCGATAATCTCTGTCACTAAGATGTGATGGTCAGTATGAAATAATTGTCTGCTAGTTGTTAAGCGAATATATCTCTACTTCATTTGAGTTGAGCTTTACAAATACATATTTTGTTGTGTAAAATGTATAAGGTGATAATAAGGGAATAAATTATTCCATCTTATCCCCAGGACATGAAGGAAGAAATCGAGATTGAAGAAAATGATGCAAGTGGAAATCATTCGAATGAGTAAGTGGACGTCATAATGAGAAGAAGTGTTTTTCTGATTGTATGAATCCTGAACTGAAAATGTTTGATATGAATAAGGTTTCTTAGGAGCAATAGATCTGTGTCTTATTGTATTTGCCTTTGAAATTCATTTTCTCACTCACTGTCTCATTATAAAAATGCATGTTAATATTAACATTTTTTTTATCGTGGCTAGACTATTGTTAGTCACGAAGCTATACGCTGTAGCTTTAACAACAGCAATACGAACTATAACATAATCGGCACATTGATCCTTATACAGTGTGTCCGCAAATTCTCTCCGCAGTGCGTGTCTTGCCTTGCGGTACATGTTGGGTTAGCAGTTCATTCATGTTATGTTGTTACCAGGAAGACAATTACATTAAATTAAGTAATAAAATTATATATATCGTACTCACCACTATCACTCTGTGCTCCATAAAGTTTTCACCAGCATGGAAGACCTCTTCCACTAAAAACACACGCCCTCCAGTAGTAGGCATTCCCACTAGACTCAGCTTACACAAGAACTTGACAAGAACACAACATTCAGCGTCAAAACTCTCGTGCACAGGCACTCACTGTTGGCCATAATGAACTGGTATCCCCCACCCTATTACTCCAGTTCAAGGTCAACAGGGAACAAGTGCATGCCAACCGCTGCGGTGAGACTTTGCAACATGAATGTACTGCCAACCTAGCACGTCCCGCTCGCCCATGTGGAGAGACTTTGCGGATGCTCTGTATTTCTCTAAGAGCTTATTGATAATTTCGGGCAAATTTTTTTCATTATTCACGGTGAAGTTGCTTATCCAAGCTTCAAGGTAAGATTGTTAGCATTAGAAAAAATTATGTTGTTAGGTATGGAAGGGTAGAGGACAAGAATTCTTAATATTAATGATTAGGCTACGAGTGGATAGAGGTAGGAGAGGGAGACCGGAGGCAATCATTAACCTTAATGATTTTTTCCTCTACCCTTGCTTTCATAACTAAGTTTGTTATTCCTGACTGTCATAATGAGTGTCCTACCAACCTATATCTTGTCTTTATTCATCAGTCATTACAACTATCTCTCTTCTTTCCACTCCTCTTGCTACACTATCTACCCGTGTTTGTCATTATCATTTTGCTGTAACTTGACATTGGTGAGGTGAGACCTGGAATGGTGGAGGTTGGTAGATCCATCCCAGCATTCACCTAGCGTAAAAGTGTTAACCACAAAGTATGCAGTAAATTCTCCAAGTTCATCTCTGGTATACATGTTGACAAGGTAATACTATAATTTCCTTCCACCATCGTGTGTTATGTCAGTACAAAAATTTTAATTATTTTAAACGTTACAAAACCTGTTGCTGTACTTTTAGAGGATCCAAACAGTGGTCTGTAAATCCTGCTCATTATAAATCGTGCCCACTGTAAATAGCACCCACTATGAATCGCACTCACTATGAAACGCGCCCACTTAAAATCTCGCCCTCAATAAATTGCCCCCAGTATAAATCGATGCTGATAATATTCGCACCCCCTACAAATTGAGTTCAGTATAAATCGCATCGACCACCTCGTGGCGCAGTGGCTAGCATTGTTGGCTTTCACCCGCGAGGTACCGGGTTCGATCCCCGGCTTTGCCAATAATTTAAAAGTCTTGGTATGGTCTGGTACAGGGTCTCCCAGCCTCGTGATGTAAAATGGGAACCTGCCAGATGATATGGCAGGAGGAACAGTGGAAAGGAACTGGCCACCCTACCACACCCAAACTCGGGCTCGTGATGCCTGGTTAGTGATTCCTTTAATTCAGGTCACCTACGTCCGTGCTTGGGATATGGCATTCTAATTTGAGTTTTTGATAAATCGCATCACTAAGAAATGTGTGTAAATTGCGCCCAGTCTAGAAAATTGTCATTGTGACTACCAATCCCTGCGGTGCCTATGTAAATTCCTCCTTTGGAAACATCAACCCACTCCCGATTTCTATCTATCATTCTTATTACTGTGGTAACTTTACTGGAGTTCCAATTGTTAACCTTCGGCATCCTTAGGAAATGCTCGGTGAGAGTGGCCTTTAAGTAGTTTGAAGTATAATACGGGTAAATTTGTGGTAAATCTGGGAAAATTTGGGGTGATTTAAGATTTTTTAGATTTTTAGGTAATTTTTGTAACAGCGAATTTCGGGGTGATTTGAGGAATCTTGGTGTATTTTGAATAATTTTTAATAATTTGAGAGAAATCTGGTGAATTTGTGGGAATTTAGGAACATTGAGGTGAATTCTGGCTTGGGTGTGAGAAATCATGCAGGGCTTAGTATTATTATAGTCATTTGTTATTTATATTTGTCGATTTTATTAATTTTATTAAAACTATTTATGATTCTCATTGTTATTATTGGGTTTGGGTTAGGTAGGGGGGATGGGGTGGTATATAGGCGTGTTTGGTAGGCAGGAGGCGTCTAGTGTGTGTGGTTATTGACGGAGATGTGAGCGGTGAGTAGCAATCGTTAACCTTCGGGAGTCTTCAGGAATGCTCAAGGTGGGTGACCTTGAAAAGTAGTTGAAATTAGGTACTTGAAAGCATAGCGTGACCCGTTTATTACCTCTACAGGGTGTCGCAGAATTACGTCGACAAACTGAAACCAGAGGTTCTGCCCCTTATCTGAAGCAGGGGCTCACCACTAGCCGCGTGCGGCGGCCATGACACTCGTTCGGAGTGTCCAAAGAATATACAAAACGAGAAAATTGTGTCTTCGTAATCCGTGTCACCTGACCAAGTTCTTGAGTGGTGTAAACCCATGGTCATGTGACGTTACTAGGAGAATTCCCATCTGGGCTGACCAACCAAGTACAGTGAAATATCTGTAAATCCTCTAGATTTCGGAAAATTGATGGCAGAAAAAACTTAAATCAGTAATCGTCGAGACATCTCGAGAGGAATTCTTGCCAGGGTTGCCAACCTTAATTGGCCCATTAGTAATAGTGATCATTATCATCATCACCAATTTTCAACCTAAGCCGCGTTGGAGCAAATATGCCCCCCCCCCCCCTTCCCTCCCCCCCCCCCCCCCCCTCACTTTACTCTGTCTCTGTCCACTATCCTTCCTCAATTTCTGAACTGCACTCCTGGTTTCGTTCTCTCACACTGCCCTTCACCAAATCCATCCACCAAACTTTAGGTCTTACTCATCCATCTCTCCATCTTTCATCATTCATAATTTTCACATGTCCGTACCATCTCAATCTGTTCCACTCCAGCTCATCATTCAGCTTCTGTACATTTACTTCCTTTCGCATACACGCATTATAAGAGCAAGTGTTGATAAAGGCAGCCATTTAAGCAATAAAATAAAATGTTCAGGTCATTTAAATATTACGGAAAACTTATGATGAAGGAAAACTGTGATCAACCCCGTGTTAGTGCAGGAACGCAATGTTCTACAAGCAAGCCAACTCATGAGAAGTCAACAAAAATAAAATTAAAATTAAGGGGGGCACTAAGGAAAATACAGAACTGTAATTAAGTAATTGATTCGGAAGATAATTTCATTACAACAAAACTTATATTCGCTGCAACGTCAGGGCAAATTCGATGTCCAAATATCGAAGCTCGAGAGTGAAGCGCATCGTGGGGGACTTGAAAGCTAATTTCTTACTTAAACAAATTCGAACTTTCACGTAACGAACGTGGAAATTCAATGAAATAATTATCAAAATATGTGTACTGCTCTCTAATAAATCACCGTCCACTTACCGCCTCCTGCGAGATAACTTCCTCATCCCTGAACCTTGAGAACTTACATTGGGTACACGAATGCAAAGGCGGGTGTCACGTCACTTGCAAATGCTAGGTAGACAACTGAAGAACAGTCGCTGACTCATGATAATGAGAAAGTTGGTTCATTAAACATTGATGAAATGGCCATAAAGTACAAACTATTGTATGACAAGAATTTGGTCTCTTTCTTGGCATTAGAAATATTGAGAAAGATGGATTTGGAATCCAACATAAATTGGCTAATAAATGATAAATAAACTGTACTGTTCAAGGGCTTGCCAGCCTTCTACAGGACACCCGGATACAGATTCAAAGTTATCCCGATAATTAGACGAGACTTACAAAGGAAACATATCAAGCTTTGGTGCTAATAATTTCATCAACCGTCTGCATACGATTTCCGTAATGTGATTACGAGGAATCTTCCAAGTGACGATGTAGAACTGCTCTTCAGTCACCTGAGAAATAAGGGAGGTACCGTAACCATGACACGAGGGACGTGAGACCATGTATGCATACCATCAAGTCAACACTTCACACAGGAATGATCGCATCTTCTCTAAGTGGTAATGTGAAACTTTGGAAACATACAGTCTCAGCAAGCGCTTTGACCAAGTTTCTGAATCCTAAAGGTTCGCGGAAGGTGCGTAACCTAGCCGGTGCTACATAAACACCCCAGCTTCCGGCACATATCTTGCAGATTCTTAAAAGCTCTATTCATGTTAACAATGTGGGGCATGTAGCTTATAAGAACTTAACGATTTACATTATCCATATTTTAGCATTGAAGTCACTTTATTTTCAGAGAAACTGACGTCTTTATATTCCATTTCAATTGTATTTGTGGCAGGGTTTCTTGTAGGAGTGGCAGAAGAGTTGTGAAGGTTGCTTAGAAACAATATCAGCTCCAGCAAGTTCAAGCCCATCATGGAGTTTAATACATTTTCAAGACCGAGGGGGATTAAGATATCCCAATGCTTCTTTTATATCTCTATTGGAAACAATTTCTCCCTTTGTCACAACAGCCGTAAATTTCAAGTCTCGAAAATAGATAGGCCTAATGTCAAATGTCACTATTAGTTTAACTGGCATGCTTTCAGAGTAGCCTACACAAAATGTGAAATGCGTATTGACAATTCACTCTCCGTAGTTAATCTGCAACAATTATAAAGGCCTTTTTTGTAGAAGACGATGATGATGATGATGATTATAATTGTTTCTTTAATGGGCCCTTCTAGGTTATCGGCCCCCACTTTTAAAGAATATTGGTGTGAACTACAAGAGCAGTAATGGAATGTTTCTGAATATAAGAAGTAAGCCACTCACAGAGAGATTCTTAAAGTGAAGTGAAATACAGCCAAGAATGAGCCGTATTCATCATTTGGGGAAAAACAGGCAACACGTATTAATAAATCATGTGTGAAGTGTATTTGAGTTGCATGTAATGCATAGTCAACAGCAGACAACTAGGGCGCCGAACCGCGATCCTAGTGGGGAACGTGGAACTACCAGTTTGGCGCTCCAAGTCTCGGGCTCTATTTCCAGGCCTTGAGTATAACGTACGCCACGGTTTATACTGTATACTCCAATGGAACAAAGTAAGAGTCTCGGACAATCTTTCAGTCTCAGAGCCGATACTCCAAACAAACGGAGTACTGCAGGGAGATCCACTAAGCCCTCTACTATTCATTCTAGCAGCAGGAGATCTAATGCGAATAACCCAAAGAGAGAACATAGTTGCATACTCGTACGCCGACGATATAGTGGTTGGATCAACAGACATTATTGAACTTCAGGACACTATAAATGATATAGAGAAATGGTGCACCAAGCATGAGTTCGAGATCAACATATCTAAGACAGAAATGATGGTCTTTAGACCAGGAGGAAAGGCTCCAGCATTGGCGGAAATATGCATCAAAAAGTCGACAATAAACATCGCTAAAGATTTCAAATATCTAGGCATCACGCTGCAAACAAGCTCCAAATGTTTCACGAAATATATAACTGAGAAAGC
This sequence comes from Meconema thalassinum, assembly GCA_946902985.2. Classification (NCBI taxonomy): domain Eukaryota; kingdom Metazoa; phylum Arthropoda; class Insecta; order Orthoptera; family Tettigoniidae; genus Meconema; species Meconema thalassinum. Next base: position 449,806,554 of record OX336394.1, on the reverse strand, counting down.
AACGCAAGCAGCAAGGGCGATGCACGAGATCGGCTACATTAAATCCCTCAACTTAGAAACAGCAATGATGCTCTTCAGAGTTAAAATAATGCCCATATTAACGTATGGGATAGAAGTCATATGGTCGCACCTCACCGAAAAGAACCTATCCGAATTAGAACGGGTAAAAGCATTATACATCAAAAGAGCACTAGGAGTGTCAAAGACTACACGTTCCAGACTCGTCTACCTCCTCGCAAGAGAAACATTCCTTATCGAGGACCTAAGAACACTTTTGACTCTTCCCTTCACTCGAGCCTCGGAAAATCTTTTATCAACATTAAAAGCAAAAAGGGAAGAAATACCGGCAGAGTTTTATGGAACGGGGGCCATGGTAGATCGGACATGGGCCACATCAAGCTTTGAGATGAGGCACGTGTTTACCAGAATGGCGGTACACGGATTTAATCATCTCATCTGTGTGAACACATCATATCATGAGCCAGCTGAGACGTGTGAGTGCAACGTGTGGACGCTACCACATAGAATTGTGCAAAAAGAGAACCCAATCAATTACAGAATATGCAAACCAAGGCACCAGAATGCAAAATTGAAATTGCTTGAATAATTTGTATTGTAATTGAATTTTCCTTTTGTTTTAGTTTGGCCATTTGGCTGCAATAAAAGTATTATTATACTGTATGCATTGTACCCCGACCAGTCAAAGAGCAAATTCCCGTTGACTGATTTAGAAATACAACTTACCTAGGGGGTTGGAAACCTATCGTTGATATATGACTTTTGCCTGATGTGTACATTTTTGATTCTTAGATTAAACAAAACGAGCCACAGTGGTGGGATTCCAACCGGTCAGTCATGGCATTTATTAAGATTTGAGTTTTCACCTAGAATAAGCAAAATAGGTTACAATGCGGACAGAGTGGTGTTTGGTAATCCATAACATAAACAAAATGGGTTACCTAGAGGTGTGGGATTTGGCCAACAGGGCACACAAGCTTTTATTCAGGCAAGTGGAATCTTTTGAATCTTATGGATTTCCGTTATTTATGCTAATCAAATAATAAGTTCATGTTAAATGATATGTTCATGTTAACCAGTGGTTCATGATAAATGGTATTGTTTGGTGTAACCCTCTTGAATTCCCAATTGGACGTTATGTTTAAATCGAATAGTTACCACTGTAGTGCACAAACCGGTAATTTGGCATAACCCTCAACAACTTTCTTCAATGTGAGATTACAAATCATCGGGGTACACCATGGTGATGTAATCCTACTCACGGTGAAAGTTGAGGAAGCCACTCGGAGTAACCAATAACATATCCTACCAAAGCTGATCAAGTGTGATGAATGGTGAAAATATTATATTTTAATCAATTTAGAAGTCACCGGTCATCAAGCTGAAATACTCAGGTAATCCTGAGAGAAAACTGAGAACATGCAAACCAAGAGGTGCTTGCTTCACTTAAATGTGATAACAATTCAAACAGTCGAACAATTACCTGGTGAAGCTTGTGTTCACTTGTCTCTGTGAGTTCTCATACTGAATATCTAAAGATGTCTCCAAATTAATTTCCAGAGACAGATGATGAAGACACTTAGATATTACATGGCTCTTGTCTTACTTCAAATGTATTACTTTTAATAACTAATTTTGTTTCTCCTCCAATGTTCTTATTATTGCATTAGCTCTGCTAGTTTTTTGTGCTATTCTTACCTATTTTTGAAGCAAATTATTTGAGATAAAAATTAATGGAAGCCAAAATTCAAGTTGACATAACAAATATCTAAGTATTATCAATTCAATAAATTGGCATAATCCTCACAGCTCCCATTAAAAGAATTAATTTCTTTAACCTGTCTGAACCCACACCATATATTCCAGCAATGTACAATCGTAGACACATTTTAGAATGTAATTAAATAGCAGTAAAACTGCTCAAGGCCCGCATTTAATTGCAAATAGATTTTTGTCTCCTGAAAAATTTGTTTTCTGTGGCTAACGTCAATTGACCTGTACACCTTCGATATGTTCATGCTTGCCAGTGGTTTATGTTAACTAGTTATTCGTATTTACTGAATTGTTCGTGGTAAATGGTTTGCTCATGTAAACCTGCGTTATTGTCCAATGTACCAACGTTCTGACATGCTTAATTTTTAAATTTCTATGAGCCCTTTAGACAGCTCAAAACTCTGTGTGCGATGTTTTAACATGAGATGAACTCAGTGATTGTAAAGGGCGGATGGCCAAGATAGCTCAATGCAAATTGTGCAGCTTTAGAGGACGACTGGAGGCCCTTCATTAGTTGTAACTTACTTTGAGACATTTTAGACAGTGTTATGAGCACTATGTATGTTTTCATAAGTTGTGAACCCCTGAGACAACTCAAACCACTGGCTGTGATCTTTTGACATGAGATATGCACGCTACTCCTGAACCACGTCTTTTGTAGTTAGTGTACATTGCTGGCAACCTCAAACCACCTGTATTGTAACCTAAAGGAGTTGTTTACTAAGATGTCCAGGGACACGAGATGGACACACTATTACTACGGGGCTGATGACTAAATTATTTTAATCTGAATTCTGCGAGTAAATGGGGTGGATATTCAAGATGTTTGAATCAAGGTATTTTTTACTAGTTGTGTTGTAAGCCTTCGTGAGAGCTCGAAGCCCAGATGAGAGCTACACTTGGATAGACTCACATGAGATAGTCAAACGACCAGGTGTTGTGCGTGCTGCCCTAAACTGAGGATCGTATTGCAAATAATATGCTTCTTATTCGGTACTTTATCGAGTAAGTACTCAGTTCTATCAGATCAGTAATCATGTTGCCTTGTGTACTTGAATGTGTGTTATTTCAATGGCGTGTGATGCAGGAGACCAAGTGTACATCATCGATAGGATTAAATGTTGTGATAGAAACAGTCATCAGCAGCGTAGAAGGGTATAAGTAAGTACTACGCTGATCTACCTGATCGTGGATAATGGGATTGAGTTACCTTTGTCATCAGCCCTTTGTTCATGGGCGAGTGTTGAACTTTGTAGTAGTGTTTGTAGCAGAGGGATGAAATCGTGCGAGTTAGGTACTAGGCATGAATCACATGTTGTTGTGTAATTACGTAAAATAAGATCCAATGCAGTTGTGAGCGTGAGAACGCTTCATCATCAGAAATTTTAAATGATGCATGGCTGACGAGAAAGACAGGCCACAGCGCGGATCTGTGACGTCAGAGGAGTGGTGTCACTCGCTCGCCGCAATGATAGCACCGAGGTATTCTCATCTACACAAGCCTACCAATAGCCGAGTAATTTTTAGTGTGAATTCAAGGATACCGGTACTCAAAAATAAAGTTAAATGCTTTGGAAGAAATACACCTCTATCACTAGCTCAAAACTTTCGAGCAGTAGAATATTAGGCAGTGTGATAAAAACATTGAACGGATGTTCCAGTTTATGCTGATATACAAAACTGAACATATTATCCTCTTATCTTTGTTCATCAGTAAGTTGTTTCCATATATACCAGTTTACATGTAAGTTTAACTTTAAAATCAGCTGGAATAAAAAAAAAAGAAACAACCAAGCATTTCACTAGGAGAAAGTAGCCAGTGCTTCATTTATTGCAACGGAAGGGTCATTCATGCCCCAAAATAATAAAAACGAATATAAGAAATTTGAGCCTACACTCATGGTTTTTAAAATTTTGCTTCTTTGAGTAGGCCTACCTTAAGACAATCTTTTTCAACAACAAACATGTAATGCATACTTCAGATACCGGTACATATATGAATTGCTGAGAGTATACTTACCTCCTTTAGCAGAGAGCCTTTTATCTGATACCAATCCCCTAGTGGCAGGTTTACTTCTTGTGGCAACTACCTTCATGTTAGACATGTTTAACGGTTCTCTCTCGTTCCCAGTTAGGTCAAATTTATGGTTTTATGGGCTCAAGATTCTTATAACGAAGTATATTACTGCAAATGAAGGACCTTGGAACCTATTTGGAAAAATATTCATAACTTTCAGAAATATTTAGGTTCAAAATTGAAAAAATGGCATATTTTAACAGAACAACAGGTCATTCTAAGAAAAAAATATTTTAATAATAAACCCTTTTAAAAGTAATACCAATTTTTATTTGTATACCATTGATGATCATTCCATAGAAGTTATAGATTGATAACTTTAAAGTTGATGTGCCTGGGACATTTTCAAAATTTGCATATTTATTAATAAAATGTTATAATTTCTAAATGACTGAACCAAATAGCTTTAAAGTTTAGAATTCCCTTAATTATGCTCACCTTAAAGAACCTACACAATTTGGTGAAAATTGGGTGAAAATACCGGAAAATTCAAAACTAAATAGAGCAAAAATGTTATGGATATTGTGTGGTTAGATGAAACGTGGGTCAATGCTGGTCACACCGTGCCTAAGGGTTGGAGTGACAACTCAGTTCAGGGGACAATGAAAGGGCCGTCAGGCAGAGGGGGTCGATTTATTATCCTACACGCCGGGCTATCACACGGCTTTGTTAATAATACACTTTTGCTCTTTTGGTCAAAAAGAACTGGTGATTACCATGAAGACATGGACTACAACAGGTTTTTAAAATGGTTCCAGGAACAATTGTTACCCAACATCCCTGAACACAGTGTTATTGTAATGGACACTGCTTCGTACCACACACTACAGATAGAATAAGCTCCAACAACATCAAGTACGAAGCCTCGTATGTTGGAATGGCTCGACCGCCATAGTGTAGACCATGCGACAGCTCTCTGACAAAGGAATCCTTCTCGGTAGCGCTGAATGAACATAGAACGAGCGATAACATTCTATATAATACATGAATTAGCCAAAATTCCTTATGAAAGGATGAGAAATAAATCAGGAAGCAATGTTTTAATAGTTGTTTCCTCCTCCACCGTCTGTGACTCACCCAGCCATCCCAAATATAGCGAAAATTACAGCAGTGAGCGCCATTGTTCAAATCAATCTTCAAAAAAGTATCATAACAGTACTGCCAACCTCGCCCTTACGGTACTATGTGAAACAAAAAAGTGCCCAATTCAGTCTCTATTGGGCATCATTCGTGCGCATCACTCAGTTCACAACTCTAATTATGCTAGTGTGCGCAATATTTCGCATATCTGTACGGCTAAAATGAGTGTTTTTTGTTATCTGCTCTGTAATTACTATGCAGTATATCGCTCTCCTGTAATAAGTATGTGTATTTTTTCCGCACAACTGTGGTTTTGACGAAGGTTACAGCCTAACGCGCCCAGATCAATGGTTTTGTGTCAATCATGCCCCGCTAGCAGCGCGCGGCCAAGGCCGCACCTACACCCGACCATTCTTACCTTCATTTTGTCCAATCCAATGGATTTTGACAATGGTTACAGCCTAACGCGCCCAGATCAATGAGTTTTGGCAATGGTTACTGACTGCCTAACGCGTCCCGATGATTATTTTTTTATCAACAGTGATTTTACATCCCACTTCTTTTTATCAACAGTGATTTTGTATCTCACATGTTGGCAGTAATGTGTGTGCCTCGGTGCGTGCTGCTAGAGTGAGCCTTGATGACAGTTGAACGAGATGCAAGTGCTGTCGAAGCATGACAGCTGTTTTTAAAATAGCAAAAAATAAAAACACATATTTACGTACTTTAGCACATATATGAGGTTCAGTAGTAATTAGGGTTCCTAATTTCAATACGTAATATCGCCCAGAAGATGAAACAAGGACACAAGGTATGTAAAAGTACATTCATGTCTGCTGCAAGTGTATAAGCCGCGTTCCACTTTCATTCAGAATTAATATCCTTCTCAACCTTATACAGCAGCGCAAGCCTAAACCCATGTAGGCTACCACGTGGATGAACTGGCGAGAAAGCATGGCTATGAGATCATCACGCTGCCCCATCCTATAGAAATTATATGGGGTCAAGTGAAGGGTTATGTAGCACGGCATGATAAAACTTTCACACTCCGTGAGGTTGAGAAGCTTACCGTTTAGGCTCTTAGGGAAGTGACTTCAGAAAACTGGAAGCGTGTCGTGTTAATAGTGCAACGAGAACTGGATGAGGCTACAAAACGTGAATGTATACTCGATGATGGGGTAGATCGGTTCATCGTTTCCCTGGAATGCAATTCCGGATCCAATTCAGACACAAGTGAAAAAGAGGGGGCTATGAAAGGAATATACCCATAATTAAGTTAGTAGCAGCTAGAGCGATTAGGTTACTAAAAATTCCCCTAAACTCGCATGCATCGCAATGTTTAATTGACCCTTCACACGAATACGGCTGACACACCACAGATCCCAGTATTTGTGTCTTCTTGGAAGCCTCTTGGAATGTTATGAGTCATGATCTGCCTCAGTGGCTACGCAGCAATTCCCCACGTGTTAGCTTTGACAGCTGTCAGCGCTCATTATTGGTAATACAGAGTATTCTTTACATACAAACACAAACCTAACCCCTGACCTCCTTGCTTGTACTACTAACAATAATTTTCGTCCAGATGGTCGCCTAACCAAGTAGCAACCAATGACTTTGTCTCGCCATGGCTTTAGAAGAGTACAGTTCAACTTTTCCATTAAAAGGAACTAAAAGTAATTTATGAACATTCATGATTTTTCAAGTATGGTACTTCTTCTTTAGACTAAGATAGGCTGCTCAATACTCCCAATAATGTCAAAAGTACTCAAATCAAACTTACCAAGCAACTTTTGAAGATTTGATGGATGAGGCAGATAAATATGACCACTCCGATGTAACTTTTTGTACGCTGATGACAAGTGAACATATTATATGGAAGCTGCCAAGAGTAACGTATCTCCACTGTACCTACGATGGTTTGCCTAACACCTAAAAAATTAATTTGCTCTATTAATGACTACTATAATGGTGTGTAATCATCACTCGATAAACCTCTCTGTAGGTTGTTCACAGGAGCATTCACTGCTGACAACTTTCTTCCATTTTCATCGCACTCAGAATTTTCAATGAACTGAAGTAGTTCATAAAATGAATTTTTGTTAGTAATGCAAAGAAAGTTTTGTGGCACTTAATGTTTGGGAATCTGCAACTCATTGACAGCCAGCTTAATGCTTAGTATATTTAGAATACACACAGAACCTGTAATTATGGACACTGCATTACTCACATGCTTCAAGCACTTCACCAACTTGTCTTCTGTCTTGATATATGTCCTTTCCTGCATAAATTTATTCCTGTTGGAGGAGAAGTGTTCAGATATATCGGATAGACTGTGCACAGAATCTCTTCTTCGTAGTGTCTGAAGTCTTCCAAGCTCGCTTCTATGGCTTTATCCGAGATGTTCTACCTCTGCATCACACATTCTTCTAGAAGAAGGCCCAGGAGTGGATAGATATCCTGGCAAATTCGTAAATATTGAAGATACTGCATGAGGTTTCAACTTCAGATAACTCCCTGCAAATGTCTTTATTTCCCCATCAACTTGCTCTGTCCTGATAACAGAGCTATCAGGAAAATGTTTAATACAAATTATAGGCTTGCTCACTTTAGAGAAGTCAGTGGGAAATTTTCTAGGCCATATATTTCTAAATTTTTCGTCCTTTGAGAGAGAAAATGTAGAAACATTTTCATGCTGAGATCTCTAATTGCTCTTACAGCCTGCCACATTACAGCATATCGGCATTTTGATTTCCTGTAAAGGGATACATTCATTAAATTTCTAACTTGAACTCAGGTAATTAACTTAGCATGCATTACAATATTCCTCAACATCCACAATATTAGGCTAACGTAAATTCGTACATAACCTACACCACCCGTGCGTTTGATTAATCTGTAACATTAATAAGAAATAAAGTATCGAAGGTGTTAACACTTACCCTGTAGGCTACTTGATTATTGCAGCTACATGATGCACCACAACACAAGTTGGATGCAAAGTTGGACGTTACACTTTATAAAACACTAACTGTTTTCACACTGCTATTCACAAGAAATTCACAAGTCGACTCAACCAGGGTCACCACATCGCCTACGTCACAGACAAGATGGCTGCTCGCACTGGGGCCAGCATCTTTCGTTGGCCACGTAAATGATGCATGTGTGTGCGTGATGATTAACATCCTGTGCGACATGGGTATACAAGGAAAGCCCACAACATTCCTATCTTCGTACTACAGTTGAGAGAGCAAATGTTGTCAACATCATCGTACTTGAGTTGTGAACAGCCTATTATGACCCAGACTTAATAAACAAGACGGAACGCATTGCAGTCGCAAAGCCTTTATAACGAGCGCTCCCCTAACAGAATACTGCCGAATACCAATTCGTTCTGCAAACATGCACGAAGGCTGAGGTCAACTGTGACACTTGGAAAGGTACCTCCTTTTAGAGATTCCCTTGTGACCTCTGGTCCAAATGAAAATGCCGTTTGGATGCTCTCGAGAATAATCCTTTTCATAGTACTCAGTCACCTACACAACAGACCAACATCAGCCGGTCATCTGTTATGTGAATTACTTAACATTAATAGATTAATAAATTTCAGCCATCTGCAGTTTTACCAGTGTCTCCACGGACATGATTCCGATTCAAGAGTAATATTTTGTCAATAGGCATTACGCAATGTAACCAATAATGTAGCCTTTTTGTCACGAGTCTTATTTTCAGACAATTCACCATTTCAAAACAATAGCACAGTGGACCGGCACAAAATGCACTATTGGTGCGCAGAGAATCTCCATGGATTAAAACAGGACACAATTCAAGGGCAGTTGGAGGTAAATGTCTGGTGTGGGATCTTGGGTGACTATCTATTTGTACCATATTTCTTCTACGGCCATCTAACGGGAGCAAGCTACCTTCATTTTATTCATGGTGAACTCCCACATGTCCTAGAGAATGTGCCACTGCGCGAGCAATTACGAATGTGGTAGCATTTGTATGGGGCTCTACCTCATGGTTCAGTGGTCGTTCGGAATCGTCTTCATGCTACATATCCAAATAAATGGATAAGAATGGGATGACCCGTTCACTCACCTGCCAGATCACCCGATCTTACGTTACTTGATTCCTTCCTGTGACGTCGCTTAAAGCAGGCAATGTACGTACAGGAGCCTGAAGATCCTGGTCACCTTCGGCAACTGATCCCTGAGGCATGCAAAGCTGTTACACCTGACACGTTACAAAGTGTGGCCATAGTACTTCCAATCTAAACTACATTAAGCGAAAATAACTGCCAGTCTGGGGATCGAACTTGCTGCCAGGCAGCTTGACTGACGCAACAGCAGCGATAAATAATTTAGCCACGTTAGCTATTGAGAGCCGTTGTGTGACGCTGGCACGTATTGTATCTATTCGTAGTCTTCATAGACACTTCCTGTCCAAACCTAAGGTACGGTACTGTTATTTGGAGCAGTGGTTGTTTTTAATATTTATTATAGTTGACTCCATTGAATTGCCACTGCTGGTAATGGTTTCGACTATATTCGCGAGTATGAACTCAACGGTAAAGATGCTCCAAGACCGCGAAGGAGCAGGTACTGATGTTTTCAGGATGACTATGATATAAACGGTAGTTGGGTTGCTATTTTCGGAATAATATATAGTGTGGTGGATCACTATGTTTATGTAATTCCAAGATATTCAGTCCCTTAGAAAAACGAGAGGAAACGACATCAGTTCCTGGTACTTGTTAAGGACTTATTCCTGGTGCGGATATTAATTTTGTTGAATTATAAGACATGCAACTTGCGAAATAATAGGGTCATCTTTGAAATAAGAGGACAGTCTGCTGAAAAAGATCGATATTTCGGTCATTTTCATCGATTTTTTTAAATTTTATAAATAGAAAGAAATATGTCTTCTTGTTTCGAACTTCTTTGGTCTATTCAAACTATTTTGCTTTGTTTGCTGGACTAAGCAGAGCAAAATGTGTCTGCCGAGCTTCTTGCCTAGGTTATGCACGATCTGACATCTGTTTCCATGTTTCCATTCGTTTAAATATGAATGTTCCGTGTAAGACCATACCAAATGGGTTAGACTAGAGATCTCCTCCCCTTCCGAAATATTCTTTAATTACGAATTCAGTTATATTGTTAAACATTTTATGAAATCATCAGTAACCTACTACCCTCCTGACTAAAATTTGAACTAGTGGTCTATCATTTCTTAAATGGAGAATCTTGTGCGGCAATAGAAAATGATTTCTATGATTTGGCCGTCGTTACTTAGATATGATTCACTTAGGTTTCCCAAGATTGTTTATCTCCTTGGAGACAATACATCGAATGGTACATCGTAACCTTCTTCAACATTTGGAGGAGACGAATGGCAGGCATGCTTTCAGAGACGCAAATATTCGTGAAGAAGGAGCTAAGAGAAAATGAGATAGAACACATGAATCTGAAGACGTTTAAGTTGTGGATCAGGAGGAGAACTTCATCTGAACTATTTTCCTCAAAATTCCAATTTTATGAATTGAATGTCATTACATTTCTGTAAAATTGCGCCAAGTTAAACAAAATGTGTAGAGTATGGCAATCAAAGTTATATAAGGAAACCTGTGTATGGATTATTTGATTACACGATTTGTCATTTAGTTGGTTGTTTTGTATCCCAAATTTATGGCATACAATATAAGACAATTTAAGAATAATGAATCAAAGAAAATGATTTTCATACCGAAAATTAGATGGTCAATATATTTTGAAATATGCATTTCTACAATATTCCAAATATTCAAAGACTTTGCAAATATATTTCACAAAATAAAAGGAAATTTATAAATTATATGAATAATTTTCAAATACTTAAAATCCATATCAAATTAGATTTGGGAGTGCCTTCATTTAGTTATTTATGACATTTCCAAAAATGTTTTGATTTTCCATACATTAGGTGAACTTATCTTTTATCTACCATTTAACAACGCATTCAATTATAATAACGCCTCTTGTTGCAGACTCATATGTTCACATGCGTCAGATACTGTTGTTGACGCGCTGATAAATAGTGGGATCAAGAAAATTGTGCCTTATGTGACTGGCCAAGAGCCGTACTCATGTAGTACCTGCAGGAAAACGTTTACTAAAATGGGTGGTTTAAAGAGGCATTTGCTAACTCATAGAGACGAGAAGCTATTTCAATGTTGTATGTGCGAAGCTAAGTTTGCTCGGAAATATAATTTAAAGCGCACATATTGACTCATAGTGGGGAAAAGCCATATTCATGTTTCATGTGTCAAGCCAAGTTTAGTAGTAATGGATATTTGAAGACTCATATGATTATCCACAGTGGCGAGAAGCCATGTCCATGTGGTACTTGTGATGCCAAATTTGTTAGTAAAGGATCTTTGAGGAGTCATAAATTAAGCCATAGCAGCCTAACACCATATTCGTGCAGTATATGCGAGACCAAATTTGCTAGAAAAGGATCCTTAAACAGACACGCATTAATCCATAGTGACAAAAAGCCATACTCGTGTAGTGAATGCGAAGCCAAATTTCGTTGGAAAGGAAATTTACACACATGTTATATCATAGCGGTCAAATGCCACATACATGTAGTTTATGCGATGCTAAGTTTGTTGTTAAAGGATCTTTGACTCAACACATGTTAACACACAGCAGCCAAAAGCCACATACATGTAGTTTATGCGAGGCCAAGTTTGCTGTTAAAGGGTCTCTGACTCTACACATGCTAACACATAGCACCCAAAAGCCACATTCATGTAGTATATGCGAAGCCAGATTTACTTCGAAAGGGAGTTTGAAGTCACACATGGTCATTCATAGTAGCAAGAAATCATACTCATGTAGTATATGTCTGACTAAATATAAACGGAGAGGACAATTAAGAAGGCACATGTTCACACATAGCGGCCAGAAGAATTATTCATGTACTACATGCGAAACCAAACGTGCTAAAAAGGGAACTTCGAAGGAACAGTTGCTAACCCACGGTGCCGTGAGGTCAGATTGAAATAATACACCCGACGCCAAATTCTCTAGAAAAGGACATTTGAAGATCCACATTTTAATTAATGTTACCTAGAAGCTATAATCAGGCAGTTGATTAAAAGCCTGATTTGCTGAGAGAGGACATTTGAAGGGACTCATGCTACTTTATGATATATTGATGAATTTTAATCCGAAAACTAAAGTGGTATTAAAGGGATTTGGACACATGTTAACCCAAAGCGGGAACGTCAGTATATACTTAACACATACAAGAAGGAGTTGAGGAATTTGAAAACTCGCATGAGTGCAGTAGCTCTAATAAAAACGAGAAGTAAAGTTTATTACAGGGGGATATTTGACGCCACAAATCGTAATTCATTGTTGTCAAAAGCCCTTTTAATGTACTAACATAAAAAAGTGAAAGCTCACGACGTACATTTAAATCATAGTGGCAACAAGGTACGCTTATATATTACAAGCTGAGCAAAACACACGTTAAGTCTAATCTCCTTTTGTTAAGACCTTTACAAGTATGAGTGAATATACTTCGTAGTTAGTTATTGTTATATAAAGGGTCGGAGCAACGAGGTCATCAGCCCCAATGAACGTCGGGAAGAGGCTTCATTGAAGAACACCTGTGAAGCAGCGTTTGCCTAACAGATCATTTTTATGCGTAGTGTTCACAAGCCACATTTATATTTATTAGTAACTAGCGTTCCTTGTCACAATTATTGGTGTCATTGACAAGTGAATATTGACCATCACTTTTACTTAATTAGTGTGATAATCTGTAATGATTATTAAAAGGTCTGGTGGATGTACGAACTTGGATACGGATTTAGGAACTTAGCTCCTCATTTAGCGTTGTGGTGTTCTTTCGTTCTGTTTCAGCTTCTGTCACAATTAACTGCCCGATTTTAACTGAAAGGAAATTGTCTTTCTGGGATTAGTCCTTTATTATATCTCCCCCTCCATTGCCTGACCTGGCATGCTGACAAGTCTCTGTTCGTCACACGTGTAGGATACTTCTGTGCTAGCCAGGTCCTGATATTTCCTGACAAAGTGAATGTTACAGTACTTTGACTTCACATATTAAACACCAATCTCCATTCCCACCATGTTTTAAATAAACAGTCCTTTTCAAGCAAAAATGGTCTGTCGTAACCGTCCTGAACTCTTTAATACTGCCGTGACGACGTTCTTCGTTTAATTGAAGATCTGGTGCATAAAACATCCTATTCAAATAACATGTCACCGCTCCCCTTAATTTCCCTGCTTGAACCCTTCAGATGTATCTTGTTTTAAACATGGGATATATTCTGACAGGGTGAGGAGAAGTGAATTCTCCATTTTTTCTGTGTTCGTTAGGTCGTAAGGGTCATTTATGCTAGGTGCATCTCAATTGCTTTATAAAAAGGGTTACACCTTTCGATTCATGCTGTAAGATTTTTAAATCTGTTGGTGAATTTATGTCACGCTTCGTACATTATTTCACATATAGCGGGAGGTGACCTGGACTTTATCGCAGTTCTGTGTTCTTTGCATCGTGCATATTTTTTTTCTGCCGGTTTGCCTTATGTAATTTGTTGGACACCGTGTGGCTTGGAATAATGTGCAGTTTACCCCTGATTTACAGTCGGGTCATGTGTTTATACATTAGTGTTATGCATATGCTCGCAGGATTTGTAGTTTGTTGTCAAGAATATTTTGATGCCTTGTTTCTTGAAAATTGGTGATTTTGTAAGTATTTACGTTAACGAAATTGAACTGCGGTAATTTGATTGTGATTTTTCCGGCTTTTGAATTATTATATTTCTTTGCCTTGCTATAATTGGATGTATTTTACAGGATGAGAAATTATATTCTCTAGGTATTTGCTTGATTATTTTAGTTTTCATAAGATATTGGTTTACTTAATGCCCTGTATAGCGTTGTATTGAATCCCGCTGGCTTATGTGTGGTAGAGTGTTACAAGTGATTGACAGCTGGTTGTGCGCGATGTTTGTGTAGGTTTGCTGAAGATTGAATATTCGTTACCTTTCTGTTCGATATTTATATCGAGATAATTCCGTTCGCCCTGTATCGGGTTCCTAGGTAAATTTAATGGTGTGGAGTGGATTATTGGTTGCCTGGAGTAGGATTTTTCCATTTGCTAACTCCGTTTTATAGGCACATACTAAACCATCAATTATATTTTCCGTTCTAATGTTCTTTTTCTCGAGTTCTTGTGTAAGATCTATTTTGCAGTGTGTTTGTCGGAAATTAGCCCGTTTAGTGTTGACGTCATTGCTAAGCCCTCTCTCTGTGCGTATATTTTATTATCGAATTGAAAGTTATATGTTTGAGAGCGACCTTCAATAGTTGTGTGACCTCTTCCGCTCTTTTTAACGAGTTAGTTGTTTTTTGTTTGTTTTTCTATTATATTGATGGTTACTTATTTGCTATTTTAGCGTACATGTTTGTCATGTGGAACGATACTAGCCTAAAGCTAGGTCTCATGTGTATCTGTTTTTTAGTGCAGTTACTAACTGAAGTGTTATTAACTGAGTTGTTTTTTATTCTTGATCATGGGGTGTTCTTAATTCCTTAATTCTTAGTTCCTTATTCATTGTCTAGTTTGGTGAGATTCCCGCAATTAATGATTGGTCTTGTTGGGCATTCTTATTCATGTATTTTTGGTTGTGCTCTGAAACACGGTATTTTTGGGTTCATGTTTATAATTTTTTTTTCATTTGTGAAAATAATGTGTTTTGTTTTGTTTAACGCTCTGTGGTTTTGGACTTTATTGGTCTGGTCTTTTTCTAACTCCTTGAATTCGTTGTTGTTCATAAACTCTGTCTTATTCAGGATAACTTAGTTATTGCCTGTATGGTTTTTTCGTTTTATTTAAGTCATGTCCGTTTAGTATTTGATCCAGTTACTTAATCTTTTGTAATTGTAAGTTTCCGCGGGTTTTATAGATATTACATTCTTATATTAGGCTGTTTTGGCCTCGTTGCTGGCGAAGTTGTATATTACTTCACTGGTATCATTCTACCACAACATTGTTACTATGTAAATAGTATTTATCAAGAATTGTATATTACCAACCTGACACGTCTCTTTATTAACTGTGATCAACCACCCAGACTTCTTTCAAACATGAAGGACAAATATTTCCAGCTCACGTTTTACATGGTGGATGTTAGTATTTCATCTGATTACATTGCATTATCTGTAGCATGTTTGCCTTCTTATTCTTGTATTTTGAATCGGGTGGTAGATGTGTACAGTTGGCGTCGCTTAAGTGAATGTGAATTATTATTATTTTTTGTTAACTCAATAACAATCGATATATACTATTTCACTCATGGTCTTATGTGTAATGTTGGAAATGTAGCCCTGGGTATTAGACGATTCAGCTGATTATTAACTCGGAAACGCATCCCGCCCTTCCAAACTTCCGCCATATTCCTTACGTTTATTTTTGGAAATACAGAGTATATGCGTGATCATGGCTGGGATTGATATATGAGCGTACGGAGAATCTGGGCTCGATTCTGTGTTATGACAGCAGGTATTCTGGTTTACTCTGTATTTGGAAAGAATAAACATGAAGGATATGGCGCGAGCTGGGCTGCATTTGGCGTCCCAATCAATATTTCACACTCCACGTGTCCTATTCCAGTTCATTCTGGGAGCACCTAGCCTAGTGCTGGACCCAAAATTCTTTGCACACACACGTACTTCATTTCATGAAATTAGGTAAATTGACTTGATTTACTTGACTTATGTCCTTGGGCAAAAGACTGGGAGTATGAAATATAAGCTTTTTGTTGTTGTTGCACATTTATAATTGGGGGTGATAGATGAGTAGGAATATGCAACAATTTTATGGGTGTGGATTCTATTTTATGAAATATGGGGTGGGAAATTATTATCCCACTACCCACACCCGAGAGTATGTTTTCTTAAATGAGCAATGGGGTAGTAATCGCCCACCTCCAAATTATGATGACACTGTGTTCATCACTCAAGAATGAGGTTTAATTAACAGGATATAATATATATAAACACCCATCACGCTCTATAATTTAAAAAGACGCAACTCCCACGCAACACAAGACCGAAAACTGCACAAAAAATATAAAAGTGATTTTGGAATGTTAAAAGTTAGAATATTCGAATATAATTCAATAATTTCAAAATAGTATTTACTAAAAACACAGAAAAATACTTTAAAAAATCTTCTATTCTCTGGCAAACACCCTGAGACCATTCTAGCTGAAATACGTTTACTCCAGTGACGAAAACCTATATTAACATTGTATTTCAGTCATATACCAACGATTACAAATCTCTTATCTTCAATAAAAACACATTCTTCTGTAAAACAATGCATTTCTTTCACTCAACACAACCGATCTGGCGAGCACGTGCACTGTGGAGACCACTGGGATTTATCTTTCCCACCTTCGGTTTCTGATGACAGTATACATCAAATTAATGGGTTTTCAATATTTCTCTGCATCTAGCTTGTGGACGCACGTGGAACTTCTTGAAATGAAAGGGGTGGGAAGATTCTCTCCCTAACACCGTTCTATAAATACATGGTGGGAAGATAGTATCCCAAGGACCTATAAAGGGTTAACTCCTAATGGGCAGCGTAGAGCTGCAACATAGGAGCGCCATCTCGTTCTGATCCCAGGCAGGACTTTGATCTCTCCCCAGCTATTCCCGTACCTGGCTATTCTCCGTTTCCCATGCGAGTTCCAATCGAGTGCCTCCTTTGCAATGTGGTCATCTGGCCTCATCAGTGTGTGTACCGACCGGGTGAGTTAGCCGTGGTCGTTATGGCATGACTGTTGGCAGTCGCTCACATCCAGGAGGTGAGGAGGTTCAATTCCCTCCGCCGGCAACCTTGAAGATGGTCTTCTGTGGTTTCCCATCTTCCTTCCAGGCAAATGCCGGGGTTGGTCCCTAACTATAGGCCACGGTCGCTAACTTCCAACTCCTCGTCCTTACATTCCAACTTTCCTCCCCAACGGTACTTGTTGCTCACCCATTGGGTGTCCGTCTCGAAGCAGATACAAAACTGGCGAGCCGAACATGTCCTCGGACACTCCCGGCACTAAAAGCCATACGCTAAAAAAATAAGTGTGTTTACCATCCATCTCCAATTCTGTCACCTTATTTCTAATTCGATAGCCACTTGATTGGTTCATTTCCAAAGCATAGTGTTGGTGATGACGTTTGACCACCATATCCCCAGGATGTCCGTCATGCATCGGTAAAGCATATTTGTAGCAAGTAGATCAGACGTTTTTGTCGTCTTCTAGGCAAATTGCCTAGCCTTAAAATTGTTTATAATTGGAGTCTCTGGCATATTTGGTTAACTGTTCAGGTTTATGAAAATACGAATGAGCAACGTTTTGCTTTATTATATATTCCACGGTATGTAGCATTATTTTAACTTACGTAATGTTAACAACATTGATTAATTAGTATTAAAGTGTTCACTTACTGTATAAGTATTAATTTATTTTGAGATAAAGAATTGTATCTATGATCATGATTCTGTGAATTCATTGATTCTGATTTGTATTGAATGTCAACTCCTCCCCCCTTCCAAATATATCCTGGATACGCTTCTGACTGAGATAGGTAATAAAGATCTTCCAGTGATGATTCTAGCCATAATTTTTCTCCGTTTTATCCATTACATATACATAGATTATTATTAGTATTGTACAGTAACTACACTGCTAGGAATTACTCAGATTTCCTGGTGCCGAATAAGTGCAACGGATTTAACTAAAAAAAACGCTCTAGTTGAGAGTCCATCTGCCAATGAAACCATCAAATCCTATCTCCATAGGAGGGGTGAGGGCGAGTACCTGGCTAAGGTATGGTAAGCCTAATAGAAGAGTCTCTGGTCCTCCAGGTTGGAGTTGTGCTTCAGGCTGCTAACCTGATCAAAGAAAAAAATAATACTCAGAATCTCCAGGAAGGAAATAACTTGATCGATTCTTCGATGACGACGTTTGAACAGGTGAAAATGACAGATTGGAATGCCAGAAGTCTAAGTCACAAAGAAAATATTCTAGAGAAGGAACTACAGTTTGTAGATGCGGATAAAGCTGTTATTCCTGAAACTAAAGGATTCCCAGAAGTGGAAACTTTTGTTCTACTCAACAGTGAAATACCAAGCATTGAGAGAGCTGCAGCTGGGGTGGCTAAGTGATTAAGATAAAATGGAAGTCTCTTTTCAACTCCTATTATTTTAAGTCGAATAAAACCTTCACTTACGAATGAAGACTACTGGAGGTTTTTTGAATATATGTGGGGTACATACAGGATAGGGGCTCAAAAAGGGAGGTAACGGAGGAATCTTACAATAAACTGCATGCTTCATTCAATACAATAAATACATGTGATCACTGCATCGTGGCTGGGGATTTAAATGCAAGGATTCTTAATGTAGGCTACTTGTTGATGGAATTGTTGGTATTAATGGATAACTGCCCATAATGAAAATGGGCGAGAGCTAATTGATTTTGCAAACCACTATGAATTTAAAGTATTAGACACTTGTTTTAGACATGAAGATGTGCATAAGTTCACTTCGTGTGCTAGAGGCTTTTGGTCAATCATAGACTACGTAATAACTAACAAAAAATATCACCATTAGTTGACGATTCCATAACACATACAGAGTTTGATATACATACTAGACTAATCATTCCTTACTGATTTTTAAGATTGATACACCCCAAGAGTAGTATATTCAAAAAGAAAGAGAAAGGAAGGAACCTTCAAAATTAATTCACATGGAGATCTGAGTATCAAACGGGAATAATAAGAGATAGACTGACAGACAGACATGGAGATCTGACTATCCGAAATTTGCAGTAGCAAAAAGTTGAACTTCTGTTCCACCAGACTCCAGTTATCTCAAATATTAACACGGAATGATAGAAATTATATTACATCTTCTTACAAGCTGCTTAAAAATATTAGGGGAAAACAACAGACAAGGTAACATGATCTCAAATTCTGGAATGACGACCTTGCACTCTTAATTACATACGAGAAGAAGAAAAATTATCTCAATGTATCAGCAGCAGAATACCGGATATAATATGAAAGAGAAATTCGTAACATCCAAAGGGAAGTTTGAGAGAACCTAACTCGTAAATTTTAACATGATATTCAAGGCAGACAAGTGAAAGCCTACAGAATTTTAAACCACTTAAATGGAAGGGATAGTGAAGATTATAATTAAATCCTATTTCTGAGAAGAAATAACACTACAAGCTTCTCTGGACGATAAATGAAGTTGTAAAAATGTACTGTATTGCAATGAATCTGTTCACAATATTGTAATGAGTGAACTTGTTGAAGTGCTTAAATCCCTACAGAATAGGAAGACGCCAGGATGTGCTGGACGAAATAATGAGCATGTTAACAATGAACCGTAACCTCTTATACAGAGATTGAAGTGCTTAAATCCCTACAGAATAGGAAGACACCAGGATGTGCTGGACTAAATAATGAGCTCGTTAAGAAAGAACCGTAACCTCTTATACAGAGATTGTTGAAGTTTCTAAATACTGCATCTGTTAGAAATATGAACATAATCCTGTGGATTCGAAACAGGCTATCGTGATCTCTATCTTTAAAAAGGTGACTGGACGAGTTTTGATAACTAGCGACGAATTAGCCTTCCACATATGCTACTGGCTGTCAAATTTATTATCAGGTGCGGTTCTAGGCGTAGTGCCATCGTGCCATGGCACTGCCCTCTAAGAGAAAATAAATTATTCATAGTCCTGAAAGAATAATTTCGAACGCCTACGTTTAATACCGGTATCTAATTAGTTTCAAATTAATTAGTAGTTTCAAAATTCCGTCCGTAGGGTATAATCATTGATTCCTTCGCCCCAGTGCTATCTTGAGCCGCGGTCTATACGGCACGGCTGATGCATGCACAGTCCAATTTACGATCTTTTCCGTAGCCTCTCTCGTCACTCGCTATGAGAAAATGTGCTGGGCTCTGTGCCGAATAGAGTTTGGCTCAAGGCAGTACTGAAAGTGAAATGCAATGCTATCTATCGGTCATTATGAGGTACTGGGCCAGCGCCATACCTGTCACACGCTGTCACAAAGGGAAGAGGGTGGGGGCCAATGGCCTGATTGGCTGGAAGTAATTTGACTCATTGGTTATTGGTGGGGACACAAACTGACAACCAATCGCTCTCACACAAAGAGCATTAATTCTAGATTTCTCTAAAAGGGGGCTATGCGTCCAACAGTGAAATTTTAACTTGCCCTAATAAATAGTGAAAATAATATGTACTTTTTAATTCCTTATTTGGTAAAGTGAATAACTAAGCGAATGAATAAAAGAGAAAAAAAAAGTACGATCATGACTACCGTACATGTAAAGGCTTCTCGGATTACTTTCGGTAGCTAAATATTTATGGTTGATAAACCATCTGCAACTGTCAGGCCTGGATGAAATCGTGCGAATTCCTGTATGTAGTTTATCTTCAGTTCTTGTTAACAGTTCGTGGTTATTTTTAGTGAGTGTCAAGGTGTTAAAGAGTCAAACATTGAGTTGGTGTTGTAGGCTATTCGTGAGTGAATGGTTGAGTGCTGAAAAAGTTTATTTTATATATTGTTATATATTTTCTTATCGTATATATTATTATCGGTAAGTCCCGATGTGAAATGTTGACTATCTAGATTAGTGTAGGCCCTATATATAGATCGGAAATCAAACCCTGCTCTGATATAATGTTATGAAAATACCAATATTTTCATATTTTAGGCTACTAGGCACCACCCCTTGTGCGGGAATGGAGCCGCCCCTGGTAATACGTGTGATTGAGAATGCAATTATGATGGCCGGGCGGAAAATGTGCGTGAAGGCTACGAGAAAGGTAGGGAGAATTAAAGGATGGTACGATGAATCTTGTAGAAGGAAGAAAACCGAAGTTATTAGGGCACTGAAGTTATACGAGAGAGGAGGGTATGATAAGATGAGAGTAGAATTTTGTCGTCTAAGGAAGGAATATAGGGAACTGCTGAGCAAAACGAAAAATAAGTGGCAGGGTAAGGAAGCAACAGCACTAAACAAAGTTCTAAAGCCAAGGACTGTAGGAAAGTGTGTAGAGGGCTCAGAAGTGGTGGTGGGAGCTATATTAGTGATGAAGTATGGATTGCATATTATGAAAATCTGTGAAATGCTGAATATAATTGGAGGAAGAGAGATGAGTTTGGCGTCCAGAGGGGGCTGGAGGTCGCTCTGCCTATCCTGGACCAAGTCATATCAATAGATGAAGTTAAGGAAGTAATGGCAAAAAGTTAAGGAGGAAAGACAGGTGCTATTTCTGGGATAACAAATGCATTTTGGCAAGAATTGATTAAGAATGAGTTCATGATGGAAAGCTTGGTAAAAAAACTTTAACAAGATTTTTGAAGGAGGTAGATTTCCGAGGGCGTGGCTGGAGGGGATAATTTGTCCAATATATAAGAAACGTGGGGTCAATTTAGACCCAGGCAACTATAGAGGCATAACATTGCTAGACAATCTGACAAAATGTACACCGGGGTCCTATCCAAGCGTTTAACATCATGGGCAGAGGGCTGTTCGGCGTTCTCGAGACCCCAGGCAGGGTTCAGAAAATGGATGAGGACCAGTGACAATAATGGTGGTGAAAACGAAGATGGACAAGTACATAAGGAGGAAAAGAGGTAATCTGTATATCACAGCTATTTATTTGGATATGGCGTTTGATTCAGTGAGCAGGGGAGCTGTTATGACCAAATTGGGAAAAATCGGGGAATAACATAAAATAATAAGAGCAATTCAGAATGTGTATTCCGAAGTGAAATGTGCAATTAAAACTAAAGAGGATGTAATTGTAGGAGAGATAAAGTCTAATATAAGGTTAAAACAGGAGTGCAAATTATCCCCAGTGCTTTATTTTGCTATTATTCAACGATAATTTCGATTCAAAGAGCTTTGAGCAACGGTCCAACACTTGCTTGGACAATTATGATATCCCGGGCATGGCTTTTGCTGATGACATCCCTCTGTTCGCTCTAACACCCCATAATATGCAGCATAGTATTGACGAGATTGTGAAATACTGTGAGGACTGGAACTTCAAAATTAACCTGCGCAAGACCAAAGTTATGGTGTGCAAAAAAGGAGTTAAACTGGCTAAGAATGAAAAGTGGGTCATGTATGGGTCCAAGTTAGAGAAAGTGAAAAAACTTGATTATCTAGGGACGATAATCGCGAGTTATGGAAAATGGACCGAACAAATTAAAAGGAAAAAAATTGAAAGGGCTAGGCGTCATTGGCGAGTGTTAAAGTGTTAGAGCGTAAGTTACCGAATCGTGACTACAAAGTGTATAAGAATGTGTTTATCGCGCTCATCGTTTCAAGAGCACTTTATGGAGTGGAAGTATGAGGTTTAGAGGAAGGAACGGCAACCCTGGACAGTATTGTAAGTAGGTTTGCCAAGATAATTTTGGGGCTACCTAGTTTCACGGTGAATTGTGGAGCGAGAATGTTGTGTGAGGGTGTAACCATTCGACAACATATCATTAAAAGGGTCTTAAAGTCTTGGATTCGTTTGAAAGTAAGTGGAGGGGCGAAATGCTAAAGGTAGCCTACCTACACCAAATGAAGCATCAGCAAGAGGGCTGCTGGGTGGATGGGGTAAGAAGTGTACTGGAAAGACAAGGAATGGGTTATCTATGGGATAGGGACTTACGAAGGGAGGAAGGTAGGCTGTGTATAAAGTGTGCAGAAGGGCTAATGACGTAGAGTTGCAGGTGCTAAGAGAAGAGTGCACAAACAGGAAAACCTTAACTCAAGAACCACTGGTCCGATTTAAATGAAATTTTGCATGGATGTAGCTGATTTACCAGGTTTACATATAGGATACTTTTGATTTCGAAATTTTGCACTATTAAAAAATGGCGACTATTTTAGTGACGTCATTAGACCCTTTGGTTTCAAAATTTCATATTTCCATATCAAATAAAAAGAGAACAGTAGGAAATAACAAACTTTTGATGGCACATACGAGCTTTGAAATTTAATTTCCTATCCGAAAGGTCCATATCACTTTTCGTGTATCTCCAACAGTTAGCGAGTAAAACCGACATTTGTGACGTCACTACACCCTTTGGTTTCAAAATTTCATATTTCCTTTTCAAATAAAAAGAGAACGCTAAGAAATAGCAAACTTTTGATGGTATACATGAGCTTTAACATTTAATTTTCTATCCGAAAGGTCCTTATCACCTTTCGTATATCTCCAACGGTTAGCGAGTAAAATCAGAATCTGTGCAATAAAACACGGTCAACACCGAGCGGTGCAGTATATCTCTCTATATATAAAAATGAAAATTTGTGTGTTTTTCTCTGAATTTCTACGGAAATTTGAGATGTTTACACGTTTCAGACTGTATTATGATGGATGCGCGCGAAAATAATGTTTTTGTCTGTCTGTCTGTTTGTTTGTTTGTCTGTGGACAAATTTGTTCCCTTATAACTCGAGAACGGCTGGGTGTATCAACGTAAAATTTGGTACAGATATCCATCAGAGGCACGACACTAATCATTGATGTAACTATTCTCCGTACCTCTCATAAAAGGGGGCCTACCCCCTTAAAATACATGCTGAAATCGGCGTAGAAGGATGAGACAAAGCTGATTTTCAGCCCCTCAATGTGAGAGACAAAACTCGGGTACCCGAAGACCACATTTTAAGGACCGAAGACCAACCGTTATTGAGATATTCCCAGAAAACTAATTTAATTTAATAAATTAATGAACGAATGCAAGCCAGTAACCATGCCAACGGATTCTCCGAGGTCCATCTATTGCTGTAAGACGCAATGCAATTCCATTAATTACATTAGTGTGAAAGTTTGCAAACGGCTAGAAGGTTATCACGGAACCAAATTAAGCCGTAAAATTCATCAATACGTATAATGCGCTTAAGGGGATCAGGGAGTACTCTAGAATTTTTTCACGCGATTTACACCTGCGGGTGTGGTACGGCAGGTCTATTATATTCCTATACCCATATTATTCATTCATTCATTTCGTATAGGCCATCATTATCCAGTTCAATGAACCAGGCCCATTTTGTTTTCCTCTCCTCAAAGTAAGTTATGTTGCGGTTGGTCAGTCTCGCTGGGCTCATTCGTTTCACATGCCCAAAAAATGGTAACCTTCTCTTCCGGATGACGTTGCTTATCTTCTCCACATGAGTATATAGGTCATGGTTATGCCGTCTTCTGTATTCCCCATTGTCTTTGATGGAACCCAATATCTTTCTAAAAATTTTCCTTTCTTTGGCCTCCAGTTTCTCGACCAAGCCTCTTTTGTTCATCGTGAGGCATTCAGAAGCATGCAAGACCTCCGGACGGATGACACTGCAGTAATGTTTTAGTTTTGCGTTGAAGGATATTCACCTCTTCTTATAGATGCCCTTAGTTAAATGGTAGGCCATTTCCATTTTGCTCATGCGTGATGTGAATGCTTCTTTCTCTGATAATATCCCTTCCCTGACCCGTCCTGAAAAGAAAAGTACATGGCCATTGGCTGAATTAAAAATAAAAATAAAATAGGTGTTATAATTTCTCCCGATATTATATTATTATTAGTATTATATTATGGCGTACAACGACGAGACAAATCCCCTCGGTGCCAGCAACAAAACTCGGGGGCCCTAAAGGGTCCTCGAAAACTACATTATAAGGCTCTAAATCCAACAGTTTCTGAAATATTCCCAGAAAACTAATTTAATTTAATTTAACAAACTAATGAAGGAATGCAAATCGGTAACCATGAGAACATTATCTCAAGGGGTGGCATACAACTTTCCATCTATTTCTGTAAGAAGCAATGTCACTCCATTTATTATATTTCTGTGAAAGTTTGCAAATGGCTATACGGTTATCACGGAACTAACGTAGACCGTATAATTCATCAATGCAATTAAGGGGGTGAAGGGGTAACCTAGAATTTTTTCATGCAATTTTCACGTTCGACATATAGTACAGAAGGTCTATTATATCTCCAAACAGCAACATTATTTTCAAAAATTCCTGAATTGAACCAGCATTTTTTGCGGCTTTTAGGAATTTGGGCAATTTGAGGCTAAAGAACCTGAATTTTCATGCACCACAAGCCTTTATAATTTATGAAAGGGGTCTTCCTGTGTATGGGCATCTAGCACAACGTAGAGGGTCAGTTTTTATGTGACGTGTATTGCGTTTCGTCTACAAGGCTTTCAATTGTATTTCACGTCAGGAAGTACACGTTAGGTGAAATTAGTCTGAGAGCACATTTTAACTTCTTTTTGTCGACATACGGGTTCATCGTAAGGATGATTTTATTTGATACTGTGTGGTAGATATACCCATATTTGGATATCTGGGTAATATGTTGTAGAGAATAGAATTGTCTGTCTGTATTTCTGTGTATCTTTATGTACACCTATACCTCGTGTTCGGATGCTTGGTGCATCGTAAAATTAGGTATGGTAACCATGAGTCAATACACCAATCGTTTTAAAACTCTTCACCGTACTTTTCATACAGTAGAAGGGTGGATAGAGAGAAAAACTTCTCAATATATGCTGAAATAGGCGATATATAGAAATTATCCTAGAAGGACGACCAAAGCATATGTTGCGCTTCTCAATGTGAGACACAAAATTCGGGAATCTATTAAGGGTCTCCGAAAACTACATTTTAAGGGCCATAAATTAACAGTGTGTGTGATATTCCCAGTAAACTAACTTCGTTGTGATAAACTTGAAAGAATGACAAACCGCTAACCATTGCAACAGTAGCTCAATTGATAATGTCTGGTGTTAACAACGAACACCGTTCGAAGAACGGGTACTTCTGCTAGTATATATATAAAGGAATGTCTGTGTGTTCGTCTTTTATGCGTTCATAAACCATTCATACGATTGCGATCAAATTTTGGTGATTTGTTGTAAACACTTCCGGGATGATCATAGGCGTAGTTAATCCATTTCACAATAGATAGCGCGCGAAAAGTTTAAACAAATGCGTAATGGCGATGCGTTCATATACAATTCGTCCGATTGCGATCAAATTTTGGTGAGTTGTTGTGCACAATCCCGGAAAAGTAAAAGGGGTAGTAAATCCTATTTACAATAGATGGCGCGCG
The DNA here is from genome assembly GCA_946902985.2 of Meconema thalassinum. Taxonomy (NCBI): domain Eukaryota; kingdom Metazoa; phylum Arthropoda; class Insecta; order Orthoptera; family Tettigoniidae; genus Meconema; species Meconema thalassinum. The sequence continues at coordinate 449,780,372 of OX336394.1, read as the reverse complement.
AGTAGCTTCAACAAAATGGCGTGCGTTTGTTTCAAGAAAGTCCCACATGTGTTCATATACCATTCATCCCATTGCGTTGAAACTTGGGTGAGAAGTTCTGTACACTTCAGGTAAGGTTTCTGGCTTAGTGAAACCACTTAACAATTGGTAGCGCACGAGTAGATTCAACAAATGAGCGACGACGCGCGAAGCGTTTCAACAAAGTCCCGTAGGCGTTCATATACCATTCGTCTGATAGCGATGAAACTTGGGTGAGATGTTGTGTACACTACAGAGAAGGTTTCTGGCTTAGTAAATCCACTTAACAATAGGTATCGCACAAGTAGATTCAACAATGAGCGACAACGGGCGAAGCGTTTCAACAAAGACCAGTAGGCCTATGCGTTCACATACCATTCCTCCGATTGCGATGAAACTTGGGTGAGAGGTTGTGTACACTACAGGCAAGGTTTCTGACTTAGTAAATCCATGTTATAATAGGTAGCGCACGAGTAGATTCAAGAAATGCGCGAGGACGCGCGAAGGTTTCAACAAAGTCCCGTAGGCCTATGCGTTCATATACTATTCGTCTGATAGTGATGAGACTTGGCTGAGATGTTGTGTACACTTCAGGGAAGGTTTCTGGTTTAGTAAATCCACTTAACAATAGGTATCGCACAAGTAGATTAAAGAAATGAGTGATGTCGCGCGAAGTGTTTCAATATAGTCCCGTATGCGTTCATATACCATTCGTCCGATAGCGACTAAACTTGGGTGAGTTGTTGTGTACACTTCAGGGAAAGTTTTCGGTTTAGTAAATCCATTTTTCAATAGGTAGCGCACAAGTAGATTCAACAAATGAGCGACGACGCACGAAGCGTTTCAACAAAGTCCCGTATGCGTTCATATACCATTCGTCCGATAGCGATGAAACTTGGGTAAGATGTTGTGTACTCATCAGGGAAGGTTTCTGGCTTAGAACATCCACTTTACAATAGGTATCGCACAAGTAGGTTCAACAAATGAGCGACAGCACGCGAATCGTTTCAACCAAGTCCCGTATGCGTTCATATACCATTCATCCGATTGCTGTGAAACGTTGGTGAGTTGCTGTGAACACTTCCGAAATCATTACGGGCATAGTCAATCCAATTTACAATGGACAGCGCGCGAGTATTTTAAAAAAATGGGTGTTGGCGATGCGTTCATATAGCCTACAATTCATCCGATTGCGACCAAATTTTGGTGGATTGTTTGGCACACTTCCGGGATGGTTATAGGCATAGTTAATCCAATTAACAATAGATAGCGCACAAGTAGTTTAAAACAAATGTGTGTTGGTGATGCGTTCATATACAATTCATCCGATTGCAATCAAATTTTGGTGAATTGTTGTGCATACGCCAGGAAAAGTTATAGGCATAGTAGATCCAATTATCAATAGATTCAACAAATGAGCGACGACGGGCGAAGCGTTTCAACAAAGACCAGTATGCTTTCACATACCATTTGTCCGATAGCGATGAAACGTGGGTGAGATGTTGTGTACACTTCAGGGAAGATTTCTAGCTTAGTAAATCCATGTTACAATAGGTAGCGCACGAATGGATTCATATAGCATACTTTAGGGAAGGTTTCAGGCTTAGTAAATCCATTTTACAATAGGCAGCGCACGAGTAGATTCAATAAATGAGCGAAGATGCGCGAAGCGTTTCAACAAAGTCCCGAACGCTTTCATATACCATTTGTCCGATAGCGACGAAACTTGGGTGTGATGTCGTGTACACTTCCGGGAAGGTTTCTGGCTTAGTAAATCCACTTTACAGTAGGTAGCGCACGAGTAGATTCAACAAATGAGCGACGGCACGTGATTCGTTTTATCAAAGTCAAAGTCCCGTATGCGGTCATATGCCATTCATCCGAATGCGATAAAATATTAATGAATTGTTGTGTATACCCGAGGTAAGGTTTCTGACTAAGTAAATCCTTTTTACAATAGGTAGCGCTCGAGTAGATTCAACAAATGGGTAACGCCACGCGTATCGCTTAAACGAAATTCCGTAGGCGTTCATATACCATTCATTCGATTGCAATGAAATTTGGTGAAATGTTGTTTCCACTCCCGCGAAGGTTTCTGATTTAGTAAATCCATTTTACAATTGGTAGCAAACGGGTAGATTTAACTAATAAGCGACAGCGCGTGAATCGTTTCAATAAAGTCCCGTATGCGATCATATACCATTCATCCGAGTGTGATAAAACTTTGGAGAGCTGAGTACAGTCCTGCGAAGTTTCATGAATGATTAAGTCCGTTTTTCAATGGGTGGCGCACAAGATGGTTCAACAAATGTGTGATGGCGTGAATCGTTTAAACAAAATCCCGTATGCGTTCATATGCCATTCATCCGATTGCGATGAAACTTTGATGAATTGTTGTGTACACGCCAGGAAAGGTTTTCGAGTTAGTATATCCATTTTACAATAGGTAGCGTACGAGTATATTCAACAAATGGGTGACGGTGCTCTAATCGTTTCAGCAGTCCCGTATGCGTTCATATACCATTCATTTCATTGCGATGTAACTTTCGTGAGTTGTTGATCACGCTCCCTCGAATGTTTCTGAGACAGTAAATTATTTTTTTATAATAGTTTAGAGGTGGCTAACGGAAAAAGAAGAAAATATGGGGAATCCAAAAGCACTGCAACTAACAAAGTAAAAACCCCAACACTTTATTTGATTGACATTGCAACGCATGCCGGGTACAGCTAGTATATATATAAAAAGGAATGCCTGTGTGTTCGTCTTTCATGCGTTCATAAACCAATTCATCCGATTGCCGTCGAATGTTGGTGAATTGTTGTAAACACTTCCAAGAGGTTTATAGGGATAGTTAATCCATTTCAAAATAGATAGCGCGCGAGTAGTTTAAACAAATGCGTAATGGCGATGCGTTCATATACAATTCATCCGATTGCGATCAAATTTTGGTGAGTTGTTGTGCACAGTCCCGGAAAAGTTATAGGCGTAGTAAATCCAATTTACAATAGATGACGCGCGAGTTGCTTCAACAAAATGGCGTGCGTTTGTTTCAAGAAAGTCCCACATGCGTTCATATGTCATTCATCCCATTGCGATGAAACTTGGGAGAGATGTTCTGTACACTTCAGGTAAGGTTTCTGGCTTTATAATTCCACTTAACAATAGGTAGCCCACGAGTAGATTCAACAAATGAGCGACGACGGGCGAAGCGTTTCAACAAAGTCCTGAATACGTTCACATACCATTCGTCCGATATCGATGAAACTTGGGAGAGAGGTTGTGTACACTACAGGCTAGGTTTCTGGCTTAGTAAATCCGTGTTATAATAGGTAGCGCACGAGTAGATTCAACAAATGAGCGACGACTCGCGAAGCGTTTCAACAAAGTCCCGTATGCGTCATATACTTTTCGTCTGATAGCGATGAAACTTGGGTGAGATATTGTGTACACTTAAGGGAAGGTTTCTGGCTTAGTAAACCCACTTAACAATAGGTAGCGCACGAGTAGATTCAACAAATGAGCGGTGACGGGCGAAGCGTTTCAAAAAGTCCTGTATGCGTTCACATACCATTCGTCCGATATCGATGAAACTAGGGAGAGAGGTTGTGTACACTACAGGCAAGGTTTCTGGCTTAGTAAATCCGCGTTATAATAGGTAGTGCACGAGTAGATTCAAAAAATGTGCGACGACTCGCGAAGCGTTTCAACAAAGTCCCATGTGCGTTCATATACTATTCGTCTGATAGCGATGAAACTTGGGTGAGATATTGTGTATACTTCAGGGAAGGTTTCTGGCTTAGTAATGTGCCCGTTTGGACCGAAGTCCGGACGACCACATATGCATTTCACCAAAAATCAGTCAGCACGAGAATCAATATATCCCGGGGCGCCAGATGGGTTAAAGTCGAATGCAAAGACCCAACAAAAAAAATGCGTAACTGATTTTCGGCTCGACGCAACAATACGGATAGAAGGAGATTCATGAAAACGGTTGTTGAAACCATAAAATTATCTCATTTTATTAAAACTTTAAAATGACATGAAGAAAATATGCCCAAAATGGCATAAAAGATGACTGGAAAAGAATAAATTATTTACACAATATACAATATCGCCAACACATGAACAGTAACAAAGTTGAAACGAGAGGTCAGAATATCAGTCCTGTTGACTTCGTTCAACATAATTATGTACAGGGGTAGGGTTTTATCAGCGCAAAGTCAATCGTCCATACTGATCCCTAAATTATTTAGCATTCACACGTTGAAGATCAATAAGAAAATTTATCACTGGTTGGGAAAATCACTTTCACTGTCCATTTCTCAAAACTATTATCGTAGCATTTCGACTAACACTTCTTAGGCAATAGTAATATTAGGATTTGTCAAATACAAAGTTGTTCATAATAAGTGAAATACACTATGATTTACATGGACTTTGAGCATTTTTGTGGATTCAAAAAAAAACAGAAAATATCTATTGAAACATAGATCTCAATCCAAATTCTGTCAAAATAATTTTGACTTAATCAAAAATATAATTATCACAAATATAACTTCCATTCCATATGGATTCAGTCAACGAATTAATTAATTATTCCTTGAAAACATTAATTAGGAAATTTGAAATATCATTTAACATGTTTTATAATGAAACAAATCATTATTATTATCATCAAAGTGATTTTGAAAAAATGTCAAATATGTTCAACATCAACTTATTAAAGAAAATGTGTATTTATGTTTATAGGATCTGAAAATCCTTTCAGCTTATAGTGGTTGTTAATAAGTAACAATTTTAAACAACAGCATTGGCCCATATGATTGACACGTGATAAAAATCACAGAATTATAAATCAGCATTTAGACAACGGTAAAGCTTTCCTCGATGAAAGGAACTAGTAGAATAATAATTTTCCGGGTAAGCAATTACTAGAAATATTTTCAAACACGTGGATCAACAGTAATTTAATAATGATGGTTCACAAAATAACATGTGGTTATATTACGACGAAAGTGTGGCGAAAAACGAATCTCCTACTACATCAAAAACATCCAACCTACAATTTGATTCGTGCTCCATTTTACACAACCTCATTCCTGCGACATAAATTGTGCACTCAGAATGGCATATAATTATCTGCACACACACAATGACATCTTCCCAAATTATAGAAAATAATCAAGCCTTTGCTTGTTATGACAAATGGAAGATTCAAAAATCAATAAACCTCACCAATGAGTTTACGACAATATCCAATATAATTTCACCATCAGAAATTCCACCCAGTGTTAATATTAATAAACGTTGTGAAAGACGTTGCGTCATAATGATTTTATTTTATATAAACTCTAGCAAAAATCCTGATTTATACATGCTTAGCTTCCCATTTCAATTCTTTCCGTGTCTTTATCAAAGCTTTAAATATGAAATGCAAACGTGAAACAATTCCACTGAATTTAACTGTTCATTATAAGTGGGCATGTGTTAACCACTGACTTTCGGAATTAACAAATATCCGATTTAGAGTATGACTTCAAATGTCAACTGTATTAATCATACAATCAGAAAATGATTATTATAAACCACAAATGTTTATTATTATTATTCCAGAAGAATAGAAAAATAATTGTTATCATTAAATCCCATTATTATTATTATTATTATGTTCAAAACTAGGTTTAAAGTTATCAAACTGTTCGGGGAATAACACCCTCGACTTCAAAATGATGGATAACTATCCATTCCTCAACTTTAGATTAATTCTTAAATCTGAAATTATTACGGCTAATTACAGCCATAAGAAAAAAAATATCGAACTAAAATAAGTGCTCGTTCTGCTCGTCCATAAATATCGAATCGTATAAATCTGAGTAAAAATCAACTCAGGTCCTAGCTCAGGTCTCGAAAGAAAATATTTGCAAAAGCAAATAAACATATCGATGACTATAGAGAAAAAAAATATGTGTTGGCAAGACCGTAGAAAATACGAGAAAATCCAACTAACTACGCATAGAAATAATGTAAATTGCAGCTTACATTCTTGTAGGTCTTGATGGTAGAAATCTGGACTGAACCAGACTACTCAGTCTTCCTGTTGTCTGTCCCAATAGGACGCGTACTTATATTCTCGTATCAGCTTCCATGTTATACCCACAAGCTGTTTACGCAGACATAGTGGCGTTTATAATGTCTTGCAGAAAAATGTTGGCAACTTCAAGAGCTGAAGTGTAGTTGACAGGGGTCTGATCTAAGCGATCCATGATGAAATAATTACCATGACCCACTGTAATACAATCAGTATTCCAATACTCTTACAATCTTTTCAGCACAATTTCAAATTGTTGGCCGGGCAAAGCTTCTCACTTTTCAGATCGCACAAGGCTAAACCTGTATTCCCATTCGGCTTTCGAATTGTAATATGCAAGACTGGTTTTGAAGTTACTGACTTATCTTGGCTGGTCCAACTATTGGATATAAATAATCCAGCTCTTAGTGAATGTGGACTGAAGAAAAAGTTGTAGACATAGTCTACCATATGTCCAAGTTGTAGCGGTAAAAGTTACCAAGTGCCACAGACTTATTTCACTTCTGTGAAATCGAAGAAAAGTTCTAAATTCACTCGAAATAGTTTAACACTTTCAGTAACCATGTACTGTCGAAAATTCTAAGTCCACAGCCTGTGCTGTAAGTTGAAGTTAATGCAACCATGTGCTCGGTGATAATAACGATATTCGAAGTTCGGTGATAGTCAAGCGGCTAGAGCGCTTACGTAGCGTAGCACGACCAAGTCAACGGAGTGCTTGTGATGAAGTGAACATACCTCTGCCTGCGAGGCTCGCCTTATATACCCATCCGCTTGCTGGCTCGAGGTCACTGCGGCGAAAACGCTGGAACTAAAACAGCTCATAACTCGGCTTCTGTTCGATCAATTTCTTTGAAACAAAGCTCATTCTTCTTCTCTTGTTCTTGCCAGTAATCTGATATAGTTTTCATGTTTCCATCTCAACGGGAAATATTTAGTGACATATAGCCTCGACTATGATGCTCTCCTCCTACGTCACTTACCCACTTCTTGGCTGTAAATTCCTTCGAAAAGCTTCTAAGAAGGTTTGGAGCGTGCTATTCAATCATCCATATCCGAACTTAGAATATTGGCCTGTTCCCTCAAATCTAGGCTCACGGCTTGTACCCTTCAATCTAGGCAACTAGATTTGGGCACAGTAAACCCACTTAACAATAGGTAGCGCACGAGTAGATTTAACAAATGAGCGACGACGGGCGAAGCGTTTCAACAAAGTCTTGTATGCGTTCACATACCATTTGTCCGATAGCGATGAAACTTCGGTGAGTGGTTGTTTGTCACTTCAGGCAAGGTATCTGGCTTAGTAAATCCACATTACGATAGGTAGGGCACGAGTAGATTCAACAAATGAGCGATTACGCGCGAAGCGTTTCAACAAAGTCCCGTATGCGTTCATATACTATTCGTCTGATAGCGATGAAACTTGACTGAGATGTTGTGTACACTTCAGGGAAGCTTTCTGGGTTGGTAAATCCACTTAACATTTGGTATAGCACAAGTAGATTAAACAAATGAGCAACGACGCGCGAAGTGTTTCAACATAGTCCCGTGTGCGTTCATATACCATTCGTCCGATAGCGACTAAACTTAGGTGAGTTGTTGTGTACACATCAGGGAAGGTTTCTGGCTTAGTAAATCCACATAACAATTGGTAGCGCACGAGTAGATTCAACAAATGAGCGACGACGGGCGAAGCGTTTCAACAAAGTCCTGTATGCGTTCACATACCATTCTTCCAATAGCGATGAAACTTGGGTGAGAGGTTGTGTACACTTCAGGGATTGTTTCTTGAGTAGTAAATGCACTTTACAATAGGTATCGCACAAGTAGATTAAACGAATGAGCGACGACGCGCGAAGTGTTTCAATATAGTCCTGTATGCGTTCATATACCATTCGTCCGATAGCGACAAAACTTGGGTGAGTTGTTGTGTACACTCCAGGGAAAGTTTCAGGCTTAGTAAGTCCATGTTACAATAGGTAGCGCACAAGTAGATTCAACAAATGAGCGAAGACGCGCGAAGCGTTTCAACAAAGTCCCGTATGCGTTCATATACCATTCGTCCGATAGCGATAAAACTTGGGTGAGATGTTTTGTACACTTCAGGGAAGGTTTCTGGCTTAGCAAATCCAATTTACAATAGGTATCGCACAAGTAGATTCAACAAATGATCGACGGCACGCGAATCGCTTAAACAAATTCACGTAGCGTTCAAATACCATTCATCCGATTGCTAAGAATCTTTGGTTGGATTGTTGTGCACACTCCAGGAAAGGTTTCAGACGTAGTAAATCCTTTTTACAATAGGTAGCGCACGAGTAGACTCAACAAATGTGTAACGGCGCGCGTATCGTTTTAAAAAAATCGTATGTGTTCATATACCATTCATGCGATTGCAATGAAATTTAGAGAAATGTTTCCACTCCCGCAAAGATTTCTGATTTAGTAAATCCATTTTACAATTGGTAGCGCACGAGTACATTCAGCTAATGAGTGACAGTGCGTGAATCAATTCAACCAAGTCCCGTATGCGTTCATATACCATTCATCCGATTGTGATGAAACGTTGGTGAGTTGAGTACAGTCCTGCGAAGGTGTATGAATTAGTAAATCCGTTTTTCAATGGGTGGCGCACAAGAAGATTCAACAAATGAGTGAAGGCGCGTGAATCGTGTAAACAAATTCCCTTATGCGTTCATATTCCATTCATCCGATTGCGATGAAACGTTCTTGAGTTCTTGTGTACATGCCAGGGAAGGTTTTCACCTTAGTAAATCCATTTTACAATTGGTAGCGTACAACTATATTCAACAAATGGGTGACGGCGCTCGAATCTTTTCAACAAAATCCCGTATGCGTTCATATACCATTTATTTCATTTCGATGAAACTTTGGTGAGTTGTTGAGCACGCTCCCATGATTTTTTTGAGATAGTAAATCAATTTTACAATAGTTTAGAGGTGGTTAATGGAAAAGAAATAAGTATTGGGAATCCAAAAACACTTCAACAAACAAAGTTACAACGCCAACACTTTCTTTGGTTGGCATTGCATCGCATGCCGGGTACAGCTAGTATATATATAAAAAGGAATGTCTGTCTGTTCGTCTTTTATGCGTTCATAAACCATTCATCCGATTGCGATCAAATTTTGGTGTGTTGTTCTACTCACTTCCGGGCGGTTTTAGGACATAGATGATCCATTTCACAATAGATAGCGCGCGAGTAGATTAAACAAATGATTGATGGCGATGCGTTCATTTATAATTCATCCGATTGCGATCAAATTTTTTGAGTTGTAGTGCTTACTCCCGATAACTTTATAGGCGTAGTAAATCAAATTTACAATAGATGGCGTGCGAGTAGCTTCACCAAAATGGCGTAGAGAAGGTTTCAGGATTAGTAAATCCATTTTACAATGGGTAGCGTACGAGTAGATTCAACAAATGAGTGATGGCATGCGAATTGTTTAAACAAAATCCCGTATGCGTTCATATACCATTCATCGATTGCGATGAAACTTTGATGAGTTGTTGTGTGCACTTACGTGTAGGTTTCTAACTTAGTAAATCCACTTCACAGTTGGTAGCGAACGAGTTGATTCAACAAATGAGTGACAGCACACGAATCGTATAATTGAAATTTCGTTTGTATTCATATGCCATTCATCCGATTGCGATGAAACTTTGGTGAGTTGTTGTGGACGTTCCCACGTATGTTTCTAAATTAGTTAATCCATTTTACGATAGTTTGTAGGCAGTTATCGGAAATTGAATAAAAGAACTGTGTATCCAAAAGCACTTCAAAAAACAAAATTACAACGCCAACACTTTCTCTGATTGGCGTTGCAAAGCATGCCGGTTCAGCTAGTATACATATATATACATAAATTATGTTTAAACTTTTAAACTTACGGTGGTTTGGGGTCTGGGGGATGTGAAATGCGAAGATATGTCGAAATTTTCCGGAAGTCGAAACATGGTACCCATTGCAATAGTTAGCTTTCTAATGAAATCTACCTAATACGTTTTACCAATCCAACATGGCGGCCACACATAATATTTCACCGGCCTTCTACATGTACTTTGACCATGCCCACTTCAACCCCTTTTAAGTACTTAAACCAACATGGCGACCAAAGGAATTAATATATTTAAATTTAATTTTCACGCGATTTATTCTTCTAACCACAGTGAAATTTGGCGCGGTAAATCTTTAGGCCGATACAACATTTATCTGAACAGCATCCAATTCAATTGGGTTTATACCTCAAGATGGCGGCTGCGCGAAATTTATAATAAAGTTATTATTTTGTGTCCTAATTTAGCAATCGAAGTGAACGTTTTGTGTAATGAATCATCGCAGTAATTCTCAAGTTCTCGTGGATAACTCTATTGCCTACATATAGAACATCCCAGCATGGCGATCATCCGAAATAATTCACCGGTTGTCAATTTCTACCAATCTATTACAGCAACCAAACTGAAATTTAGTACGTTCGTAGAGACAGTTAATATACTTTTACCCTTAGGACTTTCAATAACCTTATGATCACAGAACCAACACAGCGGCAACGCAATTATTAGATATTTGAATGGAGTTTTCTCGTGCTTGATTCAGCCGACTGCAGCGAAACTTAGAGCAAAGGTCGGCTACCAAATGCTATTTAGTACATAACGTGGAGAATCCTTGTAACAGGCGTGAGAGTGCTTAATTGAAAAGGCTGGTAGAAAAAATGATTTGGTTCTTCACGGAACTACTTGTTCAATCCTGCCTTCGTAATATAGTAAAATAATTGCTTTTTAGTTGGCCAACAAGATATTGTGGACAAGTTCAGCCTAATTATGTTTGCTCTCTCCCTACATCTTTCGATATATATAACCGTTCGTTTTATTTAAGAACTGTGTTAGACATTTTGGCCTCTGTTATTTCTTCCTCCACCTTGAAGCTTAAGCTAGTATTATTGTGAATCAGGTTAGACAAGTGTCACCATCTTCCTCCATCTTAGTCAGAGGCGTAGCTACAATGGGGCAAGCGGGGCACCGCCCCGGGGCCCCCAAGGTAAGGGGGCCCCCAAACCGTAAAAGAAAAATTATAAATAAATAATAATAAATAAATAATAGATAAATAGAAGTAGTCGTAGGGATGTGGCGACCCCATCGCCCAGTGGGAAACCACTGCAATCAGCCACCCGAGTATTGGCGGGAAAACCATAACTATTCGGGTTAGGAGGAAATGCCTGCCCACCGCCGGATAACATCTTGAGGCCCTCCAAGGCTAACAACCTTGGTTGCATTCATTATGAGCAATTTGCTCCAAGCTAAACTAAAGCTTCTTAAGCATGATGGTAAAACATATACAGGAGATTAATACCCCAGGTGGCAACTTTTCGAAGAAATCCACCGTCGCCCACGAGCGACTCATGCATCCCATTCGGACTCTGGGGGGGATGCAACGTCATGCTAAAGACGAGTCGGAGCGTCTTGGAAATCCTGAACAGTCACGAAAGCTGAAACCCAAATCTAAGAGTTTTTTGGCAACGTTCAACATCAACTCTCTAATACAAACTGGTAAGATGAAACAGCTGACCCTTGCCCTTCACGAAAACAAAATCGCAATAATGGCCTTGCAAGAAACTCGCTTCACTGACCAAGATACGTTTGAGTCTGATGGGTATCGGTTCTTCAAGAGCAAATCCCGTAAGAGGGTAATGAAGAACACCCCTATCTTCGGTACAGCCTTTGCTGTCAACACCAGAATCCTTAGGTCAGTCGCGAATTTTGAAGCTGTTAACGATAGGTTATGCCTTCTATCTCTGCGCTGTGCAAACAAAACATACACGCTAGTCAATGTACATGCTCCAACTAATGAACAAAACAAAAAAGAGTTGGAAGACACTGATAGATTTTGGAACCTCTTGGATGCTAGATTGGCAAAAATCCCAAAACACCACGTCAAGATCCTATTGGGTGATTTCAACGCACAGGTAGGACGTGAACGGAAATACAGGAATGTCGTTGGGCTCTATCCAGCACACAATAGAACTAACAAGAATGGAGAACGCCTCATTGAACTATGTAATAACCATAACCTCCAGCTGATGTCAACACACTTTCGTCACCTACCTAGAAAACAGACTTCATGGAGATGCCCAAACAAAACATTAGGAGAGTTCCAAATAGACCATGTTGCGATATCTCGAAGATCTAGTCCGGAAATCATGAACGTTACCGTAAAAAAGGGAATGAACATTGACTCAGATCACTATGTATCGGTAATAAAGTTCCGGCCCATTCCACTAAACAAAAAGAAAAACAAACCTACCATAATCCGCTTCGACACAAACATGCTCAGAGATAGGGAGAATGAATTCAAAGAACTTGCCCAACCAGTGGAAAAAGACTTCAACAGCACGAGAAAGCAGATGATAAACGCTGCAAAAGAAGTAGCAGAAACCAAGAAGAGGAAGAAACACACATGGTGGAACAATAACTGCGAGAAGACCTTAAAGGATCGTCTAAATGCTTGGAAAAAGTACTACACCACCAAAGAGGAAGAAGATTGGAACATCTATAGAGACCAACGAGCACAAACAGCAAAAATAATACGCAGCGAGAAACGCAAGTATGAAAAAGAACAAATGGACAAAATTGAACAAAACTTTCACAGAAATGAGACCCGTGAATACTACAGGGATTTTAAAAAGAAGAAACAAGGATACAAGGCACCTTCCCTTTGTTTTCTAAGAAAAGATGGAACTCTAGCAACATCCAACGAGGAAAACTGCGAAATTTTAGCCGGGTATTTTAACGACCTCCTAAATTGTGAAAAGCCATCCAACCCCATCAGAACAAACAAACAAATGAACCACAGATTGCCATCTTCTCCACCAAATCGCGATGAAATCAAACGCCACATAAAGATGTTGAGAAATAACAAGGCTCCTGGTGAAGACTCCATGATTGCAGAACTGTGGAAACATGCCCCAGAAGAAGCAATTGACATCCTACACCAAACCATTGTAGATATATGGGAGACAGAACAACTCCCAGAGGACTGGAAGATAGCTTTGATCCATCCTTTACACAAGAAAGGAAATATAAGAGATGTGAACAACTACCGTGGTATTTCTCTTCTGTCAGTAGCTTACAAGATCCTGTCACTTTCCATCCTTGAAAGACTGGAACAGCAAGTTGAATACAAACTCGGAGAATACCAAGGGGGTTTTAGGAAAGGCCGATCGACTGCAGAACAAATCTTTAACCTAAAAACCATAATTAGGTACTATGTGTTGAGAGGTCGAACGTATGTATCGACATTTGTAGACTTTAAGAAAGCGTACGACTGCATCGACCGTGATGTGTTGATTAACATACTTGCAGAAATGGGAGTCGATATGAAACTGCTGGCGATAATAAGGGCAACCCTAATTAATACCACATCCAAAGTCAAATTCCAAGGATGTATCTCGGAACCCCTAGAAATCAAGACAGGTGTTCGACAGGGAGATAGCCTGTCACCTCTGTTGTTCAACTGCGTGCTTGAAAAGGTAATACAGAATTGGCGACAGAAGTTAAAAGAAGGAGGCCTTTACAAACCTTTAAGAATCGGGACGAGGAAAAACGGAGTGGAAATAGATTGCTTAGCATTCGCTGATGATATAGCCCTGATGACAGAAGATTTCGAAAGTGCAACAGAACAGGTCAATATATTGAAGGAAGTAGCAGAACAAACAGGATTACAAATTTCCTTTCAAAAGACAGAAGTAATGTCGAACATCAAGGATGATACAGCACAACTAAACACCAAATATGGAACGATAAACCGTGTTAATAAATTTAAATATCTTGGGGAATGGATCCAGCAAAATGGCCTTGACAAGGAAGCCATAGAAGCAAGAATCAAGAAAATGGAAGTCGCTTTTCAATCCACCCGCAACATATATAACAAAAAGTGCTTTTCTATGAACACAAAAATTCGTCACTACAACACTGTCATCAAACCAGTACCGCTATATGCATCTGAATGCCTTATCCTATCCGAGAAATGTTTGCTCGCGAAGTTAGAGAGGAAAGAAAGAAAGATCCTACACATCATACTTGGCCCAGACTACAAAAATGGCATCTACATCAGAAAATCCAGGCAAGAAATGTACTCGAGGATAGAGAAGATCACAGACACAATGCGAAAACGCAGAGTTTGCTTCTACGGTCATATGCGACGGATGATCGATTCCCGATGGACGAAACGTATCTTCAGTATATTCGACTCAAAACCAAAAACGACAATGCCATGGTATGTTAACGTCCAGAAAGATCTGAAAGAAATGGGGATACGAGCAGAAGATGCACAAGACCGAAATCTTTATAGAGCAGCCATCAAGACGTTTGGGACTTTCCGGGACGAAAAACGGACAACTGGTGCGAAATGGACAGAGGAACGTCGTGCCAAACACAGTGAGCTCATGAAGGCAATGTGGATCAAGCGAAAAATGAACAAATGCCAGAATGTAAAATGAGGCTTATCGTGGTCCCTAGTTGGCCGATTAGCGAAATTGAATGAATGAAATAGAAGTAGTACTAGAAAACATATTTGAGAATTCAATTTAGTTCAGGGGCCCCAATTGTACGGAACTATGCGTCTAAACTTGTGTTTAGAAACTAGTCACGTTCAGTGCAATCTGTATGTAAGATATATCCATCCATTTGTGTGGTATTCTATGTGTATTTTTTGATAGCCGGGCGCCCGACCCAGGCGCCGGACGGACAATGCCTTGTTCCCCATTCAGCGCATGACCATGACTCATCGTTCCACCCTTTCCCCCCTCCTCTGCGACATCACACCACAGGAATGCACAGTAGCAAAGTAGTAGCAGTAGTGTAGTTGGTACGTCGCCACAGCGGTTCCCGGTTAAGTGGCTGAACTTTGTGCTATTTTTTAACGACGATATGAAACATACACATGAAAGTGGAGCTAGAAAAAGGAAGGATAAAAGAAAAAGAGAGGAGACGGTTCGTGCTTGTACTAAATCGTTAACTGTATGGTTGCACCCTCAAACTCAATCAGGTTTAGAGTACGTTTCGGTGCAGAAACAAGATCAAAACGAAGAAAATGAAAATAATGAAGATAAGAAGAAACCAAAGTTAACTATATTGTAAAAGTGTTATAAATTGTTAAGCAAAGTAAAATTATTGTTATTAAGATTTCCCTTAACAATTTGGTTAAGACGTAATATTTTATAACAGACTAATATCATATTACGTTAATGTTATAAAAAGCATAGAATGTGTGATAAAAAAAACAATGAAGCCGTTTGCGATTTGCGACGGTTGATTCACTTCGCTTGGACTGAGCACATTTGTTTGTTTTTCACTTCACATTAAAAATCACACTGTATCGGGTATACAGTATGCATCGTTTCAACGGACGACTTATCATTGGTGACACAGTCTGTTTGTCCCGTTAACCAACCAATAATCAGTTAGTTGGTTAAGTTCAACGGTTAGTTGAATCTGTTTCTACAAATAAAACACTGCAATCAACTATAAACCACTACACTAAATGTTATTGCTCAAAATTATTCATTGTGTATTTTCTTCAGTTGCTGACGCTCATCAACAGTCTCAAGTACATAACATCGATTATCCGACCACTCATATTGGCCTTTCATGTCTTGATCAGCCAGCCGATAATAACAAGGACGCAGTAAGCTTGCTGAAACTGGACACGCTGAAAATTATGTTTTGCAAGACAAAATTGAATTTTCCAGTCCCGTCAATAATCCAGAAATGAAAAGGTTAATCATAGCATCAGGACCTTGTCAACCTCGTGGTCCCTTTCCAAAACAGCCTGATGGACGCCGGTGTCTACCGTCAACCATGTTGGCTGTTCCCAGTTCCCACAACATTCAGAGAACACTTTCGGTAGTACGGGACTAAACGACTGGAAACATCTTTCTGATGGAATTAAAACTCATGAACAATCGGATGACACATATTTTCTTGTGTTATATTTGAGAAATGGAGGAATGATGAAACAATGACGGATGCTTTAGAAAAACAGTTAAAAGAAGAGAAAAATTACTGGATGAACGTTCTAGAAAGAATAGTTAATGTTTCATTAACTTTGGCCACATGTAACCTTGCTTTCCGCGGAAGAAGTAGTAAAATGGAAGATCCAAATAAAGGAAATTTCTTGTCTATAATAGAACTTCTGTATGACTATGACCCTGTACTAAAAACCCTTTTGCAAAATCCAGCAGGAAGTGTAAACTATTTATGCCCAAGCATCCAAAATGAAGTTATTTATTTGATGGCAAATGAAGTGCTGAATGAAATCAAATATGAAATACATAGCTCTCCTTTTTTCTCTGTTATTATGGATACAACTCAGGATATAAGTAAAGTTGATCAGTTGAGTAAAGTTTTCAGGTACGTCAAAGTGTTAAATTATGAAAAAAATAAACCCAAAGAAATAAGAATTTGCGAGACGTTACTTCTTTTACAAAAGTTGAAGATCAAAGTGCATTTGGTTTGGCAAGTAAAATAGTGGAATCCATTAAAAATAAAGTTCTTGAATTGAAACAATGTCGTGGCAAAGGTTATGACAGCGCAAGCGTAATGAGTGGAGTATACAATGGAGTGCAGAAAAAGATTCAAGAAGTTGCGCCACATGCATATTTTGTACATTGTGCAAGTCACAATTTATATCTGGTGTTGAAAGACGCTGTAGAAGCCAATCGTGAAATATCACAGTTTCTTGAGGATGTACAAAATGTCTACAACTTTTTGGACACAGGATCAAACACTGGCTAGGGCTGCAAGATGCATCTGAAAATGCAAACATTACGTTAAAAACACTCAACCCAACAAGATGGTCGGGAAGGTACGAAGCAGATTTTTCTTTAAAGGAGAGGTTGGCGATGTATTAAGAGAGCTATCCAACTTATTTTGACAAGTAATAAGGCAAAAGAAAGGAACGATGCAATAGGATTGAAAAAGAAAATTGAATGTTTTGAGTTTGTGCTTCTGTTATTTGTACAAACAAAGATTTTTCAGCAACTGAACATCGTATCTAAATGTCTCCAAACAGAAAATATGGATATTGTTTCAGCTTTTGATCTATTACAGTAGATGATGCTCTCTTTAGGTGTTACAGAACTAAGAAATTCATTTGAGGACCTCGTAAAAGAAATTTCAACTATCTTCAGGTGCGGAATACCTTGTGAGTTTTCTGAGAAATGACTAAAGCAAGTTAAAAAGCATTTTGTTGAACTGGGTGTAGACCATCGATTTCTCAATCCTGAAACTAGATTTCGGGTATCTGTGTTTTACCCCATGATTGATACAATTATGGCTCAGTTAAACAGCAGATTTGAAGGCATGAAGTCAGTTATTAAAGCCTACAAAGTTGTTCAGTCTTATTTCTTGAACATTGCTTCAGATGGCGAACTGATTAAAGAGGCAGACGGTTTCGCCGAAACTTTTTCTGATGATATGTCGCCAACATTTCTTGCACAAATTTCCAGCATGCGTGCATGTTTTCCCTCGAAAATTAAGAAAATGTCAACTGTTAAGCAATTGATAGACCTCCTTTACATTGAAAATCACATTCAGGTTGCAAGCTATCCTGACGTGTGCACTGCTTGTTTTATGTTCTGGACTGTACCTATCACAGTGGCTGAAGCAGAAATATCTTTTCCCAAGCTGAAAATTACCAAGTCCTACCTAAGAAGCACAATGAGCCAAGAACGTTTAAGTGGCTTGGCCCTTTTATCGAAGGAAATTGAAGGAGCTCGAAAATTTAAGTTCTCACATGTAATTAATATGTTTGCAGATGCAAAGAGTAGAAAAATAAGTCTTTTGTAAATTAGATTAGTTGATAAGTTTATTTGTTTTAAATAGTTTGTTTAATAATAATAACTCAACCAAAATTTTTTGTAAACATCCTTCTAATTGATATTTGTGTAGACGTAGTTTTCTTATTACGATATCACAATTTCACAAATTGAAAAGCTATAGCTATTATTTATTATAATTATTTATGACATTTTATGGAGCCAACAGCCAAAGTATAAATTATATATTTCTAGAAAAAGGGAAGTGGCAAATGGGGAGGAATTCAAAAAGTGCATAAAGTCACTTTGATAGGTTCTTATCTTCAAAAAGTATTAATATTAAAGGTCTGCAGTTAGGTCAGGTTTTCAAAAGATAGTGAGGGGGCCCATTTCAACTTTTTACCCCGGGACCCCTACAGGTCTAGCTACGCCACTGATCTTAGTTATTAGTT
The DNA here is from genome assembly GCA_946902985.2 of Meconema thalassinum. Lineage (NCBI taxonomy): Eukaryota > Metazoa > Arthropoda > Insecta > Orthoptera > Tettigoniidae > Meconema > Meconema thalassinum. The sequence continues at coordinate 449,761,982 of OX336394.1, read as the reverse complement.
AGTTACTGCTGTTTTAAGGGGCGTAACTATGAGGCCATCTGCCCCCTTCCTCCATCTTGATCCTTGAGCTAATTTTATACGAATCTTGAACCTTGAGCTATTTATAATCTGTTTCTTGAACCTTGAGCTAATTATAATGTGATTCAGGTTAGAATGCTGATTGTATAAATCCCAGCCTCAGGTGTAACTGAAACAGATATTCCGAGGGGCAATGTGGAATGGATGTAGTCGAATGATGATACCGTATTAAAGGAACAGTTGGTGCTTTTCAGTTGGTCAACACGACTGTACCCAAATCAGTTGGGTCATTCCCTAATCCTGATCACCTTCACAAGGACCATAGTATAATGTATATTGCATCAGATAGGAGCAGACTAGCCGTGCTTACAGTTCACCTTCACAAGGACCATAGTATAATGTATATTGCATCAGATAGGAGAAGAGCAGCCGTGCTTACAGATCACCTTCACAAGGACCATAGTATAATGTATATTGCATCAGATAGGAGAAGAGCAGCCGTGCTTACAGATCACCTTCACAAGGACCATAGTATAATGTATATTGCATCAGATAGGAGAAGAGCAGCCGTGCTTACAGATCACCTTCACAAGGACCATAGTATAATGTATATTTCAGCAGATAGGAGAAGAGCAGCCGTGCTTACAGATCTCCTTCACAAGGACCATAGTATAATGTATATTGCATCAGATAGGAGAAGAGCAGCCGTGCTTACAGATCACCTTCACAAGGACCATAGTATAATGTATATTGCATCAGATAGGAGAGGAGCAGCCGTGCTTACAGATCATTCACCTTCACAAAGACCATAGTATAATGTACGAGGCACGTCCAGAAAGTAAGTTCCGTTTGGTAATAAAATTAAATTGAGTACAGATACAGAAAAAATATTTATTGCACAACATTCTACACCTCTTAAACTACTTTTTCACATAACTGCCGAACTCCTTCAGGCATTTGTCATAGCGTGGCACAAGTTTTGGATACCTTCTTCATAGAAGTTTGCCGCCTGTGTCTTCAACCAGTTGAAAACATCATTTTCCAAGGTGTCAAGATTTTTTTCGGCTTAACCATTGCTGGGGATGATGTGTGCCTCCATTCCATTGATTGCCGCTTACATTCAGGGGTGTCGTAAGAAACCCAAATTTCCTCTCCTGTGACTATCTGTGTCAGAAATTCTTCGCCGCCTTCATTGTAACGGGTCAGAAACTGAAGTGCACTACCCATCCGTTTTGTTTTGTGTTGCTCCGTAAGAGTCTTTGGTACCCAACGTTGGCAAAGTTTACGAAAGTTAAGTTTTTTGGTAACAATTTCATGAATTAGTGACCGTGAGATTTGGGGAAATTCCATAGCGAGAGCACTAATTGTAACCCTGCGGATTTCCCGGATCTTGTCATCAAACGCGTGAACCAGTTCTTCTGTAACCGCTGCAGCGGAACGTACAACTAGTTGAAGACACATGCGGCACACGTCTATGAAGAAGGTATACAAAAACTCGTGCCACGCTACGACAAATGATGCAACATTTCGGCAGTTATGTGGAAAAGTAGTTTAAGGGTTGTAGAATTTTGGGCATTATAATTTTTCTGTATCTGTTCACAATTTAATGTTATGACCAAACGGAACTTACTTTCTGGACGTACTTCGTATAGTGCATCAGATAGGATAAGAGCAGCCGTGCTTACAGATCACCTTCACAAGGACCATAGTATAATGTATATTGCATCAGATAGGAGAAGAGCAGCCGTGCTTAGAGATCACCTTCACAAGGACCATAGTATAATGTATATTGCATCTGAAAGGAGAAGAGCAGCCGTGCTTACAGATCACATTCACAAGGACCATAGTATAATGTATATTGCGTCAGATAGGAGAAGAGCAGCCGTGCTTACAGATCAGCTTCACAAGGACCATAGTATAATGTATATTGCGTCAGATAGGAGAAGAGCAGCCGTGCTTACAGATCACATTCACAAGGACCATAGTATAATGTATATTGCGTCAGATAGGAGAAGAGCAGCCGTGCTTACAGATCACATTCACAAGGACCATAGTATAATGTATATTGCATCAGATAGGAGAAGAGCAGCCGTGCTTACAGATCAGCTTCACAAGGACCATAGCGGACTGCGGAATGTATATTGCAACACACACCAGAAGAGCAGCCGTGCATACAGATCACCTTCACAAGGCCCATAGTATAATGTATATTGCATCTGAAAGGAGAAGAGCAGCCGTGCTTACAGATCACATTAACAAGGACCATAGTATAATGTATATTGCGTCAGATAGGAGAAGAGCAGCCGTGCTTACAGATCACATTCACAAGGACCATAGTATAATGTATATTGCGTCAGATAGGAGAAGAGCAGCCGTGCTTACAGATCACCTTCACAAGGACCATAGTATAGTGTATATTGCATCACACACCAGAAGAGCAGCCGTGCTTACAGATCACTTTCACAAGGACCATAGTATAATGTATATTGCATCACACACCAGAAGAGCAGCCGTGCTTACAGATCACCTTCACAAGGACCATAGTATAATGTATATTGCATCACACACCAGAAGAGCAGCCGTGCTTACAGATCACCTTCACAAGGACCATAGTATAATGTATATTGCATCAGATAGGAGAAGAGCAGCCGTGCTTACAGATCACCTTCACAAGGACCATAGTATAATGTATATTGCGTCAGATAGGAGAAGAGCAGCCGTGCTTACAGATCACCTTCACAAGGACCATAGTATAATGTATATTGCGTCAGATAGGAGAAGAGCAGCCGTGCTTACAGATCACATTCACAAGGACCATAGTATAATGTATATTGCGTCAGATAGGAGAAGAGCAGCCGTGCTTACAGATCACCTTCACAAGGACCATAGTATAATGTATATTGCGTCAGATAGGAGAAGAGCAGCCGTGCTTACAGATCACATTCACAAGGACCATAGTATAATGTATATTGCGTCAGATAGGAGAAGAGCAGCCGTGCTTACGGATCACATTCACAAGGACCATAGTATAATGTATATTGCGTCAGATAGGAGAAGAGCAGCCGTGCTTACAGATCAGCTTCACAAGGACCATAGCGGACTGCGGAATGTATATTGCAACACACACCAGAAGAGCAGCCGTGCATACAGATCACCTTCACAAGGCCCATAGTATAATGTATATTGCATCTGAAAGGAGAAGAGCAGCCGTGCTTACAGATCACATTCACAAGGACCATAGTATAATGTATATTGCGTCAGATAGGAGAAGAGCAGCCGTGCTTACAGATCACATTCACAAGGACCATAGTATAATGTATATTGCGTCAGATAGGAGAAGAGCAGCCGTGCTTACAGATCAGCTTCACAAGGACCATAGTATAATGTATATTGCATCAGATAGGAGAAGAGCAGCCGTGCTTACAGATCACCTTCACAAGGACCATAGTATAATGTATATTGCATCAGATAGGAGAAGAGGAGCTGTGTGTACAGATCACCTTCACAGGAACCATAGTATAATGTATATTGCATCAGATAGGAGAAGAGCAGCCGTGCTTACAGATCAGCTTCACAAGGACCATAGCGGACTGCGGAATGTATATTGCAACACACACCAGAAGAGCAGCCGTGCATACAGATCACCTTCACAAGGCCCATAGTATAATGTATATTGCATCTGAAAGGAGAAGAGCAGCCGTGCTTACAGATCACATTCACAAGGACCATAGTATAATGTATATTGCGTCAGATAGGAGAAGAGCAGCCGTGCTTACAGATCACATTCACAAGGACCATAGTATAATGTATATTGCGTCAGATAGGAGAAGAGCAGCCGTGCTTACAGATCACCTTCACAAGGACCATAGTATAGTGTATATTGCATCACACACCAGAAGAGCAGCCGTGCTTACAGATCACCTTCACAAGGACCATAGTATAATGTATATTGCATCACACACCAGAAGAGCAGCCGTGCTTACAGATCACCTTCACAAGGACCATAGTATAATGTATATTGCATCAGATAGGAGAAGAGCAGCCGTGCTTACAGATCAGCTTCACAAGGACCATAGCGGACTGCGGAATGTGTATTGCAACACACACCAGAAGAGCAGCCGTGCATACAGATCACCTTCACAAGGCCCATAGTATAATGTATATTGCATCTGAAAGGAGAAGAGCAGCCGTGCTTACAGATCACATTCACAAGGACCATAGTATAATGTATATTGCGTCAGATAGGAGAAGAGCAGCCGTGCTTACAGATCACATTCACAAGGACCATAGTATAATGTATATTGCGTCAGATAGGAGAAGAGCAGCCGTGCTTACAGATCACATTCACAAGGACCATAGTATAATGTATATTGCATCAGATAGGAGAAGAGCAGCCGTGCTTACAGATCAGCTTCACAAGGACCATAGCGGACTGCGGAATGTATATTGCAACACACACCAGAAGAGCAGCCGTGCATACAGATCACCTTCACAAGGCCCATAGTATAATGTATATTGCATCTGAAAGGAGAAGAGCAGCCGTGCTTACAGATCACATTCACAAGGACCATAGTATAATGTATATTGCGTCAGATAGGAGAAGAGCAGCCGTGCTTACAGATCACATTCACAAGGACCATAGTATAATGTATATTGCGTCAGATAGGAGAAGAGCAGCCGTGCTTACAGATCACATTCACAAGGACCATAGTATAATGTATATTGCGTCAGATAGGAGAAGAGCAGCCGTGCTTACAGATCACCTTCACAAGGACCATAGTATAATGTATATTGCGTCAGATAGGAGAAGAGCAGCCGTGCTTACAGATCACATTCACAAGGACCATAGTATAATGTATATTGCGTCAGATAGGAGAAGAGCAGCCGTGCTTACAGATCACATTCACAAGGACCATAGTATAATGTATATTGCGTCAGATAGGAGAAGAGCAGCCGTGCTTACAGATCAGCTTCACAAGGACCATAGCGGACTGCGGAATGTATATTGCAACACACACCAGAAGAGCAGCCGTGCATACAGATCACCTTCACAAGGCCCATAGTATAATGTATATTGCATATGAAAGGAGAAGAGCAGCCGTGCTTACAGATCACATTCACAAGGACCATAGTATAATGTATATTGCGTCAGATAGGAGAAGAGCAGCCGTGCTTACAGATCACATTCACAAGGACCATAGTATAATGTATATTGCGTCAGATAGGAGAAGAGCAGCCGTGCTTACAGATCACCTTCACAAGGACCATAGTATAGTGTATATTGCATCACACACCAGAAGAGCAGCCGTGCTTACAGATCACCTTCACAAGGACCATAGTATAATGTATATTGCATCACACACCAGAAGAGCAGCCGTGCTTACAGATCACCTTCACAAGGACCATAGTATAATGTATATTGCATCAGATAGGAGAAGAGCAGCCGTGCTTACAGATCACCTTCACAAGGCCCATAGTATAATGTATATTGCATCTGAAAGGAGAAGAGCAGCCGTGCTTACAGATCACCTTCACAAGGACCATAGTATAATGTATATTGCATCAGATAGGAGAAGAGCAGCCGTCCTTACACATCACCTTCACAAGGACCATAGTACAATGTATATTTCATCAGATAGGAGAAGAGCAGCCGTGCTTACAGATCACCTTCACATGGACCATAGTATAATGTATATTGCATCAGATAGGAGAAGAGCAGCCGTCCTTACACATCACCTTCACAAGGACCATAGTACAATGTATATTTCATCAGATAGGAGAAGAGCAGCCGTGCTTACAGATCACCTTCACAAGGACCATAGTATAGTGTATATTTCATCAGATAGGAGAAGAGCAGCCGCGCTTACAGATCACCTTCACAAGGACTATAGTATAATGTATATTGCATCAGATAGGAGAAAAGCAGCCGTGCTTACAGATAACCTTGACAAGGACCATAGTATAATGTATATTGCATCACATAGGAGAAGAGCAGCCGTGCCTACATATCACCTTCACAAGGACCATACAATAATGTGTATTGCATCAGATAGGAGAAGAGCAGCCGTGCTTACAGATCAACTTCACAAGGACCATAGTATAATGTATATTGCATCACATAGGAGAAGAGCAGCCGTGCTTACAGATCACCTTCACAAGTACCATAGTATAATGTATATTGCATCACATAGGAGAAGAGCAGCCGTGCTTACAGTTCACCTTCACAAGGACCATAGTTTAATGTATATTGCATCAGATGGGATAAGAGCAGCCGTGCTTACATATCACCTTCACAAGGACCATAGTATAATGTATATTGCATCAGATAGGAGAAGAGCAGCCGTGCTTACAGATCACCTTCACAAGGACCATAGTACGTAGTATATTGCATCAGATAGGAGATGAGCAGCCGTGCTTACAGATCACCTTCACAAGGACCATAGTTTAATGTATATTGCATCAGATAGGATAAGAGCAGCCGTGCTTACATATCACCTTCCCAAGGACCATAGTATAATGTATATTGCATCAGATAGGAGAAGAGCAGCCGTGCTTACAGATCAACTTCACAAGGACCATTGTACGTAGTATATTGCATCAGATAGGAGATGAGCAGCCGTGCTTACAGATCATCTTCACAAGGACCATAGTATAATGTATATTGCATCACATAGGAGAAGAGCAGCCGTGCTTACAGATCACCTTCACAAGGACCATAGTATAATGTATATTGCATCAGATAGAAGAACAGCAGCCGTGCTTACAGATCACCTTCACAAGGACCATAGAATAATGTATATTGCATCAGATAGAAGAAGAGCAGCCGTGCTTCCAGATCACCTTCACAAGGACCATAGTATAATCTATATTGCATCAGATGGGAGAAGAGCAGCCGTGCTTACATATCACCTTCACAAGGAGCATAGTATAATGTATATTGCATCAGAAAGGAGAAGAGCAGCCGTGCTTACAGATCACCTTCACAAGGACCATAGTTTAATGTATATTGCATCAGATATAAGAAGAGCAGCCGCGCTTACAGTTCACCTTCACAAGGACCATAGTATAATGTATATTGCATCAGATAGGAGAAGAGCAGCCGTGCTTACAGATCACCTTCACAGGGACCATAGTATAATGTATATTGCATCAGATAGGAGGAGAGCAGCCGTACTTACAGATCACCTTCACAAGGACCATAGTATAATGTATATTGCATCAGAAAAGAGAAGAGCAGCCGTGCTTACAGATCACCTTCACAAGGACCATAGTATAATGTATATTGCATCAGATAGGAGAAGAGCAGCCGTGGTTACAGTTCACCTTCACAAGGACCATAGTATAATGTATATTGCATCAGATAGGAGGAGAGCAGCCGTGCTTACAGATCACCTTCACAAGGACCATAGTATAATGTATATTGCATCAGAAAGGAGAAGAGCAGCCGTGCTTACAGATCACCTTCACAAGGACCATAGTATAATGTATATTGCATCAGATAGGAGAAGAGCAGCCGTGCTTACAGATAACCTTGACAAGGACCATAGTATAATGTATATTGCATCACATAGGAGAAGAGCAGCCGTGCCTACATATCACCTTCACAAGGACCATAGAATAATGTATATTGCATCAGATAGGAGAAGAGCAGCCGTGCTTACAGATCAACTTCACAAGGACCATAGTATAATGTATATTGCATCACATAGGAGAAGAGCAGCCGTGCTTACAGATCACCTTCACAAGTACCATAGTATAATGTATATTACATCACATAGGAGAAGAGCAGCCGTGCTTACAGATCACCTTCACAAGGACCATAGTTTAATGTATATTGCATCAGATAGGATAAGAGCAGCCGTGCTTACATATCACCTTCACAAGGACCATAGTATAATGTATATTGCATCAGATAGGAGAAGAGCAGCCGTGCTTACAGATCACCTTCACAAGGACCATAGTACGTAGTATATTGCATCAGATAGGAGATGAGCAGCCGTGCTTACAGATCACCTTCACAAGGACCATAGTTTAATGTATATTGCATCAGATAGGATAAGAGCAGCCGTGCTTACATATCACCTTCACAAGGACCATAGTATAATGTATATTGCATCAGATAGGAGAAGAGCAGCCGTGCTTACAGATCAACTTCACAAGGACCATTGTACGTAGTATATTGCATCAGATAGGAGATGAGCAGCCGTGCTTACAGATCATCTTCACAAGGACCATAGTATAATGTATATTGCATCACATAGGAGAAGAGCAGCCGTGCTTACAGATCACCTTCACAAGGACCATAGTATAATGTATATTGCATCAGATAGAAGAACAGCAGCCGTGCTTACAGATCACCTTCACAAGGACCATAGTATAATGTATATTGCATCAGATAGAAGAAGAGCAGCCGTGCTTACAGATCACCTTCACAAGGACCATAGTATAATGTATATTGCATCAGATGGGAGAAGAGCAGCCGTGCTTACATATCACCTTCACAAGGAGCATAGTATAATGTATATTGCATCAGATAGGAGAAGAGCAGCCGTGCTTACAGATCACCTTCACAAGGACCATAGTATAATGTATATTGCATCAGAAAGGAGAAGAGCAGCCGTGCTTACAGATCACCTTCACAAGGACCATAGTTTAATGTATATTGCATCAGATAGAAGAAGAGCAGCCGCGCTTACAGATCACCTTCACAAGGACCATAGTATAATGTATATTGCATCAGATAGGAGAAGAGCAGCCGTGCTTACAGATCACCTTCATACCTTTATATTAATTAATTTCAGTGCTTTCTCTGAGCTGACGCAATGCACCCAGATATCTTCTTTTAAAGTGCTCTTTTTACAATCCCCCTGGACCTTAAAATGATCCCTCACATCTCCATTTTGCTATATCCTCCAGGGTGTGTTGTTATGGCGGGTATTACATATATGCAAGGAGATCAGCTTATGAAGCTACCAAACATAACATCAAAGTCATGGACGTGAACTCTGAAAACAGAATTTTAATTCTGAACACAATAATTAGTGATCTAAGTCTTGTATGTGTGTGGCATTGTGTTTGGAAGAAATTCAAGGTAATGGAAACCTGAAATATGGTCACTTTTATCTTTGATTCCTGCAGTCTAAACTTACAAGTTATGGGTAAGATATAATCTGAACTATGCAAAGAAACATGTTTGTGAAACAAGTTATTTCTCTGCAGGAAGATGCTGATCTTATTGGAGAGATTACGATAGACGAATATTCCATACCAGAGATCGTTCCATCCTTCAAAACAAAAGAAGTGGGAAATGGAGATTTGAATGAGGTAAGTACCTAATGTGTTACTACTTGTTGCATCTCATACAAGACAAGATCTGATCGTCACTTTCTTCTCACCAATGCTATTAAGGTATTTCACAATTGTGAGTTCCGACCATACCAGTGACAAATAGAAACCGTCAGGTCGTGTATTGTACAGATAGTACAAGTTGTGGGGCAATAAATACTCTGACCAATGCTGGACCGCTGTGTTTGTGTGCCGTTGCTCTGTCCAGTGAATTAATGGAGGATAGATCTCACTCATAGGTGAAATCAGCACATCACGTTGTGTTAGTTGCCTGCTGTAAACTTAGTGTGTCTGTATGAACAAGGTAGGGTATTTTATTGCTCCAGGTGTACCAAATTGTCAGTGGTCGACCATATTTCGGTAAACTAATCAGAGGATTCTCTCATATAGGATTTAAGGGAAAATGATTTTGACAAACTCCGAAATCGTCTGAAGTGGTCTTCCGTAGCTTTCCCCTTTACCTTCAGACTCATGCCGGGATGGTTTTATCAATGGGGTCGTGCATTATCCTGTTGGAAATTAATTTCTTCCTATACAATTACGGATATTTTGCGTGCATTGTTGGAACTACATTGTTGATAGGCAGTGCCTGACATTCAGTTTGTGTTGCTGAGGTCTTGGGGTGCACAACGGGGATATCACCTGGCCGATGAATAGCCAAATTCTAACTCGACCATGGAACCAGTGGTGTCTACTCGCAACTTGGGGTGTACAACGGGGATATCACGTGGTCAATGAATAGCCAAATACCAACTCGACCACGGAACCAGTGGTGTCTACTCGCAACTTGGGGTGCACAACGGGGGTATCACGTGGTCAATGAATAGCCAAATACCAACTCGACCATGGAACCAGGGGTGTCTACTCGCAACTTGGGGTGCACAACGGGGGTATCACGTGGTCAATGAATAGTCAAATACCAACTCGACCATGGAACCAGTGGTGTCTACTCGCAACTTGGGGTGCACAACGGGGGTATCACGTGGTCAATGAATAACCAAATACCAACTCGACCATGGAATCAGTGGTGTCTACTCGCAACTTGGGGTGCACAACAGGGGTATCACGTGGTCAATGAATAGCCAAATACCCACTCGACCATGGAACCAGTGGTGTCTACTCGCAACTTGGGGTGCACAACGGGGATATCACGTGGTCAATGAATAGCCAAATGTAAACTCGACCATGGAACCAGGGGTGTCTACTCGCAACTTGGGGTGCACAACGGGGGTATCACGTGGTCAATGAATAGCCAAATACCAACTCACCATGGAACCAGTGGTGTCTACTCGCAACTTGGGGTGCACAACGGGGGTATCACGTGGTCAATGAATAGCCAAATACCAACTCGACCATGGAACCAGTGGTGTCTACTCGCAACTTGGGGTGCACAACGGGGGTATCACGTGGTCAATGAATAGCCAAATACCAACTCGACCATGGAACCAGTGGTGTCTACTCGCAACTTGGGGTGCACAACGGGGATATCTCGTGGTCAATGAATAGCCAAATACCCACTCGACCATGGAACCAGTGGTGTCTACTCGCAACTTGGGGTGCACAACGGGGATATCACGTGGTCAATGAATAGCCAAATACCAACTCGACCATGGAACCAGTGGTGTCTACTCGCAACTTGGGGTGCACAACGGGGATATCACGTGGTCAATGAATAGCCAAATACCAACTCGACCATGGAACCAGTGGTGTCTACTCGCAACTTGGGGTGCACAACGGGGGTATCACGTGGTCAATGAATAACCAAATACCAACTCGACCATGGAATCAGTGGTGTCTACTCGCAACTTGGGGTGCACAACGGGGGTATCACGTGGTCAATGAATAGCCAAATACCAACTCGACCACGGAACCATTGGTGTCTACTCGCAACTTGGGGTGCACAACGGGGGTATCACGTGGTCAATGAATAGCCAAATACCAACTCGACCCTGGAACCAGTGGTGTCTACTCGCAACTTGGGGTGCACAACGGGGGTATCTCGTGGTCAATGAATAGCCAAATACCAACTCGACCATGGAATCAGGGGTGTCTACTCGCAACTTGGGGTGCACAACGGGGGTATCACGTGGTCAATGAATAGCCAAATACCAACTCGACCATGGAACCAGTGGTGTCTACTCGCAACTTGGGGTGCACAACGGGGGTATCACGTGGTCAATGAATAGCCAAATACCAACTCGACCACGGAACCAGTGGTGTCTACTCGCAACTTGGGGTGCACAACGGGGGTATCACGTGGTCAATGAATAGCCTAATACCAACTCGACCATGGAATCAGTGGTGTCTACTCGCAACTTGGGGTGCACAACGGGGGTATCACGTGGTCAATGAATAGCCAAATACCAACTCGACCATGGAACCAGTGGTGTCTACTCGCAACTTGGGGTGCACAACGGGGGTATCACGTGGTCAATGAATAGCCAAATACCAACTCGACCATGGGACCAGTGGTGTCTACTCGCAACTTGGGGTGCACAACGGGGGTATCACGTGGTCAATGAATAGCCAAATGTCAACTCGACCATGGAATCAGTGGTGTCTACTCGCAATAAGGGGTGTACAACGGGGGTATGACGAGGCCAATGAATAGCCAAATACTAACTCGACCATGGAACAAGTGGTGTCTACTCGCAACTTGGGGTGTACAACGGGGATATCACGTGGTCAATGAATAACCAAATACCAACTCGTCCATGGAACCAGTGGTGTCTACTCGCAACTTGGGGGTGCACAACGGGGGTATCACGTGGTCAATGAATAGCCAAATGTCAACTCGACCATGGAATCAGTGGTGTCTACTCGCAACTTGGGGTGCACAACGGGGGTATCACCTGGTCAATGAATAGCCAAATACCAACTCGACCATGGAATCAGTGGTGTCTACTCGCAACTTGGGGTGCACAACGGGGGTATCACGTGGTCAATGAATAGCCAAATACCAACTTGACCATGGAACCAGTGGTGTCTACTCGCAACTTGGGGTGCACAACGGGGGTATCACGTGGTCAATGAATAGCCAAATGTCAACTCGACCATGGAATCAGTGGTGTCTACTCGCAACTTGGGGTGCACAACGGGGGTATCACGTGGTCAATGAATAGCCTAATACCAACTCGACCATGGAACCAGAGGTGTCTACTCGCAACTTGGGATGCACAACGGGGGTATCACGTGGTCAATGAATAACCAAATACCAACTCGACCATGGAACCAGTGGTGTCTACTCGCAACTTGGGGTGCACAACGGGGATATCACGTGGTCAATGAATAACCAAATACCAACTCGACCATGGAACCAGTGGTGTCTACTCGCAACTTGGGGTGCACAGCGGGGGTATAACGTGGTCAATGAATAGCCAAATGTCAACTCGACCACGGAATCAGTGGTGTCTACTCGCAACTTGGGGTGTACAACGGGGATATCACGTGGTCAATGAATAGCCAAATACTAACTCGACCATGGAACAAGTGGTGTCTACTCGCAACTTGGGGTGCACAACGGGGGTATCACGTGGTCAATGAATAGCCAAATACTAACTCGACCATGGAACCAGTGGTGTCTACTCGCAACTTGGGGTGCACAACGGGGGTATAACGTGGTCAATGAATAGCCAAATGTCAACTCGACCACGGAATCAGTGGTGTCTACTCGCAACTTGGGGTGTACAACGGGGATATCACGTGGTCAATGAATAGCCAAATACTAACTCGACCATGGAACAAGTGGTGTCTACTCGCAACTTGGGGTGCACAACGGGGGTATCACGTGGTCAATGAATAGCCAAATACCAACTCGACCATGGAACCAGTGGTGTCTACTCGCAACTTGGGGTGCACAACGGGGGTATCACGTGGTCAATGAATAACCAAATACCAACTCGTCCATGGAATCAGTGGTGTCTACTCGCAACTTGGGGTGCACAACGGGGGTATCACGTGGTCAATGAATAGCCAAATGTCAACTCGACCATGGAACCAGTGGTGTCTACTCGCAACTTGGGGTGCACAACGGGGGTATCACGTGGTCAATGAATAGCCAAATACCAACTCGACCATGGAACTAGTGGTGTCTACTCGCAGGTTGGGGTGCACAACGGGGATATCACGTGGTCAATGAATAGCCAAATACCCACTCGACCATGGAACCAGTGGTGTCTACTCGCAACTTGGGGTGCACAACGGGGGTATCACGTGGTCAATGAATAGCCAAATACCAACTCGACCATGGAACCAGTGGTGTCTACTCGCAACTTGGGGTGCACAACGGGGGTATCACGTGGTCAATGAATAGCCAAATACCAACTCGACCATGGAACCAGTGGTGTCTACTCGCAACTTGGGGTGCACAACGGGGGTATCACGTGGTCAATGAATAACCAAATACCAACTCGTCCATGGAATCAGTGGTGTCTACTCGCAACTTGGGGTGCACAACGGGGGTATCACGTGGTCAATGAATAGCCAAATGTCAACTCGACCATGGAACCAGGGGTGTCTACTCGCAACATGGGGTGCACAACGGGGGTATCACGTGGTCAATGAATAGCCAAATACCAACTCGACCATGGAACCATTGGTGTCTACTCGCAACTTGGGGTGCACAACGGGGGTATCACGTGGTCAATGAATAGCCAAATACCAACTCGACCATGGAACTAGTGGTGTCTACTCGCAGGTTGGGGTGCACAACGGGGATATCACGTGGTCAATGAATAGCCAAATACCCACTCGACCATGGAACCAGTGGTGTCTACTCGCAACTTGGGGTGCACAACGGGGGTATCACGTGGTCAATGAATAGCCAAATACCAACTCGACCATGGAACCAGTGGTGTCTACTCGTAACTTGGGGTGCACAACGGGGATATCACCTGGTCAATGAATAGCCAAATACCAACTCGTCCATGGAACCAGTGGTGTCTACTCGCAACTTGGGGTGCACAACGGGGGTATCACGTCGTCAATGAATAGCCAAATACCAACTCGACCATGGGACCAGTGGTGTCTACTCGCAACTTGGGGTGCACAACGGGGATATCACGTGGTCAATGAATAGCCAAATACCAACTCGACCATGGAATCAGTGGTGTCTACTCGCAACTTGGGGTGTACAACGGGGGTATCACGTGGTCAATGAATAGCCAAATACCCACTCGACCATGGAACCAGTGGTGTCTACTCGCAACTTGGGGTGCACAACGGGGGTATCACGTGGTCAACGAATAGCCAAATACCAACTCGACCATGGGACCAGTGGTGTCTACTCGCAACTAGGGGTGCACAACGGGGGTATCACGTGGTCAACGAATAGCCAAATACCAACTCGACCATGGAATCAGTGGTGTCTACTCGCAACTTGGGGTGCACAACGGGGGTATCACCTGGCCGATGAATAGCCAAATGTCAACTCGACCATGGAATCAGGGGTGTCTACTCTCAACTTGGGGTGCACAACGGGGGTATCACGTGGTCAATGAATAGCCAAATACCAACTCGACCATGGAACCAGTGGTGTCTACTCGCAACTTGGGGTGCACAACGGGGGTATCACGTGATCAATGAATAACCAAATACCAACTCGACCATGGAATCAGTGGTGTCTACTCGCAACTTGGGGTGCACAACGGGGGTATCACGTGGTCAATGAATAGCCAAATACCAACTCGACCATGGAATCAGGGGTGTCTACTCGCAACTTGGGGTGCACAACGGGGATATCACGTGGTCAATGAATAACCAAATACCAACTCGGCCATGGAACCAGTGGTGTCTACTCGCAACTTGGGGTGCACAACGGGGGTATGACGTGGTCAATGAATAACCAAATACCAACTCGTCCATGGAACCAGTGGTGTCTACTCGCAACTTGGGGTGCACAACGGGGGTATCACCTGGTCAATGAATAGCCAAATACCAACTCGACCATGGAATCAGTGGTGTCTACTCGCAACTTGGGGTGCACAACGGGGGTATCACGTGGTCAATGAATAGCCAAATACCAACTCGACCATGGGACCAGTGGTGTCTACTCGCAACTTGGGGTGCACAACGGGGGTATCACGTGGTCAATGAATAGCCAAATACCAACTCGACCATGGAATCAGTGGTGTCTACTCGCAACTTGGGGTGCACAACGGGGGTATCACGTGGTCAATGAATAGCCAAATACCAACTCGACCCTGGAACCAGTGGTGTCTACTCGCAACTTGGGGTGCACAACGGGGGTATCACGTGGTCAATGAATAGCCAAATACCAACTCGACCACGGAACCAGTGGTGTCTACTCGCAACTTGGGGTGCACAACGGGGGTATCACGTGGTCAATGAATAGCCAAATACCAACTCGACCATGGAACTAGTGGTGTCTACTCGCAACTTGGGGTGCACAACGGGGATATCACGTGGTCAATGAATAGCCAAATACCAACTCGACCATGGAATCAGTGGTGTCTACTCGCAACTTGGGGTGCACAACGGGGGTATCACGTGGTCAATGAATAGCCAAATACCAACTCGACCATGGAACCAGTAGTGTCTACTCGCAACTTGGGGTGCACAACGGGGGTATCACGTGGTCAATGAATGGCCAAATACCAACTCGATCATGGAACCAGTGGTGTCTACTCGCAACTTGGGGTGTACAACGGGGGTATCACGTGGTCAATGAATAGCCAAATACCAACTCGACCATGGGACCAGTGGTGTCTACTCGCAACTTGGGGTGCACAACGGGGATATCACGTGGTCAATGAATAGCCAAATACCAACTTGACCATGGGACCAGTGGTGTCTACTCGCAACTTGGGGTGCACAACGGGGATATTACGTGGCCAATGAATAGCCAAATACTAACTCGACCATGGGACCAGTGGTGTCTACTCGCAACTTGGGGTGCACAACGGGGATATTACGTGGCCAATGAATAGCCAAATACTAACTCGACCATGGGACCAGTGGTGTCTACTCGCAACTTGGGGTGCACAACGGGGATATCACGTGGTCAATGAATAGCCAAATACCAACTCGACCATGGGACCAGTGGTGTCTACTCGCAACTTGGGGTGCACTACGGGGGTATCACGTGGTCAATGAATAGCCAAATACCAACTCGATCATGGAAACAGTGGTGTCTACTCGCAACTTGGGGTGCACAACGGGGGTATCACGTGGTCAATGAATAACCAATTACCAATTCGATCATGGAACCAGTAGTGTCTACTCGCAACTTGGGGTGCACAACGGGGGTATCACGTGGTCAATGAATAGCCAAATACCAACTCGACCCTGGAACCAGTGGTGTCTACTCGCAACTTGAGGTGCACAACAGGGATATCACGTGGTCAATGAATAGCCAAATACCAACTCGACCATGGAACAAGTGGTGTCTACTCGCAACTTGGGGTGCACAACGGGGGTATCACGTGGTCAATGAATAGCCAAATACCAACTCGACCATGGGACCAGTAGTGTCTACTCGCAACTTGGGGTGTACAACGGGGGTATCACGTGGTCAATGAATGGCCAAATACCAACTCGATCATGGAACCAGTGGTGTCTACTCGCAACTTGGGGTGTACAACGGGGGTATCACGTGGTCAATGAATAGCCAAATACCAACTCGACCATGGGACCAGTGGTGTCTACTCGCAACTTGGGGTGCACAACGGGGATATCACGTGGTCAATGAATAGCCAAATACCAACTCGACCATGGGACCAGTGGTGTCTACTCGCAACTTGGGGTGCACAACGGGGATATTACGTGGCCAATGAATAGTCAAATACTAACTCGACCATGGGACCAGTGGTGTCTACTCGCAACTTGGGGTGCACAACGGGGATATCACGTGGTCAATGAATAGCCAAATACCAACTCGACCATGGGACCAGTGGTGTCTACTCGCAACTTGGGGTGCACAACGGGGGTATCACGTGGTCAATGAATAGCCAAATACCAACTCGATCATGGAACCAGTGGTATCTACTCGCAACTTGGGGTGCACAACGGGGATATTACGTGGCCAATGAATAGCCAAATACCAACTCGATCATGGAACCAGTGGTGTTTACTCGTAACTTGGGGTGCACAAAGGGGATATCACCTGGCCGATGAATAGCCAAATACCAACTCGACCATGGAACCAGTGGTGTCTACTCGCAACTTGGGGTGCACAACGGGGGTATCACGTGGTCAATGAATAGCCAAATACCAACTCGACCATGGGACCAGTGGTGTTTACTCGCAACTTGGGGTGCACAACGGGGATATCACGTGGTCAATGAATAGCCAAATACCAACTCGACCATGGGACCAGTGGTGTCTACTCGCAACTTGGGGTGCACAACGGGGATATTACGTGGTCAATGAATAGCCAAATACCAACTCGATCATGGAACCAGTGGTGTTTACTCGTAACTTGGGGTGCACAAAGGGGATATCACGTGGTCAATGAATAACCAAATACCAACTCACCATGGAACCAGTGGTGTCTACTCGCAACTTGGGGTGCACAACGGGGATGTCACGTGGTCAATGAATAACCAAATACCAACTCGAGCATGGAACAAGTGGTGTCTACTCGCAAATTGGGGTGCACAACGGGGGTATCACGTGGTCAATGAATAACCAAATACCAACTCACCATGGAACCAGTGGTGTTTACTCGCAACTTGGGGTGCACAAAGGGGATATCACCTGGCCGATGAATAGCCAAATACCAACTCGACCATGGAACCAGAGGTGTCTACTCGCAACTTGGGGTGCACAACGGGGATATCACGTGGTCAATGAATAGCCAAATACCAACTCGACCATGGAACAAGTGGTGTCTACTCGCAAATTGGGGTGCACAACGGGGATATCACGTGGTCAATGAATAGCCAAATACCAACTCGACCATGGAACAAGTGGTGTCTACTCGCAACTTGGGGTGCACAACGGGGGTATCACCTGGTCAATGAATAGCCAAATACCAACTCGACCATGGAACAAGTGGTGTCTACTCGCAACTTGGGGTGCACAACGGGGGTATCACGTGGTCAATGAATAGCCAAATACCAACTCGACCATGGAAATAGTGGTGTCTACTCGCAACTTGTGGTGCACAACGGGGATATCACGTGGTCAATGAATAGCCAAATACTAACTCGACCATGGGACCAGTGGTGTCTACTCGAAGCTTGGGGTGCACAACGGGGATATCACGTGGTCAATGAATAGCCAAATACTAACTCGACCATGGAACCAGTGGTGTCTACTCGCAACTTGGGGTGTACAACGGGGATATCACGTGGTCAATGAATAGCCAAATACCAACTCAACCATGGAACCAGTGGTGTCTACTCGCAACTTGGGGTGTACAACGGGGATAACACGTGGTCAATGAATAGCCAAATACCAACTCGACCATGGTACCAGTGGTGTCTACTCGCAACTTGGGGTGTACAACGGGGATATCACGTGGTCAATGAATAGCCAAATACCAACTCGACCATGGAACCAGTGGTGTCTACTCGCAACTTGTGGTGCACAACGGGGATATCACGTGGTCAATGAATAGCCAAATACCAACTCGACCACGGAACCAGTGGTGTCTACTCGCAACTTGGGGTGCACAACGGGGATATCACGTGGTCAATGAATAGCCAAATACCAACTCGACCATGGGACCAGTGGTGTCTACTCGCAACTTGGGGTGCACAACGGGGGTATCACGTGGTCAATGAATAGCCAAATACCAACTCGACCATGGGACCAGTGGTGTCTACTCGCAACTTGGGGTGCACAACGGGGATATCACGTGGTCAATGAATAACCAAATACCAACTCGACCATGGGACCAGTGGTGTCTACTCGCAACTTGTGGTGCACAACGGGGATATCACGTGGTCAATGAATAGCCAAATACCAACTCGACCACGGAACCAGTGGTGTCTACTCGCAACTTGGGGTGCACAACGGGGGTATCACGTGGTCAATGAATAGCCAACTACTAACTCGACCATGGAACCAGTGGTGTCTACTCGCAACTTGGGGTGCACAACGGGTATATCACGTGGTCAATGAATAGCCAAATACCAACTCGACCATGGGACCAGTGGTGTCTACTCGCAACTTGGGGTGCACAACGGGGATATCACGTGGTCAATGAATAGCCAAATACCAACTCGACCACGGAACCAGTGGTGTCTACTCGCAACTTGGGGTGCACAACGGGGATATCACGTGGTCAGTGAATAGCCAAATACTAACTTGGCCATGGAACCAGTGGTGACTACTCGCAACTTGGGGTGCACAACGGGGATATCACGTGGTCAATGAATAACCAAATACCAACTCGACCATGGAACCAGTGGTGTCTACTCGCAACTTGGGGTGCACAACGGGGGTATCACGTGGTCAATGAATAGCCAAATACCAACTCGACCATGGAATCAGTGGTGTCTACTCGCAACTTGGGGTGCACAACGAGGATATCACGTGGTCAATGAATAGCCAAATACCAACTCGATCATGGAAACAGTGGTGTCTACTCGCAACTTGGGGTGCACAACGGGGGTATCACGTGGTCAATGAATAACCAATTACCAACTCGATCATGGAACCAGTAGTGTCTACTCGCAACTTGGGGTGCAAAACGGGGGTATCACGTGGTCAATGAATAGCCAATACCAACTCGACCCTGGAACCAGTGGTGTCTACTCGCAACTTGTGGTGCACAACAGGGATATCACGTGGTCAATGAATAGCCAAATACCAACTCGACCATGGAACAAGTGGTGTCTACTCGCAACTTGGGGTTCACAACGGGGGTATCACGTGGTCAATGAATAGCCAAATACCAACTCGACCATGGGACCAGTAGTGTCTACTCGCAACTTGGGGTGTACAACGGGGGTATCACGTGGTCAATGAATGGCCAAATACCAACTCGATCATGGAACCAGTGGTGTCTACTCGCAACTTGGGGTGTACAACGGGGGTATCACGTTGTCAATGAATAGCCAAATACCAACTCGACCATGGGACCAGTGGTGTCTACTCGCAACTTGGGGTGCACAACGGGGGTATCACGTGGTCAATGAATAGCCAAATACCAACTCGACCATGGAACTAGTGGTGTCTACTCGCAACTTGGGGTGCACAACGGGGATATTACGTGGCCAATGAATAGTCAAATACTAACTCGACCATGGGACCAGTGGTGTCTACTCGCAACTTGGGGTGCACAACGGGGATATTACGTGGCCAATGAATAGTCAAATACTAACTCGACCATGGGACCAGTGATGTCTACTCGCAACTTGGGGTGCACAACGGGGATATCACGTGGTCAATGAATAGCCAAATACCAACTCGACCATGGGACCAGTGGTGTCTACTCGCAACTTGGGGTGCACAACGGGGATATTACGTGGCCAATGAATAGTCAAATACTAACTCGACCATGGGACCAGTGGTGTCTACTCGCAACTTGGGGTGCACAACGGGGATATAACGTGGTCAATGAATAGCCAAATACCAACTCGACCATGGGACCAGTGGTGTCTACTCGCAACTTGGGGTGCACAACGGGGGTATCACGTGGTCAATGAATAGCCAAATACCAACTCGATCATGGAACCAGTGGTGTCTACTCGCAACTTGGGGTGCACAACGGGGGTATCACGTGGTCAATGAATAACCAAATACCAACCCGATCATGGAACCAGTGGTGTCTACTGGCAACTTGGGGTGCACAACGGGGATATCACGTGGTCAATGAATAGCCAAATACCAACTCGACCATGGAACCAGTGGTGTCTACTCGCAACTTGGGGTGCACAACGGGGGTATCACGTGGTCAATGAATAACCAAATACCAACTCACCATGGAACCAGTGGTGTTTACTCGTAACTTGGGGTGCACAAAGGGGATATCACCTGGCCGATGAATAGCCAAATACCAACTCGACCATGGAACCAGTGGTGTCTACTCGCAACTTGGGGTGCACAACGGGGGTATCACGTGGTCAATGAATAACCAAATACCAACTCGACCATGGGACCAGTGGTGTCTACTCGCAACTTGGGGTGCACAACGGGGGTATCACGTGATCAATGAATAGCCAAATACCAACTCGACCATGGGACCAGTAGTGTCTACTCGCAACTTGGGGTGTACAACGGGGGTATCACGTGGTCAATGAATAGCCAAATACCAACTCGACCATGGGACCAGTGGTGTCTACTCGCAACTTGGGGTGCACAACGGGGGTATCACGTGGTCAATGAATAGCCAAATACCAACTCGACCATGGAACAAGTGGTGTCTACTCGCAACTTGGGGTGCACAACGGGGGTATCACGTGGTCAATGAATAACCAAATACCAACTCACCATGGAACCAGTGGTGTTTACTCGCAACTTGGGGTGCACAAAGGGGATATCACCTGGCCGATGAATAGCCAAATACCAACTCGACCATGGAACCAGAGGTGTCTACTCGCAACTTGGGGTTCACAACGGGGATATCACGTGGTCAATGAATAGCCAAATACCAACTCGACCATGGAACAAATGGTGTCTACTCGCAAATTGGGGTGCACAACGGGGATATCACGTGGTCAATGAATAGTCAAATACCAACTCGACCATGGAACAAGTGGTGTCTACTCGCAACTTGGGGTGCACAACGGGGGTATCACGTGGTCAATGAATAGCCAAATACCAACTCGACCATGGAACAAGTGGTGTCTACTCGCAACTTGGGGTGCACAACGGGGGTATCACGTGGTCAATGAATAGCCAAATACCAACTCGACCATGGAAATAGTGGTGTCTACTCGCAACTTGTGGTGCACAACGGGGATATCACGTGGTCAATGAATAGCCAAATACTAACTCGACCATGGGACCAGTGGTGTCTACTCGCAACTTGGGGTGCACAACGGGGATATCACGTGGTCAATGAATAGCCAAATACTAACTCGATCATGGAACCAGTAGTGTCTACACGCAACTTGGGGTGCACAACGGGGGTATCACGTGGTCAATGAATAGCCAAATACCAACTCGACCCTGGAACCAGTGGTGTCTACTCGCAACTTGTGGTGCACAACAGGGATATCACGTGGTCAATGAATAGCCAAATACCAACTCGACCATGGAACAAGTGGTGTCTACTCGCAACTTGGGGTGCACAACGGGGGTATCACGTGGTCAATGAATAGCCAAATACCAACTCGACCATGGGACCAGTAGTGTCTACTCGCAACTTGGGGTGTACAACGGGGGTATCACGTGGTCAATGAATGGCCAAATACCAACTCGATCATGGAACCAGTGGTGTCTACTCGCAACTTGGGGTGTACAAAAAGGAAGCTTGTAGTTTAACGTGACCGTTAATCTCGCGATCATAAGCCACGGGACCTCCGTTTTACGTGGAATCCGAACCACAGGACATGGCATTTCACATTGAAAATCTCACATGCAGTGACCGGGAATCGAACTCGGTCGGCCTTGGTGAGAGGCATACAGCTTGACCGCTGCGCCACCACGCCCCTTATTGGGGTATCACGTGGTCAATGAATAGCCAAATACCAACTCGACCATGGGACCAGTGGTGTCTACTCGCAACTTGGGGTGCACAACGGGGATATCACGTGGTCAATGAATAGCCAAATACCAACTCGACCATGGGACCAGTGGTGTCTACTCGCAACTTGGGCTGCACAACGGGGATATTACGTGGCCAATGAATAGTCAAATACTAATTCGACCATGGGACCAGTGGTGTCTACTCGCAACTTGGGGTGCACAACGGGGATATCACGTGGTCAATGAATAGCCAAATACCAACTCGACCATGGGACCAGTGGTGTCTACTCGCAACTTGGGGTGCACAACGGGGGTAGCACGTGGTCGATGAATAACCAATTACCAACTCGCCATGGAACCAGTGGTGTTTACTCGCAACTTGGGGTGCACAAAGGGGATATCACCTGGCCGATGAATAGCCAAATACCAACTCGACCATGGAACCAGTGGTGTCTACTCGCAACTTGGGGTGCACAACGGGGATATCACGTGGTCAATGAATAGCCAAATACCAACTCGATCATGGAACCAGTGGTGTCTACTCGCAACTTGGGGTGCACAACGGGGGTATCACGTGGTCAATGAATAACCAAATACCAACTCGATCATGGAACCAGTGGTGTCTACTGGCAACTTGGGGTGTACAACGGGGGTATCACGTGGTCAATGAATAGCCAAATACCAACTCGACCATGGGACCAGTGGTGTCTACTCGCAACTTGGGGTGCACAACGGGGGTATCACGTGGTCAATGAATAGCCAAATACCAACTCGACCATGGAACAAGTGGTGTCTACTCGCAACTTGGGGTGCACAACGGGGGTATCACGTGGTCGATGAATAACCAAATACCAACTCACCATGGAACCAGTGGTGTTTACTCGCAACTTGGGGTGCACAAAGGGGATATCACCTGGCCGATGAATAGCCAAATACCAACTCGACCATGGAACCAGAGGTGTCTACTCGCAACTTGGGGTGCACAACGGGGATATCACGTGGTCAATGAATAGCCAAATACCAACTCGACCATGGAACAAGTGGTGTCTACTCGCAAGTTGGGGTGCACAACGGGGATATCACGTGGTCAATGAATAGCCAAATACCAACTCGACCATGGAACAAGTGGTGTCTACTCGCAACTTGGGGTGCACAACGGGGGTATCACGTGGTCAATGAATAGCCAAATACCAACTCGACCATGGAACAAGTGGTGTCTACTCGCAACTTGGGGTGCACAACGGGGGTATCACGTGGTCAATGAATAGCCAAATACCAACTCGACCATGGGACCAGTGGTGTCTACTCGCAACTTGGGGTGCACAACGGGGGTATCACGTGGTCAATGAATAGCCAAATACCAACTCGATCATGGAAACAGTGGTGTCTACTCGCAACTTGGGGTGCACAACGGGGGTATCACGTGGTCAATGAATAACCAATTACCAACTCGATCATGGAACCAGTAGTGTCTACTCGCAACTTGGGGTGCACAACGGGGGTATCACGTGGTCAATGAATAGCCAAATACCAACTCGACCCTGGAACCAGTGGTGTCTACTCGCAACTTGTGGTGCACAACAGGGATATCACGTGGTCAATGAATAGCCAAATACCAACTCGACCATGGAACAAGTGGTGTCTACTCGCGACTTGGGGTGCACAACGGGGGTATCACGTGGTCAATGAATAGCCAAATACCAACTCGACCATGGGACCAGTAGTGTCTACACGCAACTTGGGGTGTACAACGGGGGTATCACGTGGTCAATGAATGGCCAAATACCAACTCGATCATGGAACCAGTGGTGTCTACTCGCAACTTGGGTTGTACAACGGGGGTATCACGTGGTCAATGAATAGCCAAATACCAACTCGACCATGGGACCAGTGGTGTCTACTCGCAACTTGGGGTGCACAACGGGGATATCACGTGGTCAATGAATAGCCAAATACCAACTCGACCATGGGACCAGTGGTGTCTACTCGCAACTTGGGGTGCACAACGGGGATATTACGTGGCCAATGAATAGTCAAATACTAACTCGACCATGGGACCAGTGGTGTCTACTCGCAACTTGGGGTGCACAACGGGGATATCACGTGGTCAATGAATAGCCAAATACCAACTCGACCATGGGACCAGTGGTGTCTACTCGCAACTTGGGGTGCACAACGGGGGTATCACGTGGTCAATGAATAGCCAAATACCAACTCGATCATGGAATCAGTGGTGTCTACTCGCAACTTGGGGTGCACAACGGGGGTATCACGTGGTCAATGAATAACCAAATACCAACTCGATCATGGAACCAGTGGTGTCTACTGGCAACTTGGGGTGCACAACGGGGATATCACGTGGTCAATGAATAGCCAAATACCAACTCGACCATGGAACCAGTGGTGTCTACTCGCAACTTGGGGTGCACAACGGGGGTATCACGTGGTCAATGAATAACCAAATACCAACTCACCATGGAACCAGTGGTGTTTACTCGTAACTTGGGGTGCACAAAGGGGATATCACCTGGCCGATGAATAGCCAAATACCAACTCGACCATGGAACCAGTGGTGTCTACTCGCAACTTGGGGTGCACAACGGGGGTATCACGTGGTCAATGAATAACCAAATACCAACTCGACCATGGGACCAGTGGTGTCTACTCGCAACTTGGGGTGCACAACGGGGGTATCACGTGGTCAATGAATAGCCAAATACCAACTCGACCATGGGACCAGTAGTGTCTACTCGCAACTTGGGGTGTACAACGGGGGTATCACGTGGTCAATGAATAGCCAAATACCAACTCGACCATGGGACCAGTGGTGTCTACTCGCAACTTGGGGTGCACAACGGGGGTATCACGTGGTCAATGAATAGCCAAATACCAACTCGACCATGGAACAAGTGGTGTCTACTCGCAACTTGGGGTGCACAACGGGGGTATCACGTGGTCAATGAATAACCAAATACCAACTCACCATGGAACCAGTGGTGTTTACTCGCAACTTGGGGTGCACAAAGGGGATATCACCTGGCCGATGAATAGCCAAATACCAACTCGACCATGGAACCAGAGGTGTCTACTTGCAACTTGGGGTGCACAACGGGGATATCACGTGGTCAATGAATAGCCAAATACCAACTCGACCGTGGAACAAGTGGTGTCTACTCGCAAATTGGGGTGCACAACGGGGATATCACGTGGTCAATGAATAGCCAAATACCAACTCGACCATGGAACAAGTGGTGTCTACTCGCAACTTGGGGTGCACAACGGGGGTATCACGTGGTCAATGAATAGCCAAATACCAACTCGACCATGGAACAAGTGGTGTCTACTCGCAACTTGGGGTGCACAACGGGGGTATCACGTGGTCAATGAATAGCCAAATACCAACTCGACCATGGAAATAGTGGTGTCTACTCGCAACTTGTGGTGCACAACGGGGATATCACGTGGTCAATGAATAGCCAAATACTAACTCGACCATGGGACCAGTGGTGTCTACTCGCAACTTGGGGTGCACAACGGGGATATCACGTGGTCAATGAATAGCCCAATACTAACTCGACCATGGAACCAGTGGTGTCTACTCGCAACTTGGGGTGTACAACGGGGATATCACGTGGTCAATGAATAGCCAAATACCAACTCGACCATGGAACCAGTGGTGTCTACTCGCAACTTGGGGTGTACAACGGGGATAACACGTGGTCAATGAATAGCCAAATACCAACTCGACCATGGGACCAGTGGTGTCTACTCGCAACTTGGGGTGTACAACGGGGATATCACGTGGTCAATGAATAGCCAAATACCAACTCGACCATGGAACCAGTGGTGTCTACTCGCAACTTGTGGTGCACAACGGGGATATCACGTGGTCAATGAATAGCCAAATACCAACTCGACCACGGAACCAGTAGTGTCTACTCGCAACTTGGGGTGCACAACGGGGATATCACGTGGTCAATGAATAGCCAAATACCAACTCGACCATGGGACCAGTGGTGTCTACTCGCAACTTGGGGTGCACAACGGGGGTATCACGTGGTCAATGAATAGCCAAATACCAACTCGACCATGGGACCAGTGGTGTCTACTCGCAACTTGGGGTGCACAACGGGGATATCACGTGGTCAATGAATAACCAAATACCAACTCGACCATGGGACCAGTGGTGTCTACTCGCAACTTGTGGTGCACAACGGGGATATCACGTGGTCAATGAATAGCCAAATACCAACTCGACCACGGAACCAGTGGTGTCTACTCGCAACTTGGGGTGCACAACGGGGGTATCACGTGGTCAATGAATAGCCAACTACTAACTCGACCATGGAACCAGTGGTGTCTACTCGCAACTTGGGGTGCACAACGGGGATATCACGTGGTCAATGAATAGCCAAATACCAACTCGACCATGGGACCAGTGGTGTCTACTCGCAACTTGGGGTGCACAACGGGGATATCACGTGGTCAATGAATAGCCAAATACCAACTCGACCACGGGACCAGTGGTGTCTACTCGCAACTTGGGATGCACAACGGGGATATCCCGTGGTCAGTGAATAGCCAAATACTAACTTGGCCATGGAACCAGTGGTGACTACTCGCAACTTGGTGTGCACAACGGGGATATCACGTGGTCAATGAATAACCAAATACCAACTCGTCCATGGAACCAGTGGTGTCTACTCGCAACTTGGGATGCACAACGGGGATATCACGTGGTCAATGAATAGCCAAATACCAACTCGACCATGGAACCAGTGGTGTCTACTCGCAACTTGGGGTGCACAACGGGGGTATCACGTGGTCAATGAATAACCAAATACCAACTCGACCATGGAACCAGTGGTGTCTACTCGCAACTTGGGGTGCACAACGGGGGTATCACGTGATCAATGAATAGCCATATACCAACTCGACCACGGAACCAGTGGTGTCTACTCGCAACTTGGGGTGCACAACGGGGATATCACGTGGTCAATGAATAGCCAAATACCAACTCGACCATGGGACCAGTGGTGCCTACTCGCAACTTGGGGTGCACAACGGGGGTATCACGTGGTCAATGAATAGCCAAATACCAACTCGATCATGGAAACAGTGGTGTCTACTCGCAACTTGGGGTGCACAACGGGGGTATCACGTGGTCAATGAATAACCAATTACCAACTCGAACATGGAACCAGTAGTGTCTACTCGCAACTTGGGGTGCACAACGGGGGTATCACGTGGTCAATGAATAGCCAAATACCAACTCGACCCTGGAACCAGTGGTGTCTACTCGCAACTTGTGGTGCACAACAGGGATATCACGTGGTCAATGAATAGCCAAATACCAACTCGACCATGGAACAAGTGGTGTCTACTCGCAACTTGGGGTGCACAACGGGGGTATCACGTGGTCAATGAATAGCCAAATACCAACTCGACCATGGGACCAGTAGTGTCTACTCGCAACTTGGGGTGTACAACGGGGGTATCACGTGGTCAATGAATGGCCAAATACCAACTCGATCATGGAACCAGTGGTGTCTACTCGCAACTTGCGGTGCACAACGGGGGTATCACGTGGTCAATGAATGGCCAAATACCAACTCGATCATGGGACCAGTGGTGTCTACTCGCAACTTGCGGTGCACAACGGGGGTATCACGTGGTCAATGAATGGCCAAATACCAACTCGATCATGGAACCAGTGGTGTCTACTCGCAACTTGGGGTGTACAACGGGGGTATCACGTGGTCAATGAATAGCCAAATACCAACTCGACCATGGGACCAGTGGTGTCTACTCGCAACTTGGGGTGCACAACGGGGATATCACGTGGTCAATGAATAGCCAAATACCAACTCGACCATGGGACCAGTGGTGTCTACTCGCAACTTGGGGTGCACAACGGGGATATTACGTGGCCAATGAATAGTCAAATACTAACTCGACCATGGGACCAGTGGTGTCTACTCGCAACTTGGGGTGCACAACGGGGATATCACGTGGTCAATGAATAGCCAAATACCAACTCGACCATGGGACCAGTGGTGTCTACTCGCAACTTGGGGTGCACAACGGGGGTATCACGTGGTCAATGAATAGCCAAATACCAACTCGATCATGGAACCAGTGGTGTCTACTCGCAACTAGGGGTGCACAACGGGGGTATCACGTGGTCAATGAATAACCAAATACCAACTCGATCATGGAACCAGTGGTGTCTACTCGCAACTTGGGGTGCACAACGGGGGTATCACGTGGTCAATGAATAGCCAAATACCAACTCGACCATGGAACCAGTGGTGTCTACTCGCAACTTGGGGTGCACAACGGAGATATCACGTGGTCAATGAATAGCCAAATACCAACTCGACCATGGAACCAGTGGTGTCTACTCGCAACTTGGGGTGCACAACGGGGGTATCACGTGGTCAATGAATAACCAAATACCAACTCACCATGGAACCAGTGGTGTTTACTCGTAACTTGGGGTGCACAAAGGGGATATCACCTGGCCGATGAATAGCCAAATACCCACTCGACCATGGAACCAGTGGTGTCTACTCGCAACTTGGGGTGCGCAACGGGGGTATCACGTGGTCAATGAATAGCCAAATACCAACTCGACCATGGAACCAGTGGTGTCTACTCGCAACTTGGGGTGCACAACGGGGATATCACGTGGTCAATGAATAGCCAAATACTAACTCGACCATGGAACCAGTGGTGTCTACTCGCAACTTGGGGTGCACAACGGGGGTATCACGTGGTCAATGAATAGCCCAATACCAACTCGACCATGGAACCAGTGGTGTTTACTCGCAACTTGGGGTGCACAAAGAGGATATCACCTGGCCGATGAATAGCCAAATACCAACTCGACCATGGAACCAGTGGTGTCTACTCGCAACTTGGGGTGCACAACGGGGGTATCACGTGGTCAATGAATAACCAAATACCAACTCACCATGGAATAAGTGGTGTCTACCCGCAACTAGGGGTGCACAACGGGGGTATCACGTGGTCAATGAATAGCCAAATACCAACTCGACCATGGAACCAGTGGTGTCTACTCGCAACTTGGGGTGCACAAAGGGGGTATCACGTGGTCAATGAATAGCCCAATACCAACTCGACCATGGAACCAGTGGTGTCTACTCGCAACTTGGGGTGCACAACGGGGATATCACGTGGTCAATGAATAGCCAAATACCAACTCGACCATGGAACCAGTGGTGTTTACTCGCAACTTGGGGTGCACAAAGGGGGTATCACGTGGTCAATGAATAGCCCAATACCAACTCGACCATGGAACCAGTGGTGTCTACTCACAACTTGGGGTGCACAAAGGGGATATCACCTGGCCGATGAATAGCCAAATACCAACTCGACCATGGAACCAGTGGTGTTTACTCGCAACTTGGGGTGCACAAAGGGGGTATCACGTGGTCAATGAATAGCCCAATATCAACTCGACCATGGAACCAGTGGTGTCTACTCGCAACTTGGGGTGCACAACGGGGATATCACGTGGTCAATGAATAGCCAAATACCAACTCGACCATGGAACCAGTGGTGTCTACTCGCAACTTGGGGTGCACAACGGGGATATCACGTGGTCAATGAATAGCCCAATACCAACTCGACCATGGAACCAGTGGTGTTTACTCGCAACTTGGGGTGCACAAAGGGGATATCACCTGGCCGATGAATAGCCAAATACCAACTCGACCATGGAACCAGTGGTGTCTACTCGCAACTTGGGGTGTACAACGGGGGTATCACGTGGTCAATGAATAGCCAAATACCAACTCGACCATGGAACCAGTGGTGTCTACTCGGAACTAGGGGTGCACAACGGGGGTATCACGTGGTCAATGAATAGCCAAATACCAACTCGACCATGGCACCAGTGGTGTCTACTCGCAACTTGGGGTGCACAACGGGGATATCACGTGGTCAATGAATAACCAAATACCAACTCGACCATGGAATAAGTGGTGTCTACTCGCAACTTGGGGTGCACAACGGGGATATCACGTGGTCAATGAATAGCCAAATACCAACTCGACCATGGAAATAGTGGTGTCTACTCGCAACTTGGGGTGCACAACGGGGATATCACGTTGTCAATGAATAGCCAAATACCAACTCGACCATGGAACCAGTGGTGTCTAATCGCAACTAGGGGTGCACAACGGGGGTATCACGTGGTCAATGAATAGCCAAATACCAACTCGACCATGGAATCAGTGGTGTCTACTCGCAACTTGGGGTGCACAACGGGGGTATCACGTGATCAATGAATAGCCAAATACCAACTCGACCATGGAACCAGTGGTGTCTACTCGCAACTTGGGGTGTACAACGGGGATAACACGTGGTCAATGAATAGCCAAATACCAACTCGACCATGGGACCAGTGGTGTCTACTCGCAACTTGGGGTGTACAACGGGGATATCACGTGGTCAATGAATAGCCAAATACCAACTCGATCATGGAACCAGTGGTGTCTACTCGCAATTTGTGGTGCACAACGGGGATATCACGTGGTCAATGAATTGCCAAATACCAACTCGACCATGGGACCAGTGGTGTCTACTCGCAACTTTGGGTGCACAACGGGGATATCACGTGGTCAATGAATAACCAAATACCAACTCGACCATGGAACAAGTGGTGTCTACTCGCAACTTGGGGGTGCACAACGGGGGTATCACGTGGTCAATGAATAACCAAATACCAACTCGACCATGGGACCAGTGGTGTCTACTCGCAACTTGTGGTGCACAACGGGGATATCACGTGGTCAATGAATAGCCAAATACATAATCGACCACGGAACCAGTGGTGTCTACTCGCAACTTGGGGTGCACAACGGGGGTATCACGTGGTCAATGAATAGCCAACTACTAACTCGACCATGGAACCAGTGGTGTCTACTCGCAACTTGGGGTGCACAACGGGGATATCACGTGGTCAATGAATAGCCAAATACCAACTCGACCATGGGACCAGTGGTGTCTACTCGCAACTTGGGGTGCACAACGGGGATATCACGTGGTCAATGAATAGCCAAATACCAACTCGACCACGGAACCAGTGGTGTCTACTCGCAATTTGGGGTGCACAACGGGGATATCACGTGGTCAGTGAATAGCCAAATGCTAACTTGGCCATGGAACCAGTGGTGTCTACTCGCAACTTGTGGTGCACAACGGGGATATCACGTGGTCAGTGAATAACCAAATACCAACTCGACCATGGAACCAGTGGTGTCTACTCGCAACTTGGGGTGCACAACGGGGATATCACGTGGTCAATGAATAGCCAAATACCAACTCGACAATGGAACCAGTGGTGTCTACTCGCAACTTGGGGTGCACAACGGGGGTATCACGTGGTTAATGAATAACCAAATACCAACTCGACCATGGAACCAGTGGTGTCTACTCGCAACTTGGGGTGCACAACGGGGGTATCACGTGATCAATGAATAGCCATATACCAACTCGACCACGGAACCAGTGGTGTCTACTCGCAACTTGGGGTGCACAACGGGGGTATCACGTGGTCAATGAATAGCCAACTACTAACTCGACCATGGAACCAGTGGTGTCTACTCGCAACTTGGGGTGCACAACGGGGGTATGACGTGGTCAATGAATAGCCAAATACCAACTCGTCCATGGAACCAGTGGTGTCTACTCGCAACTTGGGGTGCACAACGGGGGTATGACGTGGTCAATGAATAGCCAAATACCAACTCGACCATGGAACCAGTGGTGTCTACTCGCAACTTGATGTGCACAACGGGGATATCACCTGGTCAATGAATAACCAAATACCAACTCGACAGCGGAACCAGTGGTGTCTACTCGCAACTTGGGGTGCACAACGGGGGTATCACGTGGTCAATGAATAGCCAACTACTAACTCGACCATGGAACCAGTGGTGTCTACTCGCAACTTGGGGTGCACAACGGGGATATCACGTGGTCAATGAATAGCCAAATACCAACTCGACCATGGGACCAGTGGTGTCTACTCGCAACTTGGGGTGCACAACGGGGATATCACGTGGTCAATGAATAACCAAATACCAACTTTACCATGGAACCAGTGGTGTCTACTCGCAACTTGGTGTGCACAACGGGGATATCACGTGGTCAATGAATAGCCAAATACCAACTCGACCACGGAACCAGTGGTGTCTACTCGCAACTTGGGTGCACAACGGGGATATCACGTGGTCAGTGAATAGCCAAATACTAACTTGGCCATGGAACCAGTGGTGTCTACTCGCAACTTGTGGTGCACAACGGGGATATCACGTGGTCAATGAATAACCAAATACCAACTCGACCATGGAACCAGTGGTGTCTACTCGCAACTTGGGGTGCACAACGGGGATATCACGTGGTCAATGAATAGCCAAATACCAACTCGACCATGGAACCAGTGGTGTCTACTCGCAACTTGGGGTGCACAACGGGGGTATCACGTGGTCAATGAATAACCAAACACCAACTCGACCATGGAACCAGTGGTGTCTACTCGCAACTTGGGGTGCACAACGGGGGTATCACGTGGTCAATGAATAGCCATATACCAACTCGACCACGGAACCAGTGGTGTCTACTCGCAACTTGGGGTGCACAACGGGGGTATCACATGGTCAATGAATAGCCAACTACTAACTCGACCATGGAACCAGTGGTGTCTACTCGCAACTTGGGGTGCACAACGGGGGTATGACGTGGTCAATGAATAGCCAAATACCAACTCGTCCATGGAACCAGTGGTGTCTACTCGCAACTTGGGGTGCACAACGGGGGTATGACGTGGTCAATGAATAGCCAAATACCAACTCGACCATGGAACCAGTGGTGTCTACTCACAACTTGGGGTGCACAACGGGAGTATCACGTGGTCAATGAATAACCAAATACCAACTCGACCATGGAACCAGTGGTGTCTATTCGCAACTTGGGGTGCACAACGGGGATATCACCTGGTCAATGAATAACCAAATACCAACTCGACCACGGAACCAGTGGTGTCTACTCGCAACTTGGGGAGCACAACGGGGTTATCACGTGGTCAATGAATAGCCAAATACCAACTCGACCATGGAACCAGTGGTGTCTACTCGCAACTTGGGGTGCACAACGGGGATATCACGTGGTCAATGAATAGCCAAATACTAACTCACCATGGGACCAGTGGTGTCTACTCGCAACTTGGGGTGCACAACGGGGATATCACGTGGTCAATGAATAACCAAATACCAACTCGACCATGGAATAAGTGGTGTCTACTCGCAACTTGGGGTGCACAACGGGGATATCACGTTGTCAATGAATAGCCAAATACCAACTCGACCATGGAACCAGTGGTGTCTACTCGCAACTTGGGGTGTACAACGGGGATATCACGTGGTCAATGAATAGCCAAATACTAACTCGACCATGGGACCAGTGGTGACTACTCGCAACTAGGGGTGCACAACGGGGGTATCACGTGGTCAATGAATAGCCAAATACTAACTCGACCATGGGACCAGTGGTGTCTACTCGCAACTTGGGGTGCACAACGGGGATATCACGTGGTCAATGAATAGCCAAATACCAACTCGACCATGGAACCAGTGGTGTCTACTCTCAACTTGGGGTGCACAACGGGGATATCACGTGGTCAATGAATAGCCAAATACCAACTCGACCATGGGACCAGTGGTGTCTACTCGCAACTTGGGGTGCACAACGGGGGTATGACGTGGTCAATGAATAGCCAAATACCAACTCGACCATGGAATAAGTGGTGTCTACTCGCAACTTGGGGTGCACAACGGGGATATCACGTGGTCAATGAATAGCCAAATACCAACTCGACCACGGAACCAGTGGTGTCTACTCGCAACTTGGGGTGCACAACGGTGATATCACGTGGTCAATGAATAGCCAAATACCAACTCGTCCATGGGACCTGTGGTGTCTACTCGCAACTTAGGGGTGCACAACGAGAGTATCACGTGGTCAATGAATAGCCAAATACCAACTCGACCATGGAACCAGTGGTGTCTACTCGCAACTTGAGGTGCACAACGGGGGTATCACCTGGTCAATGAATAGCCAAATACCAACTCGACCACGGAACCAGTGGTGTCTACTCGCAACTTGGGGTGCGCAACGGTATATGACGTGGTCAATGAATATCTAAATACCCACTCGACCATGGAACCAGTGGTGTCTACTCGCAACTTGGGGTGCACAACGGGGGTATGACGTGGTCAATGAATAGCCAAATACCAACTCGACCATGGAACCAGTGGTGTCTACTCGCAACTTGGGGTGCACAACGGGGATATCACCTGGTCAATGAATAGCCAAATACCAACTCGACCATGGAATAAGTGGTGGCAACTCGCAACTTGGGGTGCACAACGGGGATATCACGTGGTCAATGAATAACCAAATACCAACTCGACCATGGAATAAGTGGTGGCTACTCGCAACTTGGGGTGCACAACGGGGATATCACGTGGCCAATGAATAACCAAATACCAACTTTACCACGGAACCAGTGGTGTCTACTCGCAACTTGGGGTGCACAACGGGGATATCACCTGGTCAATGAATAACCAAATACCAACTCGTCCATGGAACCAGTGGTGTCTACTCGCAACTTGGGGTGCACAACGGGGATATCACCTGGTCAATGAATAACCAAATACCAACTCGACCATGGGACCAGTGATGTCTACTCGCAACTTGGGGTGCACAACGGGGATATCACCTGGTCAATGAATAGCCAAATACCAACTCGACCATGGAACCAGTGGTGTCTACTCGCAACTTGGGGTGCACAACGGGGGTATCACGTGGTCAATGAATAGCCAAATACCAACTCGACCATGGAACCAGTGGTGTCTACTCGCAACTTGGGGTGCACAACGGGGATATCACGTGGTCAATGAATAACCAAATACCAACTCGTCCATGGGACCAGTGGTGTCTACTCGCAACTTGGGGTGCACAACGGGGATATCACGTGGTCAATGAATAGCCAAATACCAACTCGTCCATGGACCAAGTGGTGTCTACTCGTAACTTGGGGGTGCACAACGGGGATATCACGTGGTCAACGAATAGCCAAATACCAACTCGACCACGGAACCAGTGGTGTCTACTCGCAACTTGGGGTGCACAACGGGGATATCACGTGGTCAATGAATTGCCAAATACCAACTCGTCCATGGGACCAGTGGTGTCTACTCGCAACTTGGGGTGCACAACGGGAGTATCACGTGGTCAATGAATAGCCAAATACCAACTCGACCATGGAACCAGTGGTGTCTACTCGCAACTTGGGGTGCGCAACGGGGGTATGACGTGGTCAATGAATAGCCAAATACCAACTCGACCATGGAACCAGTGGTGTCTACTCGCAACTTGGGGTGCACAACGGGAGTATCACGTGGTCAATGAATAGCCAAATACCAACTCGACCATGGGACCAGTGGTGTCTACTCGCAACTTGGGGTGCACAACGGGGTATGACGTGGTCAATGAATAGCCAAATACCCACTCGACCATGGGACCAGTGGTGTCTACTCGCAACTTGGGGTGCACAACGGGGTATGACGTGGTCAATGAATAGCCAAATACCCACTCGACCATGGGACCAGTGGTGTCTACTCGCAACTTGGGGTGCACAACGGGGTATGACGTGGTCAATGAATAGCCAAATACCCACTCGACCATGGAACCAGTGGTGTCTACTCGCAACTTGGGGTGCGCAACGGGGGTATCACGTGGTCAATGAATAGCCAAATACCAACTCGACCATGGAACCAGTGGTGTCTACTCGCAACTTGGGGTGCACAACGGGGATATCACGTGGTCAATGAATAGCCAAATACTAACTCGACCATGGAACCAGTGGTGTCTACTCGCAACTTGGGGTGCACAACGGGGGTATCACGTGGTCAATGAATAGCCAAATACCAACTCGACCATGGAACCAGTGGTGTTTCATCTCTACATAGCTACCACAACATACATCCGAAGCAATCTGTTATATATATTCTAACCTTGTTTTACCCCTACAGTTCTTGTCCTTGACCCTTCCTTCCATAACTTACTCCTTGGCGCTACAGCCATTCTTCCCTGTTGACTGCTTTGGTTCTCCATCTTCTGACTCCCATCCTCCTCCACGTTGTCCAGCCATCTGGTACTAGGTCTTCCCCTCACACGCCGTCCTCCTGGCTTCTTCCTTACTTCCCTGTTCTCTGTCATTCTTTCTACATGTCCCAGCCACTACTATATCTGGCTTACCATACAACTCTCTTATCTCCAAATTATTTCTGATTCGCCAGAATTCACCATAACTTATCTTGCTATTTCAAGGTGTCTTAGTATGTGTCCTACCAACCTTTCTCCTCTCTTCACTAGCAGTCGCCAGAAACATCTCTCCTGTCCCACTCGTCTTAATGCCTCTTCATTTGAAACCCTAACCATCTGATCTTCATCATTCTCCTGTAACACCACATTTCAAACGCTTCAATTCACCTCTTTCCTGGTGCACCAACAATCCAAGTTTCACTTCCATAGAGCGCCACGCTCCTGATCAAGGCTTTCAAAAATGACTTCGAAATACCTAAATCTATATTCGATGTCAACAGATTCCTTTTCTGTAGAAATGCTTTCCTTGTCTAAGCTAACCTACTTTTTATATCCTCTTTGCTTCGTCCATCACTGGTTATTTTGCTTCCTAAGTAACAGAAGTCTCCTTTTTCCTTTAGTTTTCACCTGCCAATTTGTTGTCCATAGAGGTTTCTGATTTATTTCGGCTGCATTCCAATATTTTTGTTTTACATTTATTGATTTTAATCATCAATTCTTTCCTCAAGACGGAGTTCATACCATTCAAAAAAAAGTCCTCTCGGCACGTCGGAAGGCGGAGGTAGATTTCATCGGACAAACTTGGGGATATGCGAAAATAGGCAGAATACGCAGGTTTTCGTAGAAGGATCAGACCTCATTTATTGCGAGAAAGTATTTTATAATTGGAGCTTAATTAACTTTGTTTTTCGTCATTTTATGCATATCTTAAACATTTTATTGTCTTATGGGGACTTATGACTTTCTTGTCATTTGGGGTCCATTTTTATAATTGTGGTCACACTGTCCTTATGCAAGGTTTCGACACTGATGTGTAACTATGTAACGGTCTGTTACTTCTTCACGCAAAATTATATCTCCCGCAGAGATTTTGGTTGATTCCTCAGTTTAGGGGCTGCGATAACGCGGTCATGTAACCCCGTGTACTTTGGGTGAGTGTAGAATCCGCCTGATAAACGATGTGAATTGTGATGGCTGTATTAGTCTGTAATTCAGGTAAGGACTGCAGACGGTCAATTTCATGCAGTAGTACCTAATGTTGCTACCAGATACTACCGTCAACGACACCTAGCTTTGAATTTGGCTACTAGATGCCACCGCAACCAGCAACTCGCAACGAAAGATGGAACTTCCCCTCCAAAGGAAAGCATACTGAGGGATTTTAGCGCTCTTAGAAAATCCGACGACTTCGGCCGGCTTTGATCCCGCGACTTTGGGCATAGAAGTTCAGCATGCTACCAGTTACGTCACCGAAGCCGATTCAAACTTAGTCAGATGGAAATCTGAATCTGATCTCGTGCATGTGCGTTGTCATGGCAACGTCTGATGGCTCATCCCTCATCAATTTAGTCGTGTTGCCATGGCAACCACTGATAGCTCTTGGCATTTTCTTATAATTCCGAAATCATTTTTCCCATCCCTTGGCGTAAAAATTCTTTCAGACAAAAGTTTTAGGTAATTATTAGGGGAATATTGTCCATTTTGTACGGTTTTGATATTGTGCCTATTAAGAGAGATATGGTTAATGTTTCCCGAAAAACCCGCTTTTTCCCACCCATTTGGTCAATGGTTGGTGCTATAAAAAACTCCTCAAACATAAATATTTGGGCTTTATTCGACACATAGTATGAACTTTGAACGGATTCGATATTTCACATATTAAGAGAGTTATAGCAATATTTCACTTTTTCGAAAAAAAGCCCCCCATTTTCACCTCCTTCCACCGATTTAGCCCAGTAACGAAATCGACCGAGATTTTATAGGTATACATATTCAGTAAAAAATTCAAAGTGATTGGTGCAAAATTACGGCAGTTATCGTGTCCACAAGAAACTGATATACATATATATATATATATATATATATATATATATATACATAAATTATATATAAACTTTTGAACTGACGGTGGTTTTGGGGTCTGGGGGATGTGAAAAGCGTAGATATGTCGAAATTTTCTGAAGTCGAAACATGGTTCCCATTGCAATAGTTAGCTTTCTAATGAAATCTACCTAACTCTGGCGTGTCGGCCTAGATGACGATGTCATCAGCAAATCTCAGTGTTGAAATTGTTTCTCTTTGAATATTCACTCCCACTTTAATTTTTCTCTAATTTCCTTCATTGCTTGTTCAATGTAAAGATTGAAAAGTATGGGTGAGAAGTTGCAGCCTTGCCTTACACTTTTTAGGTAGATTTCATTACAAAGCTAACTATTGCAATGGGTACTATGTTTCGACTTCCGGAAAATTTCGACATATCTTCGCGTTTCACATCCCCCAGACCCCAAACCACCGTCAGTTCAAAATTTTATATATAATTTATGTATGTATATATATATATATATTGAAAACTAGTTTCTCTCTCATGTCTTTCAGCTCGAATGACTGCTGTCTGGTTTCTGTATAGATTGTATATATCCTCCTATCCCTGTATGTTATTCCAATCGTTTTCAAAATGTCAAGCAATTTTGCCAATCAACGTTATCAAAAGGCTTTCCTAAGTTTACAAATGCCATGAACGTTTTCTTATTTTTAGCCTACTTTTCACATTTTGCAACAAGTAGTTCCGTGAAGAACTATACAGACTATTTTCACATATCCTGCTCATGTTAATTGTTTCTATCAACATACAAAATTTCAGTTTAATTGCTGTAACAGATTCGTAGATATTGAGAACCGTATTTCATATTTCATATGGTCGCCAGGATGGATTTTTATTTTTGTACTATTACATTAAGATTATTGTGTACGTGTGGTATTCAATCTGCAATCGCATGATTAGAACACAAGAAGTAAAAACGAGATTTTAAAAGTACGCACACCAGCCATCTTGTGATTATGCAAACAATTGAAATAAATTACATGCCAGTGGATCAACACTTGTATAAGCATTTAACGTGCAACGTTTCACGTCACTCGGATAGTTAATTCGCGAAAACGTCCATTTAAATATTTATACTTCGCGTCGCCGCCATGTTGGATTTGTGCTCACCAGGTTACTGAATGTCCTATAGGTGAACATATGTTCATAGTCTCTATCAGTTTGGTTGCTGTAAAAGATTCATAGATATTGAGAACCGTCTAAATATTTCGGAAGCTCGCCATTTAGGATTGTTATAGGCCATAGAGTTATGTACCATTCAAGGACAATTATTGCCTAGCTTCATTATTCAAACTTTCATTTCGATCGCATGATTACGACACAAGAATAAAAACTTAATTTTAAAATTAAATTGAGGTTATGTAAACAATTGAATTAAATTAGATGGCAGTGCATTACAATCTGCAAAATCATTTACTGCACCACATTTCACTGCGCTCAGAAAGTTAAATCACGAGAAAAGTCTATTAAAATATTTCAAATTCGCTTGGTCGCCATGTTCGTTTTGTACTTTACAGGTTTATGAAATATACATATGTAAACTTGTATCAGTACCGTTTATCACCGTACAAAATTGCATGATGATATCTGTAATAGTTTCGGAGATATAGAATGTCAGTGAAATATTTCGCACAACCGCCATTTTGAGGTTATGAAAACAATTGAACTAAATAAGACTCCAGTGCATTACAATGTGTATAAACATTTGCTGTACCAAGTTTCATTACGTTTGGATAGTTAAATCGCGAGAAATGTCTATTTAAAAGTCTCAATTTCGCTTGACCGCCATGTTGGTTTTGTAGTCACCAGGTTTTTGAAAGTCTCATAGGTGAACTTCTAGTAGTGCCCTTTATCACCGTACACAATTTCAGGGCGATATCGGTAATAGTTTCGGAGATATTGAATGCTAGTGAAATATTTCGCACAGCCGCCATGTTGGATTAGTGAGACGAAACAAAATTTGAAGGGCACGGTCGAGGTCGCCGGGAATAGTGCTATGAACTTACCGAGTTTCATTGAAATCGCTCCAGCCGTTTAGATTTTATTAGGGGGACACACACACACACCTCA
This sequence comes from Meconema thalassinum, assembly GCA_946902985.2. Taxonomy (NCBI): domain Eukaryota; kingdom Metazoa; phylum Arthropoda; class Insecta; order Orthoptera; family Tettigoniidae; genus Meconema; species Meconema thalassinum. The sequence continues at coordinate 449,720,653 of OX336394.1, read as the reverse complement.
CACACACACACACACACACGCACACACACACGCACACACACACGGACAAAAGGTGATCTCATAAGCCTATTTTTTTCAAAATTGAAAATAGGATAAAAATGAGGAAAAGTAGACTTATGAGATCGATCCGGGAAAATGTGTGTCTGTCTGTCCTTCTGTCTATCTGTCCTTCTGTCTGTCTGGCAGTGTGTGTGTCCCCCCCCCCCCCTATCAACTCCTAAATGGCTGCAGAAATCGAAACAAAATTTAGTATGAGTAAAGATGTATACCGGAATATCTCACGTCCATATTTGAAAATGATGTCAGTGCTACCAACTGCTGAAAAAAACGCACTAGAAATTTGAGCTCCATGTTGGATATCTTGGAAGGTATGTATGGGAGGTATTCCAAAATCGGCACACATATAGATAACACTATTTCAGTTTAATTTCCAGGAGGCCATACATGACAGTGTTGCCAAAATAATTTAAAGCCTTCTGATAGGTCCAATTTTTAAATACCTATTACTTCTACACTATGAATTGGATTTCAACCAAATTTTGTATGTAATGTGTGTACATAAACATATATGACTGAGCGTATTCTTAAGAGCCACCAGGGCTGCCAACTGTAAATAATTGCTCTCTCTATTCTTTTATAGAAATACCAATATATCAGATAGTATGCAAGCCGACAGCTTTAAACTATGCACACGTATAGTACCTGACATTTTAGATTAATTTTGGAGTAACTTATATACTTCAGTTCTACCAATATGATTCTAAGCCTGCTGATAGGGCCAATTTTTAAATTCATGTAACTTCTATGCTATCAGATAGATTTCAACCAAATTTCGTTTGTGCTATGTGTAACATAACAGATATGACTATAAGTATTCCTAAGAGCAATCAGGGCTGCCAACTGTTAATACATGCTGTCTATATTTTTACCCCAATATCAATATATCAGGAAGTATGCAAGCCAACAACCCTATACTTTGCACACGTATAGCACCTGGCATTCTAGATAAATGTGGAATAATTAATATAAGTCAGTGCTGCCAACACGATTCTATGCCTGCTGACAGGACCAATTTTAAAATACATCTAACTTCTATACTAACAAATGGATTTCATCCAAAATTGGCACAACAAGATATAATAATATTTCGATTATTTCTAACCTGCACACGCATGACATTGTTGCCAACATGTTTTTACGCGTGCTGATAGATCCAATGTCTAACTGCTTGTAACGTCCATTGGACTTCAACCAAATTTTGTATTCTGTACCTTAAGAGATGGAACTAAGAATATATTCAGTCAGTAGGGCTGCCAACAGTATTGCTCTATTAGGCTACATTATACCAGGAATATTTCGAACTAATTAGACATTTCGATATTACCAAGTTAATTTCGTCATTATTGTAGATAGGTTCATATAGTGTAGAATAATCATTGGCATGAAAAGTAGGCTCTTTAGTTCGTCACGGAACTTCTTGTTCCTTATTCAACCTTCCAAAATCGGCCTAAGACTTAGTATTGCTTCCCTTGTTTCTACATTTCTCCTGAAAGCAATCTGGTCTTCACCCAACTCCGTTTCTGTCTGTCTTTCCATCCTCTTGTAAATTATTCTAGACAGGATCTTTGAAACATGAGTAATCATTCTGATTGTATGGTAGTCTTCACATCTGTCAGCTCCTACTTTCTTCGGTATAGGGATGATAACATTCTTCTTGCAATAAGAAGGTAGCTAACCTGTCTTATAAATCCTACACACCAAGTGAAATAACCTAAACAGACCATCATCTCCTATGCAGCGTAGCAATACAATCGGTAGATCATATATACCTGGTGCTTTGTTCCTGCTTAAGTCTTCCAATGCTCTGTCTAATTCTCATCTCAGTATAAAATCTCCTTTCGCACCCTCATCAATTTCCTCTTCCCTTCCCATTACATGATTCTCAATCTCCTTTCCCTTATACAGCACTGTATGTAAGCTTTCACTTCTCCTTACCTGTTGAAGGCTTTCCCTCTGTGTCCTTAATATTACAGTACTTAGTCTTCTTTTCCCCAAATCTCAGTCAGCTGATATATCCTTACTTTGAGTTGATCTGTTACATGGCTTGTTATGTTTAGTGTAGAAGCGCAATATGATAGCAAAGAAATAAATTATTTATTCTTGTCTCTAGGATGTGAAGGAAGAAGCTCAGGATGAAGAGAGTGATGCAAGAGGAACTCATCTAAATGAGTAAGTGGACAACCTAATAAGGAAAGCAAACTAAAATTGTTGGATGTGGATAAGGTTTGCTTGCAATATCAGATATTGTATATGTCATTGAACCTCATGTTTTTGTTACTGCATTCTCATGTGGATATTGATCTAAACATTCAATTTAACAGCCCACAAAATATCCATTCTAATTCAGAAGATTCAATATCAGTTTTTGCTGTATCAGATTGGAGTACCCGAAATTAATTTTTGACCTCCAATTTAAATTCTTCTCTGACCTCCTCCGTCAGCTTCCTCATATCAAATCTCTTTCTCTAGTTTTCAAACCTCTTTCTTGCCACCATGATCTTCATCTTGCACTCGACACGCACCAGCTCCTCTCTTATACCGAACATCGGTGAGTGATCTTCTGAATCTCCTCCTCACTACGGTGTGGTCAATTTGGTTATAATTGTCATGATCAGGGATTACATACGTGATCTCCGGCACCACAAAATACCTCCAATAACAAGGTCATAGCTAGCACAGAAGTTTGTGAACTTTTCTCCTTTTTCATTCATATCCCCAAGGCCATGTTGTAGTCCCTCGTTATTCTACCTTAGCATTAAGGCCTACCTGTATTGTAATCACATCTCTCTTTCTGTTCTTCCGTACTGTCTCATGCAGAAGGGAGTTAAGTTCTTCCTCTGATCGCTCCTTGAGTGCATAGCATTGTTTAATCGTAACATTGCGAATACGACTTAAATATTCTCTCAGAAATGGGTTGCCAACTCATAAGGCTTTCCATTGCGTGTTCAGTGAGCAAAAGTCCAACTCCATCTCCTCGCTCTTCCCAGAGTATATGAGGGCAAGTCCTTCATCTCACTGGGCCCAAGTATATCAAGTTTATACGACGACACCTGCCTCTGCCTACCACCCTCACCCAGAGTATATGAGGGCAAGTCCTTCATCTCACTGGGCCCAAGTATATCAAGTTTATACGACGACACCTGCCTCAGCCTACCACCATCGCCCAGAGTATATGAGGGTAAGTCCTTCATCTCACTGGGCCCAAGTATATAAAGTTTATACGGCGACACCTGCCTCAGCCTACTACCCTCACCCAGAGTATATGAGGGTAAGTCCTTAATCTCACTGGGCCCAAGTATATCAAGTTTATACGACGACACCTGCCTCAGCCTACCACCCTCACCCAGAGTCCCCTCGATCCTGAAACCTATTCGTGTCTTCCCTTTCGTCCCGAAAGTTCTCAACAAAGGACAAGTCTGGTTTTCATTCGTTTCAGGTTCTTTAATAATAATAAATTTCGGTGAGTGCGAGTAATTCCTAGTTTCCGGCAGGGCTGCCACCATAACGACTGAAATCGAGGCCCCGCAGTAATACAACTGTACCTCTACTGATGGCGTTGCTACCCACCGTCATGGTGTGGTCTTTTTCTCACCCTTGACCTTACCGGCAGGGGGGGACCCTGTATTGCTCTTAGGATCACTGAGACAAGCTTCATGGTGTGGTCAATTTCCTATTACACTAGCGTTTTGTATTACAATCAACAAAGCGTAGGGTCAAACGCTTCATCGAGTTGGAGTCTACTTGCCTGATCCAGTTTTAGGCCATGGAAAGTTGTATGTTGCCTTATTCCGAGGAAAATCATTTAAGGATATAAAATTAGAAATTAAACCCAAGGGTCGACGCACAGCGAACTTTGTCTGGAAGGAAGTACTGTGAAATAAATGTTATAAACTATTACTTAATGTCGTTATTTTTTAATTCCAATAACGAATAATAATGCTGCAGAGCAACACGGGCGCCCTAGTCTATATTATTAAAAATATTTATGAAAACTTAACCGAGTCCGACTGGCCATTCTATCCGGTCAATTTCCTTCATTCTTTTTTAAATGAATGGTATTTATGCACAGATTTGTTATCAAGTATTACAAATCACTAGGGATTGGAATTTTTCGGTGATTTCAGAGTGAAGAAAGTGGTATTTTAAAGTGTCAAATTCGGTGGTTTCAAGTGCACTTTTCGGTACTTTCAAAATCATAAATTTTAGGTGGGATTTTATAAATATCATGGATAACATGCATAACATAACACATTTCAGTCATCCTTCAAAGTATACCTCAGTAAAGAGATCAAAATTCTCTTGTGACACTTAACGTGCTAGTGTAAACTGAAAAACAAAAGTTCACAGCGTTTGAACAGGGGATCCAAATGGTTTTCAACACAGATTCTGCGAACTTAGGAAATACAAATGTCATTCTTTGCAAAACTCCAACAATGTCTGTCTTGGTCCTGTCATGCATCTGCTTCTTGATTAAAGTTTGCAGTTCTTTGTATCTCTTAACACCTCACTTTCTTCCAGTGTTCCACAGAACGGCAACTTCTTAATTTTCTTTGCAGGGTCCTCATTGATGTTCATTAGCACTATTTTTGCTGGATCAAACGCACACATTTGTAAATCCTGTTCCCAGGGTCAACAGATCTCAAGCTGATTCATTTTCCAAGAGCATGGGACCCAGCATTTACTAAAACTGAATGTATTTTCCCTCTTTTTAACACATTTCCACAACCCTCCAACTGCTCCTTAATGTTGGTACCGTAATTTCCTGAAACAGCAAGTTTAAGGGTTTGCTGAATTCTCTGTAGATGTCCATCAAGAAGGTGAACAGTTGGATGTGGCCGTCTAATAAGGGGATGAGTTCAGTGATGTCTGTGCCAAATTCTTTGAATCTCAAGTATTTCGTCATGTGAAACATTGTTGAGAAAATCAACACCAGAGTTATCAGTCCCTACTACTTCACTCATAAATTGCAAAATATCTTTCAAGTACTCTGGCAGGCACACTACAGAATGACACCAAGAAGACCACCTGGTTAATACTGGTTCAGGAAACAGTGGCACATTTTGATCTGGATACTTGCCATCTAGATATTCATGTCTGATAGGCGGACTAGATGACGCCACGCATCGAGTGAGTACTAGGATGAATGGGCAGATAACCTTGCTGTTCCGGTCCTTAACACCTCAATAACTAAGTACTGTAACTTACTAGGATGATTTCCCAGATTGTTAGAGATCGCTGTATGCAGAAAGTGAGGCCCGCTATCTACCGTTAAGTTTCCAATCTTTCCGTGTTTGTTGGATGCTCTCCATGCAGTCAAGTCATGGGAGAAGAAAAGCATGCCGAGAGGGTACAGGAAGGAATACATCCCTGGTTGGAGCGCAGAGAGTGAGGCACTTTACAATGACTTCCAACAAAGTGGAGACTTACATGTTGCTGACCAACTCCTGTCAAGTTTGGATGCTAACCGTAGTCAAAGATGGGCTGAAACTGTAGGAAATATGGACTTCACTCACTCCAGTCGAAAGGCATGGAGCCTCCTTAGAAAACTCGGAGAAAGCGCACCAGTTGTTAAAAACCAGCCTGCGGTGACACCTGATGAAATAGCGTCTCACATCGTTGCAACATCTCGAGTTCCAGCAGATAAGAAACACACCAGGTACATCAGACGGCAGCTTCGAGCTCTGAAATTAACAACACCTCGCAAATCAAACTACTCTTGTGCCTTCACATCTAACGAAATAGATGCCTCACTCAAGGATCTGAAGTCCGGTAAAGCTCCTGGTTTCGATGGAGTTCACCCAGAATTCCTCATACACATGGGTAATAATGCAAAGAGATGGCTGGCAGAGTTCTTTACGGACATTTTAAACACTGGGGAAATCCCATCAGAATTCAAGAAGGCAAAGATAATATCTGTCCTGAAACCTGGAAAACTCTCTAATAGACCTGAAAGTTATAGACCAATAGCTCTTCTTAGCTGCTGCTACAAACTGTTTGAGAGGCTTATCTTTAACAGAATTAACTCCACAATCTTGGCACACATTCCTGCAGATCAGGCAGGTTTTAGAACAAGGCGCAGCTGTTGTGATCAAGTACTATCACTCACATCATATATTGAGGCAGGATTCCAAAAGAAGCTTAAAACATCTGCTGCGTTTATAGACCTCACTGCTGCCTTCGATACTGTCTGGAGAGAAGGTATGATCTACAAGCTCCTCAAAGTCATACCCTGCAGAACCATCTTTCAGGTTATCAACAACATGCTAAGTGACAGGAGATTCCAGGTGTACTCAGGCAACAGTAAGAGCACAGAGAGAAAACTCAAGAATGGTTTACCCCAAGGATCAGTTCTGTCCCCTCTACTGTTCAATCTATACATCTCTGATCTTCCTGAGACAAATTGCAGGAAATTCTGTTATGCTGATGATCTTGCACTAGCCACACAGCACCAAGATCTCAAGAAAACTGAGGAAATCCTCACAAGGGACCTGTCTACTCTAGAGGTCTATTTCAAGAAATGGAGACTCAGTCCTAGTGCAAGTAAAACAGAAGTGTCATGCTTCCACTTAAATAACCGACTGGCTAACAGCAAATTGAACATAAGCTTCTGTAACCGAGTTCTTCGTCATAACTGGTTTCCTAAATATCTTGGTATAACCTTAGATCGCACTTTATCATTCAAGCAACATCTATTGAACTTATCAAAGAAACTGAAAACTCGGAACAACATTCTTCAGAAACTGTGTGGGACCACTTGGGGATCTACTGCAAGCACTCTACGACATTCTGCCCTTGGTCTGGTTTACTCCAGTGCAGAGTACTGCTCTCCAGTATGGTTAAATAGCCCGTATACCCGATATGTTGACACGCAGCTAAACAACAGCATGCGCCTTATTTCGGGCACAATCAGATCCACGCCAATCCATTGGCTCCCGCTGCTCACGGGAATAATTCCACCTGATCTGCGCAGATCGAATGCCCTATTAAGAGAGTACCAAAAAATCTGCAGAAATCCTGAACTACCCATACAAGAAGACATCCCTGCACTCAATCTTCAAAGATTGAAGTCACGCCATCCACCTTTGCGTGATGCTACCGACATGGCTCACAACAACTTCGACGCTGTGAAAGTTTGGAAAGACCGTTGGGAAACTTCCACAGACTTGTCCCTACACAACATCTTTTCTGGTGCGCAAATTGCTAGTGGATTCCATCTACCACGCAGGCAGTGGGCCACTCTTAACAGAGTTCGGACAGGCCATGGAAGATGCAGGGACTCACTCTACAAGTGGAACTGTTTAACGTCACCAGAATGCGACTGTGGTGCTCCACGGCAAACCATCGCTCATATCGTCGGCAGCTGCAAGCTGAGAGCCTACTCGGGTAGCTGGGCTGATTTCTTGATCCCATCAGAGGCAGCACTAAAGTGGATCGAAGGACTGGACATTTCTATTTGAAATTGTTTCTTGTTATTGTATCATATTTAATTGTATATATGTTACTTATGCCATACGCTAATAATAATAATGGGAGAAGATTACCGCTACTACACTCGCACAAAAACAAGCGTTTGTCGGCTTCTGTGACGACGATATTTTAAACGGGCAAGGTGGTCTCACTACGATGACATTAGGGCAAAACCTGGATGAATGTCAAGATGCAGAAGAAAGTGACATCCAGTAGTTAGACTTCGATAAAGACAATCATGGTTTCAGACATGAGGATATTGTATGGAATTTGACTGTCGGTGAGGTAAACTGAGATCCAGTACATATAGAATGCAGGAGTGATGCAACGGAAATTCCGAAAGTTCCCACAGTCAAGCTAGTGTGTCTAGTCACACTTATCTCTTACATAGAAAATCAAGATGAATTTTCATTCTTCATAATTGTACAATCTAAAATCAGAAAAAATAAACCATCTAAGAAACAAAAAATGATGACAGTCATTTTTCTTAGTTTTTAATATTGGTAAAATCCACAGTGTGTCTTACAATACTATGTTATAAAGTATTATATATTTTTTTGCGTGTTCATAAAATACATTTCAATATTTTTAACCAATAGTTTTCTCTTTGCTAGACTTAAAAACATTACTGTAGATAATTCGCAGTTTTCAATATTTCGCGGAAATTCGTGCATTAATTGCCGCGAATTATCGTAAGTGCACTGTAAAAAAAACAAAAAAGCTAAAATTCGCGTTTTCAAGCGAAATTCATGCATAATTCGCGAAATTCGCGTCTTCATTCGAAATTCGTGAAATTTCGCGACTTCAAAAACAATTTGTTTCGCCATTTTTAGGGTTATTGAAACACTTCACCATCTGTGTATTACTTCATTTAATAATTCGCGAAATTCGCGATCGCGAATTTTTCCAATCCCTACAAATCACTTAATTTCCGCCTTCCTCAAATTATTTGATTTTTTCAACTTTTCCCTACTTTTTCCAACTTGGATGCAATCATATCTTTCGTTCTAATTAAGGTAAGCAGGTCGTTTTGGTCTAAGAACACTCAGTTACTGAAGCGCTTTAATTTTAGCTCTTAACTATTCAAAACGGCTGATTCTGAGGAATGTTATGAGTAGACATTCGATATTACATCTCATTTTTTCTATTTTTTTTCTATTTTAGCAATCATATCTTTGGTTCTAATTGAGTTACACAGTACGTTCTGGTCTAAGCGCTTTCAGTGGATCAAGCTCTATCTTTTGAGGTATTAAATATTTAAATTGGTTGATTCTGAGGAATGTTTTAAGTGCCAAAGCGAATATTAGAAATATTAATGAAAACTTAACCGAGCCCGTCCGGCCATTCTATCAGGTCGATTTCCTTCATTCCTTTTTTAAAAGAAAAGTATTCATGCACGGATCTGTTATAAAGTATTAGAAATCACTTAACTTTCGCCTTCCTCAAATTATTTGATTTCTTGAACGTTTTCCAACTTTTTTTTCTCATTGAGGCAATCAAATATATTATTAAAAATATTTATGAAAACTTAACCCAGTCCGACCGGCCATTCTATCCCGTCAATTTCCTTCATTCTTTTTTTAAATGCACGGATTTGATATCAAGTATTACAAATCACTTATCTTCCGGCTTTCTCAAATTGTGAGATTTTTTCAACTTTTTCCAACTTTTATCTAATTGAAGCAATCATATCTTCGGTTCTAATTAAAGGTACGCAGGTCGTTTTGGTCTACGAACACTCAGTGAGTCAAGCGCTTTAATTTGAGCTCGTGGCTATTCAAATCTGCTGATTCTGAGGAAGGTTATGAGTGGACATTCGATATTACTCCTCAATTTCAACATTTTGACTCATAGTAGCACTCGAATCTTTGGTTCTGATTTGATTAAGTTACACAGTTCGTATTGGTCTAAGAGCAATCAGTGGGTCAAACTCTATCTTTTGATGTATTAAATACTTGGGTTGGTTTTTTAGTTTTGGCACCTTAGTTATAACTGGATTAATAACTTACTTAGATGTTTCCAAGTTTCACAGGCCCTCGATGTAGTCCCCACCGTTGCGTACAACGTGTTCCCAGCAATGCGCAAGTCGTTCGATCCCGTTGGCACTGCCCAATGTATTGATGGTACGAAGAGAGCGCTCGGCTGCCTGCTTAACGTCTTAAATGGTACGGAAGCGCTGCTATGCTGTTCCCCGAGGGCAAACCGTTAATGCGGCGTACTATTGTTCGTTTCTGCAAGACCATCTCCGAGGAGCTCTGAGAAGGAAACGGCGCCACCACATGGTTACACCGCCCATCGTTCTGCATGACAATGCTAGGGCACACACAGCAGGCGTTGTGTCGGCATTGTTGGATCGCTGGGGCTGGGAGGTCCTCTATAATCCCCCATATTCTCCCGACATCAGTCCCTGCGACTATGATCTCATCCCGAAGATGAAGGTGACAATGATGTTAAGCAGGCTGCCGAGCGCTCTCTTCGTACCATCAATAGATTGGGCAGTGCCAACGGGATCCAACGACTTTCGCATCGCTGGGAACACGTTGTACGCAACGGTGGGGACTACATGGAGGGCCTGTGAAACTTGGAACCATCTAAGTGAGTTATTAATCCAGTTATAACTAAGGTGCCAAAACTAAAAAACCAACCCATGTATTTAAATTGGTTGATTCTGAGGAATGTTTTGAGGGCCGAAGCGAATATTAGAAATATTTATGAAATCTTAACCGAGTCGGTCTGGCCATTCTATCGTGTCGATATCCTTCATTCTTTTTTAATGAAAGGTATTCATGCACGGATTTGTTATCATGTATAACAAATCAGTTAACTTCCGCCTTCCTCAAATTATTTGATTTCTTGAACGTTTTACAACTTTTTTTTCTCATTGATACAATCATATACTTGGTTTTAATAGAGGTACGTATGTCGTTTTAGTCTGAGAACACTCGGTGGATCACCCTCTTTCATTCCAGCTCTTAACTATTCAAATCGGCTGATTCTGAGGAAAGTTATGAGTGGACATACAATATTACTTCTCATTTTTCATTTTCTTGCACCGATAAATGAACATTGCCATAAAATTAATATGGTAGTTTCAGATCTACTTCCAGGAACTTCTAGATTTTACACGAGAGTGAACGCATTTGTAACTGAAGAAGAGATTATTGAAGTTTTGTATTTTCCCACTGAATTTTTGAACAGGCTTGAGATGAGTGGTCTACCTCCCCATGTGCTGACTTTGAAAGAAGGTGCTATAGTAATGCTCCTTAGGAATTTCAATGCAACTAAGAGATTGCTGAACGGGACGAGGCTAATAGTTAGAAAAAAGTACGACAATATCATTGATTTCTAAGTTCTAACTGGTGTGAATAGTGGGGAGCGAATACTGCTACCTCGCGTAGATTTATCACAATCGGACACTACAATGACGGCAATTTCCTATTAAACTAGCGTTTTGAATTACATTCAACAAAGCGCAGGGTCAAATGCTTCATCGAGTTGGAATCTATTTGCCTGATGCTGTTATAGGCCTCGGAAAGTTGTATGTTGCCTTATCCGGAGGAAAGTCATTTAAAGATGTAAAAGTAGAAATTAAACCCAAGGGTCGACGCACAGCGAACATTGTCTGGAAGGAAGTACTGTGAAATAAATGTTATAAACTATTACATATTGCCGTTATTACTTAATTCCAATACTGAAAAATAATGCTGTGGAGCAGCACGGGCGCCATAATATACTGTAATACTTAAAAATAGTTATAGCCTATACCGCTGTTGACTTCATTAAGTTAGCGCCACTGTTACCCATTTATAATTAAAATAAATTTTGGACAACGCCAAATGAAATATAATACTCAATTATTTAAAAAAATTATAAATTCGTATCCGAATTAGGAGGTGGGGTGTCTGAGTATATGAATTTATGTGCGTTGGTGTAGCACATTAAAGTGCTACTTTGTTGCGAGAGCTCAACTCTTTTCCTCGCTATAGACGTTGTCCGTCCACAACATTTGAAATATCCTGACCTTACATGGAACTGCAATGAAGTAAATAAAATAATTTTCAGAATGTAATATCTCACCGAAAATTACATCAAAATGATATTAAGTTCGCACTAACGAATCAACTCCAACAGCCAACAGCCAAGAAGCGCGAGATTACCTCCTGTGGCTATACTGCTCTTTGTGTTGTTGGTATTATTGCCGAGGATACGATTTACGGTACTGTAATATAGAATAATATTAATATATGTTCAAACAGTTACTAATGATAACATTGGATATTACAACGCTTTGCCACTGCACGATTAGTGTGAACTGTTTCCACTCTTGCCATTTACTCATAACGTTCCCATATCAAAATTAGATGATCCATGATGGGAACCGTCACAGGAATTAGCATGTCGCACATATATTCCTGCGAGATGTCAGTCTAATAAGAATGTTTTAAAGATATACCGGTATGGTACCTAAAGAACAGGTCCAAGTTCGAAGACTTCTAATATTCTGTAGGGACTCACAACAACTAGGATTATAACTGTCTTGTTCTACAGCGGAAGTAAATGACCAGTGCAGATCATCAATTTACAATATTAATTGTCGAGGATCCAGGAACAGCCTTATGACGGCAATATACAAGTAACCCCCGTATTAGTTTCAGAGCCCTATTGAAGATGCGTGAACTTCTTCAGGTTGAGGTGGGCGTCTTGTAACAAAAGGAGGTAGTTACATTTTGTGGCTGGCGAATGCCTGTATGGAACTAGTGCCCATGCTCTTGCAGTTACCTAAGTTTACTTTCACGTGGGCGAATTAAACGTGTTTATAGGTTTGTAATGTCTTTATTGCCTGACAATATTCTATTTACTCCTCGAAAATAGATATCTGTATTCATAGGAATAGAGAACCCGAATATAGGATGCTATATTTTACTGCCCTGTAAGCAGTCACAATTATTTGCTTATTTCATCTATCCAATCACAATGATAAATATAAACACTCACACGACCATGATGCTTAACATACAAACATATGGTTATAGTAATAATAATAATCATGTTAATGGTTTTACATCCCTTTTAACTATTAAGGCTTTTAGAGACGCAGTGAATGTTTGCAAATAGAGCGACATTGTCGTATAATCTGTACTTTTGTTGATTACAGTCTGTTCTCATCACTGTGCACCTCGAGGGTTGTATTCAGATTGCCAGAGTATTTACACACCGGTACATTTGGAGCTCTGCAATTACCTCATTTAATATATTAAATTGTGTGACCGATTTGCCGTACTTAAGTGCTCTTCCTCTGTTCTAGGTTCCTTAGCATAATGGAGAAACAAACCTTTATCAAGAGTGAGCCCGAATGGTTGGCTCATACAGACGAGTTCCCGAACATAGTAAGTTTCTTAGTGACTGAATACTTGACAGTAAATGGTACGCTAACTTTACTTTTTGTTACATGTAACTTAGATCTCACATTGTGTCGATATATTTTGCACTGAATCATGCGTGTATAATACTTCCCAGGGATCAAACACGCAGTTGACCTCTGATAACCTGCAGGACGAGGCTGGCGATATATTTGACAATGGAAGGGTAGCAGTTAAAGAGGAACTTGAACTACAGGTAATTATAGATTCTGCATTACTTCTGTTGTAATGGTACAAATGGTCTTTTAATTAAATATTATTAGGAAATTTGGGTCACTCAGTCTTGTTTTCCGAAAGAACAGCTAGGAATAGCTGGTGTTATTGCACTGATGCTCCAGTTTCACTGTGCTGATGTCCTGGGGTATTTTGTAGTTCATGTCCACCGCATGTTCCATGCTCAATAGATCTATGTAGCTCATTTGTCAACTCTTGATGGAAAGGTTATGTTTGTAGAGTGCCTCGCTCTCTAGAATAAATCCTTGGTTTAGATGGCTCACGGGAATACATAGCACCCCACTACAGTAGTAGGGAACTGTTTGAGACCCACAGGACCTGAGTGGAGGCCAACATTGCTTCTGCTTTCTTCTGACGAGCTCTTTCTCTTGGGTAACCATCCATTATCTCCCCATGATGAACTGTTTTATTTACAAACTGATAACTTAACTTCTGACCTCTGTCTTCTATTCAGGATATCCTCTACCTCTTATAAGGGGTTATTAAAAGGGGGTTGTGTAGCCTACCTTCAATGGTGCACACTGGGTAATATCGAAAAGAGAACATCACAAATGTTCTGTCCTGCTGAAGCATTGCACAAATATTGTCTGGCTCGTAAGAAATACATCTGTGATGTTATTCAGTTTCGAAATACCCTTGGGTGATCTCTACGAAGGGCTAAATGCACACATGAGAGAGAGAGATACGTTTGTGAGTTCTCATATCCTCTCGTACAAGCAGACTGCAACAGACACATTCCCTGGGATGTTTAGCGGCCCTCTAGGTATGTAGATAGACTGCTGAGAGAATGGGGCGATAGGATATGAGAACGTGATAAGCCATTTCAAATGAGCCACTTGTTTCTGGCGTGTGTTTCTCTTGAGTACATCTTCATTCATTCTAGGGATGGTTCACGTGAATTTGGGGATGAGGAGCGATCACAGATTCTAATGAAGTCAGACCATCAAGTGTACAAAACCATAAGATATACAAAGATTATGATCCCTTTTCCTTGTGGCTAGTGACCTACCTCCTTCCATCTAAGCTCCTTATGCTTCACTTGTACTCAACCTTTCTATAGAGCTTACACTTTATATAGTTCATTTACTTGTCATAGGACGCGCCACTGGCATATGGTTATGCATAACGAGCTTCCGGTTTAGTATTCAGGTAATGGAAGCAATGGGAACTATGTACTACAATTTTCCATGCATGTAACTGAGCAAATTGTATTACGTTAAACTGCGTCTGACCGAGTGACCACCGGTCTAAGTGGTCTCCCTCTTTCAAGCGTGGAGGAGGTAAAGGGCACTCTCTTGTCCTTGGGGTGAGAAATCACTCCTAAAGGCGGATGAACGAATACGGAATCGCCAACGCCATAGAATGCAGAAGGCAACGGGAAACTACTGCATTAAAGATCCTCTGGATATCCCAAGGAATAGCGGCTCATATCATGAAACCTCTACTCGTAAAATTTTCTGGATTAGCCCCGCAATCGAATCTCCGTGCGGGGTGTGCTTATACAAGTGCTCAATGTAGGAGACGCATTGCAACTTGGAATGTTCGATCACTTCTACAATGTGGAAAGCTGGAAAACCTAAAGTTTGAGATTTGAAGAATGAATGTAGATGTGTTAGGAATAGCCAAAGTGAGGTGGCCTGATAATGGAGATTTTTAGAGTGGAGATTACAGAATAATCCACACGGGAACTATTATGGACAAACCTGGAGAGAGAGGAGTAGGAGAGGTGGTGACGAAGGAAATGGGTCACCGAGGATGCGTTCAGCAGAGTGGAAGAATGATTTTAGTGAAATTGGATACTAAACCAAGGGACACCGTGATCATTCAAGTCTACATGCCAACCACTGCCCACGAAGATGAAGAAGTGGAAGGAGTTTACGATGATCTGACAGAATTAATCAAAGGTGTTAAAGGAGATGAGAATCTGATAATCCTCGGAGACTGGAATGCTCTTATTGGAGAGGGTAAATATGGAATGGCGGTGGGCCAGTTTGGGCTTGGCACACGGAACGATCGAGGAAACCGTTTATTGGAATTCTGTGCTTACAATCAGCTGGTGGTTGCAAATACATTATTTCAACACCATGCACGAGGACGTTATACTTGGACAATGCCAGGTGGTGGGAATCAATTTCAAATCGATTACATTTTAGTAAAGTAGCGATTTAAGACACAGCTGAAGGACTGTAGAAGCTGCCCTGGCCCAGATATTGGTAGCGACCACAACATGGTTTTGAGCGAATGCCAACTAAAACTGAAGAAACTGAAAAGGAGAACAGTCAAAAATGGTATACCGACGCTATCAGAGATCAAAACCTTGCTATAGATCTTAAGAAGAAGACAGATGAACTTCTGGCAGACATATCAGCAATAGACTTAGGAAGTATGGAGAATAAGTGGAATGCTTGGAAGGGAAGTGTTTTAACAGCAGCAACAGATGTTGTGGGAAAGCTGAAAGCACAGAACAGGAAAGCCTGGATAACTAATGAAATAATTGAGAAGATGGACACAAGAAGAAAGTTTAAGAACTCTGCGACTGAGGAAGGACAAGAACTATACCGGAAATTGAGAAACGAAATAATCGAGATGCGAAGGCAGTCAGAGAAAATTTTCTGGAATTGCAATGCATGGAAGTAGAAGAACTAGTTAAGAATCATAAATTTGAGACAGCGTTTAAAGTAGCCAAAAGGTTCTTTGGGGACAAGAGGATTAGGTGTAATGGACTGAAGACAGATGATGGAGAACTGGTGTATGAAGATTCGGTAATTGGCTCAAAATGAACAGAATACATTGAAAATTTATATGGAGGAATACATACACCTTGCGAAATACTAGAAAATAAAGAGCTAGTAGATAAAGAAGAAGAGGGAGAGGAAATACTCCTGGATTAATTTCTACAAGCAATGGAAAGGCTGAAAAACGGAAAGGCATCTGGGGTTGATGATATACCAGCAGAGCTGATAAAAGCCAATGGAGACATTGTGAAGAAAGCCCTATTTGATCTGATTTGTGAAATGTACAACATGGGACATATCCCATCGGACGTAAGGAAATGTGTCATAGTGCCCATTCCTAAGAAATCATCTGCTAATAGATGTGACCAATATCGCACATTAAGCCTTGTAACCCATGCTTCAAAAATACTCACCAGCATTATCTTGAAACGCATTGAAGGAAAGGTAGAGTTGGAGTTGACAGAAGATCAATTTGGATTCAGGAAGGGTAGAGGGATTCTAGAAGCAACCCTAGCTGTAAGAATGATTATAGAGAAGCGACTAAGAAAAGATCTTGATACATGCATTGATTTCATAGACCTGGAGAAGGCATTTGATAATGTTGAGTGGAATACACTATTCATGGTGTTGAAAGAACTGGGTGTCAAGTACAAGGGCAGGAGGACAATTTGGAAATTGTATGAAGACGAGATAGCTGTTATACGATGTGGAGATTCCACAACAGAGGCCAACATTAAGCAAGGAGTTCGGCTAGGTTGTTCGCTCTCACCAATTCCTTTTAATGCATACATCCAAAAAGCAATAGATGAAGTAAATAATAATTTGCCAATGACTGGAGTTCTCAAGATTCAAGGAGAAAGAATTACCATGCTCTGCTTTGCGGATGATATCGCAGTCCTGGCAGAAAACGAAGATGATCTGAATTATTCATTAGCAGAAATGGAATCCACCTTCAACAAATATAACATGAAGATCAACAAAATGAAAACCAAAGTTCTTCTCTGTAGTCGGCAGTATGAACCTCCTCGTTGTACTTTAATTGGAGAACAGTTGACAAATGTACAGGAGTTCACTTACCTTGGTAGCAAAATAACAGCAGATGGAAGAAGTAGAAGAGAAGTAGGCAGCCACATCAACAAGCCAAAATAGCATTCAACAAGAAAGGAAAGCTCTTTACATGCAAAAACATTAGTATGAGCCTCAGGAAACGCCTTGTGAAGATATATGTGTGGAGCGTACTGTTGTATGGTAGTGAAACCTGGCCTCTTAGCTTGGCTGATTAAAAACAAATAGTAGCCATTGAAATATGGTGCTACAGGAAAATACTCAAAATTCCATGGGTGGACAAAATCAGTACGGTACCGTAATGAAGAAACGCTGAAAAGGATTGGAGAGAAGCCTTGTTTGTGGAATATGCTTACTCACCGAAGAGACAATTGGATTGGCTATATCTTGAGGCACGAAAGTCTTCTGCACACAATACTGGAGGGCAATGTGGAAGGAAAGAACTGTAGAGGTAGACCATGGCTAGGATACATAAAACAAATCATTCACGACAACGGTTGTGACAATTAGTTGGACTTGAAGGGACTAGCCACAGACCTGAGTTCATGGAAAGCTGCTACAAACCAATCTTTGGATTGAACACCACAGAAGAAGATGAAGAAGAATAAACGTT
Source organism: Meconema thalassinum (assembly GCA_946902985.2). Taxonomy (NCBI): domain Eukaryota; kingdom Metazoa; phylum Arthropoda; class Insecta; order Orthoptera; family Tettigoniidae; genus Meconema; species Meconema thalassinum. Next base: position 449,703,059 of record OX336394.1, on the reverse strand, counting down.
GTAATCTGCACAAAGAATGATATGATCTTCAGCTGTGTACAATGTGAAAGCTCTGCATTTGTTTATTCCTTATGTATTAATGATGCGAAATGTCAGCTAACGTTGTGCCGCATACAACCATCGTCGTGTCTAAATGTTGCATATTTCCCCGTGAATTTACTACAAATTATGTTTAAAAATTGTTCAAGGTAGTGACGAAGAAAGGCTTTCTCCAAACGGAAGATTGTATTTATTGGTACTGCCCCCGAAAATTATTCTGGGACAAAATGAGAGTATTTTTCGTCCCCATGATAAAATTTAACCAGCAAATATAAATTCTAGAAGTGTGACACAGGAGGGTAGTGTTACAAGCTCGAGGCCGTGGGAGAGCCCGATCACGTGATATGTTGCACAAGAGACGCTTCTAGGAGGCTATAATTAGCATAGCAACAGCGAGTTTGGAAATTAATATTATAAATATTGTTATAAATTATGCTATTGGATCCCAGCCCAGAGCCAATGAGAAGAGGTCTTATTGAAGACGGGATCAACTTCAACTACATAATTTGGTGAAATTATGCATTTAGGCCCTTAGAAGAGGATTTTCTCTTTTGGTAATGAAGATAATATTAAAAGAAATTATGTCTGATACTTTAAAAACCGCACATAGGTTAATCTACGCAGTAATAAGCATTAGTAATCTACGCGCTAAAATTATGGTTGGAGATTGATATGGCCGCCAAAATTTCGATTTGGAGGGGAGATCCAAGGATCGAGTTTCTTATTCCAGCAGTCTTTGAAGAGTGAGGAAGTGTTTTACTGTGTTAACGGAGATCCCAACGTTTTGTCCGAGTGCGACGACTGTCGACTTGTGGAGACGCGAGGATAGCAAGGTAGATCGTAGGAGATTACCGCACTTCCATTTTATGTGAAGTTGTGAGGAACATTGAAATTAGTATTGTGCCCAACTCTAGGAATGGGTATTCCAAGATTCAGACACCTAGATATCAAGGGAAAGGCTGTAGCCGCTTTTGAAAGTTGAGATATTTGAATATCGCGCTACATTGCTTCTCGAAGCAATTGGAAAGAATTTACCGATAGAAGCATGTCAAGTGACGTAGCGAGTAATAGCAGAGGTTGAGGCTATTTATTGATTAAATAGTTAACCATGGAGTAGAGACTTGAGACTTGGATCAGATTACTGGCACGGCCAAATGAAAGAGAATGCAATTAGTATCAAGTAAATCGGACCAGGGATTCAAGAGATATGAGGATTTCCATATTTCAGCGTGATGACGCGTGACCCTGACAGTTTTGAATAAAAGCCGGCTGGCCGAAGCATCGATAGCTCATTTCAACTCAAGCACTTGCCGAGCAAGTTGCTGCGACGCTGAGCCAAGGCACATGGTTGCCGGATCTACGCAGAAGTTCTTTTCAAAGTCGTGATAGTCACGAAAGTGCTGCGCTACGAGGTGGAACTTAGTAAGTTTACGGCGAGGAGAATCACTGAGGTGATTGATTTTTCTACAGACATTGGTGGAAATATATATATTTCTACATGGACATATGCTAGACTTTGTCTAGAATTAGTACTTTGTCACAGTCCAGTAATAACTTAATACTTGGATATTTAAATCCATTTCAGTCAGTTTTCATTATTTGTAACTAGTTAACCACTTCGATCTATCCGTACACTGAAGACTAGTCTATAACGGTGGCGTTCATTAGTCTACGCAAGGGAAACTACAAGTTGCTTAGCGCATGATAGATGGTGATAAATCATGCCCAGGGAACGATCTTCAGAACAGCCGTTGATTGGTTAGACTGTCAGTGTTTTTCTTGTACTGATAAGATTACCGTGAGTTATGTTACAACTGACATATCTAAGAAGAGATCACTTAGATCTGACCCTATTTAAACAAACTGTTATGGCTTTGATAGAAGCCCATATTAAAATGGAAGAACAGTTAATTCAAACGTCAAAAGATACTACCACTATGTCTGACTAGACGAATTGTGGGTATATAATGGCGGCCGATACAAGGATTATACGTGCTTGTCCGATGGGGCATGTCGATGGATAAATCTGGTACAGACCAGGTTTACTACACTTCAAGACCATCAAGAAATGTAAGCCACATTTGAATTATATTATGCCTAGCTAATTGGAACAAACTATTTTTCTGCAGATGACCAACACATTTTTTTTCTCCGTATTTAAATCTTGCAATGATTTACGCAAGACTTATTAGAGTTATTCTGAGCATTTTCAGCACTCAGATCAGTTTAGGATCGATGACCGAGCATTTCGAGCATTTATTTGAATATTTCATATTTTAGGGAAACCACGGAGAACCGTCGATGTAAAGGTTGAGTTAAATTATTTATGTTGAGGAATGGATTTTTTTTCCATATTCGAAGATTCGAACATGTGGATTCTCACATAATGAGATGATAATTAAACATATTTAAAATGATATAATTAATAATAATAATAATAATAATAATCCACTAATAATAATAATAATAATTTTCATAATTTTTCTAAATAATTCTTGGATATTATATTTTATAATAATCATATGTATTGAGAAAGAGCCTATGAAGTAGTTTAATCATTTCTAGTCTGGAACAGGAGATTTTCCAAAGGAGAGTGGTTAACGCAAGCCCGCATTCAACCAACATTTCAGTTCTGGTTGAACAGTTGATATTTGCATTGAGCAAAGTATATTTTTCAGATAACACGGAAAGGCATGAAACGGGAAGCAATTGATATTTGTATCAAATAGGATATTTTTGTATTTATATAAAATCATGACGTAAATACACTCGAAAGTGAAATAAAGATTTTCATAAGTATGGTAAATTCACGGGTTGAACTGAATGGTAAAATAAAATAAACTTGTAAGTTTATTAATCTTCCAGTGTTGATAACAAGCAGAGGCTTGATTTATTGTATAAATTTTGGGAAGAAAATTTATATGTGTGGAGTAGTTGAAATGCCATTCCCAGGTGCGCATGTTTAAGTCGCAGGAATGAAGAGGTTTTTTCGAGCATCAATCAAATAGCAGGTTCGATGGCTCAGGTTTATAGTAGGAGTATTGGAACTACACATTTCGTCGGATGAATGACCCGAAGGTTATTTCTTGAAACCATCAGTTCTTATTTCAACTTGTTTACGAATTCCATTTAGACTTTGATTTTGCTAGAACCCGGATTTGTCATGATAGTAGTTTATTCTCCTACAGAGGAAGACCTTTGCCGTTGTTGTTGTAATATTGTGTTCTTACACAAATAATAGAATGGGCCACTGCCAATTAAAAATAATTCTTTAACCACGAATAATTTGAAGGATATTTTCAATCCTAGTGCCATGAACTAAATGAATTTATTATGAAGCTACAATTCTTATTTCCGCATTCTGTCGAAGAATTGCAAGTTGTGAAAATTACTAATAATGGCCATGAATATAAATATTTTTTCATAATGATTCCAAGTGGAAAATCTAATAGTTGAATGGTTCAACAATTTATTGATCAAGTTGATGATTTAGAAATCATGTATTTTGTTAGGAACTTTAAGTTCATAATCGAGTCACTTCTCGAATGTTAAATGTCAGAAGAACAATTAATTGTTGTTGTGCTTCGCACAGTTCTTCGATGCTATGCTCAATGGTGAAATACTTTTCAGATGTTATTAATATGTGTAAATAATGTGTGTTGATTCAATGATAATAATATTTTCGACGATATATTTTTGAAACTGGAAAAATAAGTGAAAGTTTAAAAATTCTATGAACATTTATTCTATGAGTGTTAATATCATGTAAATATTCAAACAGTGATCTACGATATTTCCAGTAGAGACAATTAACTTTGAACTGGAATTAATCATAAATAATTTTGGAACACAGTCTACAGGACTATTAATCATACTTGTGTTTTCCAAAAAAAAGATTGTCAAATGTGTTTGGAAAATTTCTGTATAGTGTGTAAATAAGTGTGTGGATCGCCACACGTGGATGATGCTGCCTTGAGCATCTTTTCAGTCAATTTTAACTTCAAAATAAACTGAGATAATTTTACTAGATGTGTTATACCCAATTAAATCTCCTTCTATCCTTATTGTTGCATTGAGCCAAAAATCAGTAAAGCATTTTTTTCATTTGATGTCGTTTTTGCGATTTGCTTTAACCCATCTGGCGCCCCGGGATATTTTGACTCTCGTGCTGACTGATTATTGGCAAAATGCATATGTGGTCGTGCGGACTCCGGTCTAAACGGGCACATAAAATAAGATAGAGAGAGAAATGGCGCCCAACGTGGGGCTCGATTTAGACAAGGTCAATCGCATGCCGATATGAAATTGTGATAATTTTTATAGAAATATTTTGGGAGTTGAGAGATGTCTGGTTTGGATGAATAAATTAGTAGGAAACCCAATTAGTGGGGAAAATTAAAAATTTAACTTGGTTAATAATTAGAATGGGTTTGATTATTTTTGATAATGGCTTAACCATTAGGGCGTCAAGTAAATTCAGTAGTAAACGTTCGATGACTGGACATACACGTTATTAGAATCCAGGTGGAGGATATTTGAGAACTTGCATATTTTTCTTGTGATATTGTGGTAAATGTAATTCGTAAAAGTAGAGAATTTTGTTTTTCCATCACGTCGACATTAGGACAAATCTCATTTTATTAGAGTGTTACAATTAGCTATTCATATTTCTTGTTCTAGTTATAAGCTTGTGGTTGCCAATATTGTATACCCCTAAGTTTTGAATAATAATTGGAATTATGGAAGAAATGATGAGGATGATGAGGAGTTTGGAGGAGAGTTCAAAAGAGGCTGGACTGCGTGTAGCAGCTATTATGAAAGAAAATACTGAGGCTTTGGAAAGGAAACTTAAAGAAAATTCTGATTATTTAGAAAGCAGGTTAAAAGATAACTTGAAAGAAAGTTTAGATGAAAAACTTAAAGAAAATTCTGAGTCTTTAGAAAATAAACTTAAAGAAAATTCTGATTCTTTAGAAAATAAACTTAAAGAGAGTTTAAACGATAAACTTAAAGAAAATTCTGATTCTTTAGAAAATAAACTTAAAGAAAGTTCTGATTCTTTAAAAAGTAATTTGAAAGAAAATTTAAATAGTAAATTTAATTCAATGGAAAGTAAATTTAAAGAGAATTCTGAAATTTTGAAAATGACACTTGAGAGTAAAATGAATAAATTATGCGAAAAAACACATGAGCTCGAAACTTCATTAGCTACTAACGCAAGTTTAATGGACGAAAAATTTCGCGATGCCGATCTTCGATCCCAAGGCTTAGCTGATAGGATAGAACATGGTCTTAGGAAAGTTAGTGAAGACATGATCGACCTAGAAGTCAGAGTGAAGAAGGAGAGTAACGAGAAGGGAATTCTAGTTGTTCAACGTTTAACGGAACAATTCAAAGAACTTGTCATGGGAGAAATAAGAGAAGGTGTGATTAATGAGTTGCAAACTGAAATTAAAACCACAGTTGTCAATGAAATTAAAGACACACTCAAGCTGGAGAATCAAGAGGGAATCAAGGAGATTAGGGAATCTTTGTCATCCCATATTGAAGTAATTGCCAAAGATATCCAAGCAACTCAGAAGGACATATCAGATATGACAGGGTCATTGAAAAGTCATAAGGCTGTTATGAACCAGATATCCATTGATGTTAAGGAGAATTGTAAAGAAACTGAAGCAATTAAGAAAATGGCAGAAGAAAACCAGAAGGAACTTGAGGTTATGAAAACTCAAATCAAGGATGAGAAACAGTCTGATCATCTGTTGAAAATGCCAAATGTAAGGGGAAAGGAACAGATACAGATAAATCTAGGAGCAGCTAGAGAAACGGATATTCAAAGACAGGATGAGGTCAGGACAGTATTTCAATCCAACCCCATAACTGTATTTAAGAATGTAGAAGATAAGCCTTCTAAATTTTCAGGGCGAGATTCTGTGATACCCGTGGAATTTTTGAGAGAAGCAGGTGATTACCTGAAAGATTCCAAGATCCCTAAAGAAAGACAGATCCGAGTGATAGGGAAGTTTTTGGAAGGTCCTGCACTTCTTTGGTGTAGAGCTTTTAGATCCACTCTAACCACTTTTGAGGAGTTTTCTCGTGGGCTATTGAAAAAGTTTTGGTCCCCGGAAACCCAACAGCAAGTCAGAGCAGAGTTATATTCGAAGAGATTCTCGACGTCACAACCTACTCGATACTCTACGTACTTTTCTGGACAGCTGTCTAAACTTCAACATTTAGATCCGCCGATGCCAGATAACGAATTGATTACTGCATTGATACGTCAGTTTCCAGCAGACGTCCAGAGGACTTTGATCGCTGCTGATATCTATAATATGGAACAATTTGATGAAGTATTACAGAAGCTGGATCATACAAACGCTCAATTCTTCCATCAGAAGGGAGGAAAGAATAACAACGCTGTGTATGCTGTTATGGCTGATAGTTATTCTCAAACACCTCGAGAGATTCGAGAGGGGCGAGAAGAGAAAACGCCGAGGGAAGATCCAAATAAGAGAGGATGGAACCAGTACAGTAACAGATACAGTTACAAGCCTTATGCGAGACCGGATGGTGGTAATCGATACAATACTCGATGGAGAAGACCACGAGATAGTCAAGGAAGGTACCAGGAAAGAAGATATTATGGTCGAAACAACTACAATAACAGAGGGAATGTGGATACTCGTCAGTCCAATGAAGAGTTCAACAAGGAGACGAGGAAAAATTTGGAAGCAAGACACCAAGATAACTTGCAATTTTTGGAGCAGAGGCCCAATGAACCAGGTCCATCGGGAACACAACAATCCCCGGGGAATGGTAATGAAAAAAAAAACTTCGAATTCACAGTAGAAGATAGAATTTTGAACACTTTCACTCCCAGAATTATTAAATGGCAAGCAGAGGATGATGACTTAATTCAACAGAATGATGAACGGAAAGAAATGGGTACAAGAATTAGAATGCCAATCATATCATGCGAAGTATTCGGTATGCCTGCCGATACTTTGATTGATACTGGGGCTATGCTTTGTCTTGTGAGTGAGAAGCTTTATATTCTGTGGAAGCTCAAAGAGAATTTAGAGGAGATTCCAGTATAAGGAATTAAGATCCAAGGAATAATACCCAATAAAATATCTCTGTGTAAAACACAATTATACTTATGTATTACGATTGGAGGACATGATTTCCGACATGTGTTTGTAGTAATGAAGGACATGGCTTTTGACATGATATTGGGAGCGGATTTCATACAGAAATATCAAGCAGTGATAGACATGAAGACAGAGACGATTAGATTCAAGAATACCGAAGAGATTAACTTCGAGGGAAAATAAGAGGAAGACATCGAGGGAGATGCTCAATGGTCTCTGATTTTTCACGAAGCTGAAGGAAGAGAAGTCTACACTGAGAAGGAGTCCCCAGAGCTAGGGAAAATTTTGGAAGAGTATCACGATATTTTTGATATTAAACCTGGTGAAATTAAAGATTTTGAATATTGTGGAAGTAAACAATAATGGAAGCTATGAAGTCGCTAATACACGAACTGGTAACATCGTGGGAACTTATAATGCATCGAATTTGAAGATTTATTATTCAAGAACCAGATGATTTAATGTGTAGATAGGAAAAATAAAAATTTTTCAATTTTTATTTTTTGCTAGGTGTGGGGTGGATGTGCCCAACTCTAGGAATGGGTATTCCAAGATTCAGACACCTAGATATCAAGGGAAAGGCTGTAGCCGCTTTTGAAAGTTGAGATATTTGAATATCGCGCTACATTGCTTCTCGAAGCAATTGGAAAGAATTTACCGATAGAAGCATGTCAAGTGACGTAGCGAGTAATAGCAGAGGTTGAGGCTATTTATTGATTAAATAGTTAACCATGGAGTAGAGACTTGAGACTTGGATCAGATTACTGGCACGGCCAAATGAAAGAGAATGCAATTAGTATCAAGTAAATCGGACCAGGGATTCAAGAGATATGAGGATTTCCATATTTCAGCGTGATGACGCGTGACCCTGACAGTTTTGAATAAAAGCCGGCTGGCCGAAGCATCGATAGCTCATTTCAACACAAGCACTTGCCGAGCAAGTTGCTGCGACGCTGAGCCAAGGCACATGGTTGCCGGATCTACGCAGAAGTTCTTTTCAAAGTCGTGACAGTCACGAAAGTGCTGCGCTACGAGGTGAAACTTAGTAAGTTTACGGCGAGGAGAATCACTGAGGTGATTGATTTTTCTACAGACATTGGTGGAAATATTTATATTTCTACATGGACATATGCTAGACTTTGTCTAGAATTAGTACTTTGTCACAGTCCAGTATAAACTTAATACTTGGATATTTAAATCCATTTCAGTCAGTTTTCATTATTTGTAACTAGTTAACCACTTCGATCTATCAGTACACTGAAGACTAGTCTATAACGGTGGCGTTCATTAGTCTACGCAAGGGAAACTACAAGTTGCTTAGCGCATGGTAGATGGTGATAAATCATGCCCAGGGAACGATCTTCAGAACAGCCGTTGATTGGTTAGACTGTCAGTGTTTTTCTTGTACTGATAAGATTACCGTGAGTTATGTTACAACTGACATATCTAAGAAGAGATCACTTAGATCTGACCCTATTTAAACAAACTGTTATGGCTTTGATAGAAGCCCATATTAAAATGGAAGAACAGTTAATTCAAACGTCAAAAGATACTACCACTATGTCTGACTAGACGAATTGTGGGTATATAATGGCGGCCGATACAAGGATTATACGTGCTTGTCCGATGGGGCATGTCGATGGATAAATCTGGTACAGACCAGGTTTACTACACTTCAAGACCATCAAGAAATGTAAGCCACATTTGAATTATATTATGCCTAGCTAATTGGAACAAACTATTTTTCTGCAGATGACCAACACATTTTTTTCTCCGTATTTAAATCTTGCAATGATTTACGCAAGACTTATTAGAGTTATTCTGAGCATTTTCAGCACTCAGATCAGTTTAGGATCGATGACCTAGCATTTCGAGCATTTATTTGAATATTTCATATTTTAGGGAAACCACGGAGAACCGTCGATGTAAAGGTTGAGTTAAATTATTTTTGTTGAGGAATGGATATTTTTTTTTCCATATTCGAAGATTCGAACATGTGGATTCTCACATAATGAGATGATAATTAAACATATTTAAAATGATTTAATTAATAATAATAATAATAATAATAATAATAATCCACTAATAATAATAATAATAATTTTCATAATTTTTCTAAATAATTCTTGGATATTATATTTTATAATAATCATATGTATTGAGAAAGAGCCTATGAAGTAGTTTAATCATTTCTAGTCTGGAACAGGAGATTTTCCAAAGGAGAGTGGTTAACGCAAGCCCGCATTCAACCAACATTTCAGTTCTGGTTGAACAGTTGATATTTGCATTGAGCAAAGTATATTTTTCAGATAACACGGAAAGGCATGAAACGGGAAGCAATTGATATTTGTATCAAATAGGATATTTTTGTATTTATATAAAATCATGACGTAAATACACTCGAAAGTGAAATAAAGATTTTCATAAGTATGGTAAATTCACGGGTTGAACTGAATGGTAAAATAAAATAAACTTGTAAGTTTATTAATCTTCCAGTGTTGATAACAAGCAGAGGCTTGATTTATTGTATAAATTTTGGGAAGAAAATTTATATGTGTGGAGTAGTTGAAATGCCATTCCCAGGTGCGCATGTTTAAGTCGCAGGAATGAAGAGGTTTTTTCGAGCATCAATCAAATAGCAGGTTCGATGGCTCAGGTTCATAGTAGGAGTATTGGAACTACACATTTCGTCGGATGAATGACCCGAAGGTTATTTCTTGAAACCATCAGTTCTTATTTCAACCTTGTTTACGAATTCCATTTAGACTTTGATTTTGCTAGAACCCGGATTTGTCATGATAGTAGTTTATTCTTCTACAGAGGAAGACCTTTGCCGTTGTTGTTGTAATATTGTGTTCTTACACAAATAATAGAATGGGCCACTGCCAATTAAAAATAATTCTTTAACCACGAATAATTTGAAGGATATTTTCAATCCTAGTGCCATGAACTAAATGAATTTATTATGAAGCTACAATTCTTATTTCCGCATTCTGTCGAAGAATTGCAAGTTGTGAAAATTACTAATAATGGCCATGAATATAAATATTTTTTCATAATGATTCCAAGTGGAAAATCTAATAGAGTCGTCTAGTATCAAAACCGGCCAAGTCACAAAATTTACGAAAATGAGTTATGGTTATCAATTTGAAGTAGAAGTACAGCACTATCAGGCGAAACAAGAATATGCTTCAAAATCGTCCATGTCTTCATGTTACACAGCACTGAATTCTTGGTCGTGCAACAGAATGGGCCAAGTCATGCAGGCAGTGCTTTCAAAACCGGCCATGTCAAAGAACGAGTAGCAATCTTCATGTCGCAGCATTATTGTCTGGAATCTAGCGTTGTTAGATTACGCATGAATGTGATATCAGTAGGCAACATTGTTCCTTATTTTGTTTACTCTTCGAAGTCATAATAATTTGTATTTTGTTCGTTTGCAACACTGACTTCCGTATTCGCGGGCTTCTTACCGCATTGGCGCGAAAGCAATCGTATTTCCTGTGTGCTCGTATTTTGTCATTATTGTGTAGCGTAACGTGTATATTGTTCCTATTTTAATAATGATTCTATTAACATAAGTGACTCATTTTCTTTTACTGTGTTCAAGATCTAGTGAACTACTAACTTTTAATGATATAATACCTATTTTGTATTCTCCTCAGCTTTCTGATGTTCATCTTCATATATTAGGCTACTATCCAATTTAAGCAGAATGCTTTCGTTTTTATTGCAATAAAAACAGGTAATTAAATTGCCAATTTATTTTAATTTAATTGCCTTTTTCACTGGAATTTGGAATTTAAAGAGAAAAGTTTTACAAAAAAGGACTAAAATTATACCAAATTGCAACAAAAACGGCCAAGTCAAAATTAATATTAGCAAAAAAGAAGGGTTCATTATGAATCAGATTTCTCAAAATAGCAGAACTTAAATATTAAACCATTATGGATATAACTATGCAATAAAATCTTTTGTGACCACCATTGCTTTGTCTCTAGAGGTTTTTCATCCATACTGAAAAATATGCCTTCAGTGACTTGGCCGGTTTTGATTCTAGACGACTTTTGAATGGTTCAACAATTTATTGATCAAGTTGATGATTTAGAAATCATGTATTTTGTTAGGAACTTGAAGTTCATAATCGAGTCACTTCTCGAATGTTAAATGTCAGAAGAACAATTAATTGTTGTTGTGCTTCGCACAGTTCTTCGATGCTATGCTCAATGGTCAAATACTTTTCAGATGTTATTAATATGTGTAAATAATGTGTGTTGATTCAATGATAATAATATTTTCGACGATATATTTTTGAAACTGGAAAAATAAGTGAAAGTTTAAAAATTCTATGAACATTTATTCTACGAGTGTTAATATCATGTAAATATTCAAACAGTGATCTACGATATTTCCAGTAGAGACAATTAACTTTGAACTGGAATTAATCATAAATAATTTTGGAACACAGTCTACAGGACTATTAATCAGACTTGTGTTTTCCAAAAAGAAAGATTGTCAAATGTGTTTGGAAATTTTCTGTATAGTGTGTAAATAAGAGTGTGGATCGCCACACGTGGATGATGCTGCCTTGAGCATCTTTGCAGTCAATTTTAACTTCAAAATAAACTGAGATAATTTTACCAGATGTGTTATACCCAATTAAATCTCCTTCTATCCTTATTGTTGCATTGAGCCAAAAATCAGTAAAGCATTTTTTTCATTTGATGTCGTGTTTGCGATTTGCTTTAACCCATCTGGCGCCCCGGGATATTTTGACTCTCGTGCTGACTGATTATTGGCAAAATGCATATGTGGTCGTGCGGACTCCGGTCTAAACGGGAACAGTATATCTTGTATATAATTTAGATTTGAGTTCAATTAAGTGAATATATATAAAGAACAGGTCGAATACTACATTTTGTTGCAAGTCAAGCGTTCAAAATTTACCGTTTCGACAGTATAAGCCTGTTAAGACAGATTTTCAAATGTGTTGGAAATAAAGCTGAATATAATTTTAGATTCCAACGTGAAGTTGGCGAACGCAGTTGAAGTGAACAGTAGCGGAGAACTTTTATCATTGGCGCAGCAAATAAACATGATTATAATGACTATCATTATTCTTCAAATGGTTTCATTCAACATAATTCACACTGTTGATATGATGAACTAAATAGTCATGCGCCAGAGACATATTCGATAACGGAAGTTAAGATACAACGATGGAACTTCGTTAGACGACGTATTCTTGAATACAGACGTAGTGTACGGTCCATCTTGTACATTTTCGTCAGTCTACGAACAATAATATAACATCAATTAGCAATATAAATATTTCATTCACTATTTATATGAATATTTCTATACATTATATTCCAATGATGAGGCTGATACATATTTGCGACGGAGAATGAAGATTCTACAGAAGAGATTTGTCAAGATGCTAGGGGGTAGCCCATCAACAAAAGAAGAATTCGCCAGAAGGATGTCGTTCGAGCCCAGGCGAATGTTGGTGAATTCGGGAGAGGGAACGTTTTTCCTATCTCTGAGGTCGCAGATCCGTGGTTCGAATGCAGATCCATCTCAGTATCTTGAAATGAGGAAACATCTAAAGTATTGTGGGAATACTTACATAGATCTTCAAGTTTTCGTCCAAATAAGGTAGCTGTGTCTCTTATTTTTAGTATAGAGCTTGATTAGTGACATCCTGAGCCAACGATCTTACTCCATATTTTCACATTTCATGTATTTCAGTATTCTCATGTATTTTACACTTCAGATGTGTGCTAAGATTTTTATGCTTCAAGATTATTTAGGAGATGATTGCCTTTCATCTATTTTTCAATTTTATTCTACGGATCAGTTATGGAACTGACATTAAAAGAATTGTTTGAGGATTCATATTGCCTCATAGGTGACTAGTCGTTTCGACTCTCGAATTTTTTTAATAAGTTGATTTAAACCAAGTATTCTGACATTGTGTCATAGCTTCAAATTAAATTCTTTTTAAATTTAATTTGAGCACTTTAATGTAACAACATAAAACTTCAAGTACAGAAGAATCATCGAATGATATTGTTATATCATTATTGTACATAAAATGTCGACGATCTAGGAAATACTAGTCGTTTGATAATCCCTATAAACATTTTTTGTGTAGAGTGGAAAAACATTACGACGTTGACAAACCTTTTTATTATTTGTAAAGCTGAGAGCTTTGTTCATTTAATATGTTAGAGGAAATACCTTTTGATTGAAGATTATTCAAATCTTTGGCTAGGATTTCAAAGCTAGTTTATCCCGGTCAAGATTGGATTCTATTAAACACTATAAATAACATGTGTGTTATTTTACACTCTTTGTGTAACATCACGTCATTATGTAGACCTGATATTACAACGATAAACAATTTAAAGCTTGATAAGTGAAGTGAGACAGGAGTATTATTTTTAGCCTACTTTCGATTTTTGCAAAAAATGAAAGTAGACTTATGAGATCAACACAGGGCGAAAAAAGTGTGTCTGTCTGTGTGTGTGTGAGTCTGTGTGTGTGTGTGTATGTGTGTGTGTGAGTCTGTGTGTGTGTGTGTGAGTGTGTGTACTCTGAATGTCTGTCCCCCCTATCAATTCGAACACGGTGAATGCGAATTGAACGAAATTTGGTACAAAGGTAGCACTAGCAAAGGAGACCTTAGTGTCATGTTTTATATCGCCGCCATCTTGACGGAAACGTAATGGCGGCCACACAAATGTTCAAAGCTTAAATCAAATTACGACTAACCTAATCATTCGATCTCTAACAAATTTTGCAACAACATACCTTTATGGGTGGAGCATCGTTTGACCAAACCAATAGGCCATCAGCGTAATAGTTTGCGGATGGCGGCCATCTTTGTGTGAAAATCGATTCCCCCTATTAATTCGAACACGGTGCAACCGAATGGAACGAAATTTGGTACAGAGGTAGCACTAGCAGAGGGCATCTCAGTGTCATGATTTATATCACCGCCATATTGACAGAAACGTAATGGCGGCCACACAAATGTTCAAAGCTTAAGTTAAATTACGACTAACATAACCATCCGATGTCTACCAAACTTTGCAACAACATTCATTTATGGAGGGAGCATCGTTTGACCAATCTAATAGGTTATTAGCCTAATAGTTTGCGGATGGCGGCCATCTTTATGTCAAAATTGATTCCCCCTATTAATTCGAACACGGTGGAACCGAATGAACAAAATTTGGTACAGAGGTAGCACTAGCAAAGGGCACCTCAGTGTCATGTTTTATATCGCCGCCATCTTGACAGAAACGTAATGGCGGCCACACAAATGTTCAAAGCTTAAGTTAAATTACGACTAACATAACCATCCGATCTCTACCAAACTTTGCAACAACATTCCTTTATGGAGGAAGCATCCTTTGACCAATATAATAGGTTATTAGCCTAATAGTTTGCGGGTGGCGGCCATCTTTATGTCAAAATTGATTCCCCCTATTAATTCGAACACGGTGGAACCGAATGGAACGAAATTTGGTACAGAGGTAGCACTAGCAAAGGGCACCTCAGTGTCATGTTTTATATCGCCGCCATCTTGACTGAAACGTAATGGCGGCCACACGAATGTTCAAAGCTTAAATCAAATTACGATTAACCTAATCATCCGATCTCTACCAAATTTTGCAACTACATACCTTTATGGAGGGAGCATCCTTTGACCAATCTAATAGGTCATTCGCCTAATAGTTTGCGGATGGCGGCCATCTTTGTGTCAAAATCGATTCCCCCTATTAATTCAAACACGGTGAAACCGAATGGAACGAAATTTGGTACAGAGGTAGCACTAGCAAAGGGCATCTCAGTGTCATGATTTATATCGCTGCCATATTGACAGAAACGTAATGGCGGCCACACAAATGTTTAAAGCTTAAATCAAATTACGAGTAACATAACCATCCGATATCTACCAAACTTTGCAACAACATACCTTTATGGAGGGAGCATCCTTTGACCAATCTAATAGGCCATTAGCATAATAGTTTGCGGATGGCGGCCATCTTTATGTCAAAATTGATTCCCCCTATTAATTCGAACACGGTGGAACCGAATGAACGAAATTTGGTACAGAGGTAGCACTAGCAAAGGGCACCTCAGTGTCATGTTTTTTATCTCCGCCATCTTGACGGAAACGTAATGGCGGCCACACAAATGTTCAAAGGTTATATCAAATTACGATTAGCCTAATCATCCGATCTCTAGCAAATTTAGCAACAACATACCTTTATGGAGGGAGCATCCTTTGACCAAACTAATAGGTCATCAGCCTAATATTTTGCGGATGGCGGCCATCTTTGTGTGAAAATCGATTCCCCTTATCAATTCGAACACGGTGAAACCGAATGGAAAAAAAATTGGTACAGAGGTAGCACTAGCAAAGGGCACCTCTGTGTCGTGTTTTATATCTCTGCTATCTTGACGGAAACGTAATCGCGGCCACCCAAATGTTAAAAGCTAAAATGTAATTACGACCAACCTAATAATCTAGTCTCTACCAAATTTTTCAACACCATATCTTTATGTGGGAAACATATTCAGACCAAACTGCAAGAACATCAGCCCAATAGTTTGCAGATGGTGGCCAAGTATGTGTGCAAATCGATTCTCCCTATCAATTCAAACACGGTGAAACCGAATTGAACGAAATTTGGTACAGAGGTAGCACTAGCAAAGGGCACCTCATATTCATGTTTAATATCCCTATAGCACGTTGTATTTCAACAAGCTACTACAACCAACATTCAATCATACTCCTTGAAAAGGACAAAGAGTTATAACAATACCCATGCATTTAGGAGAAAGTAGGCTATATGTTCTTTGCTGAACATCTTGTTATTACATGTATTTGCGACAGACGAGCTAACAGTTAATTATCTTTTTGTGTAGTAAACTTTAGGAGGTCAATCACGACTGTCTAATATCGTTCATTACGATTGGAAGTTTCGTTTGAAGAACTTAAGTATGTATAATTGTAGATCAGTAGTCATTTGAAACGATACTGAGGGTCATGCCATTATTTGAGAAATGTTCCTACAGAAGAAATGTTAATAACAATTAATCCTTTTAGGTTATTGTTTAACATAGTGGATGATAATTGTTTATGCCATATACACTGTTATATGAGGATTTGTAGAGCTATGGACCGCTTATGCGAAGGAAGTTCCGCATTTTAAGGGAAGTCAATGAAATTATTGTTCTGTGATAAGGAAGGCATGGATCATGATAAGAGTTGTTGTATACAAGTAGTCCTGTTCATGTGATGTAACGCTTTAGCTGTGTTGACAGAAGGGTTTTAGCGGAAATACAACTAGAGAACGATTGTCTACTCATGTCAATAATACAATTATTAAATTTTATTTAACCCGAAGTTATGTAATTACGTACAGTTAACCTTAGTCAGTCGACTGTATTAGACCGACAATGTATTGAAACCTATATAAGACGATGTGTGAGCAGTGTATCAAAACTACGGAGTGTAAGAGAATGATTATGTGGAAAAACAGTGTATATAGATAATTGAGAGTTGTATCGTAACTGAGAATCCAGAATCTCGAAAGTAACGTGTTAGCAACACTAAATAGTGTGTATTATTATGAACATATTACATGTAAATATTTTTCGGAATTGATTTAATTAGTTAAATAATTTTTGGTAGGATTTATTAATCGAATGTTTTGGAATAGCGTGTGTTTTGTCAGCGGATGTTTTTGTATGAATGATTGTCCACTGTTAAGAGTAATTGTTGAACCGGATTGGTCTAGAACAATTTCGGGGTGCGAATGAAAGGGTGTATAAAAATTTCAGAGTGATTGTTAAAGGAACATAGAAGTTATGAGCATTTTTGTAAGATCAGAATGTTAAGTTTACGTGTATTTTAAACGCACACAAAGCAGTCTCAATGTAGGCTAGCCAGAATGATTCACCGTTAGGATTGGAGAGCGATGTGACATAATATGAACAGGTGAAAATTCACAGCCTTGTATCAAATGTAGAAAGTTCTGAATGCAGCGTGGTGCTAGCGTTCATGGATAAAGTGAGCCAGTGCACGTGCGTTTCCAGACGCGTGCTAATGAATGTAACCAGTTGTTGGGAATGCCACGAATGTAAGAGCCTTCCTTAAACGTTTTTCTTTTTTACGTAGTGTAGGCCTAAACCAGCTAAGGATTTTATGCTGATATTTTTTCACGGCATTGTAGTAAGATGTGTAGTAAAAAGGAAGTGTGTATGATTGTGTGGTTTTATTTTTCATTTGTTATTAGAATAGTTTATTGTTATTTTGTTTATACTAGGTTAGTTTACCATTGTTAATGAATTTATTCAGTTCGTTATCTGTCGGTGTTGGCGTGTGATTCATTTTAAATATAAGGAGTAGAGTATTGTGGATGTATTGTAGGCGAAGCTGAGTTCCCAGTTCCCGAGAACGTAAGTAAAGGTAAGTGTGCCCCGTGAAATTTGTTGTTGATCCACAATATTCTCGTAACTGCTGTATGTAAATCCCTAAAGGCCATGTTGGAGCGATTTCTAATGTAGTAATTGACCGGTGCTGTTAGAAATAGGCGATCCAGCTGAGGCAATGGATATTCCAACAGGCTACTTTTCAAATTTTCGGGTTCAGTACCATATTCAAGTCGTATAATCTTGGCGAGGTTAAATTTTCACAGAGCAACTTTACACCGTAGAAGGCACGCAGCTCTTTGTATTTAGTTTTCTGGCAACTTTTCTTAAATTATTGACTATATTTCCAAAGACCAATCCATATCTCCATAATTCATGCAAAATGAGGTTCGATATTTTTTTTAAATTGAGGCCGTAAAGCCATGTACGCTTTCAGAGATTACCGTATGGTACTTTACGTAGACTAGGGTGAAGGTGTACTTTTGTCGCCAGTTATTTGGTCTAGTAACTTAAAATTAGCCATGTTTTCCATACTGTAAACTAGGCACGGTGGGATTTTAAGATGGAACCGCATGTGTTATCAAATATTCCTTTCTTTCAATACCTGGAATATGTGTATAATGGTTAAATAAGTGTTAATATACCCTACAAGGACTAAGTAAATACTGAAGAAGAAAGCTTGAGTTATTGGTAATTGTTACCGGTATGATGTACAGACAATAACTCGTAGCTTTCGTCTCATTTTAGCATTTAAATGGGTCAAGTTAATTTAGCAACTCGATTATACTATTCTCACATAACACATTTAATTGTACCAACAATAATAGTCCTAGATATGTTGGACCACTGCCGTTTAAAATGTGCAATTCGCACACTTTGTAGACAATTCGAAATAATAATGAAAATTACCATGGACGATTCATTGCCAATGATAATCAAATGGAGATTCGCGGACCGGAAGTTCTCTATGCATATGCTTTGGTGCCATTTTAACTCGTAGAAGCTCTATAGTAGAAAATTAGAAGCAATTTTTAGCCTATTTACATGTATGAAAAAATTGGCTTATGAAATCACCTTTTGTCCGTGTGTCTGTCTGTGTGGGTGTGTGTGAGATTGATTCGTGTGTGCCCACCCCCCCAATAACTTCTAAACAGCTGGAGCGACTTCAATGAAAATCGGTTAATTCATAGCACTATTCCGGACGACCCCGACCGTGCACTTCTAATTTTGTTATGTCTCACCAATCCAAGATGGCGGCAGCGCGAAATATTTCACCAGCATTCAATATATCTGAAACTATAACCTATATCACCCTGGAATTTTGTACGGTGATAAGGGGAACTACTAGCAGTTCACTTTTGAAAAACTGGTATCAACAAAATCAACATGGCAGCATAGCGAAGTTGCGAGTTTTAAATAGACGTTTCTCGCAATTTAACCAAACAACATCAATGAAACTTGGTACAGTATATGATTATACACATTCTAATGCACCGACATCTAACTTCGTTCAATTGTTTATATAACCTTAAGATGGCGGCTGTGCGAAATATTTCACCGGCATTCTATATCTCTGAAACTATTACTGGTATCACCCTGAAATTTTGTACGGAGATAAAGGTTACTGCTGGAAGTTCATCTATGAGGCTTTCAAAAACCGGTTAACTACAAAACGAACATGGCGGCCTAGCGAATTTGAAAGTTTTAAATAGACTTTTCTCGCGATTTTATAATACAAACGCAATGAAACATGGTGCAGTAAATGCTTATGCAATTTGTAATGCACTGGTATCTAACTTAGTTCAATTATTTAGATAAGCTCAAGATGGCGAGTTTTAAAATTAAGTCTTTATTTCTTGTGTCGTAATCATGCGATCGAAGTGAAAGTTTAAATAATGAACCTACGCAATAATTTTCCTTTAATGGTACATGATTCTAAGGCCTATACATTTAACAATCCAACATGGCGACCATCCGAAATATTTAGACGGATCTCAATATCTACGAATCTATTACAGCAATCAAACTGAATTTTTTAATGTTCATAAGGGCTATGAACATAAGTTCACCTATAGGACTTTTAATAACCTGGTGACCACAAATCCAATATGTCGGTGACGCGAAGTATAAATATTCACATGGTCGTTTCTCGCAATTTAACCATCAGAGTGCAGTGACACTTGGTACAGTAAATCCTTATACAAATGTTAATCCACTGGCATCTAATTTATTTCAGTTGTTTCCATAACCACAAGGTGGCAGCTATGCGAAATTTTAAAATCTCGTTTTTGCTTCTTGTGTTCTAATCATGCGATAGAAATTTGAATACTGCATGTACACAATAATCTTCATGTAACAGTACATAACTCTAAACCCTACATATATAAAAATCCAACATGACGACCATTCGCAATATTTAGTCGGTTCTCAATATCTACGAGTCTATTACAGCAATCAAACTGAAATTTTGTATGTTGATAGACGCAATTAACGTAAGTAGGATACATGAAAATAGGCTGTATAGTTCTTCACGGAACTGTTTTTTTTTGCATTTGTAAGGATTGTATTCCTGTCGGTAAACACATATATGTGCCCAATTACATATTTACAGACGCATGCTAATCATGTTTGTTCCCAGCTGAAAGGCTCGTCATGATGATTCGTATTGACGTTTCTAAGACTAATAGCTTTCTATTACTTATGCAAAGGATCATGTTTGTGAAGCAAGTAATTTCTTTGCAGGATGATGCTGATCTCTGTGGGGATATTAAAATTGAAGAAATGTCCATACCCGAAATTATTCCATGCGTCAAAACAGAAACACCATCTTCAGGGAGTGGTGAAGTGGTAAGTTACTACTTGTATCTTATGGAGGACTTGTTTCTTCTGACTAATGCTATTCAGGCCGTACTGATGGCAAGTGGAAGCTGTATATTGTACTGGAGGCGCAAGCCGTGTCGATGGAAGGCGATGAGTTAGGATGTGTGACCGATGCTGGGACTCGATGTATTCCATTGATCTATTGAGGATAGAGCTTAATTCTCATAGGTCAAGCCTTAGCACAATCACATTTTATAAGTTTATTATTGTGTAATGTAGGTCGAGTATTTTACTGGTCTAGGTATACCAAATGATCAGAGGTCTCAACTAATTACTGTATTCTGTCAGAGGAATGGTACGCGATCCCGCCGTGAATGAAGTACATGGGAGATGATCTACAATCGGCTTAAGGTGTCTTCCTTCCTTGGGTTGTCACATAACTCAGGCCATTGCAGGAATGACAGTGACCACCCTCCCTCTCAATCCTGCACTTGGCTATAAGCATGAAGGTAACAAAATACTTGCAGACAAGAGTAAGAGAATGTTGAAGAAACAAATGGTGAAACTAAGTGTGATTACATAAATCCACATGGAGGGTGGGAATGCAATAACTCTTAGCCTTTGTTTATAGCTAGTCACCAACGACTAGACGTTCTCGCTGAATGTTGTATTAGAAGTTGAATTAACTATGGCCAAACAGAGGACATTGATCTTTCGCTTCAAGCTAGGAGTTGTGTGCCAGACATGAAAGAGGGATTGGATAGGAGCACAATGATGGCATTCAAAGTCTTTCAAGCTTGCCTTCGTTGTGTTTCAGTTGCACTCTTATTGTGCGCAAACACTATATTTCTCATCATCCGCCATATGTGATGTCTCTACGTGTGCTCATATGTTCATGCAATTTCTATGTACTGTTTAATCAGAGTGAAATATGGTGAGTAGTTGGAATTGTCTACGGCCTATGACGATGTACCATCCGAGAATTTACCTGGAATTTAAAGACAAACTATGGTAAACCATTTTGAAGATGGCCGATGGTGGGGTTTATACGCACTTGCCTCTAGGTTGGAAGTAGCCTGATGACATGGCCTGGAGTTAAAATTTGGTAGGGTATTTAAAATGAGCCCAGCTCTATGGCATGAAAATGTATCAAGGATTCAATGTCAAATATCATGGTTGTGCATCTAAATTACTGAAGGTAGCTTAAAAATATACATGATAGAGAAATGCATTATTGAAAGCATTTGTTTTTATGAATCCCTCTAAGACTACATTCATGGAAGCTTTTGAAACAAACTCAATAGGCTTCTCTTGGTATGAGCGGGTTAAAGCTTTTAAAATGGCACCGCTGTGAGAATTGCTTCTGCCTGATTTTGGATGGTAATCTCTTATGGCGATGTCGCAGGAAGAAATAAACACAAGCTCATGTCCTTCAATCTATTGAAGTTTTGCAAGGAATGAAAGGTTTTAACGTGCATGGGTAAGTCTGTGGCATATCATGTATGGCAGTTCCAGGTGGCTAGATATGATTACCTACAAAAACAAGAAAGTCTTCCGAAGAAATCCAACCAGGAGGTTTGAAAACAATCTAGGCCAGACTTAAGAAGAGAACACATGGTGATTTATGTTGGCTTGTAACATTACATTTCATCACGGCAGCCTGGATAAATGGGAAGGTGCTGGTTTTCAGTAAATAGATCCTTTCTTTCTACCCCAATCGCTTCAATAACTGCTGTTGATATATAATGTGAATACTGTAGTCTACTGCTTGTAGTTAAAAGAATTATGTAGTGGCAATGTGATGGTACGTTGTCTACATTACACTCACTCCATAGGACTTAATTTTACTTACCCTAACTTTTCTGAAAGTTTAATAGCCTTAATCAAAAATTGTGCAGTGCTTTGTGTAAATTTCTTGTAGAATATTGTATATCTGGTGTGAGTGATATATGTGTTCATTCTCATAAGCTGAGCTGGTACAACTATTGAGGGCCAGGTCACTTTTTAGTGACATGTGCAAGTATTAAGTCCTGTGGTTTAAATGGATCTAAAGCTTGGACTAGTAATATAAACTCCCCCTATACTCTTACTTCTATAATTTGTAAAATAAATGTTCTTACTTCAGTCCTTTAGCCTTCTTCTTTAGAGCACTGTGTTACATATTTTCTATCATCCATAGATTTACTAAACGTATAAAGGAGTGATGGCTTTGATAAGTTTCACAACTGGCGAAGACTTGCATATTGCAGTAATCTCAGTCAGTTGTGGAGCTTATCTTTGGTTGAGCTGTGTTGTAATATTTCATAATTTATTATCTATTAAGTAGACGTGTAAGATGATAACAAAATATATTAATAATTCATTCTTGTTACTAGGATACAATAGAAGAAACCCGGAATGAAGAGAATGATGCAAGCAGAAATCATCTAAATGAGTAAGTGGAAAACTTACTAAGGAAATGAATCCTTTCTGTTTTATGCATGCAAACTAAAAATGTTGCATGTGAATAAGCTTTGTGGGCAAAATCATCAATCCCCTTATTATATCTTTAATTGAACATATTGGTTTTTAGCCTATTTTCATTTATGTGATCACCTTTTACCGCGTTGTCGCAGCCCCTAAACTTAAGAACCAACCGAGATCACCTTTTGTCCGTGTGTCTGTCTGTGTTTGCGTGATGGATTTTGGATTTTTGTATACCCCCCCCCCTAATAACTTCTAAACGACCGGTACGATAGCACTATTCCGGGCGACCCCGGCCGTGCCCTTCAAATTTTATTACTCTGACCAATCCAACACGGCGGCTGTGTGAAATATTTCACCAGCATTCAATATCTCCGGAACTATTACCGATATCACACTGGAATTTTGTACGGTGACAAAGGAAACTGCTAGAAGTTTACGTATGTAAATTTTGGAAACCTGGTAACTACAAAACCAACATGGCGGCCAAGCGAATTTGTGACTTTTAAATATACGTTTCTCGCGATTTAACCAACCAAACGCAATGAAACATAGTACAGTATATGTCTATACACATTGTGATGCACCGACATCTAACTTCGTTCAATTGTTTACATAACCTCAAGATGGTGGCTGTGCGAAATATGTCACCGTCATTCTGTATCTCTGAAACTATTACCGGTATCACCATGCAATTTTGTACGGGGATAAAAGGCACTACTGGAAGTTCATCTATGAGACTTTCAAAAACCGGTTAACTACAAAATGGGCTTGGCGGCCAAGCGAAGTTGAAAGTTTTAAATAGACTTTTCTCGTGATTTAATGATCCAAACGCAATTAAACTTCATACAGGAAATGTTTATACACATTGTGATGTACTGGTATCTAATTTAGTTCAATAGTTTACGTAACCTCAAGATGGCGGCTGTGCGAATTTCGAAAATTAAGTTTTTATTTCTTGTGTTCTAACAATGCGATTGAAATCAACATTTACATAGTGAACGTACACAATAATCATCATCTAATAGTACATAACTCTATGGCCTACATATATTAAAATCCGACATGGCGACCATCCGAAATATTTAGACGGTTCCCAATATCTATTAATCTACTACAGCAATCAAACTGAAATTTTGTACGTGTATAGAGGCTGTAAGCATAACTACACCTATGGGACGTTCAATAACCTGGCGAGCACAAATCCAACATGACGGTGACGCCAAATTTAAATAATCAAATGGACGTTTCTTGCGTTTTAACCATCCGAGCGCAGTGAAACTTGATATGGTATAGTTACATTTTGATCCCCGTTAGAATGTTGTATTTCCTTATTATATGAAACTATGACGTAACCTGATGATTCATAATTAACTCAACGAACGTCATCGTTTTATTTACCCAGTCCGAATAACTTTATATTTGGGTCATATTGTCTAATACTACGTAGTGGAAGCTGACAACTGAAAAGTAACATTCAACTGCTGGTAATGATACCGTCCGCACTCAGCACGAGCTGACGCTAGAGCCTCCTAGCGGCTAGAGCTTACAAACTCCACAAGTCACGTCACTTTCTCTTCTATACGATATGGCTTAACTAACGTTGGCGGTGAAGTATGTATGCTAATAGTAGCACTATGACATGAGACGTAATTGGTTCGTTTTTCATTCTTTATTCTGTGGGGGAGCAACAGTACAGATTTAGCCTTGGTTTATTTGCCCCTCAGATGGTGAAGACATTTTTAACATCATCATCATCTTGCACAGTTTCCAGCCACTGGCCGGGTCTGTTTGGAACACAAGCCTCTCCAACGTCTTCTGTCTTCCCACCATTTCTCAGCCTCCACCCTTGTCCAGTCTTCTCCTCTCTTCTTCACGTTTTCTTCCACCCCCTTCAGCCACCTGTCTCTCGGTCTTCCCCTCGGTCTCTTTCCTTCCCAATTCGTCTCATGTACTCTCCTGGGTATCCTCTTCTCCTCCATTCGTTTTACATGTCCATACCATCTACGTCTAGATTTCTCTACACCATCCTGTAATGGTTCCTCCTTCATTAATTCTCTGGTCCTCTCATTTCTTATTCTGTCCATCTTTGTAGCTCCAATACTGCTTCTCAAGAACCTCATTTCACTGGCCTGTATTTTGCTCTTCTCCCTTCCTTTCATAACCCAGGTCTCCGAGGCATACGTCAGGATAGGGACATAGTACGTCCGATATATGATCTTTTTGCTGTTCTGAGGGACATCCTTGCTCCATAACATGCTTCTCACACTCCTCCGAAATGCTTCTGCCTGCCTCCCCCGCTCATTTATTTCTCTATCGCTTCTTCCATTATCTTGTATCAGGCTTCCCAGATACTTGAAACTCTCCACTTTCTTCAGCTGTTCCCCACCAATTGTTATTCCCGTTGTGGTTCTTTCCTTCTTCCTTGTTGTGATCACCATCTCACTCTTATTTATGCTAAATTTCATCCCATATCCTTGTATTATTCCTTCCCACACGTCCAACTGTCCCTGTACCTCCTCCTCCTTGTTTCCCCAAATCATCTGCAAACACCATTGCTTTCATCTTTCAGTCCCCAATTGCTTGTACCACTCGGGTCATTATGTCATCCATCACCACAATGAAAAGTAACGGTGACAGTGCACTTCCTTGTTTCAAGCCGTTTCTCTGTTCCAACCAGTCAGATCTCTCTCCTCCACTTTCACACAGCTCACGCTTCCCTTGTACATCTCCTTTATCCTCTTTATAGTCCATTTCTCTACTCCTCTATCCTCCAGGGACTTCCATACTTTGTTTCTGCATACACTGTCATATGCTTTCTCAATGTCCAGGAAGGCCATCAGTAGATCTGTTCCATACTCATAGTGCTGTTCTTGTAACTGCCTTACAGCAAAAATCAAATCCACTGTGGACCTTCCTGCTCTGAAGCCATGTTGTTCTTCCCTCATCCCTCCTTCTATCCTTGTCCTAATTCTCTTTTCCAAAACTTTCTCGAAGATCTTTGCACAATGACTCATCAGTGTTATTCCCCGATAGTTTCTGCAATCTGTTCTACTACCTTTCTTGAAGATCGGGACAATGATTCCTTTTTTCCAGTCCTCTGGGGTCTTCCTTTCCTTCCATGCTGTCATCACTCGGTACAGCCACTGTATCCCCACCTCTCCTGCTGCTCTCACCATCTCCACACTCAACTCATCCACACCCGGTGCCCTCCCTCCTTTCATCTTGTTCACTGCATCTTCCACTTCTTTCCATGTTAAGTCCTTTTCTGTTTGCAGTTCATCTTCCTCTTCCCCGATTTCTTCCTCCTCACCATCTTTTTAACAACAGGCAAAATTAATAATATATAATCTGCGCCCTCCTGCAAGGCTGCAAACAACGGAAACTATAGCCGTACCGTTCTTCCCGACGAGACAAGGAGGAATAAGGAGCTCTTAATTTGACTTCGTTATGATCAAGCTGATCAACTTTTGGAGCCAACATTAACTGTGACGACAATCCGGTTGTTATGATTTATATGCTACAAGAGGAACTACAATGTGAACTTTTATAAATAATACAACAAAATCCGTGGAAGGAAAGTAAGCATAGACAGAGTACACTCAGGGTATATTGGAATTAATGGATGACAAACTGAAGGACAAGAACGCACTAAATGTAAGGGAGGAAGCATAATACAGATTATTGAAATTTGAGCTAAACAAGAGGATGAAAGCAGCCAATGAATAATGTTTGAAAGAGAAATGTGCAAAGACTTGCTCATGATGTATCGGTTAGCATAGTTGTCTGCCGCTTCGGAAGTTGGGATTCGATTTCTGTCTCTGCCAAGAATGGTGATTCTGGTCGGAGGGCTGGACTGGGGTACACTCAGCCTGTTGAGACAAATTTGAGAAGAGGTGGGTTCGAATCCCTCTCCAGCCATCCACAAAGTTACTTTCCGCGTCTCCCAATTCTTCTTCTTCACCAGGCAAACAAGATTTAATAATAACATCTGATTTTGATTGGCCCGTAGAAGGCCTATGTATTTAGGAACCAACAGACATAGGTGATATCCCTAAGTTGCTTCGTTGCACAGGGACACAGGATCTCATCCGTTTATTTCTCTTATATTGTTATATTTTTTGACAGGCATATCGAGGGTGACCAAAGTTTGTATTCAGGAAGTATAACATTATGCATAAACCTAGCAAAGTAGCTGACGGATGGGAAGATTATCATTGCAATGAATTTCATGATTCATGCTTCTAAATTGCTGACTCGAGTAATTTATAAGATAATGCAGCGACAGCCTGGTTAGGGGAAGAATCAGTTTAAAGCAATTTGATTGCTGATTTTGACATAATACACAATGAAGCAGTTGCTAGCAACTAGTTGGTCTCAGAACAAAATTGGACTAAAAGACAAATAATGAAAAATTGCATTTATTGAATAGACTTGATTTGATAAGTGAGAATATCACAAGTAAACATTCCCCATTAGGCACAATGAAGATTGGCTAGAGCGTAGATTGTTGAATATTTGGTGATCCCAACAAATTGGCAACAGCAGGAGTCGCCGTGAATTCTTGAAATATAATTTATTTACAATGTTTATATTTATTGTTTGATAGTTCAGTTTCAGTAATATTATTGCAAAAATTTTGTTTTATTGTTTTGAAAGTCATCGTTTTTCGATTTTGATGAAGTGTAATTATCATTCCTCGACGCGTTTTTGTATTATTTAGTTCTTCGATTGTTATGTCAGTAGGAGGATTTATGCGTGTAGTATAACGCCATGTAAGACTTGTTGTGAGGTAATGTAAGTATGTATGGATATTTCAGCGCGGTTATAATGAATGTTAACGAGATATTAATGGTAATTAACGTCAGTGTCGTCGATCAAAGCGATACAATACTGTATGTAAGCCCCGAACATGGATGTGAATAGGAATATTTATAACCAATGTAATTGAAGAGCCGAGGAGATAGTCTGATATAATATCATCTTAATCGTAATTTATCAAGCTTAAGACTTCTATGGAACTGTAATTAGTTTAATTGTATGTTGCTCAGTTCATTGGATTTGACCAGCTTAAAGTAATAATACGAGAACAATGTAAAGAGTAAAGTGATACATAATATGATCGTAGAGGGAAGATGTATCGTTCTGCCAATGATAAATTAAATAACGTTGCAGATATTTTATATTTAATAATAATAATAAGTGATGGATTTAAAGATTTTTATTAATGCATAGAATTCATAGGAACAGGATTTAAGGAGATTTACGTATAAATTAGGGAATGAAATGTAAATAGAAGCAATCGTTCTAAAAAGTTCAAATAACGAGTGTGAGTACAGAATGATCAATCAGTAGTTGCTGGTTTCAAGAACATTGATAGACGAAGTGTCTATAGAACAAATATTATTTTACTCCTTAAGGAGCGCATAATAAAGTCCCATTGCTGAAATTCACGCTATATCTTTGCTTCTAGGTGAAGTTATATCTTTATTTGAAGTTAGAAGTTTTATTTTTCAAGTGAGTGATTGCCATTAAATAATATTTGGACATGTTTATATGTTTGCTGTCCTTTCTGATTAAATCTTAGCAGGCGCTTTTTATTTTGCCTGTTCCTTTTATAGAAACTATCGATCTCTTCATATAATAATTACCTACGGTGGTACTACTAGTTAGATACTGGCGCCCACTTAATTAACCGATAATCTAGATGTTAGGCTCCTTAAAACAACGACAATTACTATTCTTAATTAACCGTTCATCCTCGAGATACCGAGAATCTCGTCCCACAATACTCGGTTGTAGGATTTGTATGTAACTAGGTAGTAGTACGATCGTATTTTTAATACGCGTATCTATGTGCCGAGATATTCCTAACTTGCCGTCTAGCATGGAACTGTTGATTTTTCTAGCTGGGGATCGGTGTCCCTTGCGATCCCTTCCATCTTTCGGATAATAGGTGGTGGTTACGTGAATTTCGGGTAAAGTACCAACTACGTAAAGTGTGTATTCAAAGAATATACCAACACTGATAGTCAGATGAATTGCTAAAGGAAGTTGGTGACTCCTGGTACTTAGGAGGAAGTATGCACCAAGCGAAGGAGATTCATAAACGATGGGTGACATATGCTAACAACATATATAGATGCAGCTAGTGGGAAGTCATTTTAGAAGCCATGGTCTGGAGCGTGGTGCTATATGTATGTGAAACTTGGTTAATTCCTTCTGCAGGAAAGGGAAATAGAAGCATTTGAAGGTGGTGTTTTGGAGAATATTGGATATTGGACGGCTAGAAAGAATAACAAAGAAAGGGTAATGAGATGAATGGGGGTTAGATAATTCTGGCGAGATGTAATGAAAGGAAAAGTTTGGTAGGGCACATATTTACGCACCAGGAATAGCAAATTTTTAGTAGTTCTGGTAGCAAGTGTTAAGGACATGAACTATATGCGTTAAACAAGGTTTATTTTTATTTTTGAGACGTTTCGGCCATCAATGGACCACGATGTTCTTCACTCATATGATCACTGTAATGCTTGTTTTTTTTGTCTGCCAGTAGATCTTCATTCTTGACGAATGTAAAATAGATTGCTCCGTTTCTAGGGTATAGAGGCTATGTAAAGACGAATTTTGTTTCTCTTAACCTTGGGAGAAATGGAGTGCAGCACTGAAACCCAAACATCAACGACAACAAAAACAATCACAAACGCAACGACAACAGTAATGTGTTCTATTCACTCAGCATTTTAGCCGTTTTGCTATAGCTGAGGTCAGCAGAGATGCGAAGGGTGCAAACTAAACACCTTTTATTGCGTCCGGCATGTAGATATCTAACTTCTTTGGATCGGAAGAATGTGTTGGCTAAGAAACAATCCCATCATGCTCAAGGTGCTATGACTCAAAAATTTCCACTAAGACACACAGTATTTTCCGTTATATATAAATTCAATTGCAAAACATTCAGACTGTATGAAAAGCTTATTATTGAGCAATGAAAGTGGAATCACATCCCGATAATTGTTAAAGACTTATTTCTTGGTAGTGATATTAATGAAAGTTGCTCCAATTATAATTTCACTACTTTGATCTCTATGCCTTGGCTATTATTTCACTTCCTGTAATAATGCACCATACTTCATACTCTTTGTACTAACTATTACAGGCTGGTATGTCCTCATACGTTGAATCCTGCTGAAATGAAGATATATGATGTTGGTAATACTGGAAGACAATATACTAACACTGCCTCGGGGGAAAGTTGTTCTATGAAGCAAAATTTGGAAACAAATATTTTAAGCCATAGTAGTAACCAACAAATGTTAATCCATAAAGGCGTGAACGCATATTCATGTAACGTCTGCGAAGCCAAATTTACTAAGAGATTTACTTTATATCAACACATGCTTATCCATAGTAGCGAGAAGGCTTATTCATGTGCCGTCTGCAATGTAATATTTTCTCAGAAAAGATATTTGTTTCAACACATGAAAATCCATAGTGGCAAGAAGCCACATTCATGTACCGTGTGCCCAGCCAAATATACTCAGAAAGGATCATTGAAACACCACATGCTAACCCATAGTGGCGATAAGCCACATTCATGTGCCGCGTGCCCAGCGAAATTTACACAGAATGGATCATTGAAACAGCACATGCTAACCCATAGTGGCGAGAAGCCACATCCATGTGCCGTGTGCCCAGCCAAATTTACTCAGAAAGGATCATTGAAACACCACATGCTTACCCATAGTGGCGAGAAGCCACATTCATGTGCCGTGTGCCCAGCCAAATTTACTCTGAAAGGATCATTGAAACACCACATGCTAACCCATAGTGGCAAGACGCCACATTCATGTGCCGTGTGCCCAGCCAAGTTTACCCTGAAAAAGAAATTGAAGCGACACATGCTAATCCATAGCGACGAGAAAGCATCCTGTACCGTGTGCAAAGCCAAGTTTTCCCGGAATGATTATATGAAAGTACACATGCTAATCCATAAAGGCGAGAAAGCATATTCATGTAGCGTGTGAGGCCAAGTTTACTCGGAGAGAAGCTTCGCATCAACGCATGCTGATCTGTAGTGGCGAAACGGCTTATTCATGTGCCGTGTGCAAGGCCCAATTTACTGAGAGAAGATCCTTCTTTCAGAGCATGCTTATCCATAGAGGCGAAAAGACTATTCTGTGCCGTCTACGAAGCCAAATTTACTCAGGGAAGAATTTTGAATCATAGAATAATCCATAGTGACGGGAAGCAGTATAAATATGCCGTGTGCGAAGCCAAAGTTACTCAGAGACCGGGTTTGAATAATCACGTGCTAATTGACACTGGTGAGAAGCTATGCGAAGCCAAATTTGTCCAGAAAGTAAATTTGAAGCGCCACATGTTAATCCATAGTGGGGAATTGCAAATTCATGTCCCCTGTGCGAAACGAATTTTGCTCTAAGAGAATATTTGAATCGACACTTCCGACTACATATTGGAGAGAAGCCGTATTCCTGTAACGTGTGCGATGACAAGTTTACCCAAGGACATTATTTGAAGAAACATTTCAATCCACAGCCGCGAGAAGCTTGAATAGAGTACCTTCTGCGAAGCAAAAGTAACTCTCAAACAAGATTTATGAACGATCATGATAAACTATACATGTCGAAAAACTTTCCCATGTATTAAATGCGAATAAAACTAAGCTGTTAGGGGACATTTGAAGACACAATTTCTAATAATACGTACATTCATATAGCAAATGATATTGGAATTGAAACATTTTTAATCATGATGGTAGTGTTGTTGTTGTTTCATACCTACAAAATTCCTCTGTAAATTAGCCGTATCCAGAAACATCTCTTTACATTTCTTCCTCTATCTACCCGTCTTGTATTCATCATGCTCTTGTAACACCACGCTTCTAAAGATTCCTTTTTCTTATTTTCTGCTGCCGCAACAGTCCAAGTTTCGATTCCTTCGGGTTCCACTACCCAGAAGAACTTTTTTAGCCTCCTTTTCACATTTTGCAAAAATTAGGAGAAAGTAGACTTATGACTTCAATCCGGGAAAATGTGTGTCTGTCTGTCCTTCTGTCTATCTGTCTGGCTGTGTGTGTGTGTGTGTGTCCCTATCAACTCCTAAACGGCTGCCGCAATCGAAACCAAATTTAGTATGAGTTAAGATCAATACCGGAATATCTCAAGCCCATATTTGAAATGGATGTCAGTGCTACCAACTGCTGAAAAAGAGCAATAGAAATTTGAGCTCCATGTTGGATATCATTGATGGTATGCATGGGAGCTATTCCAAAATAGGCACACATGTAGATAATACTATTTCAGTTTAATTTCCAGGAAGCCATCCATGACAGTGTTGCCAAAATAATTTTAAGCCTTCTGATAGGTCCGATTTTTAAATGCATATAACTTCTACACTATTCATTGGATCTCAACCAAGTTTTGTATGTAATATGTGTACATAAACAGATATGACTGAGTGTATTCTTAAAAGCCACCAGGGCTGCGAACCGATAATAATTGCTCTCTCTATTTTCTTCATCCAAATACCAATATATCTGCACACTAATAGTACCTGATATTTTCGATTAATTTCGAGTAACTTATATACTTAAGATCTACCAAGATGATTCTAAGCCTTCTGATAGGTCCGATTTTTAAATGCATGTTGTTTCTACACTATTAATTGGATTTCACCAAATTTCGTATGTGCTATGTGTAACATAACACATATCAATATAAGTATTCTTAAGAGCAATCAGCGCTGCCAACTGTTAATAAATGCTGTCTATATTTTTTTACCCTAATATCAATATATCAGAAAGTATGCAAGACAACAGCTCTTTATTTTGCACACGTATAGCACCTGACACTCTAGATTAATTTGGAGTAATTAATATAAGTCAGTGCTGCCAACATGATTCTATGCTTGCTGATTGGTCCAATTTTAAAATTCATGTAACTTCAATACTAAAAAATGGATTTCATCCAAAATAAGCACAACAAGATATAATATTTCTGGTTATTTCTAACCAGCACACGCATGACATTGTTGCCAACATGCTTTTACGCGTGCTGATAGATCCAATGTCTAACTGCATGTAACGTCCATGGGACTTCAACCAAATTTTGTATTCTGCAACTTAGGAGATGGAATTAAGAATATATTTAGGCACCAGAGCTGCCAACTGCAGTGCTCTATTAGGCTACATTATACCAGGAATATTTCGAACTAATTGGACATTTCGATATTACCAACTTAATTTCGTCATTATTCTAGATAGGTTCATATACTGTTGAATAATCATTGGCATGAAAAGTAGGCTCTTTAGTTCGTCAAGGAACTTCTTGTTTTTTACAGCAATCTATATTTAATATGAACGAAATAATGTTATGTATAAAAGTCTTCCTTGCCCGAGGGAACCTACTTTTCATATCCTCATTGCTTCGTCAATCACTGTTAACCAAGTGGAAAGAGTCTCCCACATACGTAAGCTTTGCACCTGCCTATTTGACGTCAAAAGGGCTTTGACATTTCCTACGTCTATATTTTGTTATATGTTACGATTTTCAGTCTGAAGTGGGAGTACATAACCTTCTAAATTCATTGAAATACATTCATATATAGTCTATGATGAGAATGTCAATATTAAAGCTCAGAGTTGAGAGTATTTCTCATTGAATTTTTAATTCTACAAGATATTATTTCCAATTTGTTTCATTGCTAGTTCAATGTTTAGTTAGATAATTATGGGTGATAAACTGGAGCCTTGCCTTACACCTTTATGAATACCAGATGCTCTCTTATGTTCTTCAGCTTGTATAACTGCCGTCTGATTTCTGTGTAGATTGAAGATCACTCTCCTTTCCCTGTTCTTTTTTCCAACCCTTTCAGTATGACAATCAACTTGTTCCAATCAGCGTTATTAAAAGCCTTTTCACTGTCTTCAAATGCCATAAACGTTCTTTTATAATAACTTATTCTACCCTCCAAGTTCAACCTAAGACTTATTACCGATTCCCTAGCTCCTACGTTTCTCCTCAGACATAATTGATCTTCACCAAATTCGCTTTCTGTCTGCCTTTACAACTTGTAAATTATTCTAGTCTGGTTCTTTAAAGCATGAGCGATCACGCTAATTGCACTAAAAACTTCCCGTTTATCAGCTTCTGTTATCTTCGGTATAGGGATGATAACATTCCCTTTAACCTCAGGGATTACCTCTTCTGTCTCATAAATGCTACATCCAATCAAAATAATCTGGGCCCACCTTCAGTAAGCAACTCAGTCAGTATATCATCTATTCCTGGTGTCTTGTTACTGCGTAATTCTCCCAGTGTTCTATCAAATTTAGATCTCCATATTAAATGTACTTTCGTATCGCCATAACTTCATCATCACCTTCGCGAACATGATTCTCAATCTCTTTTCATCTATACAAATGCTCTATATAAACATTCCGTCTCTTAACCTATTATTCTCTGTCTGTTTTCCATCTTATTGTGAGTCTTTTGATAAGCTGTAACTACTTGTCCTACCTTCAGACAATTTTCAGACGTCTAAATTCTGCTCTCCCAATTTCATGTCTTGCATTCTTGTTTTTCCGCCATTCATACATTATTCAAACAAATAGACTGATTCACCAGCCCCTTATATTGTTCGGAGAAAAGCAACCCCACTAACGCGTATATCACAGTCATCCTAAAAACATTAGTACTTGCCCCTTATCGGCCTTAATGGAACTTTACCATTGATTCGTGCTCGCGAATATAGTAGAAATCATTAGCAGCAGTGTTATTTCAATAATATCAAACATAATGCATGATTAAAATGACACAGCTACGAATAACACCACTTCATGTTTGAACAAGAAGTGTCTACGAATGGATTCTATACGTGCTGCCAGCGATACACCATGCCTCTCAGTAGATAAGGTGGCTAAATCAAGCATTTTGAAGTAACGTCAGGCATGTTGTTAGGAAGCATGTTCAAATCCCGAGCTAGTACATATTATTTTGCATAATGTCGTTTATAGTGGAGATATTATGTGTGCATATCTATCTGTTTCAATGAGTGATTTCTTATCTGGTCCTGGAAAGGACCATAATTATTCAATGATACGTAGCCAGGTTGGATGTCGATATACTGATCTGTAGAACGAATGCAAGGTAGGCCCATCCTGTATATTCAGGGTAGCAAGTGTTCAAAATGTTGAACACCTTGGTTTCAAGGAAAACTCAGGCCACCGCACGTGTCAAGTCAAAGTTCTCGGTAACATAGGGTTGTAAACCATTCCTCATTCCTACGCTGTGTCATGTCATAACCTTCTGTAACGCCGGGATGTAAACCAGTCTTCATTCCTACGTTTGACAGATATAAAATAGTATTAATTGATCCACTTATGAGAAATGCCGGAGTGTATTGAGTTCATTATACTGTAATCATGACTTTTCTCACTAAAGATGTGCTGCGAGAAACTGACGATAGTAGAAAAGAAGGCTACTAACTGAATGAGCGTGATGAATTACTGTGTTTTAATGTCTTTCACGGCCCGTGAATTAAAACTCAGGAACTTTTCTAGGTTTATGCCGTGTCTTGTGTGGGGTTTATGCCGTGTCTTGTGTGGGGTTTATGGCGTGTCTTGTTTGGGGTTTATGCCACGCCTTGTGTGGGGTTTATGCCGCGCCTTGTGTGAGGTTTATGCCGTGTCTTGTGTGGGGATTATTCCGTGTCTTGTGTGGGGTTTATGCCGTGCCTTGTGTGGGGTTTATGCCGTGTCTTGTGTGGGGATTATTCCGTGTCTTGTGTGGGGTTTATGCCGTGCCTTGTCTGGGGTTTATGCCGTGTCTTGTGTGGGGATTATTCCGTGTCTTGTGTGGGGTTTATGCCGTGCCTTGTCTGGGGTTTATGCCGTGTCTTGTGTGTGGTTTATGTCGTGTCTTGTGTGGGGTTTATGCCGTGTCTTGTGTGGGGTTTATGCCATGTCTTGCGTGTGGTTTATGGCGTGTCTTGTGTGGGGTTTATGCCATGTCTTGTGTGGGGATTATTCCGTGTCTTGTGTGGGATTTATGCCGTGTCTTGTGTGGGGTTTATGCCGTGCCTTGTGTGGGGTTTATGCCGTGTCTTGTGTGGGGATTATTCCGTGTATTGTGTGGGGTATATGCCGTGTTTTGTTTGGGGTTTATGCCGTCTTTGTGTGGGGTTTATGCCGTGTCTTGTGTGGAGTTTATGCCGTGGCCTGTGTGGGGTTTATGCCGTGTCTTGTGTGTGGTTTATGTCGTGTCTTGTGTGGGGTTTATGCCGTGTCTTGTGTGGGGTTTATGCCGTGTCTTGTGTGGGGTTTATGCCGTGCCTTGTGTGGGGTTTATTCCGTGTCTTGTGTGGGGTTTATTCCGTGTCTTGTGTGGGGTTTATACCGTGCCTTGTGTGGTGTTTATGTCGTGCCTTGTGTGGGGTTCATGCCGTGCCTTGTGTGGGGTTTATGCCGTGCCTTGTGTGGGGTTTATACCGTGCCTTGTGTGGGGTTTATGCCGTGTCTTGTGTGTGGTTTATGTCGTGCCTTGTGTGGGGTTTATACCGTGCCTTGTGTGGGGTTTATGTCGTGCCTTGTGTGGGGTTTATGCCGTGTCTTGTGTGGGGTTTATGCCGTGTCTTGTGTGTGCTTTATGTCGTGCCTTGTGTGGGGTTTATACCGTGCCTTGTGTGGGGTTTATGCCGTGCCTTGTGTGGGGTTTATGCCGTGTCTTGTGTGGGGTTTATGCCGTGTCTTGTGTGGGGTTTGTGCCGAGTTTTGAGTGGGGTTTATGCCGTGTCTTGTGTGGGGTTTATGCCGTGTCTTGTGTGGGGTTTGTGCCGAGTTTTGTGTGGGGTTTATGCCGTGCCTTGTGTGGGGTTTATACTGTGCCTTGTGTGGGGTTTATATCGTGCCTTGTGTGGGATTTATGTCGTGCCTTGTGTGTTTTTTTTGTCGTGCCTTGTGTGGGGTTTATACCGTGCCTTGTGTGGGGTTTATGCCGTGTCTTGTGTGGGGTTTATACCTTGCCTTGTGTGGGGTTTATACCGTGCCTTGTGTGGGGTTTATGTCGTGTCTTTTGTGGGGTTTATACCGTGCCTTGTGTGGGGTTTATGTCGTGCCTTGTGTGGGGTTTATGCCGTGCCTTGTGTGGGGTTTATGTCGTGCCTTGTGTGGGGTTTATACCGTGCCTTGTGTGGGGTTTATACCGTGCCTTGTGTGGGGTTTATGTCGTGCCATGTGTGGGGTTTACACCGTGCCTTGTGTGGGGTTTATCTCATGCCTTGTGTGGGGTTTATACAGTGCCTTGTGTGGGGTTTATGCCGTGTCTGGTGTGTGGTTTATGCCGTGTCTTGTGTGAGGTTTATGTCGTG
This sequence comes from Meconema thalassinum, assembly GCA_946902985.2. NCBI lineage: Eukaryota > Metazoa > Arthropoda > Insecta > Orthoptera > Tettigoniidae > Meconema > Meconema thalassinum. The sequence continues at coordinate 449,665,746 of OX336394.1, read as the reverse complement.
CCTTGTGTGGGGTTTATACCATGCCTTGTGTGGGGTTTATACCGTGCCTTGTGTGGGGTTTATACCGTGCCTTGTGTGGGGTTTATGCCGCGCTTTGTGTGGGGTTTATACCGTGCCTTGTTTGGGGTTTATGTCGTGCCTTGTGTGGGGTTTATGCCGTGTCTTGTGTGGGGTTTATACCTTGCCTTGTGTGGGGTTTATACCGTGCCTTGTGTGGGGTTTATGTCGTGTCTTTTGTGGGGTTGATACCGTGCCTTGTGTGGGGTTTATGCCGTGCCTTGTGTGGGGTTTATGTCGTGCCTTGTGTGGGGTTTATACCGTGCCTTGTGTGGGGTTTATGTCGTGCCTTGTGTGGGGTTTATGCCGTGTCTTGTGTGGGGTTTATGCCGTGTCTTTTGTGTGCTTTATGTCGTGCCTTGTGTGGGGTTTATACCGTGCCTTGTGTGGGGTTTATGCCGTGCCTTGTGTGGGGTTTATGCCTTGTCTTGTGTGGGGTTTATGCCGTGTCTTGTGTGGGGTTTGTGCCGAGTTTCGAGTGGGGTTTATGCCGTGTCTTGTGTGGGGTTTATGCCGTGTCTTGTGTGTGCTTTATGTCGTGCCTTGTGTGGGGTTTATACCGTGCCTTGTGTGGGGTTTATGCCGTGCTTTGTGTGGGGTTTATGCCGTGTCTTGTGTGGGGTTTATGCCGTGTCTTGTGTGTGCTTTATGTCGTGCCTTGTGTGGGGTTTATACCGTGCCTTGTGTGGGGTTTATGCCGTGCTTTGTGTGGGGTTTATGCCGTGTCTTGTGTGGGGTTTATGCCGTGTCTTGTGTGGGGTTTGTGCCGAGTTTTATGTGGGGTTTATGCCGTGCCTTGTGTGGGGTTTATACTGTGCCTTGTGTGGGGTTTATATCGTGCCTTGTGTGGGATTTATGTCGTGCCTTGTGTGGTTTTTTTTGTCGTGCCTTGTGTGGGGTTTATACCGTGCCTTGTGTGGGGTTTATGCCGTGTCTTGTGTGGGGTTTATACCTTGCCTTGTGTGGGGTTTATACCGTGCCTTGTGTGGGGTTTATGTCGTGTCTTTTGTGGGGTTTATACCGTGCCTTGTGTGGGGTTTATGTCGTGCCTTGTGTGGGGTTTATGCCGTGCCTTGTGTGGGGTTTATGTCGTGCCTTGTGTGGGGTTTATACCGTGCCTTGTGTGGGGTTTATACCGTGCCTTGTGTGGGGTTTATGTCGTGCCTTGTGTGGGGTTTACACCGTGCCTTGTGTGGGGTTTATCTCATGCCTTGTGTGGGGTTTATACCGTGCCTTGTGTGGGGTTTATGCCGTGTCTGGTGTGTGGTTTATGCCGTGTCTTGTGTGAGGTTTATGTCGTGCCTTGTGTGGGGTTTATACCGTGCCTTGTGTGGGGTATATACCGTGCCTTGTGTGGGGTTTATACCGTGCCTTGTGTGGGGTTTATGCCGCGCCTTGTGTGGGGTTTATACCGTGCCTTGTGTGGGGTTTATGTCGTGCCTTGTGTGGGGTTTATGTCGTGCCTTGTGTGAGGTTTATACCGTGCCTTGTGTGGGGTTTATACCGTGTCTTGTGTGTGGTTTATGCCGCGCCTTGTGTGGGGTTTATGTCGTGCCTTGTGTGGGCTTTATGTCGTGCCTTGTGTGGGGTTTATACCGTGCCTTGTGTGGGGTTTATACCGTGTCTTGTGTGTGGTTTATGCCGCGCCTTGTGTGGGGTTTATGTCGTGTCTTGTGTGGGGTTTATGCCGTGCCTTGTGAGGGGTTTATGTCGTGACTTGTGTGGGGTTTATGCCTTGTCTTGTGTGGGAATTATATCGTGTCTTGTGTGTGGTTTATGCCGTGTCTTGTGTGGGGTATATGTCGTGTCTTGTGTGGGGTTTATGCCGTGTCTTGTGTGGGGTTTATGCCGTGCCTTGTGTGGGGTTTATGTCGTGTCTTGTGTGGGGTTTATGCCGTGTCTTGTGTGGGTTTTATGCCGTGTCTTGTGTGGGGTTTATGTCGTGTCTTGTGTGGTGTTTATACCGTGCCTTGTGTGGGGTTTATGTCGTGTCTTGTGTGGGGTTTATGCCGTGTCTTGTGTGGGGTTTATGCCGTGTCTTGTGTGGGGTTTATGTCGTGTCTTGTGTGGGGTTTATGCCGTGTCTTGTGTGGGGTTTATGTCGTGTCTTGTGTGGGGTTTATGCCGTGTCTTGTGTGGGGTTTATGCCGTGCCTTGTGTGGGGTTTATGCCGTGTCTTGTGTTGGGTTTTGCCCAGGAACACCAAGCTGGCTCATCAGCGGGTGAAGGACTGTTTGAGCTCACAGCTCTTTCAGTTAGAGGCGCACTCGGGCTTCATAAGAAGGCAGGAAGTGCACAGTTCGCTACTCCTTTGGGGGTCCGGGCGCGGACATCAAGAGCCCGCTGATGAGCCAACTTCGTATTCTTGGGCGAAACGTCACACAAGACACGGCATAAACCTAGAAAATTCCTGAGGTTTAAAATAAAGTGTGTTGGCATTCTTGAGGTATTGACTTCCAAATCTTTATCATCTACTAGAGACCAACCTAAATCATCCTGGAAATAGTTCTCTTCTACTCCAGATAAAATGCTGAGAGAATATCACACTTATAGTAATTCCCACTACGCCATACAATATGTTGTTCCCGCTACGGTAACCAGGATGCACGGTTGTTCAGCGCATGCGATCGAGATGACGGTGGCTGCACATTTTAAAGCCATCACAATGAAAGAATAGAACATAAAGATTTATTTTGCTTATGCCTGTCGACTAAATAAAAGTATTCGAACGGATAAGAACGTTCTAGATTAAGAAAGTCAAGTGTCCTACGTAGAAAGTTGTTACCTTCTATCTTTGCGTAGCGTGTAAGCATCCGTGGCTGAAATGGTACCGCGCTGGACAGCGGATTGAAAGAGTTGGGGTTCAATACTTGTTAGGGGGAGAGGTTTATAATTTGTTTTCGTTACGTTTTATCTTCTGTGTCGCCAGCTTTATCAATGTCTTACGACGGAAATGATACAAGAGGCCACAGTTACCGTAATTAATGAGCATGGGGCACTAGTAATATAGCAAGTAGATGCATTTTCAGGTTGGATTCCATAAACGTGACATAGTGTGTGAATCCGGTATTGCACGAAGCATCTAAATATGATCACTTCAATTAGAGTTGTGTTGTTTTTGTTTGAATATAATAACAAAATTATGCCAAGGGAAATTCTGAAGAACGAGTATACTGGCAATCTTAATCTCCTTGGATATCGTCTTGTTGTTGTTGTTTCAATTGAAGGGCTAAAACATCGCAGTCATTTAGTCCCGTGTACGTGGGTGTGTGTAAAAGTTCCCTGATAACCTGTTGTCAAAGACATCGCATGGCTCTGAGAGCTCTGGCAACATCTCATGACAGGGAGAAGAACGTGCGGATGCTAGGGAATTAAATGAGCGCCGAAAATGCGTGAGGAAGGAATCCATATAAGACAAAAATTGGGAATATAATTAATTTTAAGTATCCTGTATGCTGCATATCTTTATTGATATAACGGAATTGAGCGGCAGTAAGCTGAGGTTGCCTGGAGCACGTCATGAGAATAGTCGACAGCTTGACTCTTGGACTAGCTCCGGTAGCGTAGAGGGAGCTGATGAATCCTCGGGTGAAGTCGACTTGGCAAGGTCAAGGGTGAAAGGAAGTTCACTTTAATATCGTCGGGCTTCGAGGAAGTACAACTTTAATCCTGTGCGGTGTAATAGTGTACCGTCAGTGGGCTGCAATAGGGAAACGCGTCGTGTCAATTTGTAAACCATGTGGGGTTTTGTTACGAAGTGCAGAAAATAGTCGGAAAATATGCTGTCATATTGTGCGTGGGCAGTATCGTATTCTAGAGACAATCAAACCTAGTGTGATAAAATATGCTGTCATATTGCACGCGGGAAGTATCGTATTCCAGAGACATTGACACCAAGTGTGATAAAATATGCTGTCATATTGCACGTGGGCAGTATCGTATTCCAGAGACATTGACACCAAGTGTGATAAAATATGCTGTCATATTGTATGTGGGCAGTATCGTATTCTAGAGACAATCAAACCTAGTGTGATAAAATATGCTGTCATATTGCACGTGGGAAGTATCGTATTCTAGAGACATTCAAACCTAGTGTGATAAAATATGCTGTCATATTGCACGTGGGCAGTATCGTATTCTAGAGACAATCAAACCTAGTGTGATAAAATATGCTGTCATATTGCACGCGGGAAGTATCGTATTCCAGAGACATTGACACCAAGTGTGATAAAATATGCTGTCACATTGCACGTGGGCAGTATCGTATTCTAGAGACAATCAAACCTAGTGTGATAAAATACGCTGTCATATTGTATGTGGGCAGTATCGTATTCTAGAGACATTGACACCAAGTGTGATAAAATATGCTGTCATATTGCACGTGGGCAGTATCGTATTCTAGAGACAATCAAACCTAGTGTGATAAAATATACTGTCATATTGCACGCGGGAAGTATCGTATTCCAGAGACATTGACACCAAGTGTGATAAAATATGCTGTCATATTGCACGTGGGCAGTATCGTATTCTAGAGACAATGAAACCTAGTGTGATAAAATATGCTGTCATATTGTACTCGGGCAGTATCGTATTCTAGAGACAATCAAACCTAGTGTGATAAAATATGCTGTCATATTGCACGCGAGAAGTATCGTATTCCAGAGACATTGACACCAAGTGTGATAAAATATGCTGTCATATTGTGCGTGGGCAGTATCGTATTCTAGAGACATTGCAACCAAGTGTGATAAAATATGCTGTCATATTGTACTCGAGCAGTATCGTATTCTAGAGACAATGACACCAAGTGTGATAAAATATGCTGTCATATTGTGCGTGGGCAGTATCGTATTCTAGAGACATTGTAACCAAGTGTGATAAAATATGCTGTCATATTGTACTCGGGCAGTATCGTATTCTAGAGACAATGACACCAAGTGTGATAAAATATGCTGTCATATTGCACGCGGGAAGTATCGTATTCCAGAGACATTGACACCAAGTGTGATAAAATATGCTGTCATATTGTATGTGGGCAGTATCGTATTCTAGAGACATTGACACCAAGTGGGATAAAATATGCTGTCATATTGCACGTGGGCAGTATCGTATTCTAGAGACAATGACACCAAGTGTGATAGAATATGCTGTCATATTGTATGTGGGCAGTATCGTATTCTAGAGACATTGACACCAAGTGTGATAAAATATGCTGTCATATTGCACGTGGGCAGTATCGTATTCTAGAGACAATCAAACCTAGTGTGATAAAATATGCTGTCATATTGCACGCGGGAAGTATCGTATTCCAGAGACATTGACACCAAGTGTGATAAAATATGCTGTCATATTGCACGTGGGCAGTATCGTATTCTAGAGACAATGAAACCTAGTGTGATAAAATATGCTGTCATATTGTACTCGGGCAGTATCGTATTCTAGAGACAATCAAACCTAGTGTGATAAAATATGCTGTCATATTGCACGCGAGAAGTATCGTATTCCAGAGACATTGACACCAAGTGTGATAAAATATGCTGTCATATTGTGCGTGGGCAGTATCGTATTCTAGAGACATTGCAACCAAGTGTGATAAAATATGCTGTCATATTGTACTCGGGCAGTATCGTATTCTAGAGACATTGACACCAAGTGTGATAAAATATGCTGTCATATTGCACGCGGGAAGTATCGTATTCCAGAGACATTGACACCAAGTGTGATAAAATATGCTGTCATATTGTATGTGGGCAGTATCGTATTCTAGAGACATTGACACCAAGTGTGATAAAATATGCTGTCATATTGCACGTGGGCAGTATCGTATTCTAGAGACAATGACACCAAGTGTGATAGAATATGCTGTCATATTGTATGTGGGCAGTATCGTATTCTAGAGATATTGACACCAAGTGTGATAAAATATGCTGTCATATTGCACGTGGGCAGTATCGTATTCTAGAGACAATCAAACCTAGTGTGATAAAATATGCTGTCATATTGCACGCGGGAAGTATCGTATTCCAGAGACATTGACACCAAGTGTGATAAAATATGCTGTCATATTGCACGTGGGCAGTATCGTATTCTAGAGACAATGAAACCTAGTGTGATAAAATATGCTGTCATATTGTACTCGGGCAGTATCGTATTCTAGAGACAATCAAACCTAGTGTGATAAAATATGCTGTCATATTGCATGCGAGAAGTATCGTATTCCAGAGACATTGACACCAAGTGTGATAAAATATGCTGTCATATTGTGCGTGGGCAGTATCGTATTCTAGAGACATTGCAACCAAGTGTGATAAAATATGCTGTCATATTGTACTCGGGCAGTATCGTATTCTAGAGACAATGACACCAAGTTTGATAAAATATGCTGTCATATTGTGCGTGGGCAGTATCGTATTCTAGAGACATTGTAACCAAGTGTGATAAAATATGCTGTCATATTGTACTCGGGCAGTATCGTATTCTAGAGACAATGACACCAATTGTGATAAAAATGCTGTCATATTGCACGCGGGAAGTATCGTATTCCAGAGATATTGACACCAAGTGTGATAAAATATGCTGTCATATTGTATGTGGCCAGTATCGTATTCTAGAGGCATTGACACCAAGTGTGATAAAATATGCTGTCATATTGCACGTGGGCAGTATCGTATTCTAGAGACAATGACACCAAGTGTGATAGAATATGCTGTCATATTGTATGTGGGCAGTATCGTATTCTAGAGACATTGACACCAAGTGTGATAAAATATGCTGTCATATTGCACGTGGGCAGTATCGTATTCTAGAAACAATGACACCATGTGTGATAAAATATGCTGTCACATTGTACGTGGGCAGTATCGTATTCTAGAGACAATGACACCAAGTGTGATAGAATATGCTGTCATATTGTATGTGGGCAGTATCGTATTCTAGAGACATTGACACCAAGTGTGATAAAATATGCTGTCATATTGTATGTGGGCAATATCGTATTCTAGAGACATTGACACCAAGTGTGATAAAATATGCTGTCATATTGCACGTGGGCAGTATCGTATTCTAGAGACAATGACACCAAGTGTGATAAAATATGCTGTCATATTGTATGCGGGCAGTATCGTATTCTAGAGACAATGACACCAAGTGTGATAGAATATGCTGTCATATTGTATGTGGGCAGTATCGTATTCTAGAGACATTGACACCAAGTGTGATAAAATATGCTGTCATATTGTGCGTGGGCAGTATCGTATTCTAGAGACATTGACACCAAGTGTGATAAAATATGCTGTCATATTGTATGCGGGCAGTATCGTATTCTAGAGACAATGACACCAAGTGTGATATAATATGCTGTCATATTGTATGTGGGCAGTATCGTATTCTAGAGACAATGACACCAAGTGTGATAAAATATGCTGTCATATTGTATGCGGGCAGTATCGTATTCTAGAGACATTGCAACCAAGTGTGATAAAATATGCTGTCATATTGTATGCGGGCAGTATCGTATTCTAGAGGCATTGACACCAAGTGTGATAGAATATGCTGTCATTTTGCACGCGGGCAGTATCGTATTCTAGAGACATTGACACCAAGTGTGATAGAATATGCTGTACATATTGTATGCGGGCAGTATCGTATTCTAGAGACAATGACACCAAGTGTGATAAAATATGCTGTCATTTTGCACGCGGGCAGTATCGTATTCTAGAGACATTGACACCAAGTGTGATAAAATATGCTGTCATTTTGCACGCGGGCAGTATCGTATTCTAGAGGCATTGACACCAAGTGTGATAAAATATGCTGTCATATTGTATGTGGGCAGTATCGTATTCTAGAGACATTGCCACCAATTGTGATAAAATATGCTCTCATATTGTATGTGGGCAGTATCGTATTCTAGAGACATTGACACCAAGTGTGATAAAATATGCTGTCATATTGTATGCGGGCAGTATCATATTCTAGAGATATTGACACCAAGTGTGATAAAATATGCTGTCATATTGTACACGGGCAGTATCGTATTCTAGAGACATTGAAATCAAGTGTGATAAAATATGCTGTCATATTGTACTCGGGCAGTATCGTATTCTAGAGGCATTGACACCAATTGTGATAAAATATGCTGTCATATTGTATGCGGGCAGTATCGTATTCTAGAGGCATTGACACCAAGTGTGATAAAATATGCTGTCATACTGTACGTGGGCAGTATCGTATTCTAGAGGCATTGACACCAAGTGTGATAGAATATGCTGTCATACTGTACGTGGGCAGTATCGTATTCTAGAGGCATTGACACCAAATGTGATAGAATATGCTGTCATATTGTATGTGGGCAGTATCGTATTCTAGAGGCATTGACACCAAGTGTGATAAAATATGCTGTCATATTGCACGTGGGCAGTATCGTATTCTAGAGGCATTGACACCAAGTGTGATAAAATATGCTGTCATATTGTATGCGGGCAGTATCGTATTCTAGAGACATTGACACCAAGTGTGATAGAATATGCTGTCATATTGTGTGCGGGCAGTATCGTATTCTAGAGACATTGACACCAAGTGTGATAGAATATGCTGTCATATTGTATGCGGGCAGTATCGTATTCTAGAGACATTGAAACCAAGTGTGATAAAATATGCTGTCATATTGTATGCGGGCAGTATCGTATTCTAGAGACATTGAAACCAAGTGTGATAAAATATGCTGTCATATTGTATGTGGGCAGTATCGTATTCTAGAGACATTGACACCAAGTGTGATAGAATATGCTGTCATATTGTGCGCGGGCAGTATCGTATTCTAGAGACATTGACACCAAGTGTGATAAAATATGCTGTCATATTGTGCGTGGGCAGTATCGTATTCTAGAGACATTGACACCAAGTGTGATAAAATATGCTGTCATATTGTATGCGGGCAGTATCGTATTCTAGAGACAATGACACCAAGTGTGATATAATATGCTGTCATATTGTATGTGGTCAGTATCGTATTCTAGAGACAATGACACCAAGTGTGATAAAATATGCTGTTATACTGTATGCGGGCAGTATCGTATTCTAGAGACATTGCAACCAAGTGTGATAAAATATGCTGTCATATTGTATGCGGGCAGTATCGTATTCTAGAGGCATTGACACCAAGTGTGATAGAATATGCTGTCATTTTGCACGCGGGCAGTATCATATACTAGAGACATTGACACCAAGTGTGATAGAATATGCTGTACATATTGTATGCGGGCAGTATCGTATTCTAGAGACAATGACACCAAGTGTGATAAAATATGCTGTCATTTTGCACGCGGGCAGTATCGTATTCTAGAGGCATTGACACCAAGTGTGATAAAATATGCTGTCATTTTGCACGCGGGCAGTATCGTATTCTAGAGGCATTGACAACAAGTGTGATAAATTATGCTGTCATATTGTATGTGGGCAGTATCGTATTCTAGAGACATTGCCACCAATTGTGATAAAATATGCTCTCATATTGTATGTGGGCAGTATCGTATTCTAGAGACATTGACACCAAGTGTGATAAAATATGCTGTCATATTGTATGCGGGCAGTATCGTATTCTAGAGATATTGACACCAAGAGTGATAAAATATGCTGTCATATTGTACACGGGCAGTATCGTATTCTAGAGACATTGAAATCAAGTGTGATAAAATATGCTGTCATATTGTACTCGGGCAGTATCGTATTCTAGAGGCATTGACACCAAGTGTGATAAAATTTGCTGTCATATTGTATGCGGGCAGTATCGTATTCTAGAGGCATTGACACCAAGTGTGATAAAATATGCTGTCATACTGTACGTGGGCAGTATCGTATTCTAGAGGCATTGACACCAAGTGTGATAGAATATGCTGTCATACTGTACGTGGGCAGTATCGTATTCTAGAGGCATTGACACCAAATGTGATAGAATATGCTGTCATATTGTATGTGGGCAGTATCGTATTCTAGAGGCATTGACACCAAGTGTGATAAAATATGCTGTCATATTGTATGCGGGCAGTATCGTATTATAGAGACATTGAAACCAAGTGTGATAAAATATGCTGTCATATTGTATGCGGGCAGTATCGTATTCTAGAGGCATTGACACCAAGTGTGATAAAATATGCTGTCATATTGTACACGGGCAGTATCGTATTCTAGAGACATTGACACCAAGTGTGATAGAATATGCTGTCATATTGTATGCGGGCAGTATCGTATTCTAGAGACATTGAAACCAAGTGTGATAAAATATGCTGTCATATTGTATGCGGGCAGTATCGTATTCTAGAGACATTGAAACCAAGTGTGATAAAATATGCTGTCATATTGTATGTGGGCAGTATCGTATTCTAGAGACATTGACACCAAGTGTGATAGAATATGCTGTCATATTGTGCGCGGGCAGTATCGTATTCTAGAGACATTGACACCAAGTGTGATAGAATATGCTGTCATATTGTATGCGGGCAGTATCGTATTCTAGAGACATTGAAACCAAGTGTGATAAAATATGCTGTCATATTGTATGCGGGCAGTATCGTATTCTAGAGGCATTGACACCAAGTGTGATAAAATATGCTGTCATATTGTACACGGGCAGTATCGTATTCTAGAGACATTGACACCAAGTGTGATAGAATATGCTGTCATATTGTATGCGGGCAGTATCGTATTCTAGAGACATTGACACCAAGTGTGATAGAATATGCTGTCATATTGTATGAGGGCAGTATCGTATTCTAGAGACAATGACACCAAGTGTGATAAAATATGCTGTCATATTGTATGCGGGCAGTATCGTATTCTAGAGACATTGACACCAAGTGTGATAGAATATGCTGTCATATTGTATGCGGGCAGTATCGTATTCTAGAGACATTGACATCAAGTGTGATAGAATATGCTGTCATATTGTATGCGGGCAGTATCGTATTCTAGAGACAATGACACCAAGTGTGATAAAATATGCTGTCATATTGTATGCGGGCAGTATCGTATTCTAGAGACATTGACACCAAGTGTGATAAAATATGCTGTCATATTGTATGCGGGCAGTATGGTATTCTAGAGGCATTGACACCAAGTGTGATAAAATATGCTGACATGCTGTATGCGGGCAGTATCGTATTCTAGAGGCATTGACACCAAGTGTGATAAAATATGCTGTCATATTGTACACGGGCAGTATCGTATTCTAGAGACATTGACACCAAGTGTGATAAAATATGCTGTCATGCTGTATGCGGGCAGTATCGTATTCTAGAGGCATTGACACCAAGTGTGATAAAATATGCTGTCATATTGTACTCGGGCAGTATCGTATTCTAGAGACATTGACACCAAGTGTGATAAAATATGCTGTCATATTGTACACGGGCAGTATCGTATTCTAGAGACATTGACACCAAGTGTGATAAAATATGCTGTCATATTGTACACGGGCAGTATCGTATTCTAGAGACAATGACACCAAGTGTGATAAAATATGCTGTCATACTGTACGTGGGCAGTATCGTATTCTAGAGGCTTTGACACCAAGTGTGATAAAATATGCTGTCATTTTGTACACGGGCAGTATCGTATTCTAGAGACATTGACACCAAGTGTGATAGAATATGCTGTCATATTGTATGCGGGCAGTATCGTATTCTAGAGACATTGACACCAAGTGTGATAGAATATGCTGTCATATTGTATGCGGGCAGTATCGTATTCTAGAGACAATGACACCAAGTGTGATAAAATATGCTGTCATATTGTATGCGGGCAGTATCGTATTCTAGAGACATTGACACCAAGTGTGATAGAATATGCTGTCATATTGTATGCGGGCAGTATCGTATTCTAGAGACATTGACATCAAGTGTGATAGAATATGCTGTCATATTGTATGCGGGCAGTATCGTATTCTAGAGACAATGACACCAAGTGTGATAAAATATGCTGTCATATTGTATGCGGGCAGTATCGTATTCTAGAGGCATTGACACCAAGTGTGATAAAATATGCTGTCATGCTGTATGCGGGCAGTATCGTATTCTAGAGGCATTGACACCAAGTGTGATAAAATATGCTGTCATATTGTACACGGGCAGTATCGTATTCTAGAGACATTGACACCAAGTGTGATAAAATATGCTGTCATGCTGTATGCGGGCAGTATCGTATTCTAGAGGCATTGACACCAAGTGTGATAAAATATGCTGTCATATTGTACACGGGCAGTATCGTATTCTAGAGACATTGACACCAAGTGTGATAAAATATGCTGTCATATTGTACACGGGCAGTATCGTATTCTAGAGACATTGACACCAAGTGTGATAAAATATGCTGTCATATTGTACACGGGCAGTATCGTATTCTAGAGACAATGACACCAAGTGTGATAAAATATGCTGTCATACTGTACGTGGGCAGTATCGTATTCTAGAGACAATGACACCAAGTGTGATAAAATATGCTGTTATACTGTACGTGGGCAGTATCGTATTCTAGAGACATTGACACCAAGTGTGATAAAATATGCTGTCATATTGTATGCGGGCAGTATCGTATTCTAGAGGCATTGACACCAATTGTGATAAAATATGCTGTCATATTGTATGTGGGCAGTATCGTATTCTAGAGGCATTGACACCAAGTGTGATAAAATATGCTGTCATATTGTATGCGGGCAGTATCGTATTCTAGAGGCATTGACACCAAGTGTGATAAAATATGCTGTTATACTGTACGTGGGCAGTATCGTATTCCAGAGACATTGACACAAAGTGTGATAAAATATGCTGTCATTTTGCACGTGGGCAGTATCGTATTCTAGAGGCATTGACACCAAGGGTGATAGAAAATGCTGCCATATTGTATGCGGGCAGTATCGTATTCCAGAGACATTGACACCAAGTGTGTTAAAATATACTGTCATACTGTACGTGGGCATTATCGTATTCTAGAGACATTGAAACCAAGTGTGATAGAATATGCTGTCATATTGTATGCGGGCAGTATCGTATTCCAGAGACATTGACACCAAGTGTGATAAAATATGCTGTCATACTGTACGTGGGAAGTATCGTATTCTAGAGACATTGACACCAAGTGTGATAAAATATGCTGTTATACTGTACGTGGGCAGTATCGTATTCTAGAGACATTGACACCAAGTGTGATAAAATATGCTGTCATATTGTATGCGGGCAGTATCGTATTCTTGAGGCATTGACACCAAGTGTGATAAAATATGCTGTCATATTGCACACGGGCAGTATCGTATTCCAGAGACATTGACACCAAGTGTGATAAAATATGCTGTCATATTGTACGTGGGCAGTATCGTATTCTAGAGGCATTGACACAAAGTGTGATAAAATATGCTGTTATACTGTACGTGGGCAGTATCGTATTCTAGAGACATTGACACCAAGTGTGATAAAATATGCTGTCATATTGTATGCGGGCAGTATCGTATTCTAGAGGCATTGACACCAAGTGTGATAAAATATGCTGTTATACTGTACGTGGGCAGTATCGTATTCTAGAGACATTGAAACCAAGTGTGATAAAATATGCTGTCATATTGTATGCGGGCAGTATCGTATTCTAGAGGCATTGACACCAAGTGTGATAAAATATGCTGTTATACTGTACGTGGGCAGTATCGTATTCTAGAGACATTGACACCAAGTGTGATAAAATATGCTGTCATTTTGCACGCGGGCAGTATCGTATTCTAGAGGCATTGACAACAAGTGTGATAAATTATGCTGTCATATTGTATGTGGGCAGTATCGTATTCTAGAGACATTGCCACCAATTGTGATAAAATATGCTCTCATATTGTATGTGGGCAGTATCGTATTCTAGAGACATTGACACCAAGTGTGATAAAATATGCTGTCATATTGTATGCGGGCAGTATCGTATTCTAGAGACATTGACACCAAGTGTGATAGAATATGCTGTCATATTGTGTGCGGGCAGTATCGTATTCTAGAGACATTGACACCAAGTGTGATAGAATATGCTGTCATATTGTATGCGGGCAGTATCGTATTCTAGAGACATTGAAACCAAGTGTGATAAAATATGCTGTCATATTGTATGCGGGCAGTATCGTATTCTAGAGACATTGAAACCAAGTGTGATAAAATATGCTGTCATATTGTATGTGGGCAGTATCGTATTCTAGAGACATTGACACCAAGTGTGATAGAATATGCTGTCATATTGTGCGCGGGCAGTATCGTATTCTAGAGACATTGACACCAAGTGTGATAAAATATGCTGTCATATTGTGCGTGGGCAGTATCGTATTCTAGAGACATTGACACCAAGTGTGATAAAATATGCTGTCATATTGTATGCGGGCAGTATCGTATTCTAGAGACAATGACACCAAGTGTGATATAATATGCTGTCATATTGTATGTGGGCAGTATCGTATTCTAGAGACAATGACACCAAGTGTGATAAAATATGCTGTCATATTGTATGCGGGCAGTATCGTATTCTAGAGACATTGCAACCAAGTGTGATAAAATATGCTGTCATATTGTATGCGGGCAGTATCGTATTCTAGAGGCATTGACACCAAGTGTGATAGAATATGCTGTCATTTTGCACGCGGGCAGTATCGTATTCTAGAGACATTGACACCAAGTGTGATAGAATATGCTGTACATATTGTATGCGGGCAGTATCGTATTCTAGAGACAATGACACCAAGTGTGATAAAATATGCTGACATTTGGCACGCGGGCAGTATCGTATTCTAGAGGCATTGACACCAAGTGTGATAAAATATGCTGTCATTTTGCACGCGGGCAGTATCGTATTCTAGAGGCATTGACAACAAGTGTGATAAATTATGCTGTCATATTGTATGTGGGCAGTATCGTATTCTAGAGACATTGCCACCAATTGTGATAAAATATGCTCTCATATTGTATGTGGGCAGTATCGTATTCTAGAGACATTGACACCAAGTGTGATAAAATATGCTGTCATATTGTATGCGGGCAGTATCGTATTCTAGAGATATTGACACCAAGTGTGATAAAATATGCTGTCATATTGTACACGGGCAGTATCGTATTCTAGAGACATTGAAATCAAGTGTGATAAAATATGCTGTCATATTGTACTCGGGCAGTATCGTATTCTAGAGGCATTGACACCAAGTGTGATAAAATATGCTGTCATATTGTATGCGGGCAGTATCGTATTCTAGAGGCATTGACACCAAGTGTGATAAAATATGCTGTCATACTGTACGTGGGCAGTATCGTATTCTAGAGGCATTGACACCAAGTGTGATAGAATATGCTGTCATACTGTACGTGGGCAGTATCGTATTCTAGAGGCATTGACACCAAATGTGATAGAATATGCTGTCATATTGTATGTGGGCAGTATCGTATTCTAGAGGCATTGACACCAAGTGTGATAAAATATGCTGTCATATTGCACGTGGGCAGTATCGTATTCTAGAGGCATTGACACCAAGTGTGATTAAATATGCTGTCATATTGTATGCGGGCAGTATCGTATTCTAGAGACATTGACACCAAGTGTGATAGAATATGCTGTCATATTGTGTGCGGGCAGTATCGTATTCTAGAGACATTGACACCAAGTGTGATAGAATATGCTGTCATATTGTATGCGGGCAGTATCGTATTCTAGAGACATTGAAACCAAATGTGATAAAATATGCTGTCATATTGTATGCGGGCAGTATCGTATTCTAGAGACATTGAAACCAAGTGTGATAAAATATGCTGTCATATTGTATGTGGGCAGTATCGTATTCTAGAGACATTGACACCAAGTGTGATAGAATATGCTGTCATATTGTGCGCGGGCAGTATCGTATTCTAGAGACATTGACACCAAGTGTGATAGAATATGCTGTCATATTGTATGCGGGCAGTATCGTATTCTAGAGACATTGAAACCAAGTGTGATAAAATATGCTGTCATATTGTATGCGGGCAGTATCGTATTCTAGAGGCATTGACACCAAGTGTGATAAAATATGCTGTCATATTGTACACGGGCAGTATCGTATTCTAGAGACATTGACACCAAGTGTGATAGAATATGCTGTCATATTGTATGCGGGCAGTATCGTATTCTAGAGACATTGACACCAAGTGTGATAGAATATGCTGTCATATTGTATGCGGGCAGTATCGTATTCTAGAGACAATGACACCAAGTGTGATAAAATATGCTGTCATATTGTATGCGGGCAGTATCGTATTCTAGAGACATTGACACCAAGTGTGATAGAATATGCTGTCATATTGTATGCGGGCAGTATCGTATTCTAGAGACATTGACATCAAGTGTGATAGAATATGCTGTCATATTGTATGCGGGCAGTATCGTATTCTAGAGACAATGACACCAAGTGTGATAAAATATGCTGTCATATTGTATGCGGGCAGTATCGTATTCTAGAGACATTGACACCAAGTGTGATAAAATATGCTGTCATATTGTATGCGGGCAGTATGGTATTCTAGATGCATTGACACCATGTGTGATAAATTATGCTGTCATGCTGTATGCGGGCAGTATCGTATTCTAGAGGCATTGACACCAAGTGTGATAAAATATGCTGTCATATTGTACACGGGCAGTATCGTATTCTAGAGACATTGACACCAAGTGTGATAAAATATGCTGTCATGCTGTATGCGGGCAGTATCGTATTCTAGAGGCATTGACACCAAGTGTGATAAAATATGCTGTCATATTGTACACGGGCAGTATCGTATTCTAGAGACATTGACACCAAGTGTGATAAAATATGCTGTCATATTGTACACGGGCAGTATCGTATTCTAGAGACATTGACACCAAGTTTGATAAAATATGCTGTCATATTGTACACGGGCAGTATCGTATTCTAGAGGCTTTGACACCAAGTGTGATAAAATATGCTGTCATTTTGTACACGGGCAGTATCGTATTCTAGAGACATTGACACCAAGTGTGATAGAATATGCTGTCATATTGTATGCCGGCAGTATCGTATTCTAGAGACATTGACACCAAGTGTGATAGAATATGCTGTCATATTGTATGCGGGCAGTATCGTATTCTAGAGACAATGACACCAAGTGTGATAAAATATGCTGTCATATTGTATGCGGGCAGTATCGTATTCTAGAGACATTGACACCAAGTGTGATAGAATATGCTGTCATATTGTATGCGGGCAGTATCGTATTCTAGAGACATTGACATCAAGTGTGATAGAATATGCTGTCATATTGTATGCGGGCAGTATCGTATTCTAGAGACAATGACACCAAGTGTGATAAAATATGCTGTCATATTGTATGCGGGCAGTATCGTATTCTAGAGACATTGACACCAAGTGTGATAAAATATGCTGTCATATTGTATGCGGGCAGTATGGTATTCTAGAGGCATTGACACCAAGTGTGATAAAATATGCTGTCATGCTGTATGCGGGCAGTATCGTATTCTAGAGGCATTGACACCAAGTGTGATAAAATATGCTGTCATATTGTACACGGGCAGTATCGTATTCTAGAGACATTGACACCAAGTGTGATAAAATATGCTGTCATGCTGTATGCGGGCAGTATCGTATTCTAGAGGCATTGACACCAAGTGTGATAAAATATGCTGTCATATTGTACACGGGCAGTATCGTATTCTAGAGACATTGACACCAAGTGTGATAAAATATGCTGTCATATTGTACACGGGCAGTATCGTATTCTAGAGACATTGACACCAAGTGTGATAAAATATGCTGTCATATTGTATGCGGGCAGTATCGTATTCTAGAGACATTGACACCAAGTGTGATAAAATATGCTGTCATATTGTACACGGGCAGTATCGTATTCTAGAGACATTGACACCAAGTGTGATAAAATATGCTGTCATGCTGTATGCGGGCAGTATCGTATTCTAGAGGCATTGACACCAAGTGTGATAAAATATGCTGTCATATTGTACACGGGCAGTATCGTATTCTAGAGACATTGACACCAAGTGTGATAAAATATGCTGTCATGCTGTATGCGGGCAGTATCGTATTCTAGAGGCTTTGACACCAAGTGTGATAAAATATGCTGTCATTTTGCACGCAGGCAGTATCGTATTCTAGAGGCATTGACACCAAGTGTGATAAAATATGCTGTCATATTGTATGTGGGCAGTATCGTATTCTAGAGACATTGACACCAATTGTGATAAAATATGCTGTCATATTGTATGTGGGCAGTATCGTATTCTAGAGACATTGACACCAAGTGTGATAAAATATGCTGTCATATTGTATGCGGGCAGTATCGTATTCTAGAGACATTGACACCAAATGTGATAAAATATGCTGTCATATTGTACACGGGCAGTATCGTATTCTAGAGACATTGAAACCAAGTGTGATAAAATATGCTGTCATATTGTACTCGGGCAGTATCGTATTCTAGAGGCATTGACACCAAGTGTGATAAAATATGCTGTCATATTGTACTCGGGCAGTATCGTATTCTAGAGGCATTGACACCAAGTGTGATAGAATATGCTGTCATATTGTATGCGGGCAGTATCGTATTCTAGAGACATTGACACCAAGTGTGATAGAATATGCTGTCGTATTGTATGCGGGCAGTATCGTATTCTAGAGACATTGAAATCAAGTGTGATAGAATATGCTGTCATATTGTATGCGGGCAGTATCGTATTCTAGAGATATTGACACCAAGTGTGATAGAATATGCTGTCATATTGTATGCGGGCAGTATCGTATTCTAGAGGCATTGACACCAAGTGTGATAAAATATGCTGTCATATTGTATGCGGGCAGTATCGTATTCTAGAGACATTGACACCAAGTGTGATAGAATATGCTGTCATATTGTATGCGGGCAGTATCGTATTCTAGAGACATTGAAACCAAGTCTGATAAAATATGCTGTCATATTGTATGCGGGCAGTATCGTATTCTAGAGGCATTGACACCAATTGTGATAAAATATGCTGTCATATTGTATGTGGGCAGTATCGTATTCTAGAGGCATTGACACCAAGTGTGATAAAATATGCTGTCATATTGTATGCGGGCAGTATCATATTCTAGAGGCATTGACACCAAGTGTGATAAAATATGCTGTTATACTGTACGTGGGCAGTATCGTATTCCAGAAACATTGACACAAAGTGTGATAAAATATGCTGTCATTTTGCACGTGGGCAGTATCGTATTCTAGAGGCATTGACACCAAGGGTGATAGAATATGCTGCCATATTGTATGCGGGCAGTATCGTATTCCAGAGACATTGACACCAAGTGTGATAAAATATGCTGTCATATTGTATGCGGGCAGTATCGTATTCTTGAGGCATTGACACCAAGTGTGATAAAATATGCTGTCATATTGCACACGGGCAGTATCGTATTCCAGAGACATTGACACCAAGTGTGATAAAATATGCTGTCATATTGTACGTGGGCAGTATCGTATTCTAGAGGCATTGACACAAAGTGTGATAAAATATGCTGTTATACTGTACGTGGGCAGTATCGTATTCTAGAGACATTGACACCAAGTGTGATAAAATATGCTGTCATATTGTATGCGGGCAGTATCGTATTCTAGAGGCATTGACACCAAGTGTGATAAAATATGCTGTCTTATTGTATGCGGGCAGTATCGTATTCTTGAGGCATTGACACCAAGTGTGATAAAATATGCTGTCATATTGCACACGGGCAGTATCGTATTCCAGAGACATTGACACCAAGTGTGATAAAATATGCTGTCATATTGTACGTGGGCAGTATCGTATTCTAGAGGCATTGACACAAAGTGTGATAAAATATGCTGTTATACTGTACGTGGGCAGTATCGTATTCTAGAGACATTGACACCAAGTGTGATAAAATATGCTGTCATATTGTATGCGGGCAGTATCGTATTCTAGAGGCATTGACACCAAGTGTGATAAAATATGCTGTTATACTGTACGTGGGCAGTATCGTATTCTAGAGACATTGAAACCAAGTGTGATAAAATATGCTGTCATATTGTATGCGGGCAGTATCGTATTCTAGAGGCATTGACACCAAGTGTGATAAAATATGCTGTTATACTGTACGTGGGCAGTATCGTATTCTAGAGACATTGACACCAAGTGTGATAAAATATGCTGTCATATTGTATGCGGGCAGTATCGTATTCTAGAGGCATTGACACCAAGTGTGATAAAATATGCTGTTATACTGTACGTGGGCAGTATCGTTTTCACGAGACATTGACACCAAGTGTGATAAAATATGCTGTCATATTGTATGCGGGCAGTATCGTATTCTAGAGGCATTGACACCAAGTGTGATAAAATATGCTGTTATACTGTACGCGGGCAGTATCGTATTCTAGAGACATTGACACCAAGTGTGATAAAATATGCTGTCATATTGTACACGGGCAGTATCGTATTCTAGAGACATTGAAACCAAGTGTGATAAAATATGCTGTCATATTGTACTCGGGCAGGATCGTATTCTACAGGCATTTACACCAAGTGTGATAAAATATGCTGTCATATTGCACACGGGCAGTATCGTATTCTAGAGACAATGACACCAAGTGTGATAAAATAAGCTGTCATATTGTATGCGGGCAGTATCGTATTCTAGAGACAATGACACCAAGTGTGATAGAATATGCTGTCATATTGTATGTGGGCAGTATCGTATTCTAGAGGCATTGACACCAAGTGTGATAAAATATGATGTCATATTGTATGCGGGCAGTATCGTATTCTAGAGGCAATGACACCAAGTGGGATAAAATATGCTGTCATATTGTATGCGGGCAGTATCGTATTCTAGAGACAATGACACCAAGTGTGATAAAATATGCTGTCATATTGTATGTGGGCAGTATCGTATTCTAGAGACATTGACACCAAGTGTGATAAAATATGATGTCATATTGTATGCGGGCAGTATCGTATTCTAGAGACATTGACACCAAGTGTGATAAAATATGATGTCATATTGTACACGGGCAGTATCGTATTCTAGATACATTGACACCAAGTGTGATAAAATATGCTGTCATATTGTATGCGGGCAGTATCGTATTCTAGAGACATTGACACCAAGTGTGATAAAATATGCTGTCATATTGCACGCGGGCAGTATCGTATTCTAGAGGCATTGACACCAAGTGTGATAAAATATGCTGTCATATTGTATGTGGGCAGTATCGTATTCTAGAGACATTGACACCAAGTGTGATAAAATATGCTGTCATATTGTATGCGGGCAGTATCGTATTCTAGAGACAATGACACCAAGTGTGATAAAATATGCTATCATATTGTATGTGGGCAGTATCGTATTCTAGAGACATTGCAATCAAGTGTGATAAAATATGCTGTCATATTGTACTCGGGCAGTATCGTATTCTAGAGACATTGATACCAAGTGTGATAAAATATGCTGTCATATTGTACACGGGCAGTATCGTATTCTAGAGACATTGAAACCAAGTGTGATAAAATATGCTGTCATATTGTATGCGGGCAGTATCGTATTCCAGAGACATTGACACCAAGTGTGATAAAATATGCTGTCATATTGTGTGCGAGCAGTATCGTATTCTAGAGACATTGACACCAAGTGTGATAAAATATGCTGTCATATTGTAAGCGGGCAGTATCGTATTCTAGAGGCATTGACACCAAGTGTGATAGAATATGCTGTCATATTGTACTCGGGCAGTATCGTATTCTATAGACATTGACACCAAGTGTGATAGAATATGCTGTACATATTGTATGCGGGCAGTATCGTATTCTAGAGACAATGACACCAAGTGTGATAAAATATGCTGTCATTTTGAACGCGGGCAGTATCGTATTCTAGAGGCATTGACACCAAGTGTGATAAAATATGCTGTCATATTGTATGCGGGCAGTATCGTATTCCAGAGACATTGACACCAAGTGTGATAAAATATTCTGTCATATTGTAAGCGGGCAGTATCGTATTCTAGAGACATTGACACCTAGTGTGATAGAATATGCTGTTCATATTGTATGCGGGCAGTATCGTATTCTAGAGACAATGACACCAAGTGTGATAAAATATGCTGTCATTTTGCACGCGGGCAGTATCGTATTCTAGAGGCATTGACACCAAGTGGGATAAAATATGCTGTCATACTGTACGTGGGCAGTATCGTATTCTAGAGACATTGAAACCAAGTGTGATAAAATATGCGTCATATTGTATGCGGGCAGTATCGTATTCTAGAGACACTGACACCAAGTAAGATAAAATATGCTGTCATATTGTACACGGGCAGTATCGTATTCTAGAGACATTGAAACCAAGTGTGATAAAATATGCTGTCATATTGTACTCGGGCAGTATCGTATTCTAGAGGCATTGACACCAAGTGTGATAAAATATGCTGTCATATTGTATGCGGGCAGTATCGTATTCTAGAGGCATTGACACCAAGTGTGATAGAATATGCTGTCATATTGTATGCGGGCAGTATCGTATTCTAGAGACATTGACACCATGTGTGATAGAATATGCTGTCATATTGTATACGGGCAGTATCGTATTCTAGAGGCATTGACACCAAGTGTGATAAAATATGCTGTCATATTGCACGTGGGCAGTATCGTATTCTAGAGGCATTGACACCAAGTGTGATAAAATAAGCTGTCATATTGTATGCGGGCAGTATCGTATTCTAGAGACATTGACACCAAGTGTGATAGAATATGCTGTCATATTGTATGCGGGCAGTATCGTATTCTAGAGACATTGACACCAAGTGTGATAGAATATGCTGTCATATTGTATGCGGGCAGTATCGTATTCTAGAGGCATTGAAACCAAGTGTGATAAAATATGCTGTCATATTGTATGCGGGCAGTATCGTATTCTAGAGGCATTGACACCAAGTGTGATAAAATATGCTGTCATATTGTATGCGGGCAGTATCGTATTCTAGAGGCATTGACACCAAGTGTGATAAAATATGCTGTCATATTGTATGCGGGCAGTATCGTATTCTAGAGGCATTGACACCAAGTGTGATAAAATAAGCTGTCATATTGTATGCGGGCAGTATCGTATTCTAGAGACATTGACACCAAGTGTGATAGAATATGCTGTCATATTGTATGCGGGCAGTATCGTATTCTAGAGACATTGACACCAAGTGTGATAAAATATGCTGTCATATTGTACACGGGCAGTATCGTATTCTAGAGACATTGACACCAAGTGTGATGAAATATGGTGTCATATTGTATGCGGGCATAATCGTATTCTAGAGACAATGACACCAAGTGTGATAAAATATGCTGTCATGCTGTATGCGGGCAGAAACGTATTCTAGAGGCATTGGCACCAAGTGTGATAGAATATGCTGTCATATTGTATGCGGGCAGTATCGTAATCTAGAGACATTGAAACCAAGTGTGATAAAATATGCTGTCATGCTGTATGCGGGCAGTATCGTATTCTAGAGGCATTGACACCAAGTGTGATAAAATATGCTGTTATACTGTACGCGGGCAGTATCGTATTCTAGAGACATTGACACCATGTGTGATAAAATATGCTGTCATATTGTACACGGGCCGTATCGTATTCTAGAGACATTGACACCAAGTGTGATAAAATATGCTGTCATATTGTATGCGGGCAGTATCGTATTCTAGAGACAATGATACCAAGTGTGATAGAATAAGCTGTCATATTGTATGTGGGCAGTATCGTATTCTAGAGGCATTGACACCAAGTGAGATAAAAATATGCTGTCATATTGTATGCGGGCAGTATCGTATTCTAGAGACATTGACACCAAGTGTGATAAAATATGATGTCATATTGTATGCGGGCAGTATCGTATTCTAGAGACAATGACACCAAGTGTGATAAAATATGCTGTCATATTGTATGCGGGCAGTATCGTATTCTAGAGACAATGACACCAAGTGTGATAAAATATGCTGTCATATTGTATGTGGGCAGTATCGTATTCTAGAGGCATTGACACCAAGTGTGATAAAATATGCTGTCATATTGTATGCGGGCAGTATCGTATTCTAGAGACATTGACACCAAGTGTGATAAAATATGATGTCATATTGTACACGGGCAGTATCGTATTCTAGAGACATTGACACCAAGTGTGATAAAATATGCTGTCATATTGTATGCGGGCAGTATCGTATTCTAGAGACAATGACACCAAGTGTGATAAAATATGCTGTCATATTGTATGTGGGCAGTATCGTATTCTAGAGACATTGCAACCAAGTGTGATAAAATATGCTGTCATATTGTACTCGGGCAGTATCGTATTCCAGAGACATTGACACCAAGTGTGATAAAATATGCTGTCATTTTGTAAGCGGGCAGTATCGTATTCTAGAGACATTGACACCTAGTGTGATAGAATATGCTGTCATATTGTATACGGGCAGTATCGTATTCTAGAGGCATTGACACCAAGTGTGATAAAATATGCTGTCATATTGCACGTGGGCAGTATCGTATTCTAGAGGCATTGACACCAAGTGTGATAAAATATGCTGTCATATTGTATGCGGGCAGTATCGTATTCTAGAGACATTGACACCAAGTGTGATAGAATATGCTGTCATATTGTATGCGGGCAGTATCGTATTCTAGAGACATTGACACCAAGTGTGATAGAATATGCTGTCATATTGTATGCGGGCAGTATCGTATTCTAGAGGCATTGAAACCAAGTGTGATAAAATATGCTCTCATATTGTATGCGGGCAGTATCGTATTCTAGAGGCATTGACACCAAGTGTGATAAAATATGCTGTCATAGTGTATGCGGGCAGTATCGTATTCTAGAGGCATTGACACCAAGTGTGATAAAATATGCTGTCATATTGTATGCGGGCAGTATCGTATTCTAGAGACATTGACACCAAGTGTGATAAAATATGCTGTCATATTGTATACGGGCAGTATCGTATTATAGAGACATTGAAACCAAGTGTGATAAATATGCTGTCATATTGTACACGGGCAGTATCGTATTCTAGAGACAATGACACCAAGTGTGATAAAATATGCTGTCATATTGTACTCGGGCAGTATCGTATTCTAGAGACATTGACACCAAGTGTGATAGAATATGCTGTCATATTGTATGCGGGCAGTATCGTATTCTAGAGACATTGACACCAAGTGTGATAAAATATGCTGTCATATTGTACACGGGCAGTATCGTATTCTAGAGACATTGACACCAAGTGTGATGAAATATGGTGTCATATTGTATGCGGGCAGTATCGTATTCTAGAGACAATGACACCAAGTGTGATAAAATATGCTGTCATGCTGTATGCGGGCAGAAACGTATTCTAGAGGCATTGGCACCAAGTGTGATAGAATATGCTGTCATATTGTATGCGGGCAGTATCGTAATCTAGAGACATTGAAACCAAGTGTGATAAAATATGCTGTCATGCTGTATGCGGGCAGTATCGTATTCTAGAGGCATTGACACCAAGTGTGATAAAATATGCTGTTATACTGTACGCGGGCAGTATCGTATTCTAGAGACATTGACACCAAGTGTGATAAAATATGCTGTCATATTGTACACGGGCCGTATCGTATTCTAGAGACATTGACACCAAGTGTGATAAAATATGCTGTCATATTGTATGCGGGCAGTATCGTATTCTAGAGACAATGACACCAAGTGTGATAGAATATGCTGTCATATTGTATGTGGGCAGTATCGTATTCTAGAGGCATTGACACCAAGTGAGATAAAAATATGCTGTCATATTGTATGCGGGCAGTATCGTATTCTAGAGACATTGACACCAAGTGTGATAAAATATGATGTCATATTGTATGCGGGCAGTATCGTATTCTAGGGACAATGACACCAAGTGTGATAAAATATGCTGTCATATTGTATGCGGGCAGTATCGTATTCTAGAGACAATGACACCAAGTGTGATAAAATATGCTGTCATATTGTATGTGGGCAGTATCGTATTCTAGAGGCATTGACACCAAGTGTGATAAAATATGCTGTCATATTGTATGCGGGCAGTATCGTATTCTAGAGACATTGACACCAAGTGTGATAAAATATGATGTCATATTGTACACGGGCAGTATCGTATTCTAGAGACATTGACACCAAGTGTGATAAAATATGCTGTCATATTGTATGCGGGCAGTATCGTATTCTAGAGACAATGACACCAAGTGTGATAAAATATGCTGTCATATTGTATGTGGGCAGTATCGTATTCTAGAGACATTGCAACCAAGTGTGATAAAATATGCTGTCATATTGTACTCGGGCAGTATCGTATTCCAGAGACATTGACACCAAGTGTGATAAAATATGCTGTCATTTTGTAAGCGGGCAGTATCGTATTCTAGAGACATTGACACCAAGTGTGATAGAATATGCTGTACATATTGTATGCGGGCAGTATCGTATTCTAGAGACAATGACACCAAGTGTGATAAAATATGCTGTCATTTTGCACGCGGGCAGTATCGTATTCTAGAGGCATTGACACCAAGTGTGATAAAATATGCTGTCATATTGTATGCGGGCAGTATCGTATTCCAGAGACATTGACACCAAGTGTGATAAAATATGCTGTCATATTGTAAGCGGGCAGTATCGTATTCTAGAGACATTGACACCTAGTGTGATAGAATATGCTGTCATATTGTATACGGGCAGTATCGTATTCTAGAGGCATTGACACCAAGTGTGATAAAATATGCTGTCATATTGCACGTGGGCAGTATCGTATTCTAGAGGCATTGACACCAAGTGTGATAAAATATGCTGTCATATTGTATGCGGGCAGTATCGTATTCTAGAGACATTGACACCAAGTGTGATAGAATATGCTGTCATATTGTATGCGGGCAGTATCGTATTCTAGAGACATTGACACCAAGTGTGATAGAATATGCTGTCATATTGTATGCGGGCAGTATCGTATTCTAGAGGCATTGAAACCAAGTGTGATAAAATATGCTCTCATATTGTATGCGGGCAGTATCGTATTCTAGAGGCATTGACACCAAGTGTGATAAAATATGCTGTCATAGTGTATGCGGGCAGTATCGTATTCTAGAGGCATTGACACCAAGTGTGATAAAATATGCTGTCATATTGTATGCGGGCAGTATCGTATTCTAGAGACATTGACACCAAGTGTGATAAAATATGCTGTCATATTGTATACGGGCAGTATCGTATTCTAGAGACATTGAAACCAAGTGTGATAAAATATGCTGTCATATTGTACACGGGCAGTATCGTATTCTAGAGACAATGACACCAAGTGTGATAAAATATGCTGTCATTTTGTACTCGGGCAGTATCGTATTCTAGAGACATTGACACCAAGTGTGATAGAATATGCTGTCATATTGTATGCGGGCAGTATCGTATTCTAGAGATATTGACACCAAGTGTGTTAAAATATGCTGACATATTGTACACGGGCAGTATCGTATTCTAGAGACATTGACACCAAGTGTGATGAAATATGGTGTCATATTGTATGCGGGCAGTATCGTATTCTAGAGACAATGACACCAAGTGTGATAAAATATGCTGTCATGCTGTATGCGGGCAGAAACGTATTCTAGAGGCATTGGCACCAAGTGTGATAGAATATGCTGTCATATTGTATGCGGGCAGTATCGTAATCTAGAGACATTGAAACCAAGTGTGATAAAATATGCTGTCATGCTGTATGCGGGCAGTATCGTATTCTAGAGGCATTGACACCAAGTGTGATAAAATATGCTGTTATACTGTACGGGGGCAGTATCGTATTCTAGAGACATTGACACCAAGTGTGATAAAATATGCTGTCATATTGTACACGGGCCGTATCGTATTCTAGAGACATTGACACCAAGTGTGATAAAATATGCTGTCATATTGTATGCGGGCAGTATCGTATTCTAGAGACAATGACACCAAGTGTGATAGAATATGCTGTCATATTGTATGTGGGCAGTATCGTATTCTAGAGGCATTGACACCAAGTGAGATAAAAATATCCTGTCATATTGTATGCGGGCAGTATCGTATTCTAGAGACATTGACACCAAGTGTGATAAAATATGATGTCATATTGTATGCGGGCAGTATCGTATTCTAGGGACAATGACACCAAGTGTGATAAAATATGCTGTCATATTGTATGTGGGCAGTATCGTATTCTAGAGGCATTGACACCAAGTGTGATAAAATATGCTGTCATATTGTATGCGGGCAGTATCGTATTCTAGAGACAATGACACCAAGTGTGATAAAATATGCTGTCATATTGTATGTGGGCAGTATCGTATTCTAGAGACATTGCAACCAAGTGTGATAAAATATGCTGTCATATTGTACTCGGGCAGTATCGTATTCCAGAGACATTGACACCAAGTGTGATAAAATATGCTGTCATTTTGTAAGCGGGCAGTATCGTATTCTAGAGACATTGACACCAAATGTGATAGAATATGCTGCACATATTGTATGCGGGCAGTATCGTATTCTAGAGACAATGACACCAAGTGTGATAAAATATGCTGTCATTTTGCACGCGGGCAGTATCGTATTCTAGAGGCATTGACACCAAGTGTGATAAAATATGCTGTCATATTGTATGCGGGCAGTATCGTATTCCAGAGACATTGACACCAAGTGTGATAAAATATGCTGTCATATTGTAAGCGGGCAGTATCGTATTCTAGAGACATTGACACCTAGTGTGATAGAATATGCTGTTCATATTGTATGCGGGCAGTATCGTATTCTAGAGACAATGACACCAAGTGAGATAAAATATGCTGTCATTTTGCACGCAGGCAGTATCGTATTCTAGAGGCATTGACACCAAGTGTGATAAAATATGCTGTCATTTTGCACGCGGGCAGTATCTTATTCTAGAGGCATTGACACCAAGTGTGATAAAATATGCTGTCATATTGTATGTGGGCAGTATCGTATTGTAGAGACATTGACACCAATTGTGATAAAATAAGCTGTCATATTGTATGTGGGCAGTATCGTATTCTAGAGACATTGACACCAAGTGTGATAAAATATGCTGTCATATTGTATGCGGGCAGTATCGTATTCTAGAGACATTGACACCAAGTGTGATAAAATATGCTGTCATATTGTACACGGGCAGTATCGTATTCTAGAGACATTGAAACCAAGTGTGATAAAATATGCTGTCCTATAGTACTCGGGCAGTATCATATTCTAGAGGCATTGAAACCAAGTGTGATAAAATATGCTGTCATATTGTATGCGGGCAGTATCGTATTCTAGAGGCATTGACACCAAGTGTGATAAAATATGCTGTCATACTGTACGTGGGCAGTATCGTATTCTAGAGACATTGAAACCAAGTGTGATAAAATATGCTGTCATATTGTATGCGGGCAGTATCGTATTCTAGAGACATTGACACCAAGTGTGATAAAATATGCTGTCATATTGTACACGGGCAGTATCGTATTCTAGAGACATTGAAACCAAGTGTGATAAAATATGCTGTCATATTGTACTCGGGCAGTATCGTATTCTAGAGGCATTGACACCAAGTGTGATAAAATATGCTGTCATATTGTATGCGGGCAGTATCGTATTCTAGAGGCATTGACACCAAGTGTGATAAAATATGCTGTCATATTGTATGCGGGCAGTATCGTATTCTAGAGACATTGACACCAAGTGTGATAAAATATGCTGTCATATTGTACACGGGCAGTATCGTATTCTAGAGACATTGACACCAAGTGTGATGAAATATGGTGTCATATTGTATGCGGGCAGTATCGTATTCTAGAGACAATGACACCAAGTGTGATAAAATATGCTGTCATGCTGTATGCGGGCAGAAACGTATTCTAGAGGCATTGACACCAAGTGTGATAGAATATGCTGTCATATTGTATGCGGGCAGTATCGTAATCTAGAGACATTGAAACCAAGTGTGATAAAATATGCTGTCATATTGTATGAGGGCAGTATCGTATTCTAGAGGCATTGACACCAATTGTGATAAAATATGCTGTCATATTGTATGTGGGCAGTATCGTATTCTAGAGGCATTGACTCCAAGTGTGATAAAATATGCTGTCATATTGTATGCGGGCAGTATCGTATTCTAGAGGCATTGACACCAAGTGTGATAAAATATGCTGTTATACTGTACGTGGGCAGTATCGTATTCTAGAGACATTGACACCAAGTGTGATAAAATATGCTGTCATAGTGTATGCGGGCATTATCGTATTCCAGAGACATTGACACAAAGTGTGATAAAATATGCTGTCATTTTGCACGAGGGCAGTATCGTATTCTAGAGGCATTGACACCAAGTGTGATAAAATATGCTGTCATATTGTATGCGGGTAGTATCGTATTCTAGAGGCATTGACACCAAGTGTGATAAAATATGCTGTCATATTGTATGCGGGCAGTATCGTATTCTAGAGACATTGACACCAAGTGTGATAAAATATGCTGTCATATTGTATACGGGCAGTATCGTATTCTAGAGACATTGAAACCAAGTGTGATAAAATATGCTGTCATATTGTACACGGGCAGTATCGTATTCTAGAGACAATGACACCAAGTGTGATAAAATATGCTGTCATATTGTACTCGGGCAGTATCGTATTCTAGAGACATTGACACCAAGTGTGATAGAATATGCTGTCATATTGTATGCGGGCAGTATCGTATTCTAGAGACATTGACACCAAGTGTGATAAAATATGCTGTCATATTGTACACGGGCAGTATCGTATTCTAGAGACATTGACACCAAGTGTGATGAAATATGGTGTCATATTGTATGCGGGCAGTATCGTATTCTAGAGACAATGACACCAAGTGTGATAAAATATGCTGTCATGCTGTATGCGGGCAGAAACGTATTCTAGACGCATTGGCACCAAGTGTGATAGAATATGCTGTCATATTGTATGCGGGCAGTATCGTAATCTAGAGACATTGAAACCAAGTGTGATAAAATATGCTGTCATGCTGTATGCGGGCAGTATCGTATTCTAGAGGCATTGACACCAAGTGTGATAAAATATGCTGTTATACTGTACGCGGGCAGTATCGTATTCTAGAGACATTGACACCAAGTGTGATAAAATATGCTGTCATATTGTACACGGGCCGTATCGTATTCTAGAGACATTGACACCAAGTGTGATAAAATATGCTGTCATATTGTATGCGGGCAGTATCGTATTCTAGAGAAAATGACACAAAGTGAGATAAAAATATGCTGTCATATTGTATGCGGGCAGTATCGTATTCTAGAGACATTGACACCAAGTGTGATAAAATATGATGTCATATTGTATGCGGGCAGTATCGTATTCTAGGGACAATGACACCAAGTGTGATAAAATATGCTGTCATATTGTATGCGGGCAGTATCGTATTCTAGAGACAATGACACCAAGTGTGATAAAATATGCTGTCATATTGTATGTGGGCAGTATCGTATTCTAGAGGCATTGACACCAAGTGTGATAAAATATGCTGTCATATTGTATGCGGGCAGTATCGTATTCTAGAGACATTGACACCAAGTGTGATAATATATGCTGTCATATTGTATGCGGGCAGTATCGTATTCTAGAGACAATGACACCAAGTGTGATTAAATATGCTGTCATATTGTATGTGGGCAGTATCGTATTCTAGAGACATTGCAACCAAGTGTGATAAAATATGCTGTCATATTGTACTCGGGCAGTATCGTATTCCAGAGACATTGACACCAAGTGTGATAAAATATGCTGTCATTTTGTAAGCGGGCAGTATCGTATTCTAGAGACATTGACACCAAGTGTGATAGAATATGCTGCACATATTGTATGCGGGCAGTATCGTATTCTAGAGACAATGACACCAAGTGTGATAAAATATGCTGTCATTTTGCACGCGGGCAGTATCGTATTCTAGAGGCATTGACACCAAGTGTGATAAAATATGCTGTCATATTGTATGCGGGCAGTATCGTATTCCAGAGACATTGACACCAAGTGTGATAAAATATGCTGTCATATTGTAAGCGGGCAGTATCGTATTCTAGAGACATTGACACCTAGTGTGATAGAATATGCTGTACATATTGTATGCGGGCAGTATCGTATTCTAGAGACAATGACACCAAGTGAGATAAAATATGCTGTCATTTTGCACGCGGGCAGTATCGTATTCTAGAGGCATTGACACCAAGTGTGATAAAATATGCTGTCATTTTGCACGCGGGCAGTATCTTATTCTAGAGGCATTGACACCAAGTGTGATAAAATATGCTGTCATATTGTATGTGGGCAGTATCGTATTCTAGAGACATTGACACCAATTGTGATAAAATATGCTGTCATATTGTATGTGGGCAGTATCGTATTCTAGAGACATTGACACCAAGTGTGATAAAATATGCTGTCATATTGTATGCGGGCAGTATCGTATTCTAGAGACATTGACACCAAGTGTGATAAAATATGCTGTCATATTGTACACGGGCAGTATCGTATTCTAGAGACATTGAAACCAAGTGTGATAAAATATGCTGTCCTATTGTACTCGGGCAGTATCGTATTCTAGAGGCATTGAAACCAAGTGTGATAAAATATGCTGTCATATTGTATGCGGGCAGTATCGTATTCTAGAGGCATTGACACCAAGTGTGATAAAATATGCTGTCATACTGTACGTGGGCAGTATCGTATTCTAGAGACATTGAAACCAAGTGTGATAAAATATGCTGTCATATTGTATGCGGGCAGTATCGTATTCTAGAGACATTGACACCAAGTGTGATAAAATATGCTGTCATATTGTACACGGGCAGTATCGTATTCTAGAGACATTGAAACCAAGTGTGATAAAATATGCTGTCATATTGTACTCGGGCAGTATCGTATTCTAGAGGCATTGACACCAAGTGTGATAAAATATGCTGTCATATTGTATGCGGGCAGTATCGTATTCTAGAGGCATTGACACCAAATGTGATAAAATATGCTGTCATATTGTATGCGGGCAGTATCGTATTCTAGAGACATTGACACCAAGTGTGATAAAATATGCTGTCATATTGTACACGGGCAGTATCGTATTCTAGAGACATTGACACCAAGTGTGATGAAATATGGTGTCATATTGTATGCGGGCAGTATCGTATTCTAGAGACAATGACACCAAGTGTGATAAAATAAGCTGTCATGCTGTATGCGGGCAGAAACGTATTCTAGAGGCATTGACACCAAGTGTGATAGAATATGCTGTCATATTGTATGCGGGCAGTATCGTAATCTAGAGACATTGAAACCAAGTGTGATAAAATATGCTGTCATATTGTATGCGGGCAGTATCGTATTCTAGAGGCATTGACACCAATTGTGATAAAATATGCTGTCATATTTTATGTGGGCAGTATCGTATTCTAGAGGCATTGACTCCAAGTGTGATAAAATATGCTGTCATATTGTATGCGGGCAGTATCGTATTCTAGAGGCATTGACACCAAGTGTGATAAAATATGCTGTTATACTGTACGTGGGCAGTATCGTATTCTAGAGACATTGACATCAAGTGTGATAAAATATGCTGTCATAGTGTATGCGGGCATTATCGTATTCCAGAGACATTGACACAAAGTGTGATAAAATATGCTGTCATTTTGCACGAGGGCAGTATCGTATTCTAGAGGCATTGACACCAAGGGTGATAGAATATGCTGCCATATTGTATGCGGGCAGTATCGTATTCCAGAGACATTGACACCATGTGTGATAAAATATACTGTCATACTGTACGTGGGCAGTATCGTATTCTAGAGACATTGAAACCAAGTGTGATAGAATATGCTGTCATATTGTATGCGGGCAGTATCGTATTCCAGAGACATTGACACCAAGTGTGATAAAATATGCTGTCATACTGTACGTGGGCAGTATCGTATTCTAGAGACATTGACACCAAGTGTGATAAAATATGCTGTTATACTGTACGTGGGCAGTATCGTATTCTAGAGACATTGACACCAAGTGTGATAAAATATGCTGTCATATTGTATGCGGGCAGTATCGTATTCTAGAGGCATTGACACCAAGTGTGATAAAATATGCTGTCATATTGCACACGGGCAGTATCGTATTCCAGAGACATTGTCACCAAGTGTGATAAAATATGCTGTCATATTGTACGTGGGCAGTATCGTATTCTAGAGGCATTGACACCAAGTGTGATAAAATATGCTGTTATACTGTACGTGGGCAGTATCGTTTTCTAGAGACATTGACACCAAGTGTGATAAAATATGCTGTCATATTGTATGCGGGCAGTATCGTATTCTAGAGGCATTGACACCAAGTGTGATAAAATATGCTGTTATACTGTACGTGGGCAGTATCGTATTCTAGAGACATTGAAACCAAGTGTGATAAAATATGCTGTCATATTGTATGCGGGCAGTATCGTATTCTAGAGGCATTGACACCAAGTGTGATAAAATATGCTGTTATACTGTACGTGGGCAGTATCGTATTCTAGAGACATTGACACCAAGTGTGATAAAATGTGCTGTCATATTGTATGCGGGCAGTATCGTATTCTAGAGGCATTGACACCAAGTGTGATAAAATATGCTGTTATACTGTACGTGGGCAGTATCGTTTTCTAGAGACGTTGACACCAAGTGTGATAAAATATGCTGTCATATTGTATGCGGGCAGTATCGTATTCTAGAGGCATTGACACCAAGTGTGATAAAATATGCTGTTATACTGTACGCGGGCAGTATCGTATTCTAGAGACATTGACAACAAGTGTGATAAAATATGCTGTCTTATTGTACACGGGCCGTATCGTATTCTAGAGACATTGAAACCAAGTGTGATAAAATATGCTGTCATATTGTACTCGGGCAGTATCGTATTCTACAGGCATTGACACCAAGTGTGATAAAATATGCTGTCATATTGTATGCGGGCAGTATCGTATTCTAGAGACATTGACACCAAGTGTGATAAAATATGCTGTCATATTGCACACGGGCAGTATCGTATTCTAGAGACAATGACACCAAGTGTGATAAAATATGCTGTCATATTGTATGCGGGCAGTATCGTATTCTAGAGACAATGACACCAAGTGTGATAGAATATGCTGTCATATTGTATGTGGACAGTATCGTATTCTAGAGACATTGACACCAAGTGTGATAAAATATGATGTCATATTGTATGCGGGCAGTATCGTATTCTAGAGACAATGACACCAAGTGTGATAAAATATGCTGTCATATTGTATGCGGGCAGTATCGTATTCTAGAGACAATGACACCAAGTGTGATAAAATATGCTGTCATATTGTATGTGGGCAGTATCGTATTCTAGAGGCATTGACACCAAGTGTGATAAAATATGCTGTCATATTGTATGCGGGCAGTATCGTATTCTAGAGACATTGACACCAAGTGTGATAAAATATGATGTCATATTGTACACGGGCAGTATCGTATTCTAGAGACATTGACACCAAGTGTGATAAAATATGCTGTTATACTGTACGTGGGTAGTATCGTATTCTAGAGACATTGACACCAAGTGTGATAAAATATGCTGTCATAGTGTATGCGGGCATTATCGTATTCCAGAGACATTGACACAAAGTGTGATAAAATATGCTGTCATTTTGCACGAGGGCAGTATCGTATTCTAGAGGCATTGACACCAAGGGTGATAGAATATGCTGCCATATTGTATGCGGGCAGTATCGTATTTCAGAGACATTGACACCATGTGTGATAAAATATACTGTCATACTGTACGTGGGCAGTATCGTATTCTAGAGACATTGAAACCAAGTGTGATAGAATATGCTGTCATATTGTATGCGGGCAGTATCGTATTCCAGAGACATTGACACCAAGTGTGATAAAATATGCTGTCATACTGT
This sequence comes from Meconema thalassinum, assembly GCA_946902985.2. Taxonomy (NCBI): domain Eukaryota; kingdom Metazoa; phylum Arthropoda; class Insecta; order Orthoptera; family Tettigoniidae; genus Meconema; species Meconema thalassinum. The sequence continues at coordinate 449,629,579 of OX336394.1, read as the reverse complement.
ACGTGGGCAGTATCGTATTCTAGAGACATTGACACCAAGTGTGATAAAATATGCTGTTATACTGTACGTGGGCAGTATCGTATTCTAGAGACATTGACACCAAGTGTGATAAAATATGCTGTCATATTGTATGCGGGCAGTATCGTATTCTAGAGGCATTGACACCAAGTGTGATAAAATATGCTGTCATATTGCACACGGGCAGTATCGTATTCCAGAGACATTGTCACCAAGTGTGATAAAATATGCTGTCATATTGTACGTGGGCAGTATCGTATTCTAGAGGCATTGACACCAAGTGTGATAAAATATGCTGTTATACTGTACGTGGGCAGTATCGTTTTCTAGAGACATTGACACCAAGTGTGATAAAATATGCTGTCATATTGTATGCGGGCAGTATCGTATTCTAGAGGCATTGACACCAAGTGTGATAAAATATGCTGTTATACTGTACGTGGGCAGTATCGTATTCTAGAGACATTGAAACCAAGTGTGATAAAATATGCTGTCATATTGTATGCGGGCAGTATCGTATTCTAGAGGCATTGACACCAAGTGTGATAAAATATGCTGTTATACTGTACGTGGGCAGTATCGTATTCTAGAGACATTGACACCAAGTGTGATAAAATGTGCTGTCATATTGTATGCGGGCAGTATCGTATTCTAGAGACATTGACACCAAGTGTGATAAAATATGCTGTTATACTGTACGTGGGCAGTATCGTTTTCTAGAGACGTTGACACCAAGTGTGATAAAATATGCTGTCATATTTTATGCGGGCAGTATCGTATTCTAGAGGCATTGACACCAAGTGTGATAAAATATGCTGTTATACTGTACGCGGGCAGTATCGTATTCTAGAGACATTGACAACAAGTGTGATAAAATATGCTGTCTTATTGTACACGGGCCGTATCGTATTCTAGAGACATTGAAACCAAGTGTGATAAAATATGCTGTCATATTGTACTCGGGCAGTATCGTATTCTACAGGCATTGACACCAAGTGTGATAAAATATGCTGTCATATTGTATGCGGGCAGTATCGTATTCTAGAGACATTGACACCAAGTGTGATAAAATATGCTGTCATATTGCACACGGGCAGTATCGTATTCTAGAGACAATGACACCAAGTGTGATAAAATATGCTGTTATATTGTATGCGGGCAGTATCGTATTCTAGAGACAATGACACCAAGTGTGATAGAATATGCTGTCATATTGTATGTGGACAGTATCGTATTCTAGAGACATTGACACCAAGTGTGATAAAATATGATGTCATATTGTATGCGGGCAGTATCGTATTCTAGAGACAATGACACCAAGTGTGATAAAATATGCTGTCATATTGTATGCGGGCAGTATCGTATTCTAGAGACAATGACACCAAGTGTGATAAAATATGCTGTCATATTGTATGTGGGCAGTATCGTATTCTAGAGGCATTGACACCAAGTGTGATAAAATATGCTGTCATATTGTATGCGGGCAGTATCGTATTCTAGAGACATTGACACCAAGTGTGATAAAATATGATGTCATATTGTACACGGGCAGTATCGTATTCTAGAGACATTGACACCAAGTGTGATAATGTATGCTGTCATATTGTATGCGGGCAGTATCGTATTCTAGAGACAATGACACCAAGTGTGATAAAATATGCTGTCATATTGTATGTGGGCAGTATCGTATTCTAGAGACATTGCAACCAAGTGTGATAAAATATGCTGTCATATTGTACTCGGGCAGTATCGTATTCCAGAGACATTGACACCAAGTGTGATAAAATATGCTGTCATTTTGTAAGCGGGCAGTATCGTATTCTAGAGACATTGACACCAAGTGTGATAGAATATGCTGCACATATTGTATGCGGGCAGTATCGTATTCTAGAGACAATGACACCAAGTGTGATAAAATATGCTGTCATTTTGCACGCGGGCAGTATCGTATTCTAGAGGCATTGACACCAAGTGTGATAAAATATGCTGTCATATTGTATGCGGGCAGTATCGTATTCCAGAGACATTGACACCAAGTGTGATAAAATATGCTGTCATATTGTAAGCGGGCAGTATCGTATTCTAGAGACATTGACACCTAGTGTGATAGAATATGCTGTACATATTGTATGCGGGCAGTATCGTATTCTAGAGACAATGACACCAAGTGAGATAAAATATGCTGTCATTTTGCACGGGGGCAGTATCGTATTCTAGAGGCATTGACACCAAGTGTGATAAAATATGCTGTCATTTTGCACGCGGGCAGTATCTTATTCTAGAGGCATTGACACCAAGTGTGATAAAATATGCTGTCATATTGTATGTGGGCAGTATCGTATTCTAGAGACATTGACACCAATTGTGATAAAATATGCTGTCATATTGTATGTGGGCAGTATCGTATTCTAGAGACATTGACACCAAGTGTGATAAAATATGCTGTCATATTGTATGCGGGCAGTATCGTATTCTAGAGACATTGACACCAAGTGTGATAAAATATGCTGTCATATTGTACACGGGCAGTATCGTATTCTAGAGACATTGAAACCAAGTGTGATAAAATATGCTGTCCTATTGTACTCGGGCAGTATCGTATTTTAGAGGCATTGAAACCAAGTGTGATAAAATATGCTGTCATATTGTATGCGGGCAGTATCGTATTCTAGAGGCATTGACACCAAGTGTGATAAAATATGCTGTCATACTGTACGTGGGCAGTATCGTATTCTAGAGACATTGAAACCAAGTGTGATAAAATATGCTGTCATATTGTATGCGGGCAGTATCGTATTCTAGAGACATTGACACCAAGTGTGATAAAATATGCTGTCATATTGTACACGGGCAGTATCGTATTCTAGAGACATTGAAACCAAGTGTGATAAAATATGCTGTCATATTGTACTCGGGCAGTATCGTATTCTAGAGGCATTGACACCAAGTGTGATAAAATATGCTGTCATATTGTATGCGGGCAGTATCGTATTCTAGAGGCATTGACACCAAATGTGATAAAATATGCTGTCATATTGTATGCGGGCAGTATCGTATTCTAGAGACATTGACACCAAGTGTGATAAAATATGCTGTCATATTGTACACGGGCAGTATCGTATTCTAGAGACATTGACACCAAGTGTGATGAAATATGGTGTCATATTGTATGCGGGCAGTATCGTATTCTAGAGACAATGACACCAAGTGTGATAAAATAAGCTGTCATGCTGTATGCGGGCAGAAACGTATTCTAGAGGCATTGACACCAAGTGTGATAGAATATGCTGTCATATTGTATGCGGGCAGTATCGTAATCTAGAGACATTGAAACCAAGTGTGATAAAATATGCTGTCATATTGTATGCGGGCAGTATCGTATTCTAGAGGCATTGACACCAATTGTGATAAAATATGCTGTCATATTGTATGTGGGCAGTATCGTATTCTAGAGGCATTGACTCCAAGTGTGATAAAATATGCTGTCATTTTGTATGCGGGCAGTATCGTATTCTAGAGGCATTGACACCAAGTGTGATAAAATATGCTGTTACACTGTACGTGGGCAGTATCGTATTCTAGAGACATTGACACCAAGTGTGATAAAATATGCTGTCATAGTGTATGCGGGCATTATCGTATTCCAGAGACATTGACACAAAGTGTGATAAAATATGCTGTCATTTTGCACGAGGGCAGTATCGTATTCTAGAGGCATTGACACCAAGGGTGATAGAATATGCTGCCATATTGTATGCGGGCAGTATCGTATTCCAGAGACATTGACACCATGTGTGATAAAATATACTGTCATACTGTACGTGGGCAGTATCGTATTCTAGAGACATTGAAACCAAGTGTGATAGAATATGCTGTCATATTGTATGCGGGCAGTATCGTATTCCAGAGACATTGACACCAAGTGTGATAAAATATGCTGTCATACTGTACGTGGGCAGTATCGTATTCTAGAGACATTGACACCAAGTGTGATAAAATATGCTGTTATACTGTACGTGGGCAGTATCGTATTCTAGAGACATTGACACCAAGTGTGATAAAATATGCTGTCATATTGTATGCGGGCAGTATCGTATTCTAGAGGCATTGACACCAAGTGTGATAAAATATGCTGTCATATTGCACACGGGCAGTATCGTATTCCAGAGACATTGTCACCAAGTGTGATAAAATATGCTGTCATATTGTACGTGGGCAGTATCGTATTCTAGAGGCATTGACACCAAGTGTGATAAAATATGCTGTTATACTGTACGTGGGCAGTATCGTTTTCTAGAGACATTGACACCAAGTGTGATAAAATATGCTGTCATATTGTATGCGGGCAGTATCGTATTCTAGAGGCATTGACACCAAGTGTGATAAAATATGCTGTTATACTGTACGTGGGCAGTATCGTATTCTAGAGACATTGAAACCAAGTGTGATAAAATATGCTGTCATATTGTATGCGGGCAGTATCGTATTCTAGAGGCATTGACACCAAGTGTGATAAAATATGCTGTTATACTGTACGTGGGCAGTATCGTATTCTAGAGACATTGACACCAAGTGTGATAAAATGTGCTGTCATATTGTATGCGGGCAGTATCGTATTCTAGAGGCATTGACACCAAGTGTGATAAAATATGCTGTTGTACTGTACGTGGGCAGTATCGTTTTCTAGAGACGTTGACACCAAGTGTGATAAAATATGCTGTCATATTGTATGCGGGCAGTATCGTATTCTAGAGGCATTGACACCAAGTGTGATAAAATATGCTGTTATACTGTACGCGGGCAGTATCGTATTCTAGAGACATTGACAACAAGTGTGATAAAATATGCTGTCTTATTGTACACGGGCTGTATCGTATTCTAGAGACATTGAAACCAAGTGTGATAAAATATGCTGTCATATTGTACTCGGGCAGTATCGTATTCTACAGGCATTGACACCAAGTGTGATAAAATATGCTGTCATATTGTATGCGGGCAGTATCGTATTCTAGAGACATTGACACCAAGTGTGATAAAATATGCTGTCATATTGCACACGGGCAGTATCGTATTCTAGAGACAATGACACCAAGTGTGATAAAATATGCTGTCATATTGTATGCGGGCAGTATCGTATTCTAGAGACAATGACACCAAGTGTGATAGAATATGCTGTCATATTGTATGTGGACAGTATCGTATTCTAGAGACATTGACACCAAGTGTGATAAAATATGATGTCATATTGTATGCGGGCAGTATCGTATTCTAGAGACAATGACACCAAGTGTGATAAAATATGCTGTCATATTGTATGCGGGCAGTATCGTATTCTAGAGACAATGACACCAAGTGTGATAAAATATGCTGTCATATTGTATGTGGGCAGTATCGTATTCTAGAGGCATTGACACCAAGTGTGATAAAATATGCTGTCATATTGTATGCGGGCAGTATCGTATTCTAGAGACATTGACACCAAGTGTGATAAAATATGATGTCATATTGTACACGGGCAGTATCGTATTCTAGAGACATTGACACCAAGTGTGATAAAATATGCTGTTATACTGTACGTGGGCAGTATCGTATTCTAGAGACATTGACACCAAGTGTGATAAAATATGCTGTCATAGTGTATGCGGGCATTATCGTATTCCAGAGACATTGACACAAAGTGTGATAAAATATGCTGTCATTTTGCACGAGGGCAGTATCGTATTCTAGAGGCATTGACACCAAGGGTGATAGAATATGCTGCCATATTGTATGCGGGCAGTATCGTATTCCAGAGACATTGACACCATGTGTGATAAAATATACTGTCATACTGTACGTGGGCAGTATCGTATTCTAGAGACATTGAAACCAAGTGTGATAGAATATGCTGTCATATTGTATGCGGGCAGTATCGTATTCCAGAGACATTGACACCAAGTGTGATAAAATATGCTGTCATACTGTACGTGGGCAGTATCGTATTCTAGAGACATTGACACCAAGTGTGATAAAATATGCTGTTATACTGTACGTGGGCAGTATCGTATTCTAGAGACATTGACACCAAGTGTGATAAAATATGCTGTCATATTGTATGCGGGCAGTATCGTATTCTAGAGGCATTGACACCAAGTGTGATAAAATATGCTGTCATATTGCACACGGGCAGTATCGTATTCCAGAGACATTGTCACCAAGTGTGATAAAATATGCTGTCATATTGTACGTGGGCAGTATCGTATTCTAGAGGCATTGACAACAAGTGTGATAAAATATGCTGTTATACTGTACGTGGGCAGTATCGTTTTCTAGAGACATTGACACCAAGTGTGATAAAATATGCTGTCATATTGTATGCGGGCAGTATCGTATTCTAGAGGCATTGACACCAAGTGTGATAAAATATGCTGTTATACTGTACGTGGGCAGTATCGTATTCTAGAGACATTGAAACCAAGTGTGATAAAATATGCTGTCATATTGTATGCGGGCAGTATCGTATTCTAGAGGCATTGACACCAAGTGTGATAAAATATGCTGTTATACTGTACGTGGGCAGTATCGTATTCTAGAGACATTGACACCAAGTGTGATAAAATGTGCTGTCATATTGTATGCGGGCAGTATCGTATTCTAGAGGCATTGACACCAAGTGTGATAAAATATGCTGTTATACTGTACGTGGGCAGTATCGTTTTCTAGAGACGTTGACACCAAGTGTGATAAAATATGCTGTCATTTGTATGCGGGCAGTATCGTATTCTAGAGGCATTGACACCAAGTGTGATAAAATATGCTGTTATACTGTACGCGGGCAGTATCGTATTCTAGAGACATTGACAACAAGTGTGATAAAATATGCTGTCTTATTGTACACGGGCCGTATCGTATTCTAGAGACATTGAAACCAAGTGTGATAAAATATGCTGTCATATTGTACTCGGGCAGTATCGTATTCTACAGGCATTGACACCAAGTGTGATAAAATATGCTGTCATATTGTATGCGGGCAGTATCGTATTCTAGAGACATTGACACCAAGTGTGATAAAATATGCTGTCATATTGCACACGGGCAGTATCGTATTCTAGAGACAATGACACCAAGTGTGATAAAATATGCTGTCATATTGTATGCGGGCAGTATCGTATTCTAGAGACAATGACACCAAGTGTGATAGAATATGCTGTCATATTGTATGTGGACAGTATCGTATTCTAGAGACATTGACACCAAGTGTGATAAAATATGATGTAATATTGTATGCGGGCAGTATCGTATTCTAGAGACAATGACACCAAGTGTGATAAAATATGATGTCATATTGTATGCGGGCAGTATCGTATTCTAGAGACAATGACACCAAGTGTGATAAAATATGCTGTCATATTGTATGCGGGCAGTATCGTATTCTAGAGACAATGACACCAAGTGTGATAAAATATGCTGTCATATTGTATGTGGGCAGTATCGTATTCTAGAGGCATTGACACCAAGTGTGATAAAATATGCTGTCATATTGTATGCGGGCAGTATCGTATTCTAGAGACATTGACACCAAGTGTAATAAAATATGATGTCATATTGTACACGGGCAGTATCGTATTCTAGAGACATTGACACCAAGTGTGATAATGTATGCTGTCATATTGTATGCGGGCAGTATCGTATTCTAGAGACAATGACACCAAGTGTGATAAAATATGCTGTCATATTGTATGTGGGCAGTATCGTATTCTAGAGACATTGCAACCAAGTGTGATAAAATATGCTGTCATATTGTACTCGGGCAGTATCGTATTCCAGAGACATTGACACCAAGTGTGATAAAATATGCTGTCATTTTGTAAGCGGGCAGTATCGTATTCTAGAGACATTGACACCAAGTGTGATAGAATATGCTGCACATATTGTATGCGGGCAGTATCGTATTCTAGAGACAATGACACCAAGTGTGATAAAATATGCTGTCATTTTGCACGCGGGCAGTATCGTATTCTAGAGGCATTGACACCAAGTGTGATAAAATATGCTGTCATATTGTATGCGGGCAGTATCGTATTCCAGAGACATTGACACCAAGTGTGATAAAATATGCTGTCATATTGTAAGCGGGCAGTATCGTATTCTAGAGACATTGACACCTAGTGTGATAGAATATGCTGTACATATTGTATGCGGGCAGTATCGTATTCTAGAGACAATGACACCAAGTGAGATAAAATATGCTGTCATTTTGCACGCGAGCAGTATCGTATTCTAGAGGCATTGACACCAAGTGTGATAAAATATGCTGTCATTTTGCACGCGGGCAGTATCTTATTCTAGAGGCATTGACACCAAGTGTGATAAAATATGCTGTCATATTGTATGTGGGCAGTATCGTATTCTAGAGACATTGACACCAATTGTGATAAAATATGCTGTCATATTGTATGTGGGCAGTATCGTATTCTAGAGACATTGACACCAAGTGTGATAAAATATGCTGTCATATTGTATGCGGGCAGTATCGTATTCTAGAGACATTGACACCAAGTGTGATAAAATATGCTGTCATATTGTACTCGGGCAGTATCGTATTCTAGAGGCATTGAAACCAAGTGTGATAAAATATGCTGTCATATTGTATGCGGGCAGTATCGTATTCTAGAGGCATTGACACCAAGTGTGATAAAATATGCTGTCATACTGTACGTGGGCAGTATCGTATTCTAGAGACATTGAAACCAAGTGTGATAAAATATGCTGTCATATTGTATGCGGGCAGTATCGTATTCTAGAGACATTGACACCAAGTGTGATAAAATATGCTGTCATATTGTACACGGGCAGTATCGTATTCTAGAGACATTGAAACCAAGTGTGATAAAATATGCTGTCATATTGTACTCGGGCAGTATCGTATTCTAGAGGCATTGACACCAAGTGTGATAAAATATGCTGTCATATTGTATGCGGGCAGTATCGTATTCTAGAGGAATTGACACCAAATGTGATAAAATATGCTGTCATATTGTATGCGGGCAGTATCGTATTCTAGAGACATTGACACCAAGTGTGATAAAATATGCTGTCATATTGTACACGGGCAGTATCGTATTCTAGAGACATTGACACCAAGTGTGATGAAATATGGTGTCATATTGTATGCGGGCAGTATCGTATTCTAGAGACAATGACACCAAGTGTGATAAAATAAGCTGTCATGCTGTATGCGGGCAGAAACGTATTCTAGAGGCATTGACACCAAGTGTGATAGAATATGCTGTCATATTGTATGCGGGCAGTATCGTAATCTAGAGACATTGAAACCAAGTGTGATAAAATATGCTGTCATATTGTATGCGGGCAGTATCGTATTCTAGAGGCATTGACACCAATTGTGATAAAATATGCTGTCATATTGTATGTGGGCAGTATCGTATTCTAGAGGCATTGACTCCAAGTGTGATAAAATATGCTGTCATATTGTATGCGGGCAGTATCGTATTCTAGAGGCATTGACACCAAGTGTGATAAAATATGCTGTTACACTGTACGTGGGCAGTATCGTATTCTAGAGACATTGACACCAAGTGTGATAAAATATGCTGTCATAGTGTATGCGGGCATTATCGTATTCCAGAGACATTGACACAAAGTGTGATAAAATATGCTGTCATTTTGCACGAGGGCAGTATCGTATTCTAGAGGCATTGACACCAAGGGTGATAGAATATGCTGCCATATTGTATGCGGGCAGTATCGTATTCCAGAGACATTGACACCATGTGTGATAAAATATACTGTCATACTGTACGTGGGCAGTATCGTATTCTAGAGACATTGAAACCAAGTGTGATAGAATATGCTGTCATATTGTATGCGGGCAGTATCGTATTCCAGAGACATTGACACCAAGTGTGATAAAATATGCTGTCATACTGTACGTGGGCAGTATCGTATTCTAGAGACATTGACACCAAGTGTGATAAAATATGCTGTTATACTGTACGTGGGCAGTATCGTATTCTAGAGACATTGACACCAAGTGTGATAAAATATGCTGTCATATTGTATGCGGGCAGTATCGTATTCTAGAGGCATTGACACCAAGTGTGATAAAATATGCTGTCATATTGCACACGGGCAGTATCGTATTCCAGAGACATTGTCACCAAGTGTGATAAAATATGCTGTCATATTGTACGTGGGCAGTATCGTATTCTAGAGGCATTGACACCAAGTGTGATAAAATATGCCGTTATACTGTACGTGGGCAGTATCGTTTTCTAGAGACATTGACACCAAGTGTGATAAAATATGCTGTCATATTGTATGCGGGCAGTATCGTATTCTAGAGGCATTGACACCAAGTGTGATAAAATATGCTGTTATACTGTACGTGGGCAGTATCGTATTCTAGAGACATTGAAACCAAGTGTGATAAAATATGCTGTCATATTGTATGCGGGCAGTATCGTATTCTAGAGGCATTGACACCAAGTGTGATAAAATATGCTGTTATACTGTACGTGGGCAGTATCGTATTCTAGAGACATTGACACCAAGTGTGATAAAATGTGCTGTCATATTGTATGCGGGCAGTATCGTATTCTAGAGGCATTGACACCAAGTGTGATAAAATATGCTGTTATACTGTACGTGGGCAGTATCGTTTTCTAGAGACGTTGACACCAAGTGTGATAAAATATGCTGTCATATTGTATGCGGGCAGTATCGTATTCTAGAGGCATTGACACCAAGTGTGATAAAATATGCTGTTATACTGTACGCGGGCAGTATCGTATTCTAGAGACATTGACAACAAGTGTGATAAAATATGCTGTCTTATTGTACACGGGCCGTATCGTATTCTAGAGACATTGAAACCAAGTGTGATAAAATATGCTGTCATATTGTACTCGGGCAGTATCGTATTCTACAGGCATTGACACCAAGTGTGATAAAATATGCTGTCATATTGTATGCGGGCAGTATCGTATTCTAGAGACATTGACACCAAGTGTGATAAAATATGCTGTCATATTGCACACGGGCAGTATCGTATTCTAGAGACAATGACACCAAGTGTGATAAAATATGCTGTCATATTGTATGCGGGCAGTATCGTATTCTAGAGACAATGACACCAAGTGTGATAGAATATGCTGTCATATTGTATGTGGACAGTATCGTATTCTAGAGACATTGACACCAAGTGTGATAAAATATGATGTCATATTGTATGCGGGCAGTATCGTATTCTAGAGACAATGACACCAAGTGTGATAAAATATGCTGTCATATTGTATGCGGGCAGTATCGTATTCTAGAGACAATGACACCAAGTGTGATAAAATATGCTGTCATATTGTATGTGGGCAGTATCGTATTCTAGAGGCATTGACACCAAGTGTGATAAAATATGCTGTCATATTGTATGCGGGCAGTATCGTATTCTAGAGACATTGACACCAAGTGTGATAAAATATGATGTCATATTGTACACGGGCAGTATCGTATTCTAGAGACATTGACACCAAGTGTGATAAAATATGCTGTTATACTGTACGTGGGCAGTATCGTATTCTAGAGACATTGACACCAAGTGTGATAAAATATGCTGTCATAGTGTATGCGGGCATTATCGTATTCCAGAGACATTGACACAAAGTGTGATAAAATATGCTGTCATTTTGCACGAGGGCAGTATCGTATTCTAGAGGCATTGACACCAAGGGTGATAGAATATGCTGCCATATTGTATGCGGGCAGTATCGTATTCCAGAGACATTGACACCATGTGTGATAAAATATACTGTCATACTGTACGTGGGCAGTATCGTATTCTAGAGACATTGAAACCAAGTGTGATAGAATATGCTGTCATATTGTATGCGGGCAGTATCGTATTCCAGAGACATTGACACCAAGTGTGATAAAATATGCTGTCATACTGTACGTGGGCAGTATCGTATTCTAGAGACATTGACACCAAGTGTGATAAAATATGCTGTTATACTGTACGTGGGCAGTATCGTATTCTAGAGACATTGACACCAAGTGTGATAAAATATGCTGTCATATTGTATGCGGGCAGTATCGTATTCTAGAGGCATTGACACCAAGTGTGATAAAATATGCTGTCATATTGCACACGGGCAGTATCGTATTCCAGAGACATTGTCACCAAGTGTGATAAAATATGCTGTCATATTGTACGTGGGCAGTATCGTATTCTAGAGGCATTGACACCAAGTGTGATAAAATATGCTGTTATACTGTACGTGGGCAGTATCGTTTTCTAGAGACATTGACACCAAGTGTGATAAAATATGCTGTCATATTGTATGCGGGCAGTATCGTATTCTAGAGGCATTGACACCAAGTGTGATAAAATATGCTGTTATACTGTACGTGGGCAGTATCGTATTCTAGAGACATTGAAACCAAGTGTGATAAAATATGCTGTCATATTGTATGCGGGCAGTATCGTATTCTAGAGGCATTGACACCAAGTGTGATAAAATATGCTGTTATACTGTACGTGGGCAGTATCGTATTCTAGAGACATTGACACCAAGTGTGATAAAATGTGCTGTCATATTGTATGCGGGCAGTATCGTATTCTAGAGGCATTGACACCAAGTGTGATAAAATATGCTGTTATACTGTACGTGGGCAGTATCGTTTTCTAGAGACGTTGACACCAAGTGTGATAAAATATGCTGTCATTTGTATGCGGGCAGTATCGTATTCTAGAGGCATTGACACCAAGTGTGATAAAATATGCTGTTATACTGTACGCGGGCAGTATCGTATTCTAGAGACATTGACTACAAGTGTGATAAAATATGCTGTCTTATTGTACACGGGCCGTATCGTATTCTAGAGACATTGAAACCAAGTGTGATAAAATATGCTGTCATATTGTACTCGGGCAGTATCGTATTCTACAGGCATTGACACCAAGTGTGATAAAATATGCTGTCATATTGTATGCGGGCAGTATCGTATTCTAGAGACATTGACACCAAGTGTGATAAAATATGCTGTCATATTGCACACGGGCAGTATCGTATTCTAGAGACAATGACACCAAGTGTGATAAAATATGCTGTCATATTGTATGCGGGCAGTATCGTATTCTAGAGACAATGACACCAAGTGTGATAGAATATGCTGTCATATTGTATGTGGACAGTATCGTATTCTAGAGACATTGACACCAAGTGTGATAAAATATGATGTAATATTGTATGCGGGCAGTATCGTATTCTAGAGACAATGACACCAAGTGTGATAAAATATGCTGTCATATTGTATGCGGGCAGTATCGTATTCTAGAGACAATGACACCAAGTGTGATAAAATATGCTCTCATATTGTATGTGGGCAGTATCGTATTCTAGAGGCATTGACACCAAGTGTGATAAAATATGCTGTCATATTGTATGCGGGCAGTATCGTATTCTAGAGACATTGACACCAAGTGTGATAGAATATGATGTCATATTGTACACGGGCAGTATCGTATTCTAGAGACATTGACACCAAGTGTGATAAAATATGCTGTCATATTGTATGCGGGCAGTATCGTATTCTAGACACAATGACACCAAGTGTGATAAAATATGCTGTCATATTGTATGTGGGCAGTATCGTATTCTAGAGACATTGCAACCAAGTGTGATAAAATATGCTGTCATATTGTACTCGGGCAGTATCGTATTCCAGAGACATTGACACCAAGTGTGATAAAATATGCTGTCATTTTGTAAGCGGGCAGTATCGTATTCTAGAGACATTGACACCAAGTGTGATAGAATATGCTGTACATATTGTATGCGGGCAGTATCGTATTCTAGAGACAATGACACCAAGTGTGATAAAATATGCTGTCATTTTGCACGCGGGCAGTATCGTATTCCAGAGACATTGACACCAAGTGTGATAAAATATGCTGTCATATTGTAAGCGGGCAGTATCGTATTCTAGAGACATTGACACTTAGTGTGATAGAATATGCTGTACATATTGTATGCGGGCAGTATCGTATTCTAGAGACAATGACACCAAGTGTGATAAAATATGCTGTCATTTTGCACGCGGGCAGTATCGTATTCTAGAGGCATTGACACCAAGTGTGATAAAATATGCTGTCATTTTGCACGCGGGCAGTATCGTATTCTAGAGGCATTGACACCAAGTGTGATAAAATATGCTGTCATATTGTATGTGGGCAGTATCGTATTCTAGAGACATTGACACCAATTGTGATAAAATATGCTGTCATATTGTATGTGGGCAGTATCGTATTCTAGAGACATTGACACCAAGTGTGATAAAATATGCTTTCATATTGTATGCGGGCAGTATCGTATTCTAGAGACATTGACACCAAGTGTGATAAAATATGCTGTCATATTGTACACGGGCAGTATCGTATTCTAGAGACATTGAAACCAAGTGTGATAAAATATGCTGTCATATTGTACTCGGGCAGTATCGTATTCTAGAGGCATTGAAACGAAGTGTGATAAAATATGCTGTCATATTGTATGCGGGCAGTATCGTATTCTAGAGGCATTGACACCAAGTGTGATAAAATATGCTGTCAAACTGTACGTGGGCAGTATCGTATTCTAGAGACATTGAAACCAAGTGTGATAAAATATGCTGTCATATTGTATGCGGGCAGTATCGTATTCTAGAGACATTGACACCAAGTGTGATAAAATATGCTGTCATATTGTACACGGGCAGTATCGTATTCTAGAGACATTGAAACCAAGTGTGATAAAATATGCTGTCATATTGTACTCGGGCAGTATCGTATTCTAGAGGCATTGACACCAAGTGTGATAAAATATGCTGTCATATTGTATGCGGGCAGTATCGTATTCTAGAGGCATTGACACCAAGTGTGATAGAATATGCTGTCATATTGTATGCGGGCAGTATCGTATTCTAGAGACATTGACACCAAGTGTGATAGAATATGCTGTCATATTGTATGCGGGCAGTATCGTATTCTAGAGGCATTGACACCAAGTGTGATAAAATATGCTGTCATATTGCACTTGGGCAGTATCGTATTCTAGAGGCATTGACACCAAGTGTGATAAAATATGCTGTCATATTGTATGCGGGCAGTATCGTATTCTAGAGGCATTGACACCAAGTGTGATAAAATATGCTGTCATATTGTATGCGGGCAGTATCGTATTCTAGAGGCATTGACACCAAGTGTGATAAAACATGCTGTCATATTGTATGCGGGCAGTATCGTATTCTAGAGGCATTGACACCAAGTGTGATAAAATATGCTGTCATATTGTATGCGGGCAGTATCGTATTCTAGAGGCATTGACACCAAGTGTGATAAAACATGCTGTCATATTGTATGCGGGCAGTATCGTATTCTAGAGGCATTGACACCAAGTGTGATAAAATATGCTGTTATACTGTACGTGGGCAGTATCGTATTCTAGAGACATTGACACCAAGTGTGATAAAATATGCTGTCATATTGTATGCGGGCAGTATCGTATTCTAGAGGCATTGACACCAAGTGTGATAAAATATGCTGTTATACTGTACGTGGGCAGTATCGTTTTCTAGAGACATTGACACCAAGTGTGATAAAATATGCTGTCATATTGTATGCGGGCAGTATCGTATTCTAGAGGCATTGACACCAAGTGTGATAAAATATGCTGTTATACTGTACGCGGGCAGTATCGTATTCTAGAGACATTGACACCAAGTGTGATAAAATATGCTGTCATATTGTACACGGGCAGTATCGTATTCTAGAGACATTGAAACCAAGTGTGATAAAATATGCTGTCATATTGTACTCGGGCAGGATCGTATTCTACAGGCATTGACACCAAGTGTGATAAAATATGCTGTCATATTGTATGCGGGCAGTATCGTATTCTAGAGACATTGACACCAAGTGTGATAAAATATGCTGTCATATTGCACACGGGCAGTATCGTATTCTAGAGACAATGACACCAAGTGTGATAAAATATGCTGTCATATTGTATGCGGGCAGTATCGTATTCTAGAGACAATGACACCAAGTGTGATAGAATATGCTGTCATATTGTATGTGGGCAGTATCGTATTCTAGAGGCATTGACACCAAGTGTGATAAAATATGCTGTCATATTGTATGCGGGCAGTATCGTATTCTAGAGACATTGACACCAATTGTGATAAAATATGATGTCATATTGTATGCGGGCAGTATCGTATTCTAGAGACAATGACACCAAGTGGGATAAAATATGCTGTCATATTGTATGTGGGCAGTATCGTATTCTAGAGACAATGACACCAAGTGTGATAAAATATGCTGTCATATTGTATGTGGGCAGTATCGTATTCTAGAGACATTGACACCAAGTGTGATAAAATATGATGTCATATTGTACACGGGCAGTATCGTATTCTAGAGACATTGACACCAAGTGTGATAAAATATGCTGTCATATTGTATGCGGGCAGTATCGTATTCTAGAGACATTGACACCAAGTGTGATAAAATATGATGTCATATTGTACTTGGGCAGTATCGTATTCTAGAGACATTGACACCAAGTGTGATAAAATATGCTGTCATATTGTATGCGGGCAGTATCGTATTCTAGAGACAATGACACCAAGTGTGATAAAATATGCTGTCATATTGTAAGCGGGCAGTATCGTATTCTAGAGACATTGACACCAAGTGTGATAAAATATGCTGTCATATTGTACTCGGGCAGTATCGTATTCCAGAGACATTGACACCAAGTGTGATAAAATATGCTGTCATATTGTAAGCGGGCAGTATCGTATTCTAGAGACATTGACACCAAGTGTGATAGAATATGCTGTACATATTGTATGCGGGCAGTATCGTATTCTAGAGACAATGACACCAAGTGTGATAAAATATGCTGTCATTTTGCACGCGGGCAGTATCGAATTCTAGAGGCATTGACACCAAGTGTGATAAAATATGCTGTCATATTGTATGCGGGCAGTATCGTATTCTAGAGACATTGACACCAAGTGTGATAGAATATGCTGTACATATTGTATGCGGGCAGTATCGTATTCTAGAGACAATGACACCAAGTGTGATAAAATATGCTGTCATTTTGCACGCGGGCAGTATCGTATTCTAGAGGCATTGACACCAAGTGTGATAAAATATGCTGTCATATTGTATGCGGGCAGTATCGTATTCTAGAGACATTGACACCAAGTGTGATAAAATATGCTGTCATATTGTATGCGGGCAGTATCGTATTCCAGAGACATTGACACCAAGTGTGATAAAATATTCTGTCATATTGTAAGCGGGCAGTATCGTATTCTAGAGACATTGACACCAAGAGTGATGGAATATGCTGTCATATTGTATGCGGGCAGTATCGTATTCTAGAGACAATGACACCAAGTGTGATAAAATATGCTGTCATTTTGCACGCGGGCAGTATCGTATTCTAGAGGCATTGACACCAAGTGTGATAAAATATGCTGTCATTTTGCACGCGGGCAGTATCGTGTTCTAGAGGCATTGACACCAAGTGTGATAAAATATGCTGTCATATTGTATGTGGGCAGTATCGTATTCTAGAGACATTGACACCAATTGTGATAAAATATGCTGTCATATTGTATGTGGGCAGTATCGTATTCTAGAGACATTGACACCAAGTGTGATAAAATATGCTGTCATATTGTATGCGGGCAGTATCGTATTCTAGAGACATTGACAACAAGTGTGATAAAATATGCTGTCATATTGTACACGGGCAGTATCGTATTCTAGAGACATTGAAACCAAGTGTGATAAAATATGCTGTCATATTGTACTCGGGCAGTATCGTATTCTAGAGGCATTGAAACCAAGTGTGATAAAATATGCTGTCATATTGTATGCGGGCAGTATCGTATTCTAGAGGCATTGACACCAAGTGTGATAAAATATGCTGTCATACTGTACGTGGGCAGTATCGTATTCTAGAGACATTGAAACCAAGTGTGATAAAATATGCGTCATATTGTATGCGGGCAGTATCGTATTCTAGAGACATTGACACCAAGTGTGATAAAATATGCTGTCATATTGTACACGGGCAGTATCGTATTCTAGAGACATTGAAACCAAATGTGATAAAATATGCTGTAATATTGTACTCGGGCAGTATCGTATTCTAGAGGCATTGACACCAAGTGTGATAAAATATGCTGTCATATTGTATGCGGGCAGTATCGTATTCTAGAGGCATTGACACCAAGTGTGATAGAATATGCTGTCATATTGTATGCGGGCAGTATCGTATTCTAGAGACATTGACACCAAGTGTGATAGAATATGCTGTCATATTGTATACGGGCAGTATCGTATTCTAGAGGCATTGACACCAAGTGTGATAAAATATGCAGTCATATTGCACGTGGGCAGTATCGTATTCTAGAGGCATTGACACCAAGTGTGATAAAATATGCTGTCATATTGTATGCGGGCAGTATCGTATTCTAGAGTCATTGACACCAAGTGTGATAGAATATGCTGTCATATTGTATGCGGGCAGTATCGTATTCTAGAGACATTGACACCAAGTGTGATAGAATATGCTGTCATATTGTATGCGGGCAGTATCGTATTCTAGAGGCATTGAAACCAAGTGTGATAAAATATGCTGTCATATTGTATGCGGGCAGTATCGTATTCTAGAGGCATTGACACCAAGTGTGATAAAATATGCTGTCATATTGTATGCGGGCAGTATCGTATTCTAGAGGCATTGACACCAAGTGTGATAAAATATGCTGTCATATTGTATGCGGGCAGTATCGTATTCTAGAGACATTGACACCAAGTGTGATAAAATATGCTGTCATATTGTATACGGGCAGTATCGTATTCTAGAGACATTGAAACCAAGTGTGATAAAATATGCTGTCATATTGTACACGGGCAGTATCGTATTCTAGAGACAATGACACCAAGTGTGATAAAATATGCTGTCATATTGTACTCGGGCAGTATCGTATTCTAGAGACATTGACACCAAGTGTGATAGAATATGCTGTCATATTGTATGCGGGCAGTATCGTATTCTAGAGACATTGACACCAAGTGTGATAAAATATGCTGTCATATTGTACACGGGCAGTATCGTATTCTAGAGACATTGACACCAAGTGTGATGAAATATGGTGTCATATTGTATGCGGGCAGTATCGTATTCTGGAGACAATGACACCAAGTGTGATAAAATATGCTGTCATGCTGTATGCGGGCAGAAACGTATTCTAGAGGCATTGGCACCAAGTGTGATAGAATATGCTGTCATATTGTATGCGGGCAGTATCGTAATCTAGAGACATTGAAACCAAGTGTGATAAAATATGCTGTCATGCTGTATGCGGGCAGTATCGTATTCTAGAGGCATTGACACCAAGTGTGATAAAATATGCTGTTATACTGTACGCGGGCAGTATCGTATTCTAGAGACATTGACACCAAGTGTGATAAAATATGCTGTCATATTGTACACGGGCCGTATCGTATTCTAGAGACATTGACACCAAGTGTGATAAAATATGCTGTCATATTGTATGCGGGCAGTATCGTATTCTAGAGACAATGACACCAAGTGTGATAGAATATGCTGTCATATTGTATGTGGGCAGTATCGTATTCTAGAGGCATTGACACCAAGTGAGATAAAAATATGCTGTCATATTGTATGCGGGCAGTATCGTATTCTAGAGACATTGACACCAAGTGTGATAAAATATGATGTCATATTGTATGCGGGCAGTATCGTATTCTAGAGACAATGACACCAAGTGTGATAAAATATGCTGTCATATTGTATGCGGGCAGTATCGTATTCTAGAGACAATGACACCAAGTGTGATAAAATATGCTGTCATATTGTATGTGGGCAGTATCGTATTCTAGAGGCATTGACACCAAGTGTGATAAAATATGCTGTCATATTGTATGCGGGCAGTATCGTATTCTAGAGACATTGACACCAAGTGTGATAAAATATGATGTCATATTGTACACGGGCAGTATCGTATTCTAGAGACATTGACACCAAGTGTGATAAAATATGCTGTCATATTGTATGCGGGCAGTATCGTATTCTAGAGACAATGACACCAAGTGTGAAAAAATATGCTGTCATATTGTATGTGGGCAGTATCGTATTCTAGAGACATTGCAACCAAGTGTGATAAAATATGCTGTCATATTGTACTCGGGCAGTATCGTATTCCAGAGACATTGACACCAAGTGTGATAAAATATGCTGTCATTTTGTAAGCGGGCAGTATCGTATTCTAGAGACATTGACACCAAGTGTGATAGAATATGCTGTACATATTGTATGCGGGCAGTATCGTATTCTAGAGACAATGACACCAAGTGTGATAAAATATGCTGTCATTTTGCACGCGGGCAGTATCGTATTCTAGAGGCATTGACACCAAGTGTGATAAAATATGCTGTCATATTGTATGCGGGCAGTATTGTATTCTAGAGACATTGACACCAAGTGTGATAAAATATGCTGTCATATTGTATGCGGGCAGTATCGTATTCCAGAGACATTGACACCAAGTGTGATAAAATATTCTGTCATATTGTAAGCGGGCAGTATCGTATTCTAGAGACATTGACACCAAGAGTGATAGAATATGCTGTCATATTGTATGCGGGCAGTATCGTATTCTAGAGACAATGACACCAAGTGTGATAAAATATGCTGTCATTTTGCACGCGGGCAGTATCGTATTCTAGAGGCATTGACACCAAGTGTGATAAAATATGCTGTCATTTTGCACGCGGGCAGTATCGTGTTCTAGAGGCATTGACACCAAGTGTGATAAAATATGCTGTCATATTGTATGTGGGCAGTATCGTATTCTAGAGACATTGACACCAATTGTGATAAAATATGCTGTCATATTGTATGTGGGCAGTATCGTATTCTAGAGACAATGACACCAAGTGGGATAAAATATGCTGTCATATTGTATGTGGGCAGTATCGTATTCTAGAGACAATGACACCAAGTGTGATAAAATATGCTGTCATATTGTATGTGGGCAGTATCGTATTCTAGAGACATTGACACCAAGTGTGATAAAATATGATGTCATATTGTACACGGGCAGTATCGTATTCTAGAGACATTGACACCAAGTGTGATAAAATATGCTGTCATATTGTATGCGGGCAGTATCGTATTCTAGAGACATTGACACCAAGTGTGATAAAATATGATGTCATATTGTACTTGGGCAGTATCGTATTCTAGAGACATTGACACCAAGTGTGATAAAATATGCTGTCATATTGTATGCGGGCAGTATCGTATTCTAGAGACAATGACACCAAGTGTGATAAAATATGCTGTCATATTGTAAGCGGGCAGTATCGTATTCTAGAGACATTGACACCAAGTGTGATAAAATATGCTGTCATATTGTACTCGGGCAGTATCGTATTCCAGAGACATTGACACCAAGTGTGATAAAATATGCTGTCATATTGTAAGCGGGCAGTATCGTATTCTAGAGACATTGACACCAAGTGTGATAGAATATGCTGTACATATTGTATGCGGGCAGTATCGTATTCTAGAGACAATGACACCAAGTGTGATAAAATATGCTGTCATTTTGCACGCGGGCAGTATCGAATTCTAGAGGCATTGACACCAAGTGTGATAAAATATGCTGTCATATTGTATGCGGGCAGTATCGTATTCTAGAGACATTGACACCAAGTGTGATAGAATATGCTGTACATATTGTATGCGGGCAGTATCGTATTCTAGAGACAATGACACCAAGTGTGATAAAATATGCTGTCATTTTGCACGCGGGCAGTATCGTATTCTAGAGGCATTGACACCAAGTGTGATAAAATATGCTGTCATATTGTATGCGGGCAGTATCGTATTCTAGAGACATTGACACCAAGTGTGATAAAATATGCTGTCATATTGTATGCGGGCAGTATCGTATTCCAGAGACATTGACACCAAGTGTGATAAAATATTCTGTCATATTGTAAGCGGGCAGTATCGTATTCTAGAGACATTGACACCAAGAGTGATGGAATATGCTGTCATATTGTATGCGGGCAGTATCGTATTCTAGAGACAATGACACCAAGTGTGATAAAATATGCTGTCATTTTGCACGCGGGCAGTATCGTATTCTAGAAGCATTGACACCAAGTGTGATAAAATATGCTGTCATTTTGCACGCGGGCAGTATCGTGTTCTAGAGGCATTGACACCAAGTGTGATAAAATATGCTGTCATATTGTATGTGGGCAGTATCGTATTCTAGAGACATTGACACCAATTGTGATAAAATATGCTGTCATATTGTATGTGGGCAGTATCGTATTCTAGAGACATTGACACCAAGTGTGATAAAATATGCTGTCATATTGTATGCGGGCAGTATCGTATTCTAGAGACATTGACAACAAGTGTGATAAAATATGCTGTCATATTGTACACGGGCAGTATCGTATTCTAGAGACATTGAAACCAAGTGTGATAAAATATGCTGTCATATTGTACTCGGGCAGTATCGTATTCTAGAGGCATTGAAACCAAGTGTGATAAAATATGCTGTCATATTGTATGCGGGCAGTATCGTATTCTAGAGGCATTGACACCAAGTGTGATAAAATATGCTGTCATACTGTACGTGGGCAGTATCGTATTCTAGAGACATTGAAACCAAGTGTGATAAAATATGCGTCATATTGTATGCGGGCAGTATCGTATTCTAGAGACATTGACACCAAGTGTGATAAAATATGCTGTCATATTGTACACGGGCAGTATCGTATTCTAGAGACATTGAAACCAAATGTGATAAAATATGCTGTAATATTGTACTCGGGCAGTATCGTATTCTAGAGGCATTGACACCAAGTGTGATAAAATATGCTGTCATATTGTATGCGGGCAGTATCGTATTCTAGAGGCATTGACACCAAGTGTGATAGAATATGCTGTCATATTGTATGCGGGCAGTATCGTATTCTAGAGACATTGACACCAAGTGTGATAGAATATGCTGTCATATTGTATACGGGCAGTATCGTATTCTAGAGGCATTGACACCAAGTGTGATAAAATATGCAGTCATATTGCACGTGGGCAGTATCGTATTCTAGAGGCATTGACACCAAGTGTGATAAAATATGCTGTCATATTGTATGCGGGCAGTATCGTATTCTAGAGTCATTGACACCAAGTGTGATAGAATATGCTGTCATATTGTATGCGGGCAGTATCGTATTCTAGAGACATTGACACCAAGTGTGATAGAATATGCTGTCATATTGTATGCGGGCAGTATCGTATTCTAGAGGCATTGAAACCAAGTGTGATAAAATATGCTGTCATATTGTATGCGGGCAGTATCGTATTCTAGAGGCATTGACACCAAGTGTGATAAAATATGCTGTCATATTGTATGCGGGCAGTATCGTATTCTAGAGGCATTGACACCAAGTGTGATAAAATATGCTGTCATATTGTATGCGGGCAGTATCGTATTCTAGAGACATTGACACCAAGTGTGATAAAATATGCTGTCATATTGTATACGGGCAGTATCGTATTCTAGAGACATTGAAACCAAGTGTGATAAAATATGCTGTCATATTGTACACGGGCAGTATCGTATTCTAGAGACAATGACACCAAGTGTGATAAAATATGCTGTCATATTGTACTCGGGCAGTATCGTATTCTAGAGACATTGACACCAAGTGTGATAGAATATGCTGTCATATTGTATGCGGGCAGTATCGTATTCTAGAGACATTGACACCAAGTGTGATAAAATATGCTGTCATATTGTACACGGGCAGTATCGTATTCTAGAGACATTGACACCAAGTGTGATGAAATATGGTGTCATATTGTATGCGGGCAGTATCGTATTCTGGAGACAATGACACCAAGTGTGATAAAATATGCTGTCATGCTGTATGCGGGCAGAAACGTATTCTAGAGGCATTGGCACCAAGTGTGATAGAATATGCTGTCATATTGTATGCGGGCAGTATCGTAATCTAGAGACATTGAAACCAAGTGTGATAAAATATGCTGTCATGCTGTATGCGGGCAGTATCGTATTCTAGAGGCATTGACACCAAGTGTGATAAAATATGCTGTTATACTGTACGCGGGCAGTATCGTATTCTAGAGACATTGACACCAAGTGTGATAAAATATGCTGTCATATTGTACACGGGCCGTATCGTATTCTAGAGACATTGACACCAAGTGTGATAAAATATGCTGTCATATTGTATGCGGGCAGTATCGTATTCTAGAGACAATGACACCAAGTGTGATAGAATATGCTGTCATATTGTATGTGGGCAGTATCGTATTCTAGAGGCATTGACACCAAGTGAGATAAAAATATGCTGTCATATTGTATGCGGGCAGTATCGTATTCTAGAGACATTGACACCAAGTGTGATAAAATATGATGTCATATTGTATGCGGGCAGTATCGTATTCTAGAGACAATGACACCAAGTGTGATAAAATATGCTGTCATATTGTATGCGGGCAGTATCGTATTCTAGAGACAATGACACCAAGTGTGATAAAATATGCTGTCATATTGTATGTGGGCAGTATCGTATTCTAGAGGCATTGACACCAAGTGTGATAAAATATGCTGTCATATTGTATGCGGGCAGTATCGTATTCTAGAGACATTGACACCAAGTGTGATAAAATATGATGTCATATTGTACACGGGCAGTATCGTATTCTAGAGACATTGACACCAAGTGTGATAAAATATGCTGTCATATTGTATGCGGGCAGTATCGTATTCTAGAGACAATGACACCAAGTGTGAAAAAATATGCTGTCATATTGTATGTGGGCAGTATCGTATTCTAGAGACATTGCAACCAAGTGTGATAAAATATGCTGTCATATTGTACTCGGGCAGTATCGTATTCCAGAGACATTGACACCAAGTGTGATAAAATATGCTGTCATTTTGTAAGCGGGCAGTATCGTATTCTAGAGACATTGACACCAAGTGTGATAGAATATGCTGTACATATTGTATGCGGGCAGTATCGTATTCTAGAGACAATGACACCAAGTGTGATAAAATATGCTGTCATTTTGCACGCGGGCAGTATCGTATTCTAGAGGCATTGACACCAAGTGTGATAAAATATGCTGTCATATTGTATGCGGGCAGTATTGTATTCTAGAGACATTGACACCAAGTGTGATAAAATATGCTGTCATATTGTATGCGGGCAGTATCGTATTCCAGAGACATTGACACCAAGTGTGATAAAATATTCTGTCATATTGTAAGCGGGCAGTATCGTATTCTAGAGACATTGACACCAAGAGTGATAGAATATGCTGTCATATTGTATGCGGGCAGTATCGTATTCTAGAGACAATGACACCAAGTGTGATAAAATATGCTGTCATTTTGCACGCGGGCAGTATCGTATTCTAGAGGCATTGACACCAAGTGTGATAAAATATGCTGTCATTTTGCACGCGGGCAGTATCGTGTTCTAGAGGCATTGACACCAAGTGTGATAAAATATGCTGTCATATTGTATGTGGGCAGTATCGTATTCTAGAGACATTGACACCAATTGTGATAAAATATGCTGTCATATTGTATGTGGGCAGTATCGTATTCTAGAGACATTGACACCAAGTGTGATAAAATATGCTGTCATATTGTATGCGGGCAGTATCATATTCTAGAGACATTTACAACAAGTGTGATAAAATATGCTGTCATATTGTACACGGGCAGTATCGTATTCTAGAGACATTGAAACCAAGTGTGATAAAATATGCTGTCATATTGTACTCGGGCAGTATCGTATTCTAGAGGCATTGAAACCAAGTGTGATAAAATATGCTGTCATATTGTATGCGGGCAGTATCGTATTCTAGAGGCATTGACACCAAGTGTGATAAAATATGCTGTCATACTGTACGTGGGCAGTATCGTATTCTAGAGACATTGAAACCAAGTGTGATAAAATATGCGTCATATTGTATGCGGGCAGTATCGTATTCTAGAGACATTGACACCAAGTGTGATAAAATATGCTGTCATATTGTACACGGGCAGTATCGTATTCTAGAGACATTGAAACCAAATGTGATAAAATATGCTGTCATATTGTACTCGGGCAGTATCGTATTCTAGAGGCATTGACACCAAGTGTGATAAAATATGCTGTCATATTGTATGCGGGCAGTATCGTATTCTAGAGGCATTGACACCAAGTGTGATAGAATATGCTGTCATATTGTATGCGGGCAGTATCGTATTCTAGAGACATTGACACCAAGTGTGATAGAATATGCTGTCATATTGTATACGGGCAGTATCGTATTCTAGAGGCATTGACACCAAGTGTGATAAAATATGCAGACATATTGCACGTGGGCAGTATCGTATTCTAGAGGCATTGACACCAAGTGTGATAGAATATGCTGTCATATTGTATGCGGGCAGTATCGTATTCTAGAGACATTGACACCAAGTGTGATAGAATATGCTGTCATATTGTATGCGGGCAGTATCGTATTCTTGGCATTGAAACCAAGTGTGATAAAATATGCTGTCATATTGTATGCGGGCAGTATCGTATTCTAGAGGCATTGACACCAAGTGTGATAAAATATGCTGTCATATTGTATGCGGGCAGTATCGTATTCTAGAGGCATTGACACCAAATGTGATAAAATATGCTGTCATTTTGCACGCGGGCAGTATCGTATTCTAGAGGCATTGACACCAAGTGTGATAAAATATGCTGTCATATTGTATGTGGGCAGTATCGTATTCTAGAGACATTGACACCAATTGTGATAAAATATGCTGTCATATTGTATGTGGGCAGTATCGTATTCTAGAGACATTGACACCAAGTGTGATAAAATATGCTGTCATATTGTATGCGGGCAGTATCGTATTCTAGAGACATTGACACCAAGTGTGATAAAATATGCTGTCATATTGTACACGGGCAGTATCGTATTCTAGAGACATTGAAACCAAGTGTGATAAAATATGCTGTCATATTGTACTCGGGCAGTATCGTATTCTAGAGGCATTGAAACGAAGTGTGATAAAATATGCTGTCATATTGTATGCGGGCAGTATCGTATTCTAGAGGCATTGACACCAAGTGTGATAAAATATGCTGTCAAACTGTACGTGGGCAGTATCGTATTCTAGAGACATTGAAACCAAGTGTGATAAAATATGCTGTCATATTGTATGCGGGCAGTATCGTATTCTAGAGACATTGACACCAAGTGTGATAAAATATGCTGTCATATTGTACACGGGCAGTATCGTATTCTAGAGACATTGAAACCAAGTGTGATAAAATATGCTGTCATATTGTACTCGGGCAGTATCGTATTCTAGAGGCATTGACACCAAGTGTGATAAAATATGCTGTCATATTGTATGCGGGCAGTATCGTATTCTAGAGGCATTGACACAAAGTGTGATAGAATATGCTGTCATATTGTATGCGGGCAGTATCGTATTCTAGAGACATTGACACCAAGTGTGATAGAATATGCTGTCATATTGTATGCGGGCAGTATCGTATTCTAGAGTCATTGACACCAAGTGTGATAAAATATGCTGTCATATTGCACTTGGGCAGTATCGTATTCTAGAGGCATTGACACCAAGTGTGATAAAATATGCTGTCATATTGTATGCGGGCAGTATCGTATTCTAGAGGCATTGACACCAAGTGTATAGAATATGCTGTCATATTGTATGCGGGCAGTATCGTATTCTAGAGACATTGACACCAAGTGTGATAGAATATGCTGTCATATTGTATGCGGGCAGTATCGTATTCTAGAGGCATTGAAACCAAGTGTGATAAAATATGCTGTCATATTGTATGCGGGCAGTATCGTATTCTAGAGGCATTGACACCAAGTGTGATAAAATATGCTGTCATATTGTATGCGGGCAGTATCGTATTCTAGAGGCATTGACACCAAGTGTGATAAAACATGCTGTCATATTGTATGCGGGCAGTATCGTATTCTAGAGGCATTGACACCAAGTGTGATAAAATATGCTGTTATACTGTACGTGGGCAGTATCTTATTCTAGAGACATTGACACCAAGTGTGATAAAATATGCTGTCATATTGTATGCGGGCAGTATCGTATTCTAGAGGCATTGACACCAAGTGTGATAAAATATGCTGTTATACTGTACGTGGGCAGTATCGTTTTCTAGAGACATTGACACCAAGTGTGATAAAATATGCTGTCATATTGTATGCGGGCAGTATCGTATTCTAGAGGCATTGACACCAAGTGTGATAAAATATGCTGTTATACTGTACGCGGGCAGTATCGTATTCTAGAGACATTGACACCAAGTGTGATAAAATATGCTGTCATATCGTACACGGGCAGTATCGTATTCTAGAGACATTGAAACCAAGTGTGATAAAATATGCTGTCATATTGTACTCGGGCAGGATCGTATTCTACAGGCATTGACACCAAGTGTGATAAAATATGCTGTCATATTGTATGCGGGCAGTATCGTATTCTAGAGACATTGACACCAAGTGTGATAAAATATGCTGTCATATTGCACACGGGCAGTATCGTATTCTAGAGACAATGACACCAAGTGTGATAAAATATGCTGTCATATTGTATGCGGGCAGTATCGTATTCTAGAGACAATGACACCAAGTGTGATAGAATATGCTGTCATATTGTATGTGGGCAGTATCGTATTCTAGAGGCATTGACACCAAGTGTGATAAAATATGCTGTCATATTGTATGCGGGCAGTATCGTATTCTAGAGACATTGACACCAATTGTGATAAAATATGATGTCATATTGTATGCGGGCAGTATCGTATTCTAGAGACAATGACACCAAGTGGGATAAAATATGCTGTCATATTGTATGTGGGCAGTATCGTATTCTAGAGACAATGACACCAAGTGTGATAAAATATGCTGTCATATTGTATGTGGGCAGTATCGTATTCTAGAGACATTGACACCAAGTGTGATAAAATATGATGTCATATTGTACACGGGCAGTATCGTATTCTAGAGACATTGACACCAAGTGTGATAAAATATGCTGTCATATTGTATGCGGGCAGTATCGTATTCTAGAGACATTGACACCAAGTGTGATAAAATATGATGTCATATTGTACTTGGGCAGTATCGTATTCTAGAGACATTGACACCAAGTGTGATAAAATATGCTGTCATATTGTATGCGGGCAGTATCGTATTCTAGAGACAATGACACCAAGTGTGATAAAATATGCTGTCATATTGTAAGCGGGCAGTATCGTATTCTAGAGACATTGACACCAAGTGTGATAAAATATGCTGTCATATTGTACTCGGGCAGTATCGTATTCCAGAGACATTGACACCAAGTGTGATAAAATATGCTGTCATATTGTAAGCGGGCAGTATCGTATTCTAGAGACATTGACACCAAGTGTGATAGAATATGCTGTACATATTGTATGCGGGCAGTATCGTATTCTAGAGACAATGACACCAAGTGTGATAAAATATGCTGTCATTTTGCACGCGGGCAGTATCGTATTCTAGAGGCATTGACACCAAGTGTGATAAAATATGCTGTCATATTGTATGCGGGCAGTATCGTATTCTAGGACATTGACACCAAGTGTGATAAAATATGCTGTCATATTGTATGCGGGCAGTATCGTATTCCAGAGACATTGACACCAAGTGTGATAAAATATTCTGTCATATTGTAAGCGGGCAGTATCGTATTCTAGAGACATTGACACCAAGTGTGATAGAATATGCTGTCATATTGTATGCGGGCAGTATCGTATTCTAGAGACAATGACACCAAGTGTGATAAAATATGCTGTCATTTTGCACGCGGGCAGTATCGTATTCTAGAGGCATTGACACCAAGTGTGATAAAATATGCTGTCATTTTGCACGCGGGCAGTATCGTGTTCTAGATGCATTGACACCAAGTGTGATAAAATATGCTGTCATATTGTATGTGGGCAGTATCGTATTCTAGAGACATTGACACCAATTGTGATAAAATATGCTGTCATATTGTATGTGGGCAGTATCGTATTCTAGAGACATTGACACCAAGTGTGATAAAATATGCTGTCATATTGTATGCGGGCAGTATCGTATTCTAGAGACATTGACAACAAGTGTGATAAAATATGCTGTCATATTGTACACGGGCAGTATCGTATTCTAGAGACATTGAAACCAAGTGTGATAAAATATGCTGTCATATTGTACTCGGGCAGTATCGTATTCTAGAGGCATTGAAACCAAGTGTGATAAAATATGCTGTCATATTGTATGCGGGCAGTATCGTATTCTAGAGGCATTGACACCAAGTGTGATAAAATATGCTGTCATACTGTACGTGGGCAGTATCGTATTCTAGAGACATTGAAACCAAGTGTGATAAAATATGCGTCATATTGTATGCGGGCAGTATCGTATTCTAGAGACATTGACACCAAGTGTGATAAAATATGCTGTCATATTGTACACGGGCAGTATCGTATTCTAGAGACATTGAAACCAAATGTGATAAAATATGCTGTAATATTGTACTCGGGCAGTATCGTATTCTAGAGGCATTGACACCAAGTGTGATAAAATATGCTGTCATATTGTATGCGGGCAGTATCGTATTCTAGAGGCATTGACACCAAGTGTGATAGAATATGCTGTCATATTGTATGCGGGCAGTATCGTATTCTAGAGACATTGACACCAAGTGTGATAGAATATGCTGTCATATTGTATACGGGCAGTATCGTATTCTAGAGGCATTGACACCAAGTGTGATAAAATATGCAGTCATATTGCACGTGGGCAGTATCGTATTCTAGAGGCATTGACACCAAGTGTGATAAAATATGCTGTCATATTGTATGCGGGCAGTATCGTATTCTAGAGTCATTGACACCAAGTGTGATAGAATATGCTGTCATATTGTATGCGGGCAGTATCGTATTCTAGAGACATTGACACCAAGTGTGATAGAATATGCTGTCATATTGTATGCGGGCAGTATCGTATTCTAGAGGCATTGAAACCAAGTGTGATAAAATATGCTGTCATATTGTATGCGGGCAGTATCGTATTCTAGAGGCATTGACACCAAGTGTGATAAAATATGCTGTCATATTGTATGCGGGCAGTATCGTATTCTAGAGGCATTGACACCAAGTGTGATAAAATATGCTGTCATATTGTATGCGGGCAGTATCGTATTCTAGAGACATTGACACCAAGTGTGATAAAATATGCTGTCATATTGTATACGGGCAGTATCGTATTCTAGAGACATTGAAACCAAGTGTGATAAAATATGCTGTCATATTGTACACGGGCAGTATCGTATTCTAGAGACAATGACACCAAGTGTGATAAAATATGCTGTCATATTGTACTCGGGCAGTATCGTATTCTAGAGACATTGACACCAAGTGTGATAGAATATGCTGTCATATTGTATGCGGGCAGTATCGTATTCTAGAGACATTGACACCAAGTGTGATAAAATATGCTGTCATATTGTACACGGGCAGTATCGTATTCTAGAGACATTGACACCAAGTGTGATGAAATATGGTGTCATATTGTATGCGGGCAGTATCGTATTCTGGAGACAATGACACCAAGTGTGATAAAATATGCTGTCATGCTGTATGCGGGCAGAAACGTATTCTAGAGGCATTGGCACCAAGTGTGATAGAATATGCTGTCATATTGTATGCGGGCAGTATCGTAATCTAGAGACATTGAAACCAAGTGTGATAAAATATGCTGTCATGCTGTATGCGGGCAGTATCGTATTCTAGAGGCATTGACACCAAGTGTGATAAAATATGCTGTTATACTGTACGCGGGCAGTATCGTATTCTAGAGACATTGACACCAAGTGTGATAAAATATGCTGTCATATTGTACACGGGCCGTATCGTATTCTAGAGACATTGACACCAAGTGTGATAAAATATGCTGTCATATTGTATGCGGGCAGTATCGTATTCTAGAGACAATGACACCAAGTGTGATAGAATATGCTGTCATATTGTATGTGGGCAGTATCGTATTCTAGAGGCATTGACACCAAGTGAGATAAAAATATGCTGTCATATTGTATGCGGGCAGTATCGTATTCTAGAGACATTGACACCAAGTGTGATAAAATATGATGTCATATTGTATGCGGGCAGTATCGTATTCTAGAGACAATGACACCAAGTGTGATAAAATATGCTGTCATATTGTATGCGGGCAGTATCGTATTCTAGAGACAATGACACCAAGTGTGATAAAATATGCTGTCATATTGTATGTGGGCAGTATCGTATTCTAGAGGCATTGACACCAAGTGTGATAAAATATGCTGTCATATTGTATGCGGGCAGTATCGTATTCTAGAGACATTGACACCAAGTGTGATAAAATATGATGTCATATTGTACACGGGCAGTATCGTATTCTAGAGACATTGACACCAAGTGTGATAAAATATGCTGTCATATTGTATGCGGGCAGTATCGTATTCTAGAGACAATGACACCAAGTGTGATAAAATATGCTGTCATATTGTATGTGGGCAGTATCGTATTCTAGAGACATTGCAACCAAGTGTGATAAAATATGTTGTCATATTGTACTCGGGCAGTATCGTATTCCAGAGACATTGACACCAAGTGTGATAAAATATGCTGTCATTTTGTAAGCGGGCAGTATCGTATTCTAGAGACATTGACACCAAGTGTGATAGAATATGCTGTACATATTGTATGCGGGCAGTATCGTATTCTAGAGACAATGACACCAAGTGTGATAAAATATGCTGTCATTTTGCACGCGGGCAGTATCGTATTCTAGAGGCATTGACACCAAGTGTGATAAAATATGCTGTCATATTGTATGCGGGCAGTATCGTATTCTAGAGACATTGACACCAAGTGTGATAAAATATGCTGTCATATTGTATGCGGACAGTATCGTATTCCAGAGACATTGACACCAAGTGTGATAAAATATTCTGTCATATTGTAAGCGGGCAGTATCGTATTCTAGAGACATTGACACCAAGAGTGATAGAATATGCTGTCATATTGTATGCGGGCAGTATCGTATCCTAGAGACAATGACACCAAGTGTGATAAAATATGCTTTCATTTTGCACGCGGGCAGTATCGTATTCTAGAGGCATTGACACCAAGTGTGATAAAATATGCTGTCATTTTGCACGCGGGCAGTATCGTGTTCTAGAGGCATTGACACCAAGTGTGATAAAATATGCTGTCATATTGTATGTGGGCAGTATCGTATTCTAGAGACATTGACACCAATTGTGATAAAATATGCTGTCATATTGTATGTGGGCAGTATCGTATTCTAGAGACATTGACACCAAGTGTGATAAAATATGCTGTCATATTGTATGCGGGCAGTATCGTATTCTAGAGACATTGACAACAAGTGTGATAAAATATGCTGTCATATTGTACACGGGCAGTATCGTATTCTAGAGACATTGAAACCAAGTGTGATAAAATATGCTGTCATATTGTACTCGGGCAGTATCGTATTCTAGAGGCATTGAAACCAAGTGTGATAAAATATGCTGTCATATTGTATGCGGGCAGTATCGTATTCTAGAGGCATTGACACCAAGTGTGATAAAATATGCTGTCATACTGTACGTGGGCAGTATCGTATTCTAGAGACATTGAAACCAAGTGTGATAAAATATGCGTCATATTGTATGCGGGCAGTATCGTATTCTAGAGACATTGACACCAAGTGTGATAAAATATGCTGTCATATTGTACACGGGCAGTATCGTATTCTAGAGACATTGAAACCAAATGTGATAAAATATGCTGTCATATTGTACTCGGGCAGTATCGTATTCTAGAGGCATTGACACCAAGTGTGATAAAATATGCTGTCATATTGTATGCGGGCAGTATCGTATTCTAGAGGCATTGACACCAAGTGTGATAGAATATGCTGTCATATTGTATGCGGGCAGTATCGTATTCTAGAGACATTGACACCAAGTGTGATAGAATATGCTGTCATATTGTATACGGGCAGTATCGTATTCTAGAGGCATTGACACCAAGTGTGATAAAATATGCAGACATATTGCACGTGGGCAGTATCGTATTCTAGAGGCATTGACACCAAGTGTGATAAAATATGCTGTCATATTGTATGCGGGCAGTATCGTATTCTAGAGACATTGACACCAAGTGTGATAGAATATGCTGTCATATTGTATGCGGGCAGTATCGTATTCTAGAGACATTGACACCAAGTGTGATAGAATATGCTGTCATATTGTATGCGGGCAGTATCGTATTCTTGGCATTGAAACCAAGTGTGATAAAATATGCTGTCATATTGTATGCGGGCAGTATCGTATTCTAGAGGCATTGACACCAAGTGTGATAGAATATGCTGTCATATTGTATGCGGGCAGTATCGTATTCTAGAGGCATTGACACCAAATGTGATAAAATATGCTGTCATATTGTATGCGGGCAGTATCGTATTCTAGAGACATTGACACCAAGTGTGATAAAATATGCTGTCATATTGTATACGGGCAGTATCGTATTCTAGAGACATTGAAACCAAGTGTGATAAAATATGCTGTCATATTGTACACGGGCAGTATCGTATTCTAGAGACAATGACACCAAGTGTGATAAAATATGCTGTCATATTGTACTCGGGCAGTATCGTATTCTAGAGACATTGACACCAAGTGTGATAGAATATGCTGTCATATTGTATGCGGGCAGTATCGTATTCTAGAGTCATTGACACCAAGTGTGATGAAATATGGTGTCATATTGTTTGCGGGCAGTATCGTATTCTGGAGACAATGACACCAAGTGTGATAAAATATGCTGTCATGCTGTATGCGGGCAGAAACGTATTCTAGAGGCATTGGCACCAAGTGTGATAGAATATGCTGTCATATTGTATGCGGGCAGTATCGTAATCTAGAGACATTGAAACCAAGTGTGATAAAATATGCTGTCATGCTGTATGCGGGCAGTATCGTATTCTAGAGGCATTGACACCAAGTGTGATAAAATATGCTGTTATACTGTACGCGGGCAGTATCGTATTCTAGAGACATTGACACCAAGTGTGATAAAATATGCTGTCATATTGTACACGGGCCGTATCGTACTCTAGAGACATTGACACCAAGTGTGATAGAATATGCTGTCATATTGTATGCGGGCAGTATCGTATTCTAGAGGCATTGACACCAAGTGTGATAGAATATGCTGTCATATTGTATGCGGGCAGTATCGTATTCTAGAGGCATTGAAACCAAGTGTGATAAAATATGCTGTCATATTGTATGCGGGCAGTATCGTATTCTAGAGACATTGACACCAAGTGTGATAAAATATGCTGTCATATTGTACACGGGCAGTATCGTATTCTAGAGACATTGACACCAAGTGTGATGAAATATGGTGTCATATTGTATGCGGGCAGTATCGTATTCTGGAGACAATGACACCAAGTGTGATAAAATATGCTGTCATGCTGTATGCGGGCAGAAACGTATTCTAGAGGCATTGGCACCAAGTGTGATAGAATATGCTGTCATATTGTATGCGGGCAGTATCGTAATCTAGAGACATTGAAACCAAGTGTGATAAAATATGCTGTCATGCTGTATGCGGGCAGTATCGTATTCTAGAGGCATTGACACCAAGTGTGATAAAATATGCTGTTATACTGTACGCGGGCAGTATCGTATTCTAGAGACATTGACACCAAGTGTGATAAAATATGCTGTCATATTGTACACGGGCCGTATCGTATTCTAGAGACATTGACACCAAGTGTGATAAAATATGCTGTCATATTGTATGCGGGCAGTATCGTATTCTAGAGACAATGACACCAAGTGTGATAGAATATGCTGTCATATTGTATGTGGGCAGTATCGTATTCTAGTGGCATTGACACCAAGTGAGATAAAAATATGCTGTCATATTGTATGCGGGCAGTATCGTATTCTAGAGACATTGACACCAAGTGTGATAAAATATGATGTCATATTGTATGCGGGCAGTATCGTATTCTAGAGACAATGACACCAAGTGTGATAAAATATGCTGTCATATTGTATGCGGGCAGTATCGTATTCTAGAGACAATGACACCAAGTGTGATAAAATATGCTGTCATATTGTATGTGGGCAGTATCGTATTCTAGAGGCATTGACACCAAGTGTGATAAAATATGCTGTCATATTGTATGCGGGCAGTATCGTATTCTAGAGACATTGACACCAAGTGTGATAAAATATGATGTCATATTGTACACGGGCAGTATCGTATTCTAGAGACATTGACACCAAGTGTGATAAAATATGCTGTCATATTGTATGCAGGCAGTATCGTATTCTAGAGACAATGACACCAAGTGTGATAAAATATGCTGTCATATTGTATGTGGGCAGTATCGTATTCTAGAGACATTGCAACCAAGTGTGATAAAATATGCTGTCATATTGTACTCGGGCAGTATCGTATTCCAGAGACATTGACACCAAGTGTGACAAAATATGCTGTCATTTTGTAAGCGGGCAGTATCGTATTCTAGAGACATTGACACCAAGTGTGATAGAATATGCTGTACATATTGTATGCGGGCAGTATCGTATTCTAGAGACAATGACACCAAGTGTGATAAAATATGCTGTCATTTTGCACGCGGGCAGTATCGTATTCTAGAGGCATTGACACCAAGTGTGATAAAATATGCTGTCATATTGTATGCGGGCAGTATCGTATTCCAGAGACATTGACACCAAGTGTGATAAAATATGCTGTCATATTGTAAGCGGGCAGTATCGTATTCTAGAGACATTGACACCTAGTGTGATAGAATATGCTGTCATATTGTATACGGGCAGTATCGTATTCTAGAGGCATTGACACCAAGTGTGATAAAATATGCTGTCATATTGCACGTGGGCAGTATCGTATTCTAGAGGCATTGACACCAAGTGTGATAAAATATGCTGTCATATTGTATGCGGGCAGTATCGTATTCTAGAGACATTGACACCAAGTGTGATAGAATATGCTGTCATATTGTATGCGGGCAGTATCGTATTCTAGAGACATTGACACCAAGTGTGATAGAATATGCTGTCATATTGTATGCGGGCAGTATCGTATTCTAGAGGCATTGAAACCAAGTGTGATAAAATATGCTGTCATATTGTATGCGGGCAGTATCGTATTCTAGAGGCATTGACACCAAGTGTGATAAAATATGCTGTCACATTGTATGCGGGCAGTATCGTATTCTAGAGGCATTGACACCAAGTGTGATAAAATATGCTGTCATATTGTATGCGGGCAGTATCGTATTCTAGAGACATTGACACCAAGTGTGATAAAATATGCTGTCATATTGTATACGGGCAGTATCGTATTCTAGAGACATTGAAACCAAGTGTGATAAAATATGCTGTCATATTGTACACGGGCAGTATCGTATTCTAGAGACAATGACACCAAGTGTGATAAAATATGCTGTCATATTGTACTCGGGCAGTATCGTATTCTAGAGACATTGACACCAAGTGTGATAGAATATGCTGTCATATTGTATGCGGGCAGTATCGTATTCTAGAGACATTGACACCAAGTGTGATAAAATATGCTGTCATATTGTACACGGGCAGTATCGTATTCTAGAGACATTGACACCAAGTGTGATGAAATATGGTGTCATATTGTATGCGGGCAGTATCGTATTCTAGAGACAATGACACCAAGTGTGATAAAATATGCTGTCATGCTGTATGCGGGCAGAAACGTATTCTAGAGGCATTGGCACCAAGTGTGATAGAATATGCTGTCATATTGTATGCGGGCAGTATCGTAATCTAGAGACATTGAAACCAAGTGTGATAAAATATGCTGTCATGCTGTATGCGGGCAGTATCTTATTCTAGAGGCATTGACACCAAGTGTGATAAAATATGCTGTTATACTGTACGCGGGCAGTATCGTATTCTAGAGACATTGACACCAAGTGTGATAAAATATGCTGTCATATTGTACACGGGCCGTATCGTATTCTAGAGACATTGACACCAAGTGTGATAAAATATGCTGTCATATTGTATGCGGGCAGTATCGTATTCTAGAGACAATGACACCAAGTGTGATAGAATATGCTGTCATATTGTATGTGGGCAGTATCGTATTCTAGAGGCATTGACACCAAGTGAGATAAAAATATGCTGTCATATTGTATGCGGGCAGTATCGCATTCTAGAGACATTGACACCAAGTGTGATAAAATATGATGTCATATTGTATGCGGGCAGTATCGTATTCTAGAGACAATGACACCAAGTGTGATAAAATATGCTGTCATATTGTATGCGGGCAGTATCGTATTCTAGAGACAATGACACCAAGTGTGATAAAATATGCTGTCATATTGTATGTGGGCAGTATCGTATTCTAGAGGCATTGGCACCAAGTGTGATAGAATATGCTGTCATATTGTATGCGGGCAGTATCGTAATCTAGAGACATTGAAACCAAGTGTGATAAAATATGCTGTCATGCTGTATGCGGGCAGTATCGTATTCTAGAGGCATTGACACCAAGTGTGATAAAATATGCTGTTATACTGTACGCGGGCAGTATCGTATTCTAGAGACATTGACACCAAGTGTGATAAAATATGCTGTCATATTGTACACGGGCCGTATCGTATTCTAGAGACATTGACACCAAGTGTGATAAGATATGCTGTCATATTGTATGCGGGCAGTATCGTATTCTAGAGACAATGACACCAAGTGTGATAGAATATGCTGTCATATTGTATGTGGGCAGTATCGTATTCTAGAGGCATTGACACCAAGTGAGATAAAAATATGCTGTCATATTGTATGCGGGCAGTATCGTATTCTAGAGACATTGACACAAGTGTGATAAAATATGATGTCATATTGTATGCGGGCAGTATCGTATTCTAGAGACAATGACACCAAGTGTGATAAAATATGCTGTCATATTGTATGCGGGCAGTATCGTATTCTAGAGACAATGACACCAAGTGTGATAAAATATGCTGTCATATTGTATGTGGGCAGTATCGTATTCTAGAGACATTGACACCAAGTGTGATAAAATATGCTGTCATATTGTATGCGGGCAGTATCGTATTCTAGAGACATTGACACCAAGTGTGATAAAATATGATGTCATATTGTACACGGGCAGTATCGTATTCTAGAGACATTGACACCAAGTGTGATAAAATATGCTGTCATATTGTATGCGGGCAGTATCGTATTCTAGAGACAATGACACCAAGTGGGATAAAATATGCTGTCATATTGTATGTGGGCAGTATCGTATTCTAGAGACATTGCAACCAAGTGTGATAAAATATGCTGTCATATTGTACTCGGGCAGTATCGTATTCCAGAGACATTGACACCAAGTGTGATAAAATATGCTGTCATTTTGTAAGCGGGCAGTATCGTATTCTAGAGACATTGACACCAAGTGTGATAGAATATGCTGTACATATTGTATGCGGGCAGTATCGTATTCTAGAGACAATGACACCAAGTGTGATAAAATATGCTGTCACATTGTATGCGGGCAGTATCGTATTCTAGAGGCATTGACACCAAGTGTGATAAAATATGCTGTCATATTGTATGCGGGCAGTATCGTATTCTAGAGACATTGACACCAAGTGTGATAAAATATGCTGTCATATTGTATACGGGCAGTATCGTATTCTAGAGACATTGAAACCAAGTGTGATAAAATATGCTGTCATATTGTACACGGGCAGTATCGTATTCTAGAGACATTGACACCAAGTGTGATAGAATATGCTGTCATATTGTATGCGGGCAGTATCGTAATCTAGAGGCATTGAAACCAAGTGTGATAAAATATGCTGTCATATTGTATGCGGGCAGTATCGTATTCTAGAGACAATGACACCAAGTGTGATAAAATATGCTGTCATATTGTACTCGGGCAGTATCGTATTCTAGAGACATTGACACCAAGTGTGATAGAATATGCTGTCATATTGTATGCGGGCAGTATCGTATTCTAGAGACATTGACACCAAGTGTGATAAAATATGCTGTCATATTGTACACGGGCAGTATCGTATTCTAGAGACATTGACACCAAGTGTGATGAAATATGGTGTCATATTGTATGCGGGCAGTATCGTATTCTAGAGACAATGACACCAAGTGTGATAAAATATGCTGTCATGCTGTATGCGGGCAGAAACGTATTCTAGAGGCATTGGCACCAAGTGTGATAGAATATGCTGTCATATTGTATGCGGGCAGTATCGTAATCTAGAGACATTGAAACCAAGTGTGATAAAATATGCTGTCATGCTGTATGCGGGCAGTATCGTATTCTAGAGGCATTGACACCAAGTGTGATAAAATATGCTGTTATACTGTACGCGGGCAGTATCGTATTCTAGAGACATTGACACCAAGTGTGATAAAATATGCTGTCATATTGTACACGGGCCGTATCGTATTCTAGAGACATTGACACCAAGTGTGATAAAATATGCTGTCATATTGTATGCGGGCAGTATCGTATTCTAGAGACAATGACACCAAGTGTGATAGAATATGCTGTCATATTGTATGTGGGCAGTATCGTATTCTAGAGGCATTGACACCAAGTGAGATAAAAATATGCTGTCATATTGTATGCGGGCAGTATCGCATTCTAGAGACATTGACACCAAGTGTGATAAAATATGATGTCATATTGTATGCGGGCAGTATCGTATTCTAGAGACAATGACACCAAGTGTGATAAAATATGCTGTCATATTGTATGCGGGCAGTATCGTATTCTAGAGACAATGACACCAAGTGTGATAAAATATGCTGTCATATTGTATGTGGGCAGTATCGTATTCTAGAGGCATTGGCACCAAGTGTGATAGAATATGCTGTCATATTGTATGCGGGCAGTATCGTAATCTAGAGACATTGAAACCAAGTGTGATAAAATATGCTGTCATGCTGTATGCGGGCAGTATCGTATTCTAGAGGCATTGACACCAAGTGTGATAAAATATGCTGTTATACTGTACGCGGGCAGTATCGTATTCTAGAGACATTGACACCAAGTGTGATAAAATATGCTGTCATATTGTACACGGGCCGTATCGTATTCTAGAGACATTGACACCAAGTGTGATAAGATATGCTGTCATATTGTATGCGGGCAGTATCGTATTCTAGAGACAATGACACCAAGTGTGATAGAATATGCTGTCATATTGTATGTGGGCAGTATCGTATTCTAGAGGCATTGACACCAAGTGAGATAAAAATATGCTGTCATATTGTATGCGGGCAGTATCGTATTCTAGAGACATTGACACAAGTGTGATAAAATATGATGTCATATTGTATGCGGGCAGTATCGTATTCTAGAGACAATGACACCAAGTGTGATAAAATATGCTGTCATATTGTATGCGGGCAGTATCGTATTCTAGAGACAATGACACCAAGTGTGATAAAATATGCTGTCATATTGTATGCGGGCAGTATCGTATTCTAAAGACATTGACACCAAGTGTGATAAAATATGATGTCATATTGTACACGGGCAGTATCGTATTCTAGAGACATTGACACCAAGTGTGATAAAATATGCTGTCATATTGTATGCGGGCAGTATCGTATTCTAGAGACAATGACACCAAGTGTGATAAAATATGCTGTCATATTGTATGTGGGCAGTATCGTATTCTAGAGACATTGCAACCAAGTGTGATAAAATATGCTGTCATATTGTACTCGGGCAGTATCGTATTCCAGAGACATTGACACCAAGTGTGATAAAATATGCTGTCATTTTGTAAGCGGGCAGTATCGTATTCTAGAGACATTGACACCAAGTGTGATAGAATATGCTGTACATATTGTATGCGGGCAGTATCGTATTCTAGAGACAATGACACCAAGTGTGATAAAATATGCTGTCATTTTGCACGCGGGCAGTATCGTATTCTAGAGGCATTGACACCAAGTGTGATAAAATATGCTGTCATATTGTATGCGGGCAGTATCGTATTCCAGAGACATTGACACCAAGTATGATAAAATATGCTGTCATATTGTAAGCGGGCAGTATCGTATTCTAGAGACATTGACACCTAGTGTGATAGAATATGCTGTCATATTGTATACGGGCAGTATCGTATTCTAGAGGCATTGACACCAAGTGTGATAAAATATGCTGTCATATTGCACGTGGGCAGTATCGTATTCTAGAGGCATTGACACCAAGTGTGATAAAATATGCTGTCATATTGTATGCGGGCAGTATCGTATTCTAGAGACATTGACACCAAGTGTGATAGAATATGCTGTCATATTGTATGCGGGCAGTATCGTATTCTAGAGACATTGACACCAAGTGTGATAGAATATGCTGTCATATTGTATGCGGGCAGTATCGTATTCTAGAGGCATTGAAACCAAGTGTGATAAAATATGCTGTCATA
This sequence comes from Meconema thalassinum, assembly GCA_946902985.2. Taxonomy (NCBI): domain Eukaryota; kingdom Metazoa; phylum Arthropoda; class Insecta; order Orthoptera; family Tettigoniidae; genus Meconema; species Meconema thalassinum. Next base: position 449,586,803 of record OX336394.1, on the reverse strand, counting down.
TTGTATGCGGGCAGTATCGTATTCTAGAGGCATTGACACCAAGTGTGATAAAATATGCTGTCACATTGTATGCGGGCAGTATCGTATTCTAGAGGCATTGACACCAAGTGTGATAAAATATGCTGTCATATTGTATGCGGGCAGTATCGTATTCTAGAGACATTGACACCAAGTGTGATAAAATATGCTGTCATATTGTATACGGGCAGTATCGTATTCTAGAGACATTGAAACCAAGTGTGATAAAATATGCTGTCATATTGTACACGGGCAGTATCGTATTCTAGAGACAATGACACCAAGTGTGATAAAATATGCTGTCATATTGTACTCGGGAAGTATCGTATTCTAGAGACATTGACACCAAGTGTGATAGAATATGCTGTCATATTGTATGCGGGCAGTATCGTATTCTAGAGACATTGACACCAAGTGTGATAAAATATGCTGTCATATTGTACACGGGCAGTATCGTATTCTAGAGACATTGACACCAAGTGTGATGAAATATGGTGTCATATTGTATGCGGGCAGTATCGTATTCTAGAGACAATGACACCAAGTGTGATAAAATATGCTGTCATGCTGTATGCGGGCAGAAACGTATTCTAGAGGCATTGGCACCAAGTGTGATAGAATATGCTGTCATATTGTATGCGGGCAGTATCGTAATCTAGAGACATTGAAACCAAGTGTGATAAAATATGCTGTCATGCTGTATGCGGGCAGTATCGTATTCTAGAGGCATTGACACCAAGTGTGATAAAATATGCTGTTATACTGTACGCGGGCAGTATCGTATTCTAGAGACATTGACACCAAGTGTGATAAAATATGCTGTCATATTGTACACGGGCCGTATCGTATTCTAGAGACATTGACACCAAGTGTGATAAAATATGCTGTCATATTGTATGCGGGCAGTATCGTATTCTAGAGACAATGACACCAAGTGTGATAGAATATGCTGTCATATTGTATGTGGGCAGTATCGTATTCTAGAGGCATTGACACCAAGTGAGATAAAAATATGATGTCATATTGTATGCGGGCAGTATCGTATTCTAGAGACATTGACACCAAGTGTGATAAAATATGATGTCATATTGTATGCGGGCAGTATCGTATTCTAGAGACAATGACACCAAGTGTGATAAAATATGCTGTCATATTGTATGCGGGCAGTATCGTATTCTAGAGACAATGACACCAAGTGTGATAAAATATGCTGTCATATTGTATGTGGGCAGTATCGTATTCTAGAGGCATTGACACCAAGTGTGATAAAATATGCTGTCATATTGTATGCGGGCAGTATCGTATTCTAGAGACATTGACACCAAGTGTGATAAAATATGATGTCATATTGTACACGGGCAGTATCGTATTCTAGAGACATTGACACCAAGTGTGATAGAATATGCTGTCATATTGTATGCGGGCAGTATCGTATTCTAGAGACATTGGCACCAAGTGTGATAAAATATGCTGTCATAGTGTACACGGGCAGTATCGTATTCTAGAGACATTGACACCAAGTGTGATGAAATATGGTGTCATATTGTATGCGGGCAGTATCGTATTCTAGAGACAATGACACCAAGTGTGATAAAATATGCTGTCATGCTGTATGCGGGCAGAAACGTATTCTAGAGGCATTGGCACCAAGTGTGATAGAATATGCTGTCATATTGTATGCGGGCAGTATCGTAATCTAGAGACATTGAAACCAAGTGTGATAAAATATGCTGTCATGCTGTATGCGGGCAGTATCGTATTCTAGAGGCATTGACACCAAGTGTGATAAAATATGCTGTTATACTGTATGCGGGCAGTATCGTATTCTAGAGACATTGACACCAAGTGTGATAAAATATGCTGTCATATTGTACACGGGCCGTATCGTATTCTAGAGACATTGACACCAAGTGTGATAAAATATGCTGTCATATTGTATGCGGGCAGTATCGTATTCTAGAGACAATGACACTAAGTGTGATAGAATATGCTGTCATATTGTATGTGGGCAGTATCGTATTCTAGAGGCATTGACACCAAGTGAGATAAAATATGCTGTCATATTGTATGCGGGCAGTATCGTATTCTAGAGACATTGACACCAAGTGTGATAAAATATGATGTCATATTGTATGCGGGCAGTATCGTATTCTAGAGACAATGACACCAAGTGTGATAAAATATGCTGTCATATTGTATGCGGGCAGTATCGTATTCTAGAGACAATGACACCAAGTGTGATAAAATATGCTGTCATATTGTATGTGGGCAGTATCGTATTCTAGAGGCATTGGCACCAAGTGTGATAGAATATGCTGTCATATTGTATGCGGGCAGTATCGTAATCTAGAGACATTGAAACCAAGTGTGATAAAATATGCTGTCATGCTGTATGCGGGCAGTATCGTATTCTAGAGGCATTGACACCAAGTGTGATAAAATATGCTGTTATACTGTACGCGGGCAGTATCGTATTCTAGAGACATTGACACCAAGTGTGATAAAATATGCTGTCATATTGTACACGGGCCGTATCGTATTCTAGAGACATTGACACCAAGTGTGATAAGATATGCTGTCATATTGTATGCGGGCAGTATCGTATTCTAGAGACAATGACACCAAGTGTGATAGAATATGCTGTCATATTGTATGTGGGCAGTATCGTATTCTAGAGGCATTGACACCAAGTGAGATAAAAATATGCTGTCATATTGTATGCGGGCAGTATCGTATTCTGGAGACATTGACACCAAGTGTGATAAAATATGATGTCATATTGTATGCGGGCAGTATCGTATTCTAGAGAAAATGACACCAAGTGTGATAAAATATGCTGTCATATTGTATGCGGGCAGTATCGTATTCTAGAGACAATGACACCAAGTGTGATAAAATATGCTGTCATATTGTATGTGGGCAGTATCGTATTCTAGAGGCATTGACACCAAGTGTGATAAAATATGCTGTCATATTGTATGCGGGCAGTATCGTATTCTAGAGACAATGACACCAAGTGTGATAAAATATGCTGTCATATTGTATGTGGGCAGTATCGTATTCTAGAGACATTGCAACCAAGTGTGATAAAATATGCTGTCATATTGTACTCGGGCAGTATCGTATTCCAGAGACATTGACACCAAGTGTGATAAAATATGCTGTCATTTTTTAAGCGGGCAGTATCGTATTCTAGAGACATTGACACCAAGTGTGATAGAATATGCTGTACATATTGTATGCGGGCAGTATCGTATTCTAGAGACAATGACACCAAGTGTGATAAAATATGCTGTCATTTTGCACGCGGGCAGTATCGTATTCTAGAGGCATTGACACCAAGTGTGATAAAATATGCTGTCATATTGTATGCGGGCAGTATCGTATTCCAGAGACATTGACACCAAGTGTGATAAAATATGCTGTCATATTGTAAGCGGGCAGTATCGTATTCTAGAGACATTGACACCTAGTGTGATAGAATATGCTGTCATATTGTATACGGGAAGTATCGTATTCTAGAGGCATTGACACCAAGTGTGATAAAATATGCTGTCATATTGCACGTGGGCAGTATCGTATTCTAGAGGCATTGACACCAAGTGTGATAAAATATGCTGTCATATTGTATGCGGGCAGTATCGTATTCTAGAGACATTGACACCAAGTGTGATAGAATATGCTGTCATATTGTATGCGGGCAGTATCGTATTCTGGAGACATTGACACCAAGTGTGATAGAATATGCTGTCATATTGTATGCGGGCAGTATCGTATTCTAGAGGCATTGAAACCAAGTGTGATAAAATATGCTGTCATATTGTATGCGGGCAGTATCGTATTCTAGAGGAATTGACACCAAGTGTGATAAAATATGCTGTCACATTGTATGCGGGCAGTATCGTATTCTAGAGGCATTGACAACAAGTGTGATAAAATATGCTGTCATATTGTATGCGGGCAGTATCGTATTCTAGAGACATTGACACCAAGTGTGATAAAATATGCTGTCATATTGTATACGGGCAGTATCGTATTCTAGAGACATTGAAACCAAGTGTGATAAAATATGCTGTCATATTGTACACGGGCAGTATCGTATTCTAGAGACAATGACACCAAGTGTGATAAAATATGCTGTCATATTGTACTCGGGCAGTATCGTATTCTAGAGACATTGACACCAAGTGTGATAGAATATGCTGTCATATTGTATGCGGGCAGTATCGTATTCTAGAGACATTGACACCAAGTGTGATAAAATATGCTGTCATATTGTACACGGGCAGTATCGTATTCTAGAGACATTGACACCAAGTGTGATGAAATATGGTGTCATATTGTATGCGGGCAGTATCGTATTCTAGAGACAATGACACCAAGTGTGATAAAATATGCTGTCATGCTGTATGCGGGCAGAAACGTATTCTAGAGGCATTGGCACCAAGTGTGATAGAATATGCTGTCATATTGTATGCGGGCAGTATCGTAATCTAGAGACATTGAAACCAAGTGTGATAAAATATGCTGTCATGCTGTATGCGGGCAGTATCGTATTCTAGAGGCATTGACACCAAGTGTGATAAAATATGCTGTTATACTGTACGCGGGCAGTATCGTATTCTAGAGACATTGACACCAAGTGTGATAAAATATGCTGTCATATTGTACACGGGCCGTATCGTATTCTAGAGACATTGACACCAAGTGTGATAAAATATGCTGTCATATTGTATGCGGGCAGTATCGTATTCTAGAGACAATGACACCAAGTGTGATAGAATATGCTGTCATATTGTATGTGGGCAGTATCGTATTCTAGAGGCATTGACACCAAGTGAGATAAAAATATGCTGTCATATTGTATGCGGGCAGTATCGTATTCTAGAGACATTGACACCAAGTGTGATAAAATATGATGTCATATTGTATGCGGGCAGTATCGTATTCTAGAGACAATGACACCAAGTGTGATAAAATATGCTGTCATATTGTATGCGGGCAGTATCGTATTCTAGAGACAATGACACCAAGTGTGATAAAATATGCTGTCATATTGTATGTGGGCAGTATCGTATTCTAGAGGCATTGACACCAAGTGTGATAAAATATGCTGTCATATTGTATGCGGGCAGTATCGTATTCTAGAGACATTGACACCAAGTGTGATAAAATATGATGTCATATTGTACACGGGCAGTATCGTATTCTAGAGACATTGACACCAAGTGTGATAAAATATGCTGTCATATTGTATGCGGGCAGTATCGTATTCTAGAGACAATGACACCAAGTGTGATAAAATATGCTGTCATATTGTATGTGGGCAGTATCGTATTCTAGAGACATTGCAACCAAGTGTGATAAAATATGCTGTCATATTATACTCGGGCAGTATCGTATTCCAGAGACATTGACACCAAGTGTGATAAAATATGCTGTCATTTTGTAAGCGGGCAGTATCGTATTCTAGATACATTGACACCAAGTGTGATAGAATATGCTGTACATATTGTATGCGGGCAGTATCGTATTCTAGAGACAATGACACCAAGTGTGATAAAATATGCTGTCATTTTGCACGCGGGCAGTATCGTATTCTAGACGCATTGACACCAAGTGTGATAAAATATGCTGTCATATTGTATGCGGGCAGTATCGTATTCCAGAGACATTGACACCAAGTGTGATAAAATATGCTGTCATATTGTAAGCGGGCAGTATCGTATTCTAGAGACATTGACACCTAGTGTGATAGAATATGCTGTACATATTGTATGCGGGCAGTATCGTATTCTAGAGACAATGACACCAAGTGAGATAAAATATGCTGTCATTTTGCACGCGGGCAGTATCGTATTCTAGAGGCATTGACACCAAGTGTGATAAAATATGCTGTCATTTTGCACGCGGGCAGTATCTTATTCTAGAGGCATTGACACCAAGTGTGATAAAATATGCTGTCATATTGTATGTGGGCAGTATCGTATTCTAGAGACATTGACACCAATTGTGATAAAATATGCTGTCATATTGTATGTGGGCAGTATCGTATTCTAGAGACATTGACACCAAGTGTGATAAAATATGCTGTCATATTGTATGCGGGCAGTATCGTATTCTAGAGACATTGACACCAAGTGTGATAAAATATGCTGTCATATTGTACACGGGCAGTATCGTATTCTAGAGACATTGAAACCAAGTGTGATAAAATATGCTGTCCTATTGTACTCGGGCAGTATCGTATTCTAGAGGCATTGAAACCAAGTGTGATAAAATATGCTGGCATATTGTATGCGGGCAGTATCGTATTCTAGAGGCATTGACACCAAGTGTGATAAAATATGCTGTCATACTGTACGTGGGCAGTATCGTATTCTAGAGACATTGAAACCAAGTGTTATAAAATATGCTGTCATATTGTATGCGGCCAGTATCGTATTCTAGAGACATTGAAACCAAGTGTGATAAAATATGCTGTCATATTGTACTCGGGCAGTATCGTATTCTAGAGGCATTGACACCAAGTGTGATAAAATATGCTGTCATATTGTATGCGGGCAGTATCGTATTCTAGAGGCATTGACACCAAGTGTGATAAAATATGCTGTCATATTGTATGCGGGCAGTATCGTATTCTAGAGACATTGACACCAAGTGTGATAAAATATGCTGTCATATTGTACACGGGCAGTATCGTATTCTAGAGACATTGACACCAAGTGTGATGAAATATGGTGTCATATTGTATGCGGGCAGTATCGTATTCTAGAGACAATGACACCAAGTGTGATAAAATATGCTGTCATGCTGTATGCGGGCAGAAACGTATTCTAGAGGCATTGACACCAAGTGTGATAGAATATGCTGTCATATTGTATGCGGGCAGTATCGTAATCTAGAGACATTGAATCCAAGTGTGATAAAATATGCTGTCATATTGTATGCGGGCAGTATCGTATTCTAGAGGCATTGACACCAATTGTGATAAAATATGCTGTCATATTGTATGTGGGCAGTATCGTATTCTAGAGGCATTGACTCCAAGAGTGATAAAATATGCTGTCATATTGTATGCGGGCAGTATCGTATTCTAGAGGCATTGACACCAAGTGTGATAAAATATGCTGTTATACTGTACGTGGGCAGTATCGTATTCTAGAGACATTGACACCAAGTGTGATAAAATATGCTGTCATAGTGTATGCGGGCATTATCGTATTCCAGAGACATTGACACAAAGTGTGATAAAATATGCTGTCATTTTGCACGAGGGCAGTATCGTATTCTAGAGGCATTGACACCAAGGGTGATAGAATATGCTGCCATATTGTATGCGGGCAGTATCGTATTCCAGAGACATTGACACCAAGTGTGATAAAATATACTGTCATACTGTACGTGGGCAGTATCGTATTCTAGAGACATTGAAACCAAGTGTGATAGAATATGCTGTCATATTGTATGCGGGCAGTATCGTATTCCAGAGACATTGACACCAAGTGTGATAAAATATGCTGTCATACTGTACGTGGGCAGTATTGTATTCTAGAGACATTGACACCAAGTGTGATAAAATATGCTGTTATACTGTACGTGGGCAGTATCGTATTCTAGAGACATTGACACCAAGTGTGATAAAATATGCTGTCATATTGTATGCGGGCAGTATCGTATTCTAGAGGCATTGACACCAAGTGTGATAAAATATGCTGTCATATTGCACACGGGCAGTATCGTATTCCAGAGACATTGTCACCAAGTGTGATAAAATATGCTGTCATATTGTACGTGGGCAGTATCGTATTCTAGAGGCATTGACACCAAGTGTGATAAAATATGCTGTTATACTGTACGTGGGCAGTATCGTATTCTAGAGACATTGACACCAAGTGTGATAAAATATGCAGTCATATTGTATGCGGGCAGTATCGTATTCTAGAGGCATTGACACAAAGTGTGATAAAATATGCTGTTATACTGTACGTGGGCAGTATCGTATTCTAGAGACATTGAAACCAAGTGTGATAAAATACGCTGTCATATTGTATGCGGGCAGTATCGTATTCTAGAGGCATTGACACCAAGTGTGATAAAATATGCTGTTATACTGTACGTGGGCAGGATCGTATTCTAGAGTCATTGACACCAAGTGTGATAAAATGTGCTGTCATATTGTATGCGGGCAGTATCGTATTCTAGAGGCATTGACACCAAGTGTGATAAAATATGCTGTTATACTGTACGTGGGCAGTATCGTTTTCTAGAGACGTTGACACCAAGTGTGATAAAATATGCTGTCATATTGTATGCGGGCAGTATCGTATTCTAGAGGCATTGACACCAAGTGTGATAAAATATGCTGTTATACTGTACGCGGGCAGTATCGTATTCTAGAGACATTGACACCAAGTGTGATAAAATATGCTGTCTTATTGTACACGGGCCGTATCGTATTCTAGAGACATTGAAACCAAGTGTGATAAAATATGCTGTCATATTGTACTCGGGCAGTATCGTATTCTACAGGCATTGACACCAAGTGTGATAAAATATGCTGTCATATTGTATGCGGGCAGTATCGTATTCTAGAGACATTGACACCAAGTGTGATAAAATATGCTGTCATATTGCACACGGGCAGTATCGTATTCTAGAGACAATGACACCAAGTGTGATAAAATATGCTGTCATATTGTATGCGGGCAGTATCGTATTCTAGAGACAATGACACCAAGTGTGATAGAAAATGCTGTCATATTGTATGTGGACAGTATCGTATTCTAGAGGCATTGACACCAAGTGTGATAAAATATGCTGTCATATTGTATGCGGGCAGTATCGTATTCTAGAGACAATGACACCAAGTGTGATAGAATATGCTGTCATATTGTATGTGGGCAGTATCGTATTCTAGAGACATTCACACCAAGTGTGATAAAATATGATGTCATATTGTATGCGGGCAGTATCGTATTCTAGAGACAATGACACCAAGTGTGATAAAATATGCTGTCATATTGTATGCGGGCAGTATCGTATTCTAGAGACAATGACACCAAGTGTGATAAAATATTCTGTCATATTGTATGTGGGCAGTATCGTATTCTAGAGGCATTGACACCAAGTGTGATAAAATATGCTGTCATATTGTATGCGGGCAGTATCGTATTCTAGAGACATTGACACCAAGTGTGATAAAATATGTCATATTGTACACGGGCAGTATCGTATTCTAGAGACATTGACACCAAGTGTGATAAAATATGCTGTCATATTGTATGCGGGCAGTATCGTATTCTAGAGACAATGACACCAAGTGTGATAAAATATGCTGTCATATTGTATGTGGGCAGTATCGTATTCTAGAGACATTGCAACCAAGTGTGATAAAATATGCTGTCATATTGTACTCGGGCAGTATCGTATTCCAGAGACATTGACACCAAGTGTGATAAAATATGCTGTCATTTTGTAAGCGGGCAGTATCGTATTCTAGAGACATTGACACCAAGTGTGATAGAATATGCTGTACATATTGTATGCGGGCAGTATCGTATTCTAGAGACAATGACACCAAGTGTGATAAAATATGCTGTCATTTTGCACGCGGGCAGTATCGTATTCCAGAGACATTGACACCAAGTGTGATAAAATATGCTGTCATATTGTAAGCGGGCAGTATCGTATTCTAGAGACATTGACACTTAGTGTGATAGAATATGCTTCTACATATTGTATGCGGGCAGTATCGTATTCTAGAGACATTGACACCAAGTGTGATAAAATATGCTGTCATATTGCACGCGGGCAGTATCGTATTCTAGAGGCATTGACACCAGGTGTGATAAAATATTCTGTTATACTGTACGTGGGCAGTATCGTATTCTAGAGACATTGACACCAAGTGTGATAAAATATGCTGTCATATTGCACGCGGGCAGTATCGTATTCTAGAGGCATTGACACCAAGTGTGATAAAATATTCTGTTATACTGTACGTGGGCAGTATCGTATTCTAGAGACATTGACACTAAGTGTGATAAAATATGCGGTCATATTGTATGCGGGCAGTATCGTATTCTAGAGGCATTGACACCAAGTGTGATAAAATATGCTGTCATATTGCACACGGGCAGTATCGTATTCCAGAGACATTGTCACCAAGTGTGATAAAATATGCTGTCATATTGTACGTGGGCAGTATCGTATTCTAGAGGCATTGACACCAAGTGTGATAAAATATGCTGTTATACTGTACGTGGCCAGTATCGTATTCTAGAGACATTGACACCAAGTGTGATAAAATATGCTGTCATATTGTATGCGGGCAGTATCGTATTCTAGAGGCATTGACACCAAGTGTGATAAAATATGCTGTTATACTGTACGTGGGCAGTATCGTATTCTAGAGACATTGAAACCAAGTGTGATAAAATATGCTGTCATATTGTATGCGGGCAGTATCGTATTCTAGAGGCATTGACACCAAGTGTGATAAAATATGCTGTTATACTGTACGTGGGCAGTATCGTATTCTAGAGACATTGACACCAAGTGTGATAAAATGTGCTGTCATATTGTATGCGGGCAGTATCGTATTCTAGAGGCATTGACACCAAGTGTGATAAAATATGCTGTTATACTGTACGTGGGCAGTATCGTTTTCTAGAGACGTTGACACCAAGTGTGATAAAATATGCTGTCATATTGTATGCGGGCAGTATCGTATTCTAGAGGCATTGACACCAAGTGTGATAAAATATGCTGTTATACTGTACGCGGGCAGTATCGTATTCTAGAGACATTGACACCAAGTGTGATAAAATATGCTGTCTTATTGTACACGGGCCGTATCGTATTCTAGAGACATTGAAACCAAGTGTGATAAAATATGCTGTCATATTGTATGCGGGCAGTATCGTATTCTAGAGACATTGACACCAAGTGTGATAAAATATGCTGTCATATTGTACACGGGCAGTATCGTATTCTAGAGACATTGAAACCAAGTGTGATAAAATATGCTGTCATATTGTACTCGGGCAGTATCGTATTCTAGAGGCATTGACACCAAGTGTGATAAAATATGCTGTTATACTGTACGTGGCCAGTATCGTATTCTAGAGACATTGACACCAAGTGTGATAAAATATGCTGTCATTTTGCACGCGGGCAGTATCGTATTCTAGAGGCATTGACACCAAGTGTGATAAAATATGCTGTCATTTTGCACGCGGGCAGTATCGTATTCTAGATACATTGACACCAAGTGTGATAGAATGTGCTGTACATATTGTATGCGGGCAGTATCGTATTCTAGAGACAATGACACCAAGTGTGATAAAATATGCTGTCATTTTGCACGCGGGCAGTATCGTATTCTAGACGCATTGACACCAAGTGTGATAAAATATGCTGTCATATTGTATGCGGGCAGTATCGTATTCCAGAGACATTGACACCAAGTGTGATAAAATATGCTGTCATATTGTAAGCGGGCAGTATCGTATTCTAGAGACATTGACACCTAGTGTGATAGAATATGCTGTACATATTGTATGCGGGCAGTATCGTATTCTAGAGACAATGACACCAAGTGAGATAAAATATGCTGTCATTTTGCACGCGGGCAGTATCGTATTCTAGAGGCATTGACACCAAGTGTGATAAAATATGCTGTCATTTTGCACGCGGGCAGTATCTTATTCTAGAGGCATTGACACCAAGTGTGATAAAATATGCTGTCATATTGTATGTGGGCAGTATCGTATTCTAGAGACATTGACACCAATTGTGATAAAATATGCTGTCATATTGTATGTGGGCAGTATCGCATTCTAGAGACATTGACACCAAGTGTGATAAAATATGCTGTCATATTGTATGCGGGCAGTATCGTATTCTAGAGACATTGACACCAAGTGTGATAAAATATGCTGTCATATTGTACACGGGCAGTATCGTATTCTAGAGACATTGAAACCAAGTGTGATAAAATATGCTGTCCTATTGTACTCGGGCAGTATCGTATTCTAGAGGCATTGAAACCAAGTGTGATAAAATATGCTGTCATATTGTATGCGGGCAGTATCGTATTCTAGAGGCATTGACACCAAGTGTGATAAAATATGCTGTCATACTGTACGTGGGCAGTATCGTATTCTAGAGACATTGAAACCAAGTGTTATAAAATATGCTGTCATATTGTATGCGGCCAGTATCGTATTCTAGAGACATTGAAACCAAGTGTGATAAAATATGCTGTCATATTGTACTCGGGCAGTATCGTATTCTAGAGGCATTGACACCAAGTGTGATAAAATATGCTGTCATATTGTATGCGGGCAGTATCGTATTCTAGAGGCATTGACACCAAGTGTGATAAAATATGCTGTCATATTGTATGCGGGCAGTATCGTATTCTAGAGACATTGACACCAAGTGTGATAAAATATGCTGTCATATTGTACACGGGCAGTATCGTATTCTAGAGACATTGACACCAAGTGTGATGAAATATGGTGTCATATTGTATGCGGGCAGTATCGTATTCTAGAGACAATGACACCAAGTGTGATAAAATATGCTGTCATGCTGTATGCGGGCAGAAACGTATTCTAGAGGCATTGACACCAAGTGTGATAGAATATGCTGTCATATTGTATGCGGGCAGTATCGTAATCTAGAGACATTGAATCCAAGTGTGATAAAATATGCTGTCATATTGTATGCGGGCAGTATCGTATTCTAGAGGCATTGACACCAATTGTGATAAAATATGCTGTCATATTGTATGTGGGCAGTATCGTATTCTAGAGGCATTGACTCCAAGAGTGATAAAATATGCTGTCATATTGTATGCGGGCAGTATCGTATTCTAGAGGCATTGACACCAAGTGTGATAAAATATGCTGTTATACTGTACGTGGGCAGTATCGTATTATAGAGACATTGACACCAAGTGTGATAAAATATGCTGTCATAGTGTATGCGGGCATTATCGTATTCCAGAGGCATTGACACAAAGTGTGATAAAATATGCTGTCATTTTGCACGAGGGCAGTATCGTATTCTAGAGGCATTGACACCAAGGGTGATAGAATATGCTGCCATATTGTATGCGGGCAGTATCGTATTCCAGAGACATTGACACCAAGTGTGATAAAATATACTGTCATACTGTACGTGGGCAGTATCGTATTCTAGAGACATTGAAACCAAGTGTGATAGAATATGCTGTTATATTGTATGCGGGCAGTATCGTATTCCAGAGACATTGACACCAAGTGTGATAAAATATGCTGTCATACTGTACGTGGGCAGTATCGTATTCTAGAGACATTGACACCAAGTGTGATAAAATATGCTGTTATACTGTACGTGGGCAGTATCGTATTCTAGAGACATTGACACCAAGTGTGATAAAATATGCTGTCATATTGTATGCGGGCAGTATCGTATTCTAGAGGCATTGACACCAAGTGTGATAAAATATGCTGTCATATTGCACACGGGCAGTATCGTATTCCAGAGACATTGTCACCAAGTGTGATAAAATATGCTGTCATATTGTACGTGGGCAGTATCGTATTCTAGAGGCATTGACACCAAGTGTGATAAAATATGCTGTTATACTGTACGTGGGCAGTATCGTATTCTAGAGACATTGACACCAAGTGTGATAAAATATGCAGTCATATTGTATGCGGGCAGTATCGTATTCTAGAGGCATTGACACAAAGTGTGATAAAATATGCTGTTATACTGTACGTGGGCAGTATCGTATTCTAGAGACATTGAAACCAAGTGTGATAAAATACGCTGTCATATTGTATGCGGGCAGTATCGTATTCTAGAGGCATTGACACCAAGTGTGATAAAATATGCTGTTATACTGTACGTGGGCAGGATCGTATTCTAGAGTCATTGACACCAAGTGTGATAAAATGTGCTGTCATATTGTATGCGGGCAGTATCGTATTCTAGAGGCATTGACACCAAGTGTGATAAAATATGCTGTTATACTGTACGTGGGCAGTATCGTTTTCTAGAGACGTTGACACCAAGTGTGATAAAATATGCTGTCATATTGTATGCGGGCAGTATCGTATTCTAGAGGCATTGACACCAAGTGTGATAAAATATGCTGTTATACTGTACGCGGGCAGTATCGTATTCTAGAGACATTGACACCAAGTGTGATAAAATATGCTGTCTTATTGTACACGGGCCGTATCGTATTCTAGAGACATTGAAACCAAGTGTGATAAAATATGCTGTCATATTGTACTCGGGCAGTATCGTATTCTACAGGCATTGACACCAAGTGTGATAAAATATGCTGTCATATTGTATGCGGGCAGTATCGTATTCTAGAGACATTGACACCAAGTGTGATAAAATATGCTGTCATATTGCACACGGGCAGTATCGTATTCTAGAGACAATGACACCAAGTGTGATAAAATATGCTGTCATATTGTATGCGGGCAGTATCGTATTCTAGAGACAATGACACCAAGTGTGATAGAAAATGCTGTCATATTGTATGTGGACAGTATCGTATTCTAGAGGCATTGACACCAAGTGTGATAAAATATGCTGTCATATTGTATGCGGGCAGTATCGTATTCTAGAGACAATGACACCAAGTGTGATAAAATATGCTGTCATATTGTATGTGGGCAGTATCGTATTCTAGAGACATTCACACCAAGTGTGATAAAATATGATGTCATATTGTATGCGGGCAGTATCGTATTCTAGAGACAATGACACCAAGTGTGATAAAATATGCTGTCATATTGTATGCGGGCAGTATCGTATTCTAGAGACAATGACACCAAGTGTGATAAAATATTCTGTCATATTGTATGTGGGCAGTATCGTATTCTAGAGGCATTGACACCAAGTGTGATAAAATATGCTGTCATATTGTATGCGGGCAGTATCGTATTCTAGAGACATTGACACCAAGTGTGATAAAATATGTCATATTGTACACGGGCAGTATCGTATTCTAGAAACATTGACACCAAGTGTGATAAAATATGCTGTCATATTGTATGCGGGCAGTATCGTATTCTAGAGACAATGACACCAAGTGTGATAAAATATGCTGTCATATTGTATGTGGGCAGTATCGTATTCTAGAGACATTGCAACCAAGTGTGATAAAATATGCTGTCATATTGTACTCGGGCAGTATCGTATTCCAGAGACATTGACACCAAGTGTGATAAAATATGCTGTCATTTTGTAAGCGGGCAGTATCGTATTCTAGAGACATTGACACCAAGTGTGATAGAATATGCTGTACATATTGTATGCGGGCAGTATCGTATTCTAGAGACAATGACACCAAGTGTGATAAAATATGCTGTCATTTTACACGCGGGCAGTATCGTATTCCAGAGACATTGACACCAAGTGTGATAAAATATGCTGTCATATTGTAAGCGGGCAGTATCGTATTCTAGAGACATTGACACTTAGTGTGATAGAATATGCTTCTACATATTGTATGCGGGCAGTATCGTATTCTAGAGACATTGACACCAAGTGTGATAAAATATGCTGTCATATTGCACGCGGGCAGTATCGTATTCTAGAGGCATTGACACCAGGTGTGATAAAATATTCTGTTATACTGTACGTGGGCAGTATCGTATTCTAGAGACATTGACACCAAGTGTGATAAAATATGCTGTCATATTGCACGCGGGCAGTATCGTATTCTAGAGGCATTGACACCAAGTGTGATAAAATATTCTGTTATACTGTACGTGGGCAGTATCGTATTCTAGTGACATTGACACTAAGTGTGATAAAATATGCGGTCATATTGTATGCGGGCAGTATCGTATTCTAGAGGCATTGACACCAAGTGTGATAAAATATGCTGTCATATTGCACACGGGCAGTATCGTATTCCAGAGACATTGTCACCAAGTGTGATAAAATATGCTGTCATATTGTACGTGGGCAGTATCGTATTCTAGAGGCATTGACACCAAGTGTGATAAAATATGCTGTTATACTGTACGTGGCCAGTATCGTATTCTAGAGACATTGACACCAAGTGTGATAAAATATGCTGTCATATTGTATGCGGGCAGTATCGTATTCTAGAGGCATTGACACCAAGTGTGATAAAATATGCTGTTATACTGTACGTGGGCAGTATCGTATTCTAGAGACATTGAAACCAAGTGTGATAAAATATGCTGTCATATTGTATGCGGGCAGTATCGTATTCTAGAGGCATTGACACCAAGTGTGATAAAATATGCTGTTATACTGTACGTGGGCAGTATCGTTTTCTAGAGACGTTGACACCAAGTGTGATAAAATATGCTGTCATATTGTATGCGGGCAGTATCGTATTCTAGAGGCATTGACACCAAGTGTGATAAAATATGCTGTTATACTGTACGTGGGCAGTATCGTTTTCTAGAGACGTTGACACCAAGTGTGATAAAATATGCTGTCATATTGTATGCGGGCAGTATCGTATTCTAGAGGCATTGACACCAAGTGTGATAAAATATGCTGTTATACTGTACGCGGGCAGTATCGTATTCTAGAGACATTGACACCAAGTGTGATAAAATATGCTGTCTTATTGTACACGGGCCGTATCGTATTCTAGAGACATTGAAACCAAGTGTGATAAAATATGCTGTCATATTGTATGCGGGCAGTATCGTATTCTAGAGACATTGACACCAAGTGTGATAAAATATGCTGTCATATTGTACACGGGCAGTATCGTATTCTAGAGACATTGAAACCAAGTGTGATAAAATATGGTGTCATTTTGTACTCGGGCAGTATCGTATTCTAGAGGCATTGACACCAAGTGTGATAAAATATGCTGTTATACTGTACGTGGCCAGTATCGTATTCTAGAGACATTGACACCAAGTGTGATAAAATATGCTGTCATTTTGCACGCGGGCAGTATCGTATTCTAGAGGCATTGACACCAAGTGTGATAAAATATGCTGTCATTTTGCACGCGGGCAGTATCGTATTCTAGAGGCATTGACACCAAGTGTGATTAAATATGCTGTCATATTGTATGTGGGCAGTATCGTATTCTAGAGACATTGACACCAATTGTGATAAAATATGCTGTCATATTGTTTGTGGGCAGTATCGTATTCTAGAGACATTGACACCAAGTGTGATAAAATATGCTGTTATATTGTATGCGGGCAGTATCGTATTATAGAGACATTGACACCAAGTGTGATAAAATATGCTGTCATATTGTACACGGGCAGTATCGTATTCTAGAGACATTGAAACCAAGTGTGATAAAATATGCTGTCATATTGTACTCGGTCAGTATCGTATTCTAGAGGCATTGAAACCAAGTGTGATAAAATATGCTGTCATATTGTATGCGGGCAGTATCGTATTCTAGAGGCATTGACACCAAGTGTGATAAAATATGCTGTCATACTGTACGTGGGCAGTATCGTATTCTAGAGACATTGAAACCAAGTGTGATAAAATATGCTGTCATATTGTATGCGGGCAGTATCGTATTCTAGAGACATTGACACCAAGTGTGATAAAATATGCTGTCATATTGTACACGGGCAGTATCGTATTCTAGAGACATTGAAACCAAGTGTGATAAAATATGCTGTCATATTGTACTCGGGCAGTATCGTATTCTAGAGGCATTGACACCAAGTGTGATAAAATATGCTGTCATATTGTATGCGGGCAGTATCGTATTCTAGAGGCATTGACACCAAGTGTGATAGAATATGCTGTCATATTGTATGCGGGCAGTATCGTATTCTAGAGACATTGACCCCAAGTGTGATAGAATATGCTGTCATATTGTATGCGGGCAGTATCGTATTCTAGAGGCACTGACACCAAGTGTGATAAAATATGCTGTCATATTGCACTTGGGCAGTATCGTATTCTAGAGGCATTGACACCAAGTGTGATAAAATATGCTGTCATATTGTATGCGGACAGTATCGTATTCTAGAGACATTGACACCAAATGTATAGAATATGCTGTCATATTGTATGCGGGCAGTATCGTATTCTAGAGACATTGACACCAAGTGTGATAGAATATGCTGTCATATTGTATGCGGGCAGTATCGTATTCTAGAGGCATTGAAACCAAGTGTGATAAAATATGCTGTCATATTGTATGCGGGCAGTATCGTATTCTAGAGGCATTGACACCAAGTGTGATAAAATATGCTGTCATATTGTATGCGGGCAGTATCGTATTCTAGAGGCATTGACACCAAGTGTGATAAAATATGCTGTCATATTGTATGCGGGCAGTATCGTATTCTAGAGACATTGACACCAAGTGTGATAAAATATGCTGTCATATTGTATACGGGCAGTATCGTATTCTAGAGACATTGAAACCAAGTGTGATAAAATATGCTGTCATATTGTACACGGGCAGTATCGTATTCTAGAGACAATGACACCAAGTGTGATAAAATATGCTGTCATATTGTACACGGGCAGTATCGTATTCTAGAGACATTGACACCAAGTGTGATAGAATATGCTGTCATATTGTATGCGGGCAGTATCGTATTCTAGAGACATTGACACCAAGTGTGATAAAATATGCTGTCATATTGTACACGGGCAGTATCGTATTCTAGAGACATTGACACCAAGTGTGATAAAATATGGTGTCATATTGTATGCGGGCAGTATCGTATTCTAGAGACAATGACACCAAGTGTGATAAAATATGCTGTCATGCTGTATGCGGGCAGAAACGTATTCTAGAGGCATTGACACCAAGTGTGATAGAATATGCTGTCATATTGTATGTGGGCAGTATCGTATTCTAGAGACATTGACACCAAGTGTGATAGAATATGCTGTCATATTGTATGTGGGCAGTATCGTATTCTAGAGACAATGACACCAAGTGTGATAAAATATGCTGTCATATTGTACACGGGCAGTATCGTATTCTAGAGACATTGACACCAAGTGTGATAGAATATGCTGTCATATTGTATGCGGGCAGTATCGTATTCTAGAGACATTGACACCAAGTGTGATAAAATATGCTGTCATATTGTACACGGGCAGTATCGTATTCTAGAGACATTGACACCAAGTGTGATAAAATATGGTGTCATATTGTATGCGGGCAGTATCGTATTCTAGAGACAATGACACCAAGTGTGATAAAATATGCTGTCATATTGTATGCGGGCAGTATCGTATTCTAGAGACAATGACACCAAGTGTGATAAAATATGCTGTCATATTGTATGTGGGCAGTATCGTATTCTAGAGACATTGCAACCAAGTGTGATAAAATATGCTGTCATATTGTACTCGGGCAGTATCGTATTCCAGAGACATTGACACCAAGTGTGATAAAATATGCTGTCATTTTGTAAGCGGGCAGTATCGTATTCTAGATACATTGACACCAAGTGTGATAGAATATGCTGTACATATTGTATGCGGGCAGTATCGTATTCTAGAGACAATGACACCAAGTGTGATAAAATATGCTGTCATTTTGCACGCGGGCAGTATCGTATTCTAGACGCATTGACACCAAGTGTGATAAAATATGCTGTCATATTGTATGCGGGCAGTATCGTATTCCAGAGACATTGACACCAAGTGTGATAAAATATGCTGTCATATTGTAAGCGGGCAGTATCGTATTCTAGAGACATTGACACCTAGTGTGATAGAATGTGCTGTACATATTGTATGCGGGCAGTATCGTATTCTAGAGACATTGACACCTAGTGTGATAAAATATGCTGTCATATTGTACACGGGCAGTATCGTATTCTAGAGACATTGACACCAAGTGTGATAAAATATGCTGTCATATTGTATGCGGGCAGTATCGTATTCTAGAGACATTGACACCTAGTGTGATAAAATATGCTGTCATATTGTACACGGGCAGTATCGTATTCTAGAGACATTGAAACCAAGTGTGATAAAATATGCTGTCCTATTGTACTCGGGCAGTATCGTATTCTAGAGGCATTGAAACCAAGTGTGATAAAATATGCTGTCATATTGTATGCGGGCAGTATCGTATTCTAGAGGCATTGACACCAAGTGTGATAAAATATGCTGTCATACTGTACGTGGGCAGTATCGTATTCTAGAGACATTGAAACCAAGTGTTATAAAATATGCTGTCATATTGTATGCGGCCAGTATCGTATTCTAGAGACATTGAAACCAAGTGTGATAAAATATGCTGTCATATTGTACTCGGGCAGTATCGTATTCTAGAGGCATTGACACCAAGTGTGATAAAATATGCTGTCATATTGTATGCGGGCAGTATCGTATTCTAGAGGCATTGACACCAAGTGTGATAAAATATGCTGTCATATTGTATGCGGGCAGTATCGTATTCTAGAGACATTGACACCAAGTGTGATAAAATATGCTGTCATATTGTACACGGGCAGTATCGTATTCTAGAGACATTGACACCAAGTGTGATAAAATATGCTGTCATATTGTATGCGGGCAGTATCGTATTCTAGAGACATTGACACCAAGTGTGATAAAATATGCTGTCATATTGCACACGGGCAGTATCGTATTCTAGAGACAATGACACCAAGTGTGATAAAATATGCTGTCATATTGTATGCGGGCAGTATCGTATTCTAGAGACATTGACACCAAGTGTGATAAAATATGCTGTCATATTGCACACGGGCAGTATCGTATTCTAGAGACAATGACACCAAGTGTGATAAAATATGCTGTCATATTGTATGCGGGCAGTATCGTATTCTAGAGACAATGACACCAAGTGTGATAAAATATGATGTCATATTGTATGCGGGCAGTATCGTATTCTAGAGACAATGACACCAAGTGTGATAAAATATGCTGTCATATTGTATGCGGGCAGTATCGTATTCTAGAGACAATGACACCAAGTGTGATAAAATATGCTGTCATATTGTATGTGGGCAGTATCGTATTCTAGAGGCATTGACACCAAGTGTGATAAAATATGCTGTCATATTGTATGCGGGCAGTATCGTATTCTAGAGACATTGACACCAAGTGTGATAAAATATGATGTCATATTGTACACGGGCAGTATCGTATTCTAGAGACATTGACACCAAGTGTGATAAAATATGCTGTCATATTGTATGCGGGCAGTATCGTATTCTAGAGACAATGACACCAAGTGTGATAAAATATGCTGTCATATTGTATGTGGGCAGTATCGTATTCTAGAGACATTGCAACCAAGTGTGATAAAATATGCTGTCATATTGTACTCGGGCAGTATCGTATTCCAGAGACATTGACACCAAGTGTGATAAAATATGCTGTCATTTTGTAAGCGGGCAGTATCGTATTCTAGATACATTGACACCAAGTGTGATAGAATATGCTGTACATATTGTATGCGGGCAGTATCGTATTCTAGAGACAATGACACCAAGTGTGATAAAATATGCTGTCATTTTGCACGCGGGCAGTATCGTATTCTAGACGCATTGACACCAAGTGTGATAAAATATGCTGTCATATTGTATGCGGGCAGTATCGTATTCCAGAGACATTGACACCAAGTGTGATAAAATATGCTGTCATATTGTAAGCGGGCAGTATCGTATTCTAGAGACATTGACACCTAGTGTGATAGAATATGCTGTACATATTGTATGCGGGCAGTATCGTATTCTAGAGACAATGACACCAAGTGAGATAAAATATGCTGTCATTTTGCACGCGGGCAGTATCGTATTCTAGAGGCATTGACACCAAGTGTGATATAATATGATGTCATTTTGCACGCGGGCAGTATCTTATTCTAGAGGCATTGACACCAAGTGTGATAAAATATGCTGTCATATTGTATGTGGGCAGTATCGTATTCTAGAGACATTGACACCAATTGTGATAAAATATGCTGTCATATTGTATGTGGGCAGTATCGTATTCTAGAGACATTGACACCAAGTGTGATAAAATATGCAGTCATATTGTATGCGGGCAGTATCGTATTCTAGAGGCATTGACACAAAGTGTGATAAAATATGCTGTTATACTGTACGTGGGCAGTATCGTATTCTAGAGACATTGAAACCAAGTGTGATAAAATACGCTGTCATATTGTATGCGGGCAGTATCGTATTCTAGAGGCATTGACACCAAGTGTGATAAAATATGCTGTTATACTGTACGTGGGCAGGATCGTATTCTAGAGTCATTGACACCAAGTGTGATAAAATGTGCTGTCATATTGTATGCGGGCAGTATCGTATTCTAGAGGCATTGACACCAAGTGTGATAAAATATGCTGTTATACTGTACGTGGGCAGTATCGTTTTCTAGAGACGTTGACACCAAGTGTGATAAAATATGCTGTCATATTGTATGCGGGCAGTATCGTATTCTAGAGGCATTGACACCAAGTGTGATAAAATATGCTGTTATACTGTACGCGGGCAGTATCGTATTCTAGAGACATTGACACCAAGTGTGATAAAATATGCTGTCTTATTGTACACGGGCCGTATCGTATTCTAGAGACATTGAAACCAAGTGTGATAAAATATGCTGTCATATTGTACTCGGGCAGTATCGTATTCTACAGGCATTGACACCAAGTGTGATAAAATATGCTGTCATATTGTATGCGGGCAGTATCGTATTCTAGAGACATTGACACCAAGTGTGATAAAATATGCTGTCATATTGCACACGGGCAGTATCGTATTCTAGAGACAATGACACCAAGTGTGATAAAATATGCTGTCATATTGTATGCGGGCAGTATCGTATTCTAGAGACAATGACACCAAGTGTGATAGAAAATGCTGTCATATTGTATGTGGACAGTATCGTATTCTAGAGGCATTGACACCAAGTGTGATAAAATATGCTGTCATATTGTATGCGGGCAGTATCGTATTCTAGAGACAATGACACCAAGTGTGATAAAATATGCTGTCATATTGTATGTGGGCAGTATCGTATTCTAGAGACATTCACACCAAGTGTGATAAAATATGATGTCATATTGTATGCGGGCAGTATCGTATTCTAGAGACAATGACACCAAGTGTGATAAAATATGCTGTCATATTGTATGCGGGCAGTATCGTATTCTAGAGACAATGACACCAAGTGTGATAAAATATTCTGTCATATTGTATGTGGGCAGTATCGTATTCTAGAGGCATTGACACCAAGTGTGATAAAATATGCTGTCATATTGTATGCGGGCAGTATCGTATTCTAGAGACATTGACACCAAGTGTGATAAAATATGTCATATTGTACACGGGCAGTATCGTATTCTAGAGACATTGACACCAAGTGTGATAAAATATGCTGTCATATTGTATGCGGGCAGTATCGTATTCTAGAGACAATGACACCAAGTGTGATAAAATATGCTGTCATATTGTATGTGGGCAGTATCGTATTCTAGAGACATTGCAACCAAGTGTGATAAAATATGCTGTCATATTGTACTCGGGCAGTATCGTATTCCAGAGACATTGACACCAAGTGTGATAAAATATGCTGTCATTTTGTAAGCGGGCAGTATCGTATTCTAGAGACATTGACACCAAGTGTGATAGAATATGCTGTACATATTGTATGCGGGCAGTATCGTATTCTAGAGACAATGACACCAAGTGTGATAAAATATGCTGTCATTTTACACGCGGGCAGTATCGTATTCCAGAGACATTGACACCAAGTGTGATAAAATATGCTGTCATATTGTAAGCGGGCAGTATCGTATTCTAGAGACATTGACACTTAGTGTGATAGAATATGCTTCTACATATTGTATGCGGGCAGTATCGTATTCTAGAGACATTGACACCAAGTGTGATAAAATATGCTGTCATATTGCACGCGGGCAGTATCGTATTCTAGAGGCATTGACACCAGGTGTGATAAAATATTCTGTTATACTGTACGTGGGCAGTATCGTATTCTAGAGACATTGACACCAAGTGTGATAAAATATGCTGTCATATTGCACGCGGGCAGTATCGTATTCTAGAGGCATTGACACCAAGTGTGATAAAATATTCTGTTATACTGTACGTGGGCAGTATCGTATTCTAGTGACATTGACACTAAGTGTGATAAAATATGCGGTCATATTGTATGCGGGCAGTATCGTATTCTAGAGGCATTGACACCAAGTGTGATAAAATATGCTGTCATATTGCACACGGGCAGTATCGTATTCCAGAGACATTGTCACCAAGTGTGATAAAATATGCTGTCATATTGTACGTGGGCAGTATCGTATTCTAGAGGCATTGACACCAAGTGTGATAAAATATGCTGTTATACTGTACGTGGCCAGTATCGTATTCTAGAGACATTGACACCAAGTGTGATAAAATATGCTGTCATATTGTATGCGGGCAGTATCGTATTCTAGAGGCATTGACACCAAGTGTGATAAAATATGCTGTTATACTGTACGTGGGCAGTATCGTATTCTAGAGACATTGAAACCAAGTGTGATAAAATATGCTGTCATATTGTATGCGGGCAGTATCGTATTCTAGAGGCATTGACACCAAGTGTGATAAAATATGCTGTTATACTGTACGTGGGCAGTATCGTTTTCTATAGACGTTGACACCAAGTGTGATAAAATATGCTGTCATATTGTATGCGGGCAGTATCGTATTCTAGAGGCATTGACACCAAGTGTGATAAAATATGCTGTTATACTGTACGTGGGCAGTATCGTTTTCTAGAGACGTTGACACCAAGTGTGATAAAATATGCTGTCATATTGTATGCGGGCAGTATCGTATTCTAGAGGCATTGACACCAAGTGTGATAAAATATGCTGTTATACTGTACGCGGGCAGTATCGTATTCTAGAGACATTGACACCAAGTGTGATAAAATATGCTGTCTTATTGTACACGGGCCGTATCGTATTCTAGAGACATTGAAACCAAGTGTGATAAAATATGCTGTCATATTGTATGCGGGCAGTATCGTATTCTAGAGACATTGACACCAAGTGTGATAAAATATGCTGTCATATTGTACACGGGCAGTATCGTATTCTAGAGACATTGAAACCAAGTGTGATAAAATATGGTGTCATTTTGTACTCGGGCAGTATCGTATTCTAGAGGCATTGACACCAAGTGTGATAAAATATGCTGTTATACTGTACGTGGCCAGTATCGTATTCTAGAGACATTGACACCAAGTGTGATAAAATATGCTGTCATTTTGCACGCGGGCAGTATCGTATTCTAGAGGCATTGACACCAAGTGTGATAAAATATGCTGTCATTTTGCACGCGGGCAGTATCGTATTCTAGAGGCATTGACACCAAGTGTGATTAAATATGCTGTCATATTGTATGTGGGCAGTATCGTATTCTAGAGACATTGACACCAATTGTGATAAAATATGCTGTCATATTGTATGTGGGCAGTATCGTATTCTAGAGACATTGACACCAAGTGTGATAAAATATGCTGTTATATTGTATGCGGGCAGTATCGTATTATAGAGACATTGACACCAAGTGTGATAAAATATGCTGTCATATTGTACACGGGCAGTATCGTATTCTAGAGACATTGAAACCAAGTGTGATAAAATATGCTGTCATATTGTACTCGGTCAGTATCGTATTCTAGAGGCATTGAAACCAAGTGTGATAAAATATGCTGTCATATTGTATGCGGGCAGTATCGTATTCTAGAGGCATTGACACCAAGTGTGATAAAATATGCTGTCATACTGTACGTGGGCAGTATCGTATTCTAGAGACATTGAAACCAAGTGTGATAAAATATGCTGTCATATTGTATGCGGGCAGTATCGTATTCTAGAGACATTGACACCAAGTGTGATAAAATATGCTGTCATATTGTACACGGGCAGTATCGTATTCTAGAGACATTGAAACCAAGTGTGATAAAATATGCTGTCATATTGTACTCGGGCAGTATCGTATTCTAGAGGCATTGACACCAAGTGTGATAAAATATGCTGTCATATTGTATGCGGGCAGTATCGTATTCTAGAGGCATTGACACCAAGTGTGATAGAATATGCTGTCATATTGTATGCGGGCAGTATCGTATTCTAGAGACATTGACCCCAAGTGTGATAGAATATGCTGTCATATTGTATGCGGGCAGTATCGTATTCTAGAGGCACTGACACCAAGTGTGATAAAATATGCTGTCATATTGCACTTGGGCAGTATCGTATTCTAGAGGCATTGACACCAAGTGTGATAAAATATGCTGTCATATTGTATGCGGACAGTATCGTATTCTAGAGACATTGACACCAAATGTATAGAATATGCTGTCATATTGTATGCGGGCAGTATCGTATTCTAGAGACATTGACACCAAGTGTGATAGAATATGCTGTCATATTGTATGCGGGCAGTATCGTATTCTAGAGGCATTGAAACCAAGTGTGATAAAATATGCTGTCATATTGTATGCGGGCAGTATCGTATTCTAGAGGCATTGACACCAAGTGTGATAAAATATGCTGTCATATTGTATGCGGGCAGTATCGTATTCTAGAGGCATTGACACCAAGTGTGATAAAATATGCTGTCATATTGTATGCGGGCAGTATCGTATTCTAGAGACATTGACACCAAGTGTGATAAAATATGCTGTCATATTGTATACGGGCAGTATCGTATTCTAGAGACATTGAAACCAAGTGTGATAAAATATGCTGTCATATTGTACACGGGCAGTATCGTATTCTAGAGACAATGACACCAAGTGTGATAAAATATGCTGTCATATTGTACACGGGCAGTATCGTATTCTAGAGACATTGACACCAAGTGTGATAGAATATGCTGTCATATTGTATGCGGGCAGTATCGTATTCTAGAGACATTGACACCAAGTGTGATAAAATATGCTGTCATATTGTACACGGGCAGTATCGTATTCTAGAGACATTGACACCAAGTGTGATAAAATATGGTGTCATATTGTATGCGGGCAGTATCGTATTCTAGAGACAATGACACCAAGTGTGATAAAATATGCTGTCATGCTGTATGCGGGCAGAAACGTATTCTAGAGGCATTGACACCAAGTGTGATAGAATATGCTGTCATATTGTATGTGGGCAGTATCGTATTCTAGAGACATTGACACCAAGTGTGATAGAATATGCTGTCATATTGTATGTGGGCAGTATCGTATTCTAGAGACAATGACACCAAGTGTGATAAAATATGCTGTCATATTGTACACGGGCAGTATCGTATTCTAGAGACATTGACACCAAGTGTGATAGAATATGCTGTCATATTGTATGCGGGCAGTATCGTATTCTAGAGACATTGACACCAAGTGTGATAAAATATGCTGTCATATTGTACACGGGCAGTATCGTATTCTAGAGACATTGACACCAAGTGTGATAAAATATGGTGTCATATTGTATGCGGGCAGTATCGTATTCTAGAGACAATGACACCAAGTGTGATAAAATATGCTGTCATATTGTATGCGGGCAGTATCGTATTCTAGAGACAATGACACCAAGTGTGATAAAATATGCTGTCATATTGTATGTGGGCAGTATCGTATTCTAGAGACATTGCAACCAAGTGTGATAAAATATGCTGTCATATTGTACTCGGGCAGTATCGTATTCCAGAGACATTGACACCAAGTGTGATAAAATATGCTGTCATTTTGTAAGCGGGCAGTATCGTATTCTAGATACATTGACACCAAGTGTGATAGAATATGCTGTACATATTGTATGCGGGCAGTATCGTATTCTAGAGACAATGACACCAAGTGTGATAAAATATGCTGTCATTTTGCACGCGGGCAGTATCGTATTCTAGACGCATTGACACCAAGTGTGATAAAATATGCTGTCATATTGTATGCGGGCAGTATCGTATTCCAGAGACATTGACATCAAGTGTGATAAAATATGCTGTCATATTGTAAGCGGGCAGTATCGTATTCTAGAGACATTGACACCTAGTGTGATAGAATGTGCTGTACATATTGTATGCGGGCAGTATCGTATTCTAGAGACAATGACACCAAGTGAGATAAAATATGCTGTCATTTTGCACGCGGGCAGTATGGTATTCTAGAGGCATTGACACCAAGTGTGATAAAATATGCTGTCATTTTGCACGCGGGCAGTATCTTATTCTAGAGGCATTGACACCAAGTGTGATAAAATATGCTGTCATATTGTATGTGGGCAGTATCGTATTCTAGAGACATTGACACCAATTGTGATAAAATATGCTGTCATATTGTATGTGGGCAGTATCGTATTCTAGAGACATTGACACCAAGTGTGATAAAATATGCTGTCATATTGTATGCGGGCAGTATCGTATTCTAGAGACATTGACACCTAGTGTGATAAAATATGCTGTCATATTGTACACGGGCAGTATCGTATTCTAGAGACATTGAAACCAAGTGTGATAAAATATGCTGTCCTATTGTACTCGGGCAGTATCGTATTCTAGAGGCATTGAAACCAAGTGTGATAAAATATGCTGTCATATTGTATGCGGGCAGTATCGTATTCTAGAGGCATTGACACCAAGTGTGATAAAATATGCTGTCATACTGTACGTGGGCAGTATCGTATTCTAGAGACATTGAAACCAAGTGTTATAAAATATGCTGTCATATTGTATGCGGCCAGTATCGTATTCTAGAGACATTGAAACCAAGTGTGATAAAATATGCTGTCATATTGTACTCGGGCAGTATCGTATTCTAGAGGCATTGACACCAAGTGTGATAAAATATGCTGTCATATTGTATGCGGGCAGTATCGTATTCTAGAGGCATTGACACCAAGTGTGATAAAATATGCTGTCATATTGTATGCGGGCAGTATCGTATTCTAGAGACATTGACACCAAGTGTGATAAAATATGCTGTCATATTGTACACGGGCAGTATCGTATTCTAGAGACATTGACACCAAGTGTGATAAAATATGCTGTCATATTGTATGCGGGCAGTATCGTATTCTAGAGACATTGACACCAAGTGTGATAAAATATGCTGTCATATTGCACACGGGCAGTATCGTATTCTAGAGACAATGACACCAAGTGTGATAAAATATGCTGTCATATTGTATGCGGGCAGTATCGTATTCTAGAGACATTGACACCAAGTGTGATAAAATATGCTGTCATATTGCACACGGGCAGTATCGTATTCTAGAGACAATGACACCAAGTGTGATAAAATATGCTGTCATATTGTATGCGGGCAGTATCGTATTCTAGAGACAATGACACCAAGTGTGATAAAATATGATGTCATATTGTATGCGGGCAGTATCGTATTCTAGAGACAATGACACCAAGTGTGATAAAATATGCTGTCATATTGTATGCGGGCAGTATCGTATTCTAGAGACAATGACACCAAGTGTGATAAAATATGCTGTCATATTGTATGTGGGCAGTATCGTATTCTAGAGGCATTGACACCAAGTGTGATAAAATATGCTGTCATATTGTATGCGGGCAGTATCGTATTCTAGAGACATTGACACCAAGTGTGATAAAATATGATGTCATATTGTACACGGGCAGTATCGTATTCTAGAGACATTGACACCAAGTGTGATAAAATATGCTGTCATATTGTATGCGGGCAGTATCGTATTCTAGAGACAATGACACCAAGTGTGATAAAATATGCTGTCATATTGTATGTGGGCAGTATCGTATTCTAGAGACATTGCAACCAAGTGTGATAAAATATGCTGTCATATTGTACTCGGGCAGTATCGTATTCCAGAGACATTGACACCAAGTGTGATAAAATATGCTGTCATTTTGTAAGCGGGCAGTATCGTATTCTAGATACATTGACACCAAGTGTGATAGAATATGCTGTACATATTGTATGCGGGCAGTATCGTATTCTAGAGACAATGACACCAAGTGTGATAAAATATGCTGTCATTTTGCACGCGGGCAGTATCGTATTCTAGACGCATTGACACCAAGTGTGATAAAATATGCTGTCATATTGTATGCGGGCAGTATCGTATTCCAGAGACATTGACACCAAGTGTGATAAAATATGCTGTCATATTGTAAGCGGGCAGTATCGTATTCTAGAGACATTGACACCTAGTGTGATAGAATATGCTGTACATATTGTATGCGGGCAGTATCGTATTCTAGAGACAATGACACCAAGTGAGATAAAATATGCTGTCATTTTGCACGCGGGCAGTATCGTATTCTAGAGGCATTGACACCAAGTGTGATATAATATGCTGTCATTTTGCACGCGGGCAGTATCTTATTCTAGAGGCATTGACACCAAGTGTGATAAAATATGCTGTCATATTGTATGTGGGCAGTATCGTATTCTAGAGACATTGACACCAATTGTGATAAAATATGCTGTCATATTGTATGTGGGCAGTATCGTATTCTAGAGACATTGACACCAAGTGTGATAAAATATGCTGTCATATTGTATGCGGGCAGTATCGTATTCTAGAGACATTGACACCAAGTGTGATAAAATATGCTGTCATATTGTACACGGGCAGTATCGTATTCTAGAGACATTGAAACCAAGTGTGATAAAATATGCTGTCCTATTGTACTCGGGCAGTATCGTATTCTAGAGGCATTGAAACCAAGTGTGATAAAATATGCTGTCATATTGTATGCGGGCAGTATCGTATTCTAGAGGCATTGACACCAAGTGTGATAAAATATGCTGTCATACTGTACGTGGGCAGTATCGTATTCTAGAGACATTGAAACCAAGTGTTATAAAATATGCTGTCATATTGTATGCGGCCAGTATCGTATTCTAGAGACATTGAAACCAAGTGTGATAAAATATGCTGTCATATTGTACTCGGGCAGTATCGTATTCTAGAGGCATTGACACCAAGTGTGATAAAATATGCTGTCATATTGTATGCGGGCAGTATCGTATTCTAGAGGCATTGACACCAAGTGTGATAAAATATGCTGTCATATTGTATGCGGGCAGTATCGTATTCTAGAGACATTGACACCAAGTGTGATAAAATATGCTGTCATATTGTACACGGGCAGTATCGTATTCTAGAGACATTGACACCAAGTGTGATGAAATATGGTGTCATATTGTATGCGGGCAGTATCGTATTCTAGAGACAATGACACCAAGTGTGATAAAATATGCTGTCATGCTGTATGCGGGCAGAAACGTATTCTAGAGGCATTGACACCAAGTGTGATAGAATATGCTGTCATATTGTATGCGGGCAGTATCGTAATCTAGAGACATTGAATCCAAGTGTGATAAAATATGCTGTCATATTGTATGCGGGCAGTATCGTATTCTAGAGGCATTGACACCAATTGTGATAAAATATGCTGTCATATTGTATGTGGGCAGTATCGTATTCTAGAGGCATTGACTCCAAGAGTGATAAAATATGCTGTCATATTGTATGCGGGCAGTATCGTATTCTAGAGGCATTGACACCAAGTGTGATAAAATATGCTGTTATACTGTACGTGGGCAGTATCGTATTATAGAGACATTGACACCAAGTGTGATAAAATATGCTGTCATAGTGTATGCGGGCATTATCGTATTCCAGAGACATTGACACAAAGTGTGATAAAATATGCTGTCATTTTGCACGAGGGCAGTATCGTATTCTAGAGGCATTGACACCAAGGGTGATAGAATATGCTGCCATATTGTATGCGGGCAGTATCGTATTCCAGAGACATTGACACCAAGTGTGATAAAATATACTGTCATACTGTACGTGGGCAGTATCGTATTCTAGAGACATTGAAACCAAGTGTGATAGAATATGCTGTCATATTGTATGCGGGCAGTATCGTATTCCAGAGACATTGACACCAAGTGTGATAAAATATGCTGTCATACTGTACGTGGGCAGTATCGTATTCTAGAGACATTGACACCAAGTGTGATAAAATATGCTGTTATACTGTACGTGGGCAGTATCGTATTCTAGAGACATTGACACCAAGTGTGATAAAATATGCTGTCATATTGTATGCGGGCAGTATCGTATTCTAGAGGCATTGACACCAAGTGTGATAAAATATGCTGTCATATTGCACACGGGCAGTATCATATTCCAGAGACATTGTCACCAAGTGTGATAAAATATGCTGTCATATTGTACGTGGGCAGTATCGTATTCTAGAGGCATTGACACCAAGTGTGATAAAATATGCTGTTATACTGTACGTGGGCAGTATCGTATTCTAGAGACATTGACACCAAGTGTGATAAAATATGCAGTCATATTGTATGCGGGCAGTATCGTATTCTAGAGGCATTGACACAAAGTGTGATAAAATATGCTGTTATACTGTACGTGGGCAGTATCGTATTCTAGAGACATTGAAACCAAGTGTGATAAAATACGCTGTCATATTGTATGCGGGCAGTATCGTATTCTAGAGGCATTGACACCAAGTGTGATAAAATATGCTGTTATACTGTACGTGGGCAGGATCGTATTCTAGAGTCATTGACACCAAGTGTGATAAAATGTGCTGTCATATTGTATGCGGGCAGTATCGTATTCTAGAGGCATTGACACCAAGTGTGATAAAATATGCTGTTATACTGTACGTGGGCAGTATCGTTTTCTAGAGACGTTGACACCAAGTGTGATAAAATATGCTGTCATATTGTATGCGGGCAGTATCGTATTCTAGAGGCATTGACACCAAGTGTGATAAAATATGCTGTTATACTGTACGCGGGCAGTATCGTATTCTAGAGACATTGACACCAAGTGTGATAAAATATGCTGTCTTATTGTACACGGGCCGTATCGTATTCTAGAGACATTGAAACCAAGTGTGATAAAATATGCTGTCATATTGTACTCGGGCAGTATCGTATTCTACAGGCATTGACACCAAGTGTGATAAAATATGCTGTCATATTGTATGCGGGCAGTATCGTATTCTAGAGACATTGACACCAAGTGTGATAAAATATGCTGTCATATTGCACACGGGCAGTATCGTATTCTAGAGACAATGACACCAAGTGTGATAAAATATGCTGTCATATTGTATGCGGGCAGTATCGTATTCTAGAGACAATGACACCAAGTGTGATAGAAAATGCTGTCATATTGTATGTGGACAGTATCGTATTCTAGAGGCATTGACACCAAGTGTGATAAAATATGCTGTCATATTGTATGCGGGCAGTATCGTATTCTAGAGACAATGACACCAAGTGTGATAAAATATGCTGTCATATTGTATGTGGGCAGTATCGTATTCTAGAGACATTCACACCAAGTGTGATAAAATATGATGTCATATTGTATGCGGGCAGTATCGTATTCTAGAGACAATGACACCAAGTGTGATAAAATATGCTGTCATATTGTATGCGGGCAGTATCGTATTCTAGAGACAATGACACCAAGTGTGATAAAATATTCTGTCATATTGTATGTGGGCAGTATCGTATTCTAGAGGCATTGACACCAAGTGTGATAAAATATGCTGTCATATTGTATGCGGGCAGTATCGTATTCTAGAGACATTGACACCAAGTGTGATAAAATATGTCATATTGTACACGGGCAGTATCGTATTCTAGAGACATTGACACCAAGTGTGATAAAATATGCTGTCATATTGTATGCGGGCAGTATCGTATTCTAGAGACAATGACACCAAGTGTGATAAAATATGCTGTCATATTGTATGTGGGCAGTATCGTATTCTAGAGACATTGCAACCAAGTGTGATAAAATATGCTGTCATATTGTACTCGGGCAGTATCGTATTCCAGAGACATTGACACCAAGTGTGATAAAATATGCTGTCATTTTGTAAGCGGGCAGTATCGTATTCTAGAGACATTGACACCAAGTGTGATAGAATATGCTGTACATATTGTATGCGGGCAGTATCGTATTCTAGAGACAATGACACCAAGTGTGATAAAATATGCTGTCATTTTGCACGCGGGCAGTATCGTATTCCAGAGACATTGACACCAAGTGTGATAAAATATGCTGTCATATTGTAAGCGGGCAGTATCGTATTCTAGAGACATTGACACTTAGTGTGATAGAATATGCTTCTACATATTGTATGCGGGCAGTATCGTATTCTAGAGACATTGACACCAAGTGTGATAAAATATGCTGTCATATTGCACGCGGGCAGTATCGTATTCTAGAGGCATTGACACCAGGTGTGATAAAATATTCTGTTATACTGTACGTGGGCAGTATCGTATTCTAGAGACATTGACACCAAGTGTGATAAAATATGCTGTCATATTGCACGCGGGCAGTATCGTATTCTAGAGGCATTGACACCAAGTGTGATAAAATATTCTGTTATACTGTACATGGGCAGTATCGTATTCTAGAGACATTGACACTAAGTGTGATAAAATATGCGGTCATATTGTATGCGGGCAGTATCGTATTCTAGAGGCATTGACACCAAGTGTGATAAAATATGCTGTCATATTGCACACGGGCAGTATCGTATTCCAGAGACATTGTCACCAAGTGTGATAAAATATGCTGTCATATTGTACGTGGGCAGTATCGTATTCTAGAGGCATTGACACCAAGTGTGATAAAATATGCTGTTATACTGTACGTGGCCAGTATCGTATTCTAGAGACATTGACACCAAGTGTGATAAAATATGCTGTCATATTGTATGCGGGCAGTATCGTATTCTAGAGGCATTGACACCAAGTGTGATAAAATATGCTGTTATACTGTACGTGGGCAGTATCGTATTCTAGAGACATTGAAACCAAGTGTGATAAAATATGATGTCATATTGTATGCGGGCAGTATCGTATTCTAGAGGCATTGACACCAAGTGTGATAAAATATGCTGTTATACTGTACGTGGGCAGTATCGTATTCTAGAGACATTGACACCAAGTGTGATAAAATGTGCTGTCATATTGTATGCGGGCAGTATCGTATTCTAGAGGCATTGACACCAAGTGTGATAAAATATGCTGTTATACTGTACGTGGGCAGTATCGTTTTCTAGAGACGTTGACACCAAGTGTGATAAAATATGATGTCATATTGTATGCGGGCAGTATCGTATTCTAGAGGCATTGACACCAAGTGTGATAAAATATGCTGTTATACTGTACGCGGGCAGTATCGTATTCTAGAGACATTGACACCAAGTGTGATAAAATATGCTGTCTTATTGTACACGGGCCGTATCGTATTCTAGAGACATTGAAACCAAGTGTGATAAAATATGCTGTCATATTGTATGCGGGCAGTATCGTATTCTAGAGACATTGACACCAAGTGTGATAAAATATGCTGTCATATTGTACACGGGCAGTATCGTATTCTAGAGACATTGAAACCAAGTGTGATAAAATATGCTGTCATTTTGTACTAGGGCAGTATCGTATTCTAGAGGCATTGACACCAAGTGTGATAAAATATGCTGTTATACTGTACGTGGCCAGTATCGTATTCTAGAGACATTGACACCAAGTGTGATAAAATATGCTGTCATTTTGCACGCGGGCAGTATCGTATTCTAGAGGCATTGACACCAAGTGTGATAAAATATGCTGTCATTTTGCACGCGGGCAGTATCGTATTCTAGAGGCATTGACACCAAGTGTGATTAAATATGCTGTCATATTGTATGTGGGCAGTATCGTATTCTAGAGACATTGACACCAATTGTGATAAAATATGCTGTCATATTGTATGTGGGCAGTATCGTATTCTAGAGACATTGACACCAAGTGTGATAAAATATGCTGTCATATTGTATGCGGGCAGTATCGTATTATAGAGACATTGACACCAAGTGTGATAAAATATGCTGTCATATTGTACACGGGCAGTATCGTATTCTAGAGACATTGAAACCAAGTGTGATAAAATATGCTGTCATATTGTACTCGGTCAGTATCGTATTCTAGAGGCATTGAAACCAAGTGTGATAAAATATGCTGTCATATTGTATGCGGGCAGTATCGTATTCTAGAGGCATTGACACCAAGTGTGATAAAATATGCTGTCATACTGTACGTGGGCAGTATCGTATTCTAGAGACATTGCAACCAAGTGTGATAAAATATGCTGTCATATTGTATGCGGGCAGTATCGTATTCTAGAGACATTGACACCAAGTGTGATAAAATATGCTGTCATATTGTACACGGGCAGTATCGTATTCTAGAGACATTGAAACCAAGTGTGATAAAATATGCTGTCATATTGTACTCGGGCAGTATCGTATTCTAGAGGCATTGACACCAAGTGTGATAAAATATGCTGTCATATTGTATGCGGGCAGTATCGTATTCTAGAGGCATTGACACCAAGTGTGATAGAATATGCTGTCATATTGTATGCGGGCAGTATCGTATTCTAGAGACATTGACCCCAAGTGTGATAGAATATGCTGTCATATTGTATGCGGGCAGTATCGTATTCTAGAGGCACTGACACCAAGTGTGATAAAATATGCTGTCATATTGCACTTGGGCAGTATCGTATTCTAGAGGCATTGACACCAAGTGTGATAAAATATGCTGTCATATTGTATGCGGACAGTATCGTATTCTAGAGACATTGACACCAAGTGTATAGAATATGCTGTCATATTGTATGCGGGCAGTATCGTATTCTAGAGACATTGACACCAAGTGTGATAGAATATGCTGTCATATTGTATGCGGGCAGTATCGTATTCTAGAGGCATTGAAACCAAGTGTGATAAAATATGCTGTCATATTGTATGCGGGCAGTATCGTATTCTAGAGGCATTGACACCAAGTGTGATAAAATATGCTGTCATATTGTATGCGGGCAGTATCGTATTCTAGAGGCATTGACACCAAGTGTGATAAAATATGCTGTCATATTGTATGCGGGCAGTATCGTATTCTAGAGACATTGACACCAAGTGTGATAAAATATGCTGTCATATTGTATACGGGCAGTATCGTATTCTAGAGACATTGAAACCAAGTGTGATAAAATATGCTGTCATATTGTACACGGGCAGTATCGTATTCTAGAGACAATGACACCAAGTGTGATAAAATATGCTGTCATATTGTACACGGGCAGTATCGTATTCTAGAGACATTGACACCAAGTGTGATAGAATATGCTGTCATATTGTATGCGGGCAGTATCGTATTCTAGAGACATTGACACCAAGTGTGATAAAATATGCTGTCATATTGTACACGGGCAGTATCGTATTCTAGAGACATTGACACCAAGTGTGATAAAATATGGTGTCATATTGTATGCGGGCAGTATCGTATTCTAGAGACAATGACACCAAGTGTGATAAAATATGCTGTCATGCTGTATGCGGGCAGAAACGTATTCTAGAGGCATTGACACCAAGTGTGATAGAATATGCTGTCATATTGTATGTGGGCAGTATCGTATTCTAGAGACATTGACACCAAGTGTGATAGAATATGCTGTCATATTGTATGTGGGCAGTATCGTATTCTAGAGACAATGACACCAAGTGTGATAAAATATGCTGTCATATTGTACACGGGCAGTATCGTATTCTAGAGACATTGACACCAAGTGTGATAGAATATGCTGTCATATTGTATGCGGGCAGTATCGTATTCTAGAGACATTGACACCAAGTGTGATAAAATATGCTGTCATATTGTACACGGGCAGTATCGTATTCTAGAGACATTGACACCAAGTGTGATAAAATATGGTGTCATATTGTATGCGGGCAGTATCGTATTCTAGAGACAATGACACCAAGTGTGATAAAATATGCTGTCATATTGTATGCGGGCAGTATCGTATTCTAGAGACAATGACACCAAGTGTGATAAAATATGCTGTCATATTGTATGTGGGCAGTATCGTATTCTAGAGACATTGCAACCAAGTGTGATAAAATATGCTGTCATTTTGTACTCGGGCAGTATCGTATTCCAGAGACATTGACACCAAGTGTGATAAAATATGCTGTCATTTTGTAAGCGGGCAGTATCGTATTCTAGATACATTGACACCAAGTGTGATAGAATATGCTGTACATATTGTATGCGGGCAGTATCGTATTCTAGAGACAATGACACCAAGTGTGATAAAATATGCTGTCATTTTGCACGCGGGCAGTATCGTATTCTAGACGCATTGACACCAAGTGTGATAAAATATGCTGTCATATTGTATGCGGGCAGTATCGTATTCCAGAGACATTGACACCAAGTGTGATAAAATATGCTGTCATATTGTAAGCGGGCAGTATCGTATTCTAGAGACATTGACACCTAGTGTGATAGAATATGCTGTACATATTGTATGCGGGCAGTATCGTATTCTAGAGACAATGACACCAAGTGAGATAAAATATGCTGTCATTTTGCACGCGGGCAGTATCGTATTCTAGAGGCATTGACACCAAGTGTGATAAAATATGCTGTCATTTTGCACGCGGGCAGTATCTTATTCTAGAGGCATTGACACCAAGTGTGATAAAATATGCTGTCATATTGTATGTGGGCAGTATCGTATTCTAGAGACATTGACACCAATTGTGATAAAATATGCTGTCATATTGTATGTGGGCAGTATCGTATTCTAGAGACATTGACACCAAGTGTGATAAAATATGCTGTCATATTGTATGCGGGCAGTATCGTATTCTAGAGACATTGACACCAAGTGTGATGAAATATGCTGTCATATTGTACACGGGCAGTATCGTATTCTAGAGACATTGAAACCAAGTGTGATAAAATATGCTGTCCTATTGTACTCGGGCAGTATCGTATTCTAGAGGCATTGAAACCAAGTGTGATAAAATATGCTGTCATATTGTATGCGGGCAGTATCGTATTCTAGAGGCATTGACACCAAGTGTGATAAAATATGCTGTCATATTGTATGCGGGCAGTATCGTATTCTAGAGACAATGACACCAAGTGTGATAGAAAATGCTGTCATATTGTATGTGGACAGTATCGTATTCTAGAGACATTGAAACCAAGTGTGATAAAATATACTGTCATATTGTACTCGGGCAGTATCGTATTCTAGAGGCATTGACACCAAGTGTGATAAAATATGCTGTCATATTGTATGCGGGCAGTATCGTATTCTAGAGGCATTGACACCAAGTGTGATAAAATATGCTGTCATATTGTATGCGGGCAGTATCGTATTCTAGAGACATTGACACCAAGTGTGATAAAATATGCTGTCATATTGTACACGGGCAGTATCGTATTCTAGAGACATTGACACCAAGTGTGATAAAATATGCTGTCATATTGTATGTGGGCAGTATCGTATTCTAGAGTCATTGACACCAAGTGTGATAAAATATGCTGTCATATTGTATGCGGGCAGTATCGTATTCTAGAGACATTGACACCAAGTGTGATAAAATATGTCATATTGTACACGGGCAGTATCGTATTCTAGAGACATTGACACCAAGTGTGATAAAATATGCTGTCATATTGTATGCGGGCAGTATCGTATTCTAGAGACAATGACACCAAGTGTGATAAAATATGCTGTCATATTGTATGTGGGCAGTATCGTATTCTAGAGACATTGCAACCAAGTGTGATAAAATATGCTGTCATATTGTACTCGGGCAGTATCGTATTCCAGAGACATTGACACCAAGTGTGATAAAATATGCTGTCATTTTGTAAGCGGGCAGTATCGTATTCTAGAGACATTGACACCAAGTGTGATAGAATATGCTGTACATATTGTATGCGGGCAGTATCGTATTCTAGAGACAATGACACCAAGTGTGATAAAATATGCTGTCATTTTGCACGCGGGCAGTATCGTATTCCAGAGACATTGACACCAAGTGTGATAAAATATGCTGTCATATTGTAAGCGGGCAGTATCGTATTCTAGAGACATTGACACTTAGTGTGATAGAATATGCTTCTACATATTGTATGCGGGCAGTATCGTATTCTAGAGACATTGACACCAAGTGTGATAAAATATGCTGTCATATTGCACGCGGGCAGTATCGTATTCTAGAGGCATTGACACCAGGTGTGATAAAATATTCTGTTATACTGTACGTGGGCAGTATCGTATTCTAGAGACATTGACACCAAGTGTGAAAAATATGCTGTCATATTGCACGCGGGCAGTATCGTATTCTAGAGGCATTGACACCAAGTGTGATAAAATATTCTGTTATACTGTACGTGGGCAGTATCGTATTCTAGAGACATTGACACTAAGTGTGATAAAATATGCGGTCATATTGTATGCGGGCAGTATCGTATTCTAGAGGCATTGACACCAAGTGTGATAAAATATGCTGTCATATTGCACACGGGCAGTATCGTATTCCAGAGACATTGTCACCAAGTGTGATAAAATATGCTGTCATATTGTACGTGGGCAGTATCGTATTCTAGAGGCATTGACACCAAGTGTGATAAAATATGCTGTTATACTGTACGTGGCCAGTATCGTATTCTAGAGACATTGACACCAAGTGTAATAAAATATGCTGTCATATTGTATGCGGGCAGTATCGTATTCTAGAGGCATTGACACCAAGTGTGATAAAATATGCTGTTATACTGTACGTGGGCAGTATCGTATTCTAGAGACATTGAAACCAAGTGTGATAAAATATGCTGTCATATTGTATGCGGGCAGTATCGTATTCTAGAGGCATTGACACCAAGTGTGATAAAATATGCTGTTATACTGTACGTGGGCAGTATCGTATTCTAGAGACATTGACACCAAGTGTGATAAAATGTGCTGTCATATTGTATGCGGGCAGTATCGTATTCTAGAGGCATTGACACCAAGTGTGATAAAATATGCTGTCATATTGCACACGGGCAGTATCGTATTCCAGAGACATTGTCACCAAGTGTGATAAAATATGCTGTCATATTGTACGTGGGCAGTATCGTATTCTAGAGGCATTGACACCAAGTGTGATAAAATATGCTGTTATACTGTACGTGGCCAGTATCGTATTCTAGAGACATTGACACCAAGTGTGATAAAATATGCTGTCATATTGTATGCGGGCAGTATCGTATTCTAGAGGCATTGACACCAAGTGTGATAAAATATGCTGTTATACTGTACGTGGGCAGTATCGTATTCTAGAGACATTGAAACCAATTGTGATAAAATATGCTGTCATATTGTATGCGGGCAGTATCGTATTCTAGAGGCATTGACACCAAGTGTGATAAAATATGCTGTTATACTGTACGTGGGCAGTATCGTATTCTAGAGACATTGACACCAAGTGTGATAAAATGTGCTGTCATATTGTATGCGGGCAGTATCGTATTCTAGAGGCATTGACACCAAGTGTGATAAAATATGCTGTTATACTGTACGTGGGCAGTATCGTTTTCTAGAGACGTTGACACCAAGTGTGATAAAATATGCTGTCATATTGTATGCGGGCAGTATCGTATTCTAGAGGCATTGACACCAAGTGTGATAAAATATGCTGTTATACTGTACGCGGGCAGTATCGTATTCTAGAGACATTGACACCAAGTGTGATAAAATATGCTGTCTTATTGTACACGGGCCGTATCGTATTCTAGAGACATTGAAACCAAGTGTGATAAAATATGCTGTCATATTGTATGCGGGCAGTATCTTATTCTAGAGAAATTGACACCAAGTGTGATAAAATATGCTGTCATATTGTACACGGGCAGTATCGTATTCTAGAGACATTGAAACCAAGTGTGATAAAATATGCTGTCATATTGTACTCGGGCAGTATCGTATTCTAGAGGCATTGACACCAAGTGTGATAAAATATGCTGTTATACTGTACGTGGCCAGTATCGTATTCTAGAGACATTGACACCAAGTGTGATAAAATATGCTGTCATTTTGCACGCGGGCAGTATCGTATTCTAGAGGCATTGACACCAAGTGTGATAAAATATGCTGTCATTTTGCACGCGGGCAGTATCGTATTCTAGAGGCATTGACACCAAGTGTGATTAAATATGCTGTCATATTGTATGTGGGCAGTATCGTATTCTAGAGACATTGACACCAATTGTGATAAAATATGCTGTCATATTGTATGTGGGCAGTATCGTATTCTAGAGACATTGACACCAAGTGTGATAAAATATGCTGTCATATTGTATGCGGGCAGTATCGTATTATAGAGACATTGACACCAAGGGTGATAAAATATGCTGTTATACTGTACGTGGGCAGTATCGTATTCTAGAGACATTGACACCAAGTGTGATAAAATGTGCTGTCATATTGTATGCGGGCAGTATCGTATTCTAGAGGCATTGACACCAAGTGTGATAAAATATGCTGTCATATTGCACACGGGCAGTATCGTATTCCAGAGACATTGTCACCAAGTGTGATAAAATATGCTGTCATATTGTACGTGGGCAGTATCGTATTCTATAGGCATTGACACCAAGTGTGATAAAATATGCTGTTATACTGTACGTGGCCAGTATCGTATTCTAGAGACATTGACACCAAGTGTGATAAAATATGCTGTCATATTGTATGCGGGCAGTATCGTATTCTAGAGGCATTGACACCAAGTGTGATAAAATATGCTGTTATACTGTACGTGGGCAGTATCGTATTCTAGAGACATTGAAACCAAGTGTGATAAAATATGCTGTCATATTGTATGCGGGCAGTATCGTATTCTAGAGGCATTGACACCAAGTGTGATAAAATATGCTGTTATACTGTACGTGGGCAGTATCGTATTCTAGAGACATTGACACCAAGTGTGATAAAATGTGCTGTCATATTGTATGCGGGCAGTATCGTAT
Source organism: Meconema thalassinum (assembly GCA_946902985.2). NCBI lineage: Eukaryota > Metazoa > Arthropoda > Insecta > Orthoptera > Tettigoniidae > Meconema > Meconema thalassinum. Next base: position 449,543,867 of record OX336394.1, on the reverse strand, counting down.
TCTAGAGGCATTGACACCAAGTGTGATAAAATATGCTGTTATACTGTACGTGGGCAGTATCGTTTTCTAGAGACGTTGACACCAAGTGTGATAAAATATGCTGTCATATTGTACACGGGCAGTATCGTATTCTAGAGACATTGAAACCAAGTGTGATAAAATATGCTGTCATATTGTACTCGGGCAGTATCGTATTCTAGAGGCATTGACACCAAGTGTGATAAAATATGCTGTTATACTGTACGTGGCCAGTATCGTATTCTAGAGACATTGACACCAAGTGTGATAAAATATGCTGTCATTTTGCACGCGGGCAGTATCGTATTCTAGAGGCATTGACACCAAGTGTGATAAAATATGCTGTCATTTTGCACGCGGGCAGTATCGTATTCTAGAGGCATTGACACCAAGTGTGATTAAATATGCTGTCATATTGTATGTGGGCAGTATCGTATTCTAGAGACATTGACACCAATTGTGATAAAATATGCTGTCATATTGTATGTGGGCAGTATCGTATTCTAGAGACATTGACACCAAGTGTGATAAAATATGCTGTCATATTGTACACGGGCAGTATCGTATTCTAGAGACATTGAAACCAAGTGTGATAAAATATGCTGTCATATTGTACTCGGGCAGTATCGTATTCTAGAGGCATTGACACCAAGTGTGATAAAATATGCTGTCATATTGTATGCGGGCAGTATCGTATTCTAGAGGCATTGACACCAAGTGTGATAGAATATGCTGTCATATTGTATGCGGGCAGTATCGTATTCTAGAGACATTGACCCCAAGTGTGATAGAATATGCTGTCATATTGTATGCGGGCAGTATCGTATTCTAGAGGCACTGACACCAAGTGTGATAAAATATGCTGTCATATTGCACTTGGGCAGTATCGTATTCTAGAGGCATTGACACCAAGTGTGATAAAATATGCTGTCATATTGTATGCGGACAGTATCGTATTCTAGAGACATTGACACCAAGTGTATAGAATATGCTGTCATATTGTATGCGGGCAGTATCGTATTCTAGAGACATTGACACCAAGTGTGATAGAATATGCTGTCATATTGTATGCGGGCAGTATCGTATTCTAGAGGCATTGAAACCAAGTGTGATAAAATATGCTGTCATATTGTATGCGGGCAGTATCGTATTCTAGAGGCATTGACACCAAGTGTGATAAAATATGCTGTCATATTGTATGCGGGCAGTATCGTATTCTAGAGGCATTGACACCAAGTGTGATAAAATATGCTGTCATATTGTATGCGGGCAGTATCGTATTCTAGAGACATTGACACCAAGTGTGATAAAATATGCTGTCATATTGTATACGGGCAGTATCGTATTCTAGAGACATTGAAACCAAGTGTGATAAAATATGCTGTCATATTGTACACGGGCAGTATCGTATTCTAGAGACAATGACACCAAGTGTGATAAAATATGCTGTCATATTGTACACGGGCAGTATCGTATTCTAGAGACATTGACACCAAGTGTGATAGAATATGCTGTCATATTGTATGCGGGCAGTATCGTATTCTAGAGACATTGACACCAAGTGTGATAAAATATGCTGTCATATTGTACACGGGCAGTATCGTATTCTAGAGACATTGACACCAAGTGTGATAAAATATGGTGTCATATTGTATGCGGGCAGTATCGTATTCTAGAGACAATGACACCAAGTGTGATAAAATATGCTGTCATGCTGTATGCGGGCAGAAACGTATTCTAGAGGCATTGACACCAAGTGTGATAGAATATGCTGTCATATTGTATGTGGGCAGTATCGTATTCTAGAGACATTGACACCAAGTGTGATAGAATATGCTGTCATATTGTATGTGGGCAGTATCGTATTCTAGAGACAATGACACGAAGTGTGATAAAATATGCTGTCATATTGTACACGGGCAGTATCGTATTCTAGAGACATGGACACCAAGTGTGATAGAATATGCTGTCATATTGTATGCGGGCAGTATCGTATTCTAGAGACATTGACACCAAGTGTGATAAAATATGCTGTCATATTGTACACGGGCAGTATCGTATTCTAGAGACATTGACACCAAGTGTGATAAAATATGGTGTCATATTGTATGCGGGCAGTATCGTATTCTAGAGACAATGACACCAAGTGTGATAAAATATGCTGTCATATTGTATGCGGGCAGTATCGTATTCTAGAGACATTGAAACCAAGAGTGATAAAATATGCTGTCATATTGTATGCGGGCAGTATCGTATTCTAGAGGCATTGACACCAAGTGTGATAAAACATGCTGTCATATTGTATGCGGGCAGTATCGTATTCTAGAGGCATTGACACCAAGTGTGATAAAACATGCTGTCATATTGTATGCGGGCAGTATCGTATTCTAGAGACAATGACACCAAGTGTGATAAAATATGCTGTCATGCTGTATGCGGGCAGAAACGTATTCTAGAGGCATTGACACCAAGTGTGATAAAACATGCTGTCATATTGTTTGCGGGCAGTATCGTATTCTAGAGGCAATCACACCAAGTGTGATAAAATATGCTGTCATATTGTACACGGGCAGTATCGTATTCTAGAGACATTGACACCAAGTGTGATAAAATATGCTGTCATATTGTACACGGGCAGTATCGTATTCTAGAGACATTGACACCAAGTGTGATAAAATATGCTGTCATATTGTACACGGGCAGTATCGTATTCTAGAGACAATGACACCAAGTGTGATAAAATATGCTGTCATACTGTACCTGGGCAGTATCGTATTCTAGAGGCATTGAAACCAAGTGTGATAAAATATGCTGTCATATTGTATGCGGGCAGTATCGTATTCTAGAGACATTGACACCAAGTGTGATAAAATATGCTGTCATTTTGTATGCGGGCATTATCGTATTCTAGAGGCATTGACACCAAGTGTGATAAAATATGCTGTCATTTTGCACGTGGGCAGTATCGTATTCTAGAGGCATTGACACCAAGTGTGATAAAATATGCTGTCATTTTGCACGCGGGCAGTATCGTATTCTAGAGGCATTGACACCAAGTGTGATAAAATATGCTGTCATATTGTATGTAGGCAGTATCGTATTCTAGAGACATTGACACCAATTGTGATAAAATATGCTGTCATATTGTATGTGGGCAGTATCGTATTCTAGAGACATTGATACCAAGTGTGATAAAATATGCTGTCATATTGTATGCGGGCAGTATCGTATTCTAGAGACATTGACACCAAGTGTGATGAAATATGCTGTTATATTGTACACGGGCAGTATCGTATTCTAGAGACATTGAAACCAAGTGTGATAAAATATGCTGTCATATTGTACTCGGGCAGTATCGTATTCTAGAGGCATTGATACCAAGTGTGATAAAATATGCTGTCATATTGTATGCGGGCAGTATCGTATTCTAGAGGCATTGACACCAAGTGTGATAGAATATGCTGTCATATTGTATGCGGGCAGTATCGTATTCTAGAGACATTGACACCAAGTGTGATAGAATATGCTGTCGTATTGTATGCGGGCAGTATCGTATTCTAGAGACATTGAAACCAAGTGTGATAGAATATGCTGTCATATTGTATGCGGGCAGTATCGTATTCTAGAGACATTGACACCAAGTGTGATAGAATATGCTGTCATATTGTATGCGGGCAGTATCGTATTCTAGAGGCATTGACACCAAGTGTGATAAAATATGCTGTCATATTGTATGCGGGCAGTATCGTATTCTAGAGACAATGACACCAAGTGTGATAAAATATGCTGTCATATTGTATGCGGGCAGTATCGTATTCTAGAGACATTGAAACCAAGTGTGATAAAATATGCTGTCATTTTGTAAGCGGGCAGTATCGTATTCTAGAGACATTGACACCAAGTGTGATAGAATATGCTGTACATATTGTATGCGGGCAGTATCGTATTCTAGAGACAATGACACCAAGTGTGATAAAATATGCTGTCATTTTGCACGCGGGCAGTATCGTATTCCAGAGACATTGACACCAAGTGTGATAAAATATGCTGTCATATTGTAAGCGGGCAGTATCGTATTCTAGAGACATTGACACTTAGTGTGATAGAATATGCTTCTACATATTGTATGCGGGCAGTATCGTATTCTAGAGACATTGACACCAAGTGTGATAAAATATGCTGTCATATTGCACGCGGGCAGTATCGTATTCTAGAGGCATTGACACCAAGTGTGATAAAATATGCTGTTATACTGTACGTGGGCAGTATCGTATTCTAGAGACATTGACACCAAGTGTGATAAAATATGCTGTCATATTGCACGCGGGCAGTATCGTATTCTAGAGGCATTGACACCAAGTGTGATAAAATATTCTGTTATACTCTACGTGGGCAGTATCGTATTCTAGAGACATTGACACTAAGTGTGATAAAATATGCGGTCATATTGTATGCGGGCAGTATCGTATTCTAGAGGCATTGACACCAAGTGTGATAAAATATGCTGTCATATTGCACACGGGCAGTATCGTATTCCAGAGACATTGTCACCAAGTGTGATAAAATATGCTGTCATATTGTACGTGGGCAGTATCGTATTCTAGAGGCATTGACACCAAGTGTGATAAAATATGCTGTTATACTGTACGTGGCCAGTATCGTATTCTAGAGACATTGACACCAAGTGTGATAAAATATGCTGTCATATTGTATGCGGGCAGTATCGTATTCTAGAGGCATTGACACCAAGTGTGATAAAATATGCTGTTTTACTGTACGTGGGCAGTATCGTATTCTAGAGACATTGAAACCAAGTGTGATAAAATATGCTGTCATATTGTATGCGGGCAGTATCGTATTCTAGAGGCATTGACACCAAGTGTGATAAAATATGCTGTTATACTGTACGTAGGCAGTATCGTATTCTAGAGACATTGACACCAAGTGTGATAAAATGTGCTGTCATATTGTATGCGGGCAGTATCGTATTCTAGAGGCATTGACACCAAGTGTGATAAAATATGCTGTTATACTGTACGTGGGCAGTATCGTTTTCTAGAGACGTTGACACCAAGTGTGATAAAATATGCTGTCATATTGTATGCGGGCAGTATCGTATTCTAGAGGCATTGACACCAAGTGTGATAAAATATGCTGTTATACTGTACGCGGGCAGTATCGTATTCTAGAGACATTGACACCAAGTGTGATAAAATATGCTGTCTTATTGTACACGGGCCGTATCGTATTCTAGAGACATTGAAACCAAGTGTGATAAAATATGCTGTCATATTGTATGCGGGCAGTATCGTATTCTAGAGAAATTGACACCAAGTGTGATAAAATATGCTGTCATATTGTACACGGGCAGTATCGTATTCTAGAGACATTGAAACCAAGTGTGATAAAATATACTGTCATATTGTACTCGGGCAGTATCGTATTCTAGAGGCATTGACACCAAGTGTGATAAAATATGCTGTTATACTGTACGTGGCCAGTATCGTATTCTAGAGACATTGACACCAAGTGTGATAAAATATGCTGTCATTTTGCACGCGGGCAGTATCGTATTCTAGAGGCATTGACACCAAGTGTGATAAAATATGCTGTCATTTTGCACGCGGGCAGTATCGTATTCTAGAGGCATTGACACCAAGTGTGATTAAATATGCTGTCATATTGTATGTGGGCAGTATCGTATTCTAGAGACATTGACACCAATTGTGATAAAATATGCTGTCATATTGTATGTGGGCAGTATCGTATTCTAGAGACATTGACACCAAGTGTGATAAAATATGCTGTCATATTGTATGCGGGCAGTATCGTATTATAGAGACATTGACACCAAGGGTGATAAAATATGCTGTCATATTGTACACGGGCAGTATCGTATTCTAGAGACATTGAAACCAAGTGTGATAAAATATGCTGTCATATTGTACTCGGGCAGTATCGTATTCTAGAGGCATTGAAACCAAGTGTGATAAAATATGCTGTCATATTGTATGCGGGCAGTATCGTATTCTAGAGGCATTGACACCAAGTGTGATAAAATATGCTGTCATACTGTACGTGGGCAGTATCGTATTCTAGAGACATTGAAACCAAGTGTGATAAAATATGCTGTCATATTGTATGCGGGCAGTATCGTATTCTAGAGACATTGACACCAAGTGTGATAAAATATGCTGTCATATTGTACACGGGCAGTATCGTATTCTAGAGACATTGAAACCAAGTGTGATAAAATATGCTGTCATATTGTACTCGGGCAGTATCGTATTCTAGAGGCATTGACACCAAGTGTGATAAAATATGCTGTCATATTGTATGCGGGCAGTATCGTATTCTAGAGGCATTGACACCAAGTGTGATAGAATATGCTGTCATATTGTATGCGGGCAGTATCGTATTCTAGAGACATTGACCCCAAGTGTGATAGAATATGCTGTCATATTGTATGCGGGCAGTATCGTATTCTAGAGGCACTGACACCAAGTGTGATAAAATATGCTGTCATATTGCACTTGGGCAGTATCGTATTCTAGAGGCATTGACACCAAGTGTGATAAAATATGCTGTCATATTGTATGCGGACAGTATCGTATTCTAGAGACATTGACACCAAGTGTATAGAATATGCTGTCATATTGTATGCGGGCAGTATCGTATTCTAGAGACATTGACACCAAGTGTGATAGAATATGCTGTCATATTGTATGCGGGCAGTATCGTATTCTAGAGGCATTGAAACCAAGTGTGATAAAATATGCTGTCATATTGTATGCGGGCAGTATCGTATTCTAGAGGCATTGACACCAAGTGTGATAAAATATGCTGTCATATTGTATGCGGGCAGTATCGTATTCTAGAGGCATTGACACCAAGTGTGATAAAATATGCTGTCATATTGTATGCGGGCAGTATCGTATTCTAGAGACATTGACACCAAGTGTGATAAAATATGCTGTCATATTGTATACGGGCAGTATCGTATTCTAGAGACATTGAAACCAAATGTGATAAAATATGCTGTCATATTGTACACGGGCAGTATCGTATTCTAGAGACAATGACACCAAGTGTGATAAAATATGCTGTCATATTGTACACGGGCAGTATCGTATTCTAGAGACATTGACACCAAGTGTGATGGAATATGCTGTCATATTGTATGCGGGCAGTATCGTATTCTAGAGACATTGACACCAAGTGTGATAAAATATGCTGTCATATTGTACACGGGCAGTATCGTATTCTAGAGACATTGACACCAAGTGTGATAAAATATGGTGTCATATTGTATGCGGGCAGTATCGTATTCTAGAGACAATGACACCAAGTGTGATAAAATATGCTGTCATGCTGTATGCGGGCAGAAACGTATTCTAGAGGCATTGACACCAAGTGTGATAGAATATGCTGTCATATTGTATGTGGGCAGTATCGTATTCTAGAGACATTGACACCAAGTGTGATAGAATATGCTGTCATATTGTATGTGGGCAGTATCGTATTCTAGAGACAATGACACCAAGTGTGATAAAATATGCTGTCATATTGTACACGGGCAGTATCGTATTCTAGAGACATTGACACCAAGTGTGATAGAATATGCTGTCATATTGTATGCGGGCAGTATCGTATTCTAGAGACATTGACACCAAGTGTGATAAAATATGCTGTCATATTGTACACGGGCAGTATCGTATTCTAGAGACATTGACACCAAGTGTGATAAAATATGGTGTCATATTGTATGCGGGCAGTATCGTATTCTAGAGACAATGACACCAAGTGTGATAAAATATGCTGTCATATTGTATGCGGGCAGTATCGTATTCTAGAGACATTGAAACCAAGTGTGATAAAATATGCTGTCATATTGTATGCGGGCAGTATCGTATTCTAGAGGCATTGACACCAAGTGTGATAAAACATGCTGTCATATTGTATGCGGGCAGTATCGTATTCTAGAGGCATTGACACCAAGTGTGATAAAACATGCTGTCATATTGTATGCGGGCAGTATCGTATTCTAGAGACAATGACACCAAGTGTGATAAAATATGCTGACATGCTGTATGCGGGCAGAAACGTATTCTAGAGGCATTGACACCAAGTGTGATAAAACATGCTGTCATATTGTTTGCGGGCAGTATCGTATTCTAGAGGCAATGACACCAAGTGTGATAAAATATGCTGTCATATTGTACACGGGCAGTATCGTATTCTAGAGACATTGACACCAAGTGTGATAAAATATGCTGTCATATTGTACACGGGCAGTATCGTATTCTAGAGACATTGACACCAAGTGTGATAAAATATGCTGTCATATTGTACACGGGCAGTATCGTATTCTAGAGACAATGACACCAAGTGTGATAAAATATGCTGTCATACTGTACCTGGGCAGTATCGTATTCTAGAGGCATTGAAACCAAGTGTGATAAAATATGCTGTCATATTGTATGCGGGCAGTATCGTATTCTAGAGACATTGAAACCAAGTGTGATAAAATATGCTGTCATTTTGTATGCGGGCATTATCGTATTCTAGAGGCATTGACACCAAGTGTGATAAAATATGCTGTCATTTTGCACGTGGGCAGTATCGTATTCTAGAGGCATTGACACCAAGTGTGATAAAATATGCTGTCATTTTGCACGCGGGCAGTATCGTATTCTAGAGGCATTGACACCAAGTGTGATAAAATATGCTGTCATATTGTATGTAGGCAGTATCGTATTCTAGAGACATTGACACCAATTGTGATAAAATATGCTGTCATATTGTATGTGGGCAGTATCGTATTCTAGAGACATTGATACCAAGTGTGATAAAATATGCTGTCATATTGTATGCGGGCAGTATCGTATTCTAGAGACATTGACACCAAGTGTGATGAAATATGCTGTCATATTGTACACGGGCAGTATCGTATTCTAGAGACATTGAAACCAAGTGTGATAAAATATGCTGTCATATTGTACTCGGGCAGTATCGTATTCTAGAGGCATTGATACCAAGTGTGATAAAATATGCTGTCATATTGTATGCGGGCAGTATCGTATTCTAGAGGCATTGACACCAAGTGTGATAGAATATGCTGTCATATTGTATGCGGGCAGTATCGTATTCTAGAGACATTGACACCAAGTGTGATAGAATATGCTGTCGTATTGTATGCGGGCAGTATCGTATTCTAGAGACATTGAAACCAAGTGTGATAGAATATGCTGTCATATTGTATGCGGGCAGTATCGTATTCTAGAGACATTGACACCAAGTGTGATAGAATATGCTGTCATATTGTATGCGGGCAGTATCGTATTCTAGAGGCATTGACACCAAGTGTGATAAAATATGCTGTCATATTGTATGCGGGCAGTATCGTATTCTAGAGACATTGACACCAAGTGTGATAGAATATGCTGTCATATTGTATGCGGGCAGTATCGTATTCTAGAGACATTGAAACCAAGTGTGATAATATATGCTGTCATATTGTATGCGGGCAGTATCGTATTCTAGAGGCATTGACACCAATTGTGATAAAATATGCTGTCATATTGTATGTGGGCAGTATCGTATTCTAGAGGCATTGACACCAAGTGTGATAAAATATGCTGTCATATTGTATGCGGGCAGTATCGTATTCTAGAGACATTGACACCAAGTGTGATAAAATATGCTGTCATATTGCACGCGGGCAGTATCGTATTCTAGAGGCATTGACACCAGGTGTGATAAAATATTCTGTTATACTGTACGTGGGCAGTATCGTATTCTAGAGACATTGACACCAAGTGTGATAAAATATGCTGTCATATTGCACGCGGGCAGTATCGTATTCTAGAGGCATTGACACCAAGTGTGATAAAATATTCTGTTATACTGTACGTGGGCAGTATCGTATTCTAGAGACATTGACACTAAGTGTGATAAAATATGCGGTCATATTGTATGCGGGCAGTATCGTATTCTAGAGGCATTGACACCAAGTGTGATAAAATATGCTGTCATATTGCACACGGGCAGTATCGTATTCCAGAGACATTGTCACCAAGTGTGATAAAATATGCTGTCATATTGTACGTGGGCAGTATCGTATTCTAGAGGCATTGACACCAAGTGTGATAAAATATGCTGTCATTTTGCACGCGGGCAGTATCGTATTCTAGAGGCATTGACACCAAGTGTGATAAAATATGCTGTCATATTGTATGTGGGCAGTATCGTATTCTAGAGACATTGACACCAATTGTGATAAAATATGCTGTCATATTGTATGTGGGCAGTATCGTATTCTAGAGACATTGACACCAAGTGTGATAAAATATGCTGTCATATTGTATGCGGGCAGTATCGTATTCTAGAGACATTGACACCAAGTGTGATGAAATATGCTGTCATATTGTACACGGGCAGTATCGTATTCTAGAGACATTGAAACCAAGTGTGATAAAATATGCTGTCATATTGTACTCGGGCAGTATCGTATTCTAGAGGCATTGACACCAAGTGTGATAAAATATGCTGTCATATTGTATGCGGGCAGTATCGTATTCTAGAGGCATTGACACCAAGTGTGATAGAATATGCTGTCATATTGTATGCGGGCAGTATCGTATTCTAGAGACATTGACACCAAGTGTGATAGAATATGCTGTCGTATTGTATGCGGGCAGTATCGTATTCTAGAGACATTGAAACCAAGTGTGATAGAATATGCTGTCATATTGTATGCGGGCAGTATCGTATTCTAGAGACATTGACACCAAGTGTGATAGAATATGCTGTCATATTGTATGCGGGCAGTATCGTATTCTAGAGGCATTGACACCAAGTGTGATAAAATATGCTGTCATATTGTATGCGGGCAGTATCGTATTCTAGAGACATTGACACCAAGTGTGATAGAATATGCTGTCATATTGTATGCGGGCAGTATCGTATTCTAGAGTCATTGAAACCAAGTGTGATAATATATGCTGTCATATTGTATGCGGGCAGTATCGTATTCTAGAGGCATTGACACCAATTGTGATAAAATATGCTGTCATATTGTATGTGGGCAGTATCGTATTCTAGAGGCATTGACACCAAGTGTGATAAAATATGCTGTCATATTGTATGCGGGCAGTATCGTATTCTAGAGACATTGACACCAAGTGTGATAAAATATGCTGTCATATTGCACGCGGGCAGTATCGTATTCTAGAGGCATTGACACCAGGTGTGATAAAATATTCTGTTATACTGTACGTGGGCAGTATCGTATTCTAGAGACATTGACACCAAGTGTGATAAAATATGCTGTCATATTGCACGCGGGCAGTATCGTATTCTAGAGGCATTGACACCAAGTGTGATAAAATATTCTGTTATACTGTACGTGGGCAGTATCGTATTATAGAGACATTGACACTAAGTGTGATAAAATATGCGGTCATATTGTATGCGGGCAGTATCGTATTCTAGAGGCATTGACACCAAGTGTGATAAAATATGCTGTCATATTGCACACGGGCAGTATCGTATTCCAGAGACATTGTCACCAAGTGTGATAAAATATGCTGTCATATTGTACGTGGGCAGTATCGTATTCTAGAGGCATTGACACCAAGTGTGATAAAATATGCTGTTATACTGTACGTGGCCAGTATCGTATTCTAGAGACATTGACACCAAGTGTGATAAAATATGCTGTCATATTGTATGCGGGCAGTATCGTATTCTAGAGGCATTGACACCAAGTGTGATAAACTATGCTGTTATACTGTACGTGGGCAGTATCGTATTCTAGAGACATTGAAACCAAGTGTGATAAAATATGCTGTCATATTGTATGCGGGCAGTATCGTATTCTAGAGGCATTGACACCAAGTGTGATAAAATATGCTGTTATACTGTACGTGGGCAGTATCGTATTCTAGAGACATTGACACCAAGTGTGATAAAATGTGCTGTCATATTGTATGCGGGCAGTATCGTATTCTAGAGGCATTGACACCAAGTGTGATAAAATATGCTGTTATACTGTACGTGGTCAGTATCGTTTTCTAGAGACGTTGACACCAAGTGTGATAAAATATGCTGTCATATTGTATGCGGGCAGTATCGTATTCTAGAGGCATTGACACCAAGTGTGATAAAATATGCTGTTATACTGTACGCGGGCAGTATCGTATTCTAGAGACATTGACACCAAGTGTGATAAAATATGCTGTCTTATTGTACACGGGCCGTATCGTATTCTAGAGACATTGAAACCAAGTGTGATAAAATATGCTGTCATATTGTACTCGGGCAGTATCGTATTCTACAGGCATTGACACCAAGTGTGATAAAATATGCTGTCATATTGTATGCGGGCAGTATCGTATTCTAGAGACATTGACACCAAGTGTGATAAAATATGCTGTCATATTGCACACGGGCAGTATCGTATTCTAGAGACAATGACACCAAGTGTGATAAAATATGCTGTCATATTGTATGCGGGCAGTATCGTATTCTAGAGACAATGACACCAAGTGTGATAGAATATGCTGTCATATTGTATGTGGACAGTATCGTATTCTAGAGACATTGACACCAAGTGTGATAAAATATGATGTCATATTGTATGCGGGCAGTATCGTATTCTAGAGACAATGACACCAAGTGTGATAAAATATGCTGTCATATTGTATGCGGGCAGTATCGTATTCTAGAGACAATGACACCAAGTGTGATAAAATATGCTGTCATATTGTATGTGGGCAGTATCGTATTCTAGAGGCATTGACACCAAGTGTGATAAAATATGCTGTCATATTGTATGCGGGCAGTATCGTATTCTAGAGACATTGACACCAAGTGTGATAAAATATGATGTCATATTGTACACGGGCAGTATCGTATTCTAGAGACATTGACACCAAGTGTGATAAAATATGCTGTCATATTGTATGCGGGCAGTATCGTATTCTAGAGACAATGACACCAAGTGTGATAAAATATGCTGTCATATTGTATGTGAGCAGTATCGTATTCTAGAGACATTGCAACCAAGTGTGATAAAATATGCTGTCATATTGTACTCGGGCAGTATCGTATTCCAGAGACATTGACACCAAGTGTGATAAAATATGCTGTCATTTTGTAAGCGGGCAGTATCGTATTCTAGAGACATTGACACCAAGTGTGATAGAATATGCTGTACATATTGTATGCGGGCAGTATCGTATTCTAGAGACAATGACACCAAGTGTGATAAAATATGCTGTCATTTTGCACGCGGGCAGTATCGTATTCCAGAGACATTGACACCAAGTGTGAAAAAATATGCCGTCATATTGTAAGCGGGCTGTATCGTATTCTAGAGACATTGACACTTAGTGTGATAGAATATGCTGTACATATTGTATGCGGGCAGTATCGTATTCTAGAGACAATGACACCAAGTGTGATAAAATATGCTGTCATTTTGCACGCGGGCAGTATCGTATTCTAGAGGCATTGACACCAAGTGTGATAAAATATGCTGTCATTTTGCACGCGGGCAGTATCGTATTCTAGAGGCATTGACACCAAGTGTGATAAAATATGCTGTCATACTGTACCTGGGCAGTATCGTATTCTAGAGGCATTGAAACCAAGTGTGATAAAATATGCTGTCATATTGTATGCGGGCAGTATCGTATTCTAGAGGCATTGACACCAAGTGTGATAAAATATGCTGTCATATTGTATGCGGGCAGTATCGTATTCTAGAGACATTGACACCAAGTGTGATAGAATATGCTGTCATATTGTATGCGGGCAGTATCGTATTCTAGAGTCATTGAAACCAAGTGTGATAATATATGCTGTCATATTGTATGCGGGCAGTATCGTATTCTAGAGGCATTGACACCAATTGTGATAAAATATGCTGTCATATTGTATGTGGGCAGTATCGTATTCTAGAGGCATTGACACCAAGTGTGATAAAATATGCTGTCATATTGTATGCGGGCAGTATCGTATTCTAGAGACATTGACACCAAGTGTGATAAAATATGCTGTCATATTGCACGCGGGCAGTATCGTATTCTAGAGGCATTGACACCAGGTGTGATAAAATATTCTGTTATACTGTACGTGGGCAGTATCGTATTCTAGAGACATTGACACCAAGTGTGATAAAATATGCTGTCATATTGCACGCGGGCAGTATCGTATTCTAGAGGCATTGACACCAAGTGTGATAAAATATTCTGTTATACTGTACGTGGGCAGTATCGTATTATAGAGACATTGACACTAAGTGTGATAAAATATGCGGTCATATTGTATGCGGGCAGTATCGTATTCTAGAGGCATTGACACCAAGTGTGATAAAATATGCTGTCATATTGCACACGGGCAGTATCGTATTCCAGAGACATTGTCACCAAGTGTGATAAAATATGCTGTCATATTGTACGTGGGCAGTTTCGTATTCTAGAGGCATTGACACCAAGTGTGATAAAATATGCTGTTATACTGTACGTGGCCAGTATCGTATTCTAGAGACATTGACACCAAGTGTGATAAAATATGCTGTCATATTGTATGCGGGCAGTATCGTATTCTAGAGGCATTGACACCAAGTGTGATAAAATATGCTGTTATACTGTACGTGGGCAGTATCGTATTCTAGAGACATTGAAACCAAGTGTGATAAAATATGCTGTCATATTGTATGCGGGCAGTATCGTATTCTAGAGGCATTGACACCAAGTGTGATAAAATATGCTGTTATACTGTACGTGGGGCAGTATCGTATTCTAGAGACATTGACACCAAGTGTGATAAAATGTGCTGTCATATTGTATGCGGGCAGTATCGTATTCTAGAGGCATTGACACCAAGTGTGATAAAATATGCTGTTATACTGTACGTGGGCAGTATCGTTTTCTAGAGACGTTGACACCAAGTGTGATAAAATATGCTGTCATATTGTATGCGGGCAGTATCGTATTCTAGAGGCATTGACACCAAGTGTGATAAAATATGCTGTTATACTGTACGCGGGCAGTATCGTATTCTAGAGACATTGACACCAAGTGTGATAAAATATGCTGTCTTATTGTACACGGGCCGTATCGTATTCTAGAGACATTGAAACCAAGTGTGATAAAATATGCTGTCATATTGTACTCGGGCAGTATCGTATTCTACAGGCATTGACACCAAGTGTGATAAAATATGCTGTCATATTGTATGCGGGCAGTATCGTATTCTAGAGACATTGACACCAAGTGTGATAAAATATGCTGTCATATTGCACACGGGCAGTATCGTATTCTAGAGACAATGACACCAAGTGTGATAAAATATGCTGTCATATTGTATGCGGGCTGTATCGTATTCTAGAGACAATGACACCAAGTGTGATAGAATATGCTGTCATATTGTATGTGGACAGTATCGTATTCTAGAGACATTGACACCAAGTGTGATAAAATATGATGTCATATTGTATGCGGGCAGTATCGTATTCTAGAGACAATGACACCAAGTGTGATAAAATATGCTGTCATATTGTATGCGGGCAGTATCGTATTCTAGAGACAATGACACCAAGTGTGATAAAATATGCTGTCATATTGTATGTGGGCAGTATCGTATTCTAGAGGCATTGACACCAAGTGTGATAAAATATGCTGTCATATTGTATGCGGGCAGTATCGTATTCTAGAGACATTGACACCAAGTGTGATAAAATATGATGTCATATTGTACACGGGCAGTATCGTATTCTAGAGACATTGACACCAAGTGTGATAAAATATGCTGTCATATTGTATGCGGGCAGTATCGTATTCTAGAGACAATGACACCAAGTGTGATAAAATATGCTGTCATATTGTATGTGAGCAGTATCGTATTCTAGAGACATTGCAACCAAGTGTGATAAAATATGCTGTCATATTGTACTCGGGCAGTATCGTATTCCAGAGACATTGACACCAAGTGTGATAAAATATGCTGTCATTTTGTAAGCGGGCAGTATCGTATTCTAGAGACATTGACACCAAGTGTGATAGAATATGCTGTACATATTGTATGCGGGCAGTATCGTATTCTAGAGACAATGACACCAAGTGTGATAAAATATGCTGTCATTTTGCACGCGGGCAGTATCGTATTCCAGAGACATTGACACCAAGTGTGATAAAATATGCTGTCATATTGTAAGCGGGCTGTATCGTATTCTAGAGACATTGACACTTAGTGTGATAGAATATGCTGTACATATTGTATGCGGGCAGTATCGTATTCTAGAGACAATGACACCAAGTGTGATAAAATATGCTGTCATTTTGCACGCGGGCAGTATCGTATTCTAGAGGCATTGACACCAAGTGTGATAAAATATGCTGTCATTTTGCACGCGGGCAGTATCGTATTCTAGAGGCATTGACACCAAGTGTGATAAAATATGCTGTCATACTGTACCTGGGCAGTATCGTATTCTAGAGGCATTGAAACCAAGTGTGATAAAATATGCTGTCATATTGTATGCGGGCAGTATCGTATTCTAGAGACAATGACACCAAGTGTGATAAAATATGCTGTCATATTGTATGCGGGCAGTATCGTATTCTAGAGACATTGAAACCAAGTGTGATAAAATATGCTGTCATATTGTATGCGGGCAGTATCGTATTCTAGAGGCATTGACACCAAGTGTGATAAAACATGCTGTCATATTGTATGCGGGCAGTATCGTATTCTAGAGGCATTGACACCAAGTGTGATAAAACATGCTGTCATATTGTATGCGGGCAGTATCGTATTCTAGAGACAATGACACCAAGTGTGATAAAATATGCTGTCATGCTGTATGCGGGCAGAAACGTATTCTAGAGGCATTGACACCAAGTGTGATAAAACATGCTGTCATATTGTATGCGGGCAGTATCGTATTCTAGAGGCAATGACACCAAGTGTGATAAAATATGCTGTCATATTGTACACGGGCAGTATCGTATTCTAGAGACGTTGACACCAAGTGTGATAAAATATGCTGTCATATTGTACACGGGCAGTATCGTATTCTAGAGACAATGACACCAAGTGTGATAAAATATGCTGTCATACTGTACCTGGGCAGTATCGTATTCTAGAGGCATTGAAACCAAGTGTGATAAAATATGCTGTCATATTGTATGCGGGCAGCATCGTATTCTAGAGACATTGACACCAAGTGTGATAAAATATGCTGTCATTTTGTATGCGGGCATTATCGTATTCTAGAGGCATTGACACCAAGTGTGATAAAATATGCTGTCATTTTGCACGTGGGCAGTATCGTATTCTAGAGGCATTGACACCAAGTGTGATAAAATATGCTGTCATTTTGCACGCGGGCAGTATCGTATTCTAGAGGCATTGACACCAAGTGTGATAAAATATGCTGTCATATTGTATGTGGGCAGTATCGTATTCTAGAGACATTGACACCAATTGTGATAAAATATGCTGTCATATTGTATGTGGGCAGTATCGTATTCTAGAGACATTGACACCAAGTGTGATAAAATATGCTGTCATATTGTATGCGGGCAGTATCGTATTCTAGAGACATTGACACCAAGTGTGATGAAATATGCTGTCATATTGTACACGGGCAGTATCGTATTCTAGAGACATTGAAACCAAGTGTGATAAAATATGCTGTCATATTGTACTCGGGCAGTATCGTATTCTAGAGGCATTGACACCAAGTGTGATAAAATATGCTGTCATATTGTATGCGGGCAGTATCGTATTCTAGAGGCATTGACACCAAGTGTGATAGAATATGCTGTCATATTGTATGCGGGCAGTATCGTATTCTAGAGACATTGACACCAAGTGTGATAGAATATGCTGTCGTATTGTATGCGGGCAGTATCGTATTCTAGAGACATTGAAACCAAGTGTGATAGAATATGCTGTCATATTGTATGCGGGCAGTATCGTATTCTAGAGACATTGACACCAAGTGTGATAGAATATGCTGTCATATTGTATGCGGGCAGTATCGTATTCTAGAGGCATTGACACCAATTGTGATAAAATATGCTGTCATATTGTATGTGGGCAGTATCGTATTCTAGAGGCATTGACACCAAGTGTGATAAAATATGCTGTCATATTGTATGCGGGCAGTATCGTATTCTAGAGACATTGACACCAAGTGTGATAAAATATGCTGTCATATTGCACGCGGGCAGTATCGTATTCTAGAGGCATTGACACCAGGTGTGATAAAATATTCTGTTATACTGTACGTGGGCAGTATCGTATTCTAGAGACATTGACACCAAGTGTGATAAAATATGCTGTCATATTGCACGCGGGCAGTATCGTATTCTAGAGGCATTGACACCAAGTGTGATAAAATATTCGGTTATACTGTACGTGGGCAGTATCGTATTATAGAGACATTGACACTAAGTGTGATAAAATATGCGGTCATATTGTATGCGGGAAGTATCGTATTCTAGAGGCATTGACACCAATTGTGATAAAATATGCTGTCATATTGCACACGGGCAGTATCGTATTCCAGAGACATTGTCACCAAGTGTGATAAAATATGCTGTCATATTGTACGTGGGCAGTATCGTATTCTAGAGGCATTGACACCAAGTGTGATAAAATATGCTGTTATACTGTACGTGGCCAGTATCGTATTCTAGAGACATTGACACCAAGTGTGATAAAATATGCTGTCATATTGTATGCGGGCAGTATCGTATTCTAGAGGCATTGACACCAAGTGTGATAAAATATGCTGTTATACTGTACGTGGGCAGTATCGTATTCTAGAGACATTGAAACCAAGTGTGATAAAATATGCTGTCATATTGTATGCGGGCAGTATCGTATTCTAGAGGCATTGACACCAAGTGTGATAAAATATGCTGTTATACTGTACGTGGGCAGTATCGTATTCTAGAGACATTGACACCAAGTGTGATAAAATGTGCTGTCATATTGTATGCGGGCAGTATCGTATTCTAGAGGCATTGACACCAAGTGTGATAAAATATGCTGTTATACTGTACGTGGGCAGTATCGTTTTCTAGAGACGTTGACACCAAGTGTGATAAAATATGCTGACATATTGTATGCGGGCAGTATCGTATTCTAGAGGCATTGACACCAAGTGTGATAAAATATGCTGTTATACTGTACGCGGGCAGTATCGTATTCTAGAGACATTGACACCAAGTGTGATAAAATATGCTGTCTTATTGTACACGGGCCGTATCGTATTCTAGAGACATTGAAACCAAGTGTGATAAAATATGCTGTCATATTGTACTCGGGCAGTATCGTATTCTACAGGCATTGACACCAAGTGTGATAAAATATGCTGTCATATTGTATGCGGGCAGTATCGTATTCTAGAGACATTGACACCAACTGTGATAAAATATGCTGTCATATTGCACACGGGCAGTATCGTATTCTAGAGACAATGACACCAAGTGTGATAAAATATGCTGTCATATTGTATGCGGGCAGTATCGTATTCTAGAGACAATGACACCAAGTGTGATAGAATATGCTGTCATATTGTATGTGGACAGTATCGTATTCTAGAGACATTGACACCAAGTGTGATAAAATATGATGTCATATTGTATGCGGGCAGTATCGTATTCTAGAGACAATGACACCAAGTGTGATAAAATATGCTGTCATATTGTATGCGGGCAGTATCGTATTCTAGAGACAATGACACCAAGTGTGATAAAATATGCTGTCATATTGTATGTGGGCAGTATCGTATTCTAGAGGCATTGACAACAAGTGTGATAAAATATGCTGTCATATTGTATGCGGGCAGTATCGTATTCTAGAGACATTGACACCAAGTGTGATAAAATATGATGTCATATTGTACACGGGCAGTATCGTATTCTAGAGACATTGACACCAAGTGTGATAAAATATGCTGTCATATTGTATGCGGGCAGTATCGTATTCTAGAGACAATGACACCAAGTGTGATAAAATATGCTGTCATATTGTATGTGAGCAGTATCGTATTCTAGAGACATTGCAACCAAGTGTGATAAAATATGCTGTCATATTGTACTCGGGCAGTATCGTATTCCAGAGACATTGACACCAAGTGTGATAAAATATGCTGTCATTTTGTAAGCGGGCAGTATCGTATTCTAGAGACATTGACACCAAGTGTGATAGAATATGCTGTACATATTGTATGCGGGCAGTATCGTATTCTAGAGACAATGACACCAAGTGTGATAAAATATGCTGTCATTTTGCACGCGGGCAGTATCGTATTCCAGAGACATTGACACCAAGTGTGATAAAATATGCTGTCATATTGTAAGCGGGCTGTATCGTATTCTA
This sequence comes from Meconema thalassinum, assembly GCA_946902985.2. Taxonomy (NCBI): domain Eukaryota; kingdom Metazoa; phylum Arthropoda; class Insecta; order Orthoptera; family Tettigoniidae; genus Meconema; species Meconema thalassinum. The sequence continues at coordinate 449,523,446 of OX336394.1, read as the reverse complement.
GAGACATTGACACTTAGTGTGATAGAATATGCTGTACATATTGTATGCGGGCAGTATCGTATTCTAGAGACAATGACACCAAGTGTGATAAAATATGCTGTTATTTTGCACGCGGGCAGTATCGTATTCTAGAGGCATTGACACCAAGTGTGATAAAATATGCTGTCATTTTGCAGGCGGGCTGTATCGTATTCTAGAGGCATTGACTCCAAGTGTGATAAAATATGCTGTCATATTGTATGTGGGCAGTATCGTATTCTAGAGACATTGACACCAATTGTGATAAAATATGCTGTCATATTGTATGTGGGCAGTATCGTATTCTAGAGACATTGACACCAAGTGTGATAAAATATGCTGTCATATTGTATGCGGGCAGTATCGTATTCTAGAGACATTGACACCAAGTGTGATAAAATATGCTGTCATATTGTACACGGGCAGTATCGTATTCTAGAGACATTGAAACCAAGTGTGATAAAATATGCTGTCATATTCTACTCGGGCAGTATCGTATTCTAGAGGCATTGAAACCAAGTATGATAAAATATGCTGTCATATTGTATGCGGGCAGTATCGTATTCTAGAGGCATTGACACCAAGTGTGATAAAATATGATGTCATACTGTACGTGGGCAGTATCGTATTCTAGAGACATTGAAACCAAGTGTGATAAAATATGCTGTCATATTGTATGCGGGCAGTATCGTATTCTAGAGACATTGACACCAAGTGTGATTAAATATGCTGTCATATTGTACACGGGCAGTATCGTATTCTAGAGACATTGAAACCAAGTGTGATAAAATATGCTGTCATATTGTACTCGGGCAGTATCGTATTCTAGAGGCATTGACACCAAGTGTGATAAAATATGCTGTCATATTGTATGCGGGCAGTATCGTATTCTAGAGGCATTGACACCAAGTGTGATAGAATATGCTGTCATATTGTATGCGGGCAGTATCGTATTCTAGAGACATTGACACCAAGTGTGATAGAATATGCTGTCATATTGTATGCGGGCAGTATCGTATTCTAGAGGCATTGACACCAAGTGTGATAAAATATGCTGTCATATTGCACTTGGGCAGTATCGTATTCTAGAGGCATTGACACCAAGTGTGATAAAATATGCTGTCATATTGTATGCGGGCAGTATCGTATTCTAGAGACATTGACACCAAGTGTATAGAATATGCTGTCATATTGTATGCGGGCAGTATCGTATTCTAGAGACATTGACACCAAGTGTGATAGAATATGCTGTCATATTGTATGCGGGCAGTATCGTATTCTAGAGGCATTGAAACCAAGTGTGATAAAATATGCTGTCATATTGTATGCGGGCAGTATCGTATTCTAGAGGCATTGACACCAAGTGTGATAAAATATGCTGTCATGTTGTATGCGGGCAGTATCGTATTCTAGAAGCATTGACACCAAATGTGATAAAATATGCTGTCATATTGTATGCGGGCAGTATCGTATTCTAGAGGCATTGACACCAAGTGTGATAAAATATGCTGTTATACTGTACGTGGGCAGTATCGTATTCTAGAGACATTGACACCAAGTGTGATAAAATATGCTGTCATATTGTATGCGGGCAGTATCGTATTCTAGAGGCATTGACACCAAGTGTGATAAAATATGCTGTTATACTGTACGTGGGCAGTATCGTTTTCTAGAGACATTGACACCAAGTGTGATAAAATATGCTGTCATATTGTATGCGGGCAGTATCGTATTCTAGAGACATTGACACCAAGTGTGATAAAATATGCTGTTATACTGTACGCGGGCAGTATCGTATTCTAGAGACATTGACACCAAGTGTGATAAAATATGCTGTCATATTGTATGCGGGCAGTATCGTATTCTAGAGACATTGACACCAAGTGTGATAAAATATGCTGTCATATTGTACACGGGCAGTATCGTATTCTAGAGACATTGAAACCAAGTGTGATAAAATATGCTGTCATATTCTACTCGGGCAGTATCGTATTCTAGAGGCATTGAAACCAAGTATGATAAAATATGCTGTCATATTGTATGCGGGCAGTATCGTATTCTAGAGGCATTGACACCAAGTGTGATAAAATATGCTGTCATACTGTACGTGGGCAGTATCGTATTCTAGAGACATTGAAACCAAGTGTGATAAAATATGCTGTCATATTGTATGCGGGCAGTATCGTATTCTAGAGACATTGACACCAAGTGTGATTAAATATGCTGTCATATTGTACACGGGCAGTATCGTATTCTAGAGACATTGAAACCAAGTGTGATAAAATATGCTGTCATATTGTACTCGGGCAGTATCGTATTCTAGAGGCATTGACACCAAGTGTGATAAAATATGCTGTCATATTGTATGCGGGCAGTATCGTATTCTAGAGGCATTGACACCAAGTGTGATAGAATATGCTGTCATATTGTATGCGGGCAGTATCGTATTCTAGAGACATTGACACCAAGTGTGATAAAATATGCTGTCATATTGCACTTGGGCAGTATCGTATTCTAGAGGCATTGACACCAAGTGTGATAAAATATGCTGTCATATTGTATGCGGGCAGTATCGTATTCTAGAGACATTGACACCAAGTGTATAGAATATGCTGTCATATTGTATGCGGGCAGTATCGTATTCTAGAGACATTGACACCAAGTGTGATAGAATATGCTGTCATATTGTATGCGGGCAGTATCGTATTCTAGAGGCATTGAAACCAAGTGTGATAAAATATGCTGTCATATTGTATGCGGGCAGTATCGTATTCTAGAGGCATTGACACCAAGTGTGATAAAATATGCTGTCATGTTGTATGCGGGCAGTATCGTATTCTAGAAGCATTGACACCAAATGTGATAAAATATGCTGTCATATTGTATGCGGGCAGTATCGTATTCTAGAGGCATTGACACCAAGTGTGATAAAATATGCTGTTATACTGTACGTGGGCAGTATCGTATTCTAGAGACATTGACACCAAGTGTGATAAAATATGCTGTCATATTGTATGCGGGCAGTATCGTATTCTAGAGGCATTGACACCAAGTGTGATAAAATATGCTGTTATACTGTACGTGGGCAGTATCGTTTTCTAGAGACATTGACACCAAGTGTGATAAAATATGCTGTCATATTGTATGCGGGCAGTATCGTATTCTAGAGACATTGACACCAAGTGTGATAAAATATGCTGTTATACTGTACGCGGGCAGTATCGTATTCTAGAGACATTGACACCAAGTGTGATAAAATATGCTGTCATATTGTACACGGGCAGTATCGTATTCTAGAGACATTGAAACCAAGTGTGATAAAATATGCTGTCATATTGTACTCGGGCAGGATCGTATTCTACAGGCATTGACACCAAGTGTGATAAAATATGCTGTCATATTGTATGCGGGCAGTATCGTATTCTAGAGACATTGTCACCAAGTGTGATAAAATATGCTGTCATATTGCACACGGGCAGTATCGTATTCTAGAGACAATGACACCAAGTGTGATAAAATATGCTGTCATATTGTATGCGGGCAGTATCGTATTCTAGAGACAATGACACCAAGTGTGATAGAATATGCTGTCATATTGTATGTGGGCAGTATCGTATTCTAGAGGCATTGACACCAAGTGTGATAAAATATGCTGTCATATTGTATGCGGGCAGTATCGTATTCTAGAGGCATTGACACCAAGTGTGATAAAATATGCTGTCATACTGTACGTGGGCAGTATCGTATTCTAGAGACATTGAAACCAAGTGTGATAAAATATGCTGTCATATTGTATGCGGGCAGTATCGTATTCTAGAGACATTGACACCAAGTGTGATTAAATATGCTGTCATATTGTACACGGGCAGTATCGTATTCTAGAGACATTGAAACCAAGTGTGATAAAATATGCTGTCATATTGTACTCGGGCAGTATCGTATTCTAGAGGCATTGACACCAAGTGTGATAAAATATGCTGTCATATTGTATGCGGGCAGTATCGTATTCTAGAGGCATTGACACCAAGTGTGATAGAATATGCTGTCATATTGTATGCGGGCAGTATCGTATTCTAGAGACATTGACACCAAGTGTGATAGAATATGCTGTCATATTGTATGCGGGCAGTATCGTATTCTAGAGGCATTGACACCAAGTGTGATAAAATATGCTGTCATATTGCACTTGGGCAGTATCGTATTCTAGAGGCATTGACACCAAGTGTGATAAAATATGCTGTCATATTGTATGCGGGCAGTATCGTATTCTAGAGACATTGACACCAAGTGTATAGAATATGCTGTCATATTGTATGCGGGCAGTATCGTATTCTAGAGACATTGACACCAAGTGTGATAGAATATGCTGTCATATTGTATGCGGGCAGTATCGTATTCTAGAGGCATTGAAACCAAGTGTGATAAAATAAGCTGTCATATTGTATGCGGGCAGTATCGTATTCTAGAGGCATTGACACCAAGTGTGATAAAATATGCTGTCATGTTGTATGCGGGCAGTATCGTATTCTAGAAGCATTGACACCAAATGTGATAAAATATGCTGTCATATTGTATGCGGGCAGTATCGTATTCTAGAGGCATTGACACCAAGTGTGATAAAATATGCTGTTATACTGTACGTGGGCAGTATCGTATTCTAGAGACATTGACACCAAGTGTGATAAAATATGCTGTCATATTGTATGCGGGCAGTATCGTATTCTAGAGGCATTGACACCAAGTGTGATAAAATATGCTGTTATACTGTACGTGGGCAGTATCGTTTTCTAGAGACATTGACACCAAGTGTGATAAAATATGCTTTCATATTGTATGCGGGCAGTATCGTATTCTAGAGACATTGACACCAAGTGTGATAAAATATGCTGTTATACTGTACGCGGGCAGTATCGTATTCTAGAGACATTGACACCAAGTGTGATAAAATATGCTGTCATATTGTACACGGGCAGTATCGTATTCTAGAGACATTGAAACCAAGTGTGATAAAATATGCTGTCATATTGTACTCGGGCAGGATCGTATTCTACAGGCATTGACACCAAGTGTGATAAAATATGCTGTCATATTGTATGCGGGCAGTATCGTATTCTAGAGACATTGACACCAAGTGTGATAAAATATGCTGTCATATTGCACACGGGCAGTATCGTATTCTAGAGACAATGACACCAAGTGTGATAAAATATGCTGTCATATTGTATGCGGGCAGTATCGTATTCTAGAGACAATGACACCAAGTGTGATAGAATATGCTGTCATATTGTATGTGGGCAGTATCGTATTCTAGAGGCATTGACACCAAGTGTGATAAAATATGCTGTCATATTGTATGCGGGCTGTATCGTATTCTAGAGACATTGACACCAAGTGTGATAAAATATGATGTCATATTGTATGCGGGCAGTATCGTATTCTAGAGACAATGACACCAAGTGGGATAAAATATGCTGTCATATTGTATGCGGGCAGTATCGTATTCTAGAGACAATGACACCAAGTGTGATAAAATATGCTGTCATATTGAATGTGGGCAGTATCGTATTCTAGAGACATTGACACCAAGTGTGATAAAATATGATGTCATATTGTACACGGGCAGTATCGTATTCTAGAGACATTGACACCAAGTGTGATAAAATATGCTGTCATATTGTATGCGGGCAGTATCGTATTCTAGAGACATTGACACCAAGTGTGATAAAATATGATGTCATATTGTACACGGGCAGTATCGTATTCTAGAGACATTGACACCAAGTGTGATAAAATATGCTGTCATATTGTATGCGGGCAGTATCGTATTCTAGAGACAATGACACCAAGTGTGATAAAATATGCTGTCATATTGTAAGCGGGCAGTATCGTATTCTAGAGACATTGACACCAAGTGTGATAAAATATGATGTCATATTGTACTCGGGCAGTATCGTATTCTAGAGACATTGTCACCAAGTGTGATAGAATATGCTGTACATATTGTATGCTGGCAGTATCGTATTCTAGAGACAATGACACCAAGTGTGATAAAATATGCTGTCATTTTGCACGCGGGCAGTATCGTATTCTAGAGGCATTGACACCAAGTGTGATAAAATATGCTGTCATATTGTATGCGGGCAGTATCGTATTCTAGAGACATTGACACCAAGTGTGATAGAATATGCTGTACATATTGTATGCGGGCAGTATCGTATTCTAGAGACAATGACACCAAGTGTGATAAAATATGCTGTCATTTTGCACGCGGGCAGTATCGTATTCTAGAGGCATTGACACCAAGTGTGATAAAATATGCTGTCATATTGTATGCGGGCAGTATCGTATTCTAGAGACATTGACACCAAGTGTGATAAAATATGCTGTCATATTGTATGCGGGCAGTATCGTATTCTAGAGACATTGACACCAAGTGTGATAAAATATGCTGTCATATTGTATGCGGGCAGTATCTTATTCTAGAGACATTGACAACAAGTGTGATAAAATATGCTGTCATATTGTACACGGGCAGTATCGTATTCTAGAGACATTGAAACCAAGTGTGATAAAATATGCTGTCATATTGTACTCGGGCAGTATCGTATTCTAGAGGCATTGATACCAAGTGTGATAAAATATGCTGTCATATTGTATGCGGGCAGTATCGTATTCTAGAGGCATTGACACCAAGTGTGATAAAATATGCTGTCATACTGTACGTGGGCAGTATCGTATTCTAGAGACATTGAAACCAAGTGTGATAAAATATGCTGTCATTTTGCACGCAGGCAGTATCGTATTCTAGAGACATTGACACCAAGAGTGATAGAATATGCTGTCATATTGTATGCGGGCAGTATCGTATTCTAGAGACAATGACAACAAGTGTGATAAAATATGCTGTCATATTGCACGCGGGCAGTATCGTATTCTAGAGGCATTGACACCAAGTGTGATAAAATATGCTGTCATATTGTATGTGGGCAGTATCGTATTCTAGAGACATTGACACCAATTGTGATAAAATATGCTGTCATATTGTATGTGGGCAGTATCGTATTCTAGAGACATTGACACCAAGTGTGATAAAATATGCTGTCATATTGTATGCGGGCAGTATCTTATTCTAGAGACATTGACAACAAGTGTGATAAAATATGCTGTCATATTGTACACGGGCAGTATCGTATTCTAGAGACATTGAAACCAAGTGTGATAAAATATGCTGTCATATTGTACTCGGGCAGTATCGTATTCTAGAGGCATTGATACCAAGTGTGATAAAATATGCTGTCATATTGTATGCGGGCAGTATCGTATTCTAGAGGCATTGACACCAAGTGTGATAAAATATGCTGTCATACTGTACGTGGGCAGTATCGTATTCTAGAGACATTGAAACCAAGTGTGATAAAATATGCGTCATATTGTATGCGGGCAGTATCGTATTCTAGAGACATTGACACCAAGTGTGACAAAATATGCTGTCATATTGTACACGGACAGTATCGTATTCTAGAGACATTGAAACCAAATGTGATAAAATATGCTGTCATATTGTACTCGGGCAGTATCGTATTCTAGAGGCATTGACACCAAGTGTGATAAAATATGCTGTCATATTGTATGCGGGCAGTATCGTATTCTAGAGGCATTGACACCAAGTGTGATAGAATATGCTGTCATATTGTATGCGGGCAGTATCGTATTCTAGAGACATTGACACCAAGTGTGATAGAATATGCTGTCATATTGTATACGGGCAGTATCGTATTCTAGGGGCATTGACACCAAGTGTGATAAAATATGCTGTCATATTGCACGTGGGCAGTATCGTATTCTAGAGGCATTGACACCAAGTGTGATAAAATATGCTGTCATATTGTATGCGGGCAGTATCGTATTCTAGAGACATTGACACCAAGTGTGATAGAATATGCTGTCATATTGTATGCGGGCAGTATCGTATTCTAGAGACATTGACACCAAGTGTGATAGAATATGCTGTCATATTGTGTGCGGGCAGTATCGTATTCTAGAGGCATTGAAACCAAGTGTGATAAAATATGCTGTCATATTGTATGCGGGCAGTATCGTATTCTAGAGGCATTGACACCAAGTGTGATAAAATATGCTGTCATATTGTATGCGGGCAGTATCGTATTCTAGAGGCATTGACACCAAGTGTGATAAAATATGCTGTCATATTGTATGCGGGCAGTATCGAATTCTAGAGACATTGACACCAAGTGTGATAAAATATGCTGTCATATTGTATACGGGCAGTATCGTATTCTAGAGACATTGAAACCAAGCGTGATAAAATATGCTGTCATATTGTACACGGGCAGTATCGTATTCTAGAGACAATGACACCAAGTGTGATAAAATACTCTGTCATATTGTACTCGGGCAGTATCGTATTCTAGAGACATTGACACCAAGTGTGATAGAATATGCTGTCATATTGTATGCGGGCAGTATCGTATTCTAGAGACATTGACACCAAGTGTGATAAAATATGCTGTCATATTGTACACGGGCAGTATCGTATTCTAGAGACATTGACACCAAGTGTGATGAAATATGGTGTCATATTGTATGCGGGCAGTATCGTATTCTGGAGACAATGACACCAAGTGTGATAAAATATGCTGTCATGCTGTATGCGGGCAGAAACGTATTCTAGAGGCATTGGCACCAAGTGTGATAGAATATGCTGTCATATTGTATGCGGGCAGTATCGTAATCTAGAGACATTGAAACCAAGTGTGATAAAATATGCTGTCATGCTGTATGCGGGCAGTATCGTATTCTAGAGGCATTGACACCAAGTGTGATAAAATATGCTGTTATACTGTACGCGGGCAGTATCGTATTCTAGAGACATTGACACCAAGTGTGATAAAATATGCTGTCATATTGTACACGGGCCGTATCGTATTCTAGAGACATTGACACCAAGTGTGATAAAATATGCTGTCATATTGTATGCGGGCAGTATCGTATTCTAGAGACAATGACACCAAGTGTGATAAAATATGATGTCATATTGTATGCGGGCAGTATCGTATTCTAGAGACAATGACACCAAGTGTGATAAAATATGCTGTCATATTGTATGCGGGCAGTATCGTATTCTAGAGACAATGACACCAAGTGTGATAAAATATGCTGTCATATTGTATGTTGGCAGTATCGTATTCTAGAGGCATTGACACCAAGTGTGATAAAATATGCTGTCATATTGTATGCGGGCAGTATCGTATTCTAGAGACATTGACACCAAGTGTGATAAAATATGATGTCATATTGTACACGGGCAGTATCGTATTCTAGAGACATTGACACCAAGTGTGATAAAATATGCTGTCATATTGTATGTGGGCAGTATCGTATTCAAGAGGCATTGACACCAAGTGAGATAAAAATATGCTGTCATATTGTATGCGGGCAGTATCGTATTCTAGAGACATTGACACCAAGTGTGATAAAATATGATGTCATATTGTATGCGGGCAGTATCGTATTCTAGAGACAATGACACCAAGTGTGATAAAATATGCTGTCATATTGTATGCGGGCAGTATCGTATTCTAGAGACAATGACACCAAGTGTGATAAAATATGCTGTCATATTGTATGTTGGCAGTATCGTATTCTAGAGGCATTGACACCAAGTGTGATAAAATATGCTGTCATATTGTATGCGGGCAGTATCGTATTCTAGAGACATTGACACCAAGTGTGATAAAATATGATGTCATATTGTACACGGGCAGTATCGTATTCTAGAGACATTGACACCAAGTGTGATAAAATATGCTGTCATATTGTATGCGGGCAGTATCGTATTCTAGAGGCATTGACACCAATTGTGATAAAATATGCTGTCATTTTGTATGTGGGCAGTATCGTATTCTAGAGACATTGCAACCAAGTGTGATAAAATATGCTGTCATATTGTACTCGGGCAGTATCGTATTCCAGAGACATTGACACCAAGTGTGATAAAATATGCTGTCATTTTGTAAGCGGGCAGTATCGTATTCTAGAGACATTGACACCAAGTGTGATAGAATATGCTGTACATATTGTATGCGGGCAGTATCGTATTCTAGAGACAATGACACCAAGTGTGATAAAATATGCTGTCATTTTGCACGCGGGCAGTATCGTATTCTAGAGGCATTGACACCAAGTGTGATAAAATATGCTGTCATATTGTATGCGGGCAATATCGTATTCCAGAGACATTGACACCAAGTGTGATAAAATATGCTGTCATATTGTAAGCGGGCAGTATCGTATTCTAGAGACATTGACACCTAGTGTGATAGAATATGCTGTCATATTGTATACGGGCAGTATCGTATTCTAGAGGCATTGACACCAAGTGTGATAAAATATGCTGTCATATTGCACGTGGGCAGTATCGTATTCTAGAGGCATTGACACCAAGTGTGATAAAATATGCTGTCATATTGTATGCGGGCAGTATCGTATTCTAGAGACATTGACACCAAGTGTGATAGAATATGCTGTCATATTGTATGCGGGCAGTATCGTATTCTAGAGACATTGACACCAAGTGTGATAGAATATGCTGTCATATTGTATGCGGGCAGTATCGTATTCTAGAGGCATTGAAACCAAGTGTGATAAAATATGCTGTCATATTGTATGCGGGCAGTATCGTATTCTAGAGGCATTGACACCAAGTGTGATAAAATATGCTGTCACATTGTATGCGGGCAGTATCGTATTCTAGAGGCATTGACACCAAGTGTGATAAAATATGCTGTCATATTGTATGCGGGCAGTATCGTATTCTAGAGACATTGACACCAAGTGTGATAAAATATGCTGTCATATTGTATACGGGCAGTATCGTATTCTAGAGACATTGAAACCAAGTGTGATAAAATATGCTGTCATATTGTACACGGGCAGTATCGTATTCTAGAGACAATGACACCAAGTGTGATAAAATATGCTGTCATATTGTATGCGGGCAGAAACGTATTCTAGAGGCATTGGCACCAAGTGTGATAGAATATGCTGTCATATTGTATGCGGGCAGTATCGTAATCTAGAGACATTGAAACCAAGTGTGATAAAATATGCTGTCATGCTGTATGCGGGCAGTATCGTATTCTAGAGGCATTGACACCAAGTGTGATAAAATATGCTCTTATACTGTACGCGGGCAGTATCGTATTCTAGAGACATTTACACCAAGTGTGATAAAATATGCTGTCATATTGTACACGGGCCGTATCGTATTCTAGAGACATTGACACCAAGTGTGATAAAATATGCTGTCATATTGTATGCGGGCAGTATCGTATTCTAGAGGCATTGACACCAAGTGTGATAAAATATGCTCTTATACTGTACGCGGGCAGTATCGTATTCTAGAGACATTTACACCAAGTGTGATAAAATATGCTGTCATATTGTACACGGGCCGTATCGTATTCTAGAGACATTGACACCAAGTGTGATAAAATATGCTGTCATATTGTATGCGGGCAGTATCGTATTCTAGAGACAATGACACCAAGTGTGATAGAATATGCTGTCATATTGTATGTGGGCAGTATCGTATTCTAGAGGCATTGACACCAAGTGAGATAAAAATATGCTGTCATATTGTATGCGGGCAGTATCGTATTCTAGAGACATTGACACCAAGTGTGATAAAATATGATGTCATATTGTATGCGGGCAGTATCGTATTCTAGAGACAATGACACCAAGTGTGATAAAATATGCTGTCATATTGTATGCGGGCAGTATCGTATTCTAGAGACAATGACACCAAGTGTGATAAAATATGCTGTCATATTGTATGTGGGCAGTATCGTATTCTAGAGGCATTGACACCAAGTGTGATAAAATATGCTGTCATATTGTATGCGGGCAGTATCGTATTCTAGAGACATTGACACCAAGTGTGATAAAATATGATGTCATATTGTACACGGGCAGTATCGTATTCTAGAGACATTGACATCAAGTGTGATAAAATATGCTGTCATATTGTATGCGGGCAGTATCGTATTCTAGAGACAATGACACCAAGTGTGATAAAATATGCTGTCATATTGTATGTGGGCAGTATCGTATTCTAGAGACATTGCAACCAAGTGTGATAAAATATGCTGTCATATTGTACTCGGGCAGTATCGTATTCCAGAGACATTGACACCAAGTGTGATAAAATATGCTGTCATTTTGTAAGGGGGCAGTATCGTATTCTAGAGACATTGACACCAAGTGTGATAGAATATGCTGTACATATTGTATGCGGGCAGTATCGTATTCTAGAGACAATGACACCAAGTGTGATAAAATATGCTGTCATTTTGCACGCGGGCAGTATCGTATTCTAGAGGCATTGACACCAAGTGTGATAAAATATGCTGTCATATTTTATGCGGGCAGTATCGTATTCCAGAGACATTGACACCAAGTGTGATAAAATATGCTGTCATGCTGTATGCGGGCAGAAACGTATTCTAGAGGCATTGACACCAAGTGTGATAGAATATGCTGTCATATTGTATGCGGGCAGTATCGTAATCTAGAGACATTGAAACCAAGTGTGATAAAATATGCTGTCATATTGTATGCGGGCAGTATCGTATTCTAGAGACATTGACACCAATTGTGATAAAATATGCTGTCATATTGTATGTGGGCAGTATCGTATTCTAGAGGCATTGACTCCAAGTGTGATAAAATATGCTGTCATATTGTATGCGGGCAGTATCGTATTCTAGAGGCATTGACACCAAGTGTGATAAAATATGCTGTTATACTGTACGTGGGCAGTATCGTATTCTAGAGACATTGACACCAAGTGTGATAAAATATGCTGTCATAGTGTATGCGGGCATTATCGTATTCCAGAGACATTGACACAAAGTGTGATAAAATATGCTGTCATTTTTCACGAGGGCAGTATCGTATTCTAGAGGCATTGACACCAAGGGTGATAGAATATGCTGCCATATTGTATGCGGGCAGTATCGTATTCCAGAGACATTGACACCAAGTGTGATAAAATATACTGTCATACTGTACGTGGGCAGTATCGTATTCTAGAGACATTGAAACCAAGTGTGATAGAATATGCTGTCATATTGTATGCGGGCAGTATCGTATTCCAGAGACATTGACACCAAGTGTGATAAAATATGCTGTCATACTGTACGTGGGCAGTATCGTATTCTAGAGACATTGACACCAAGTGTGATAAAATATGCTGTTATACTGTACGTGGGCAGTATCGTATTCTAGAGACATTGACACCAAGTGTGATTAAATATGCTGTCATATTGTATGCGGGCAGTATCGTATTCTAGAGGCATTGACACCAAGTGTGATAAAATATGCTGTCATATTGCACACGGGCAGTATCGTATTCCAGAGACATTGTCACCAAGTGTGATAAAATATGTTGTCATATTGTACGTGGGCAGTATCGTATTCTAGAGGCATTGACACCAAGTGTGATAAAATATGCTGTTATACTGTACGTGGGCAGTATCGTATTCTAGAGACATTGACACCAAGTGTGATAAAATATGCTGTCATATTGTATGCGGGCAGTATCGTATTCTAGAGGCATTGACACCAAGTGTGATAAAATATGCTGTTATACTGTACGTGGGCAGTATCGTATTCTAGAGACATTGACACCAAGTGTGATAAAATGTGCTGTCTAATTGTATGCGGGCAGTATCGTATTCTAGAGGCATTGACACCAAGTGTGATAAAATATGCTGTTATACTGTACGTGGGCAGTATCGTTTTCTAGAGACGTTGACACCAAGTGTGATAAAATATGCTGTCATATTGTATGCGGGCAGTATCGTATTCTAGAGGCATTGACACCAAGTGTGATAAAATATGCTGTTATACTGTACGCGGGCAGTATCGTATTCTAGAGACATTGACACCAAGTGTGATAAAATATGCTGTCTTATTGTACACGGGCCGTATCGTATTCTAGAGACATTGAAACCAAGTGTGATAAAATATGCTGTCATATTGTACTCGGGCAGTATCGTATTCTACAGGCATTGACACCAAGTGTGATAAAATATGCTGTCATATTGTATGCGGGCAGTATCGTATTCTAGAGACATTGACACCAAGTGTGATAAAATATGCTGTCATATTGCACACGGGCAGTATCGTATTCTAGAGACAATGACACCAAGTGTGATAAAATATGCTGTCATATTGTATGCGGGCAGTATCAAATTCTAGAGACAATGACACCAAGTGTGATAGAAAATGCTGTCATATTGTATGTGGAGAGTATCGTATTCTAGAGGCCTTGACACCAAGTGTGATAAAATATGCTGTCATATTGTATGCGGGCAGTATCGTATTCTAGAGACAATGACACCAAGTGAGATAAAATATGCTGTCATATTGTATGTGGGCAGTATCGTATTCTAGAGACATTCACACCAAGTGTGATAAAATATGATGTCATATTGTATGCGGGCAGTATCGTATTCTAGAGACAATGACACCAAGTGTGATAAAATATGCTGTCATATTGTATGTGGGCAGTATCGTATTCTAGAGGCATTGGCACCAAGTGTGATAAAATATGCTGTCATATTGTATGCGGGCAGTATCGTATTCTAGAGACATTGACACCAAGTGTGATAAAATATGATGTCATATTGTACACGGGCAGTATCGTATTCTAGAGACATTGACACCAAGTGTGATAAAATATGCTGTCATATTGTATGCGGGCAGTATCGTATTCTAGAGACAATGACACCAAGTGTGATAAAATATGCTGTCATATTGTATGTGGGCAGTATCGTATTCTAGAGACATTGCAACCAAGTGTGATAAAATATGCTGTCATATTGTACTCGGGCAGTATCGTATTCCAGAGATATTGACACCAAGTGTGATAAAATATGCTGTCATTTTGTAAGCGGGCAGTATCGTATTCTAGAGACATTGACACCAAGTGTGATAGAATATGCTGTACATATTGTATGCGGGCAGTATCGTATTCTAGAGACAATGACACCAAGTGTGATAAAATATGCTGTCATTTTGCACGCGGGCAGTATCGTATTCCAGAGACATTGACCCCAAGTGTGATAAAATATGCTGTCATATTGTAAGCGGGCAGTATCGTATTCTAGAGACATTGACACTTAGTGTGATAGAATATGCTGTACATATTGTATGCGGGCAGTATCGTATTCTAGAGACAATGACACCAAGTGTGATAAAATATGCTGTCATTTTCACGCGGGCAGTATCGTATTCTAGAGGCATTGACACCAAGTGTTATAAAATATGCTGTCATTTTGCACGCGGGCAGTATCGTATTCTAGAGGCATTGACACCAAGTGTGATAAAATATGCTGTCATATTGTATGTGGGCAGTATCGTATTCTAGAGACATTGACACCAATTGTGATAAAATATGCTGTCATATTGTATGTGGGCAGTATCGTATTCTAGAGACATTGACACCAAGTGTGATAAAATATGCTGTCATATTGTATGCGGGCAGTATCGTATTCTAGAGACATTGACACCAAGTGTGATAAAATATGCTGTCATATTGTACACGGGCAGTATCGTATTCTAGAGACATTGAAACCAAGTGTGATAAAATATGCTGTCATATTGTACTCGGGCAGTATCGTATTCTAGAGGCATTGAAACCAAGTGTGATAAAATATGCTGTCATATTGTATGCGGGCAGTATCGTATTCTAGAGGCATTGACACCAAGTGTGATAAAATATGCTGTCATACTGTACGTGGGCAGTATCGTATTCTAGAGACATTGAAACCAAGTGTGATAAAATATGCTGTCATATTGTATGCGGGCAGTATCGTATTCTAGAGACATTGACACCAAGTGTGATAAAATATGCTGTCATATTGTACACGGGCAGTATCGTATTCTAGAGACATTGAAACCAAGTGTGATAAAATATGCTGTCATATTGTACTCGGGCAGTATCGTATTCTAGAGGCATTGACACCAAGTGTGATAAAATATGCTGTCATATTGTATGCGGGCAGTATCGTATTCTAGAGGCATTGACACCAAGTGTGATAGAATATGCTGTCATTTTGTATGCGGGCAGTATCGTATTCTAGAGACATTGACCCCAAGTGTGATAGAATATGCTGTCATATTGTATGCGGGCAGTATCGTATTCTAGAGGCACTGACACCAAGTGTGATAAAATATGCTGTCATATTGCACTTGGGCAGTATCGTATTCTAGAGGCATTGACACCAAGTGTGATAAAATATGCTGTCATATTGTATGCGGGCAGTATCGTATTCTAGAGACATTGACACCAAGTGTATAGAATATGCTGTCATATTGTATGCGGGCAGTATCGTATTCTAGAGACATTGACACCAAGTGTGATAGAATATGCTGTCATATTGTATGCGGGCAGTATCGTATTCTAGAGGCATTGAAACCAAGTGTGGTAAAATATGCTGTTATATTGTATGCGGGCAGTATCGTATTCTAGAGGCATTGACACCAAGTGTGATAAAATATGCTGTCATATTGTGTGCGGGCAGTATCGTATTCTAGAGGCATTGACACCAAGTGTGATAAAATATGCTGTCATATTGTATGCGGGCAGTATCGTATTCTAGAGACATTGACACCAAGTGTGATAAAATATGCTGTCATATTGTATACGGGCAGTATCGTATTCTAGAGACATTGAAACCAAGTGTGATAAAATATGCTGTCATATTGTACACGGGCAGTATCGTATTCTAGAGACAATGACACCAAGTGTGATAAAATATGCTGTCATATTGTACACGGGCAGTATCGTATTCTAGAGACATTGACACCAAGTGTGATAGAATATGCTGTCATATTGTATGCGGGCAGTATCGTATTCTAGAGACATTGACACCAAGTGTGATAAAATATGCTGTCATATTGTACACGGGCAGTATCGTATTCTAGAGACATTGACACCAAGTGTGATAAAATATGGTGTCATATTGTATGCGGGCAGTATCGTATTCTAGAGACAATGACACCAAGTGTGATAAAATATGCTGTCATGCTGTATGCGGGCAGAAACGTATTCTAGAGGCATTGACACCAAGTGTGATAGAATATGCTGTCATATTGTATGTGGGCAGTATCGTATTCTAGAGACATTGACACCAAGTGTGATAGAATATGCTGTCATATTGTATGTGGGCAGTATCGTATTCTAGAGACAATGACACCAAGTGTGATAAAATATGCTGTCATATTGTACACGGGCAGTATCGTATTCTAGAGACATTGACACCAAGTGTGATAGAATATGCTGTCATATTGTATGCGGGCAGTATCGTATTCTAGAGACATTGACACCAAGTGTGATAAAATATGCTGTCATATTGTACACGGGCAGTATCGTATTCTAGAGACATTGACACCAAGTGTGATAAAATATGGTGTCATATTGTATGCGGGCAGTATCGTATTCTAGAGGCAATGACACCAAGTGTGATAAAATATGCTGTCATGCTGTATGCGGGCAGAAACGTATTCTACAGGCATTGACACCAAGTGTGATAAAACATGCTGTCATATTGTATGCGGGCAGTATCGTATTCTAGAGGCAATGACACCAAGTGTGATAAAATATGCTGTCATATTGTACACGGGCAGTATCGTATTCTAGAGACATTGACACCAAGTGTGATAAAATATGCTGTCATATTGTACACGGGCAGTATCGTATTCTAGAGACATTGACACCAAGTGTGATAAAATATGCTGTCATATTGTACACGGGCAGTATCGTATTCTAGAGACAATGACACCAAGTGTGATAAAATATGCTGTCATACTGTACCTGGGCAGTATCGTATTCTAGAGGCATTGAAACCAAGTGTGATAAAATATGCTGTCATATTGTATGCGGGCAGTATCGTATTCTAGAGAAATTGACACCAAGTGTGATAAAATATGCTGTCATTTTGTATGCGGGCATTATCGTATTCTAGAGGCATTGACACCAAGTGTGATAAAATATGCTGTCATTTTGCACGTGGGCAGTATCGTATTCTAGAGGCATTGACACCAAGTGTGATAAAATATGCTGTCATTTTGCACGCAGGCAGTATCGTATTCTAGAGGCATTGACACCAAGTGTGATAAAATATGCTGTCATATTGTATGTGAGCAGTATCTTATTCTAGAGACATTGACACCAATTGTGATAAAATATGCTGTCATATTGTATGTGGGCAGTATCGTATTCTAGAGACATTGACACCAAGTGTGATAAAATATGCTGTCATATTGTATGCGGGCAGTATCGTATTCTAGAGACATTGACACCAAGTGTGATGAAATATGCTGTCATATTGTACACGGGCAGTATCGTATTCTAGAGACATTGAAACCAAGTGTGATAAAATATGCTGTCATATTGTACTCGGGCAGTATCGTATTCTAGAGGCATTGACACCAAGTGTGATAAAATATGCTGTCATATTGTATGCGGGCAGTATCGTATTCTAGAGGCATTGACACCAAGTGTGATAGAATATGCTGTCATATTGTATGCGGGCAGTATCGTATTCTAGAGACATTGACACCAAGTGTGATAGAATATGCTGTCGTATTGTATGCGGGCAGTATCGTATTCTAGAGACATTGAAACCAAGTGTGATAGAATATGCTGTCATATTATATGCGGGCAGTATCGTATTCTAGAGACAATGACACCAAGTGTGATAAAATATGCTGTCATATTGTACACGGGCAGTATCGTATTCTAGAGACATTGACACCAAGTGTGATAGAATATGCTGTCATATTGTATGCGGGCAGTATCGTATTCTAGAGGCATTGACACCAAGTGTGATAAAATATGCTGTCATATTGTACACGGGCAGTATCGTATTCTAGAGACATTGACACCAAGTGTGATAAAATATGGTGTCATATTGTATGCGGGCAGTATCGTATTCTAGAGACAATGACACCAAGTGTGATAAAATATGCTGTCATGCTGTATGCGGGCAGAAACGTATTCTAGAGGCATTGACACCAAGTGTGATAGAATATGCTGTCATATTGTATGTGGGCAGTATCGTATTCTAGAGACATTGACACCAAGTGTGATAGAATATGCTGTCATATTGTATGTGGGCAGTATCGTATTCTAGAGACAATGACACCAAGTGTGATAAAATATGCTGTCATATTGTACACGGGCAGTATCGTATTCTAGAGACATTGACACCAAGTGTGATAGAATATGCTGTCATATTGTATGCGGGCAGTATCGTATTCTAGAGACATTGACACCAAGTGTGATAAAATATGCTGTCATATTGTACACGGGCAGTATCGTATTCTAGAGACATTGACACCAAGTGTGATAAAATATGGTGTCATATTGTATGCGGGCAGTATCGTATTCTAGAGACAATGACACCAAGTGTGATAAAATATGCTGTCATGCTGTATGCGGGCAGAAACGTATTCTAGAGGCATTGACACCAAGTGTGATAAAACATGCTGTCATATTGTATGCGGGCAGTATCGTATTCTAGAGGCAATGACACCAAGTGTGATAAAATATGCTGTCATATTGTACACGGGCAGTATCGTATTCTAGAGACATTGACACCAAGTGTGATAAAATATGCTGTCATATTGTACACGGGCAGTATCGTATTCTAGAGACATTGACACCAAGTGTGATAAAATATGCTGTCATATTGTACACGGGCAGTATCGTATTCTAGAGACAATGACACCAAGTGTGATAAAATATGCTGTCATACTGTACCTGGGCAGTATCGTATTCTAGAGGCATTGAAACCAAGTGTGATAAAATATGCTGTCATATTGTATGCGGGCAGTATCGTATTCTAGAGAAATTGACACCAAGTGTGATAAAATATGCTGTCATTTTGTATGCGGGCATTATCGTATTCTAGAGGCATTGACACCAAGTGTGATAAAATATGCTGTCATTTTGCACGTGGGCAGTATCGTATTCTAGAGGCATTGACACCAAGTGTGATAAAATATGCTGTCATTTTGCACGCAGGCAGTATCGTATTCTAGAGGCATTGACACCAAGTGTGATAAAATATGCTGTCATATTGTATGTGGGCAGTATCGTATTCTAGAGACATTGACACCAATTGTGATAAAATATGCTGTCATATTGTATGTGGGCAGTATCGTATTCTAGAGACATTGACACCAAGTGTGATAAAATATGCTGTCATATTGTATGCGGGCAGTATCGTATTCTAGAGACATTGACACCAAGTGTGATGAAATATGCTGTCATATTGTACACGGGCAGTATCGTATTCTAGAGACATTGAAACCAAGTGTGATAAAATATGCTGTCATATTGTACTCGGGCAGTATCGTATTCTAGAGGCATTGACACCAAGTGTGATAAAATATGCTGTCATATTGTATGCGGGCAGTATCGTATTCTAGAGGCATTGACACCAAGTGTGATAGAATATGCTGTCATATTGTATGCGGGCAGTATCGTATTCTAGAGACATTGACACCAAGTGTGATAGAATATGCTGTCGTATTGTATGCGGGCAGTATCGTATTCTAGAGACATTGAAACCAAGTGTGATAGAATATGCTGTCATATTATATGCGGGCAGTATCGTATTCTAGAGACATTGACACCAAGTGTGATAGAATATGCTGTCATATTGTATGCGGGCAGTATCGTATTCTAGAGGCATTGACACCAAGTGTGATAAAATATGCTGTCATATTGTATGCGGGCAGTATCGTATTCTAGAGACATTGACACCAAGTGTGATAGAATATGCTGTCATATTGTATGCGGGCAGTATCGTATTCTAGAGACATTGAAACCAAGTGTGATAATATATGCTGTCATATTGTATGCGGGCAGTATCGTATTCTAGAGGCATTGACACCAATTGTGATAAAATATGCTGTCATATTGTATGTGGGCAGTATCGTATTCTAGAGGCATTGACACCAAGTGTGATAAAATATGCTGTCATATTGTATGCGGGCAGTATCGTATTCTAGAGGCATTGACACCAAGTGTGATAAAATATTCTGTTATACTGTACGTGGGCAGTATCGTATTCTAGAGACATTGACACTAAGTGTGATAAAATATGCGGTCATATTGTATGCGGGCAGTATCGTATTCCAGAGACATTGACACAAAGTGTGATAGAATATGCTGTCATATTGTATGCGGGCAGTATCGTATTCTAGAGGCATTGACACCAAGTGTGATAAAATATTCTGTCATACTGTACGTGGGCAGTATCGTATTCTAGAGGCATTGACACCAAGTGTGATAGAATATGCTGCCAAATTGTATGCGGGCAGTATCGTATTCCAGAGACATTGACACCAGGTGTGATAAAATATGCTGTCATACTGTACGTGGGCAGTATCGTATTCTAGAGACATTGAAACCAAGTGTGATAGAATATGCTGTCATATTGTATGCGGGCAGTATCGTATTCCAGAGACATTGACACCAAGTGTGATAAAATATGCTGTCATACTGTACGTGGGCAGTATCGTATTCTAGAGACATTGACACCAAGTGTGATAAAATATGCTGTTATACTGTACGTGGGCAGTATCGTATTCTAGAGACATTGACACCAAGTGTGATAAAATATGCTGTCATATTGTATGCGGGCAGTATAGTATTCTAGAGGCATTGTCACCAAGTGTGATAAAATATGCTGTCATATTGTATACGGGCAGTATCGTATTCCAGAGACATTGACACCAAGTGTGATAAAATATGCTGTCATATTGCACACGGACAGTATCGTATTCCAGAGACATTGACACCAAGTGTGATAAAATATGCTGTCATATTGTACGTGGGCAGTATCGTATTCTAGAGGCATTGACACCAAGTGTGATAAAATATGCTGTTATACTGTACGTGGGCAATATCATATTCTAGAGACATTGACACCAAGTGTGATAAAATATGCTGTCATATTGTATGCGGGCAGTATCGTATTCTAGAGGCATTGACACCAAGTGTGATAAAATATGCTGTTATACTGTACGTGGGCAGTATCATATTCTAGAGACATTGACACCAAGTGTGATAAAATATGCTGTCATATTGTATGCGGGCAGTATCGTATTCCAGAGACATTGACACCAAGTGTGATAAAATATGCTGTCATATTGTATTTGGGCAGTATCGTATTCTAGAGACATTGACACCAAGTGTGATAAAATATGCTGTCATATTGTACGTGGGCAGTATCGTATTCTAGAGGCATTGACACCAAGTGTGATAAAATATGCTGTCATATTGTACGTGGGCAGTATCGTATTCTAGAGGCATTGACACCAAGTGTGATAAAATATGCTGTCATATTGTACGTGGGCAGTATCGTATTCTAGAGACATTGACACCAAGTGTGATAAAATATGCTGTAATATTGTATGCGGGCAGTATCGTATTCTAGATACATTAACACCAAGTGTGATAAAATATGCTGTCATATTGTATGCGGGCAGTATCGTATTCCAGAGACATTGACACCAAGTGTGATAAAATATGCTGTCATATTGCACACGGGCAGTATCGTATTCCAGAGACATTGACACCAAGTGTGATAAAATATGCTGTCATATTGTACGTGGGCAGTATCGATTTCTAGAGGCATTGACTCCAAGTGTGATAGAATACGCTGTCATATTGTATGCGGGCAGTATCGTATTCTAGAGACATTGACACCAAGTGTGATAAAATATGCTGTCATACTGTACCTGGGCAGTATCGTATTCTAGAGGCATTGAAACCAAGTGTGATAAAATATGCTGTCATATTGTATGCGGGCAGTATCGTATTCTAGAGACATTGACACCAAGTGTGATAAAATATGCTGTCATTTTGTATGCGGGCATTATCGTATTCTAGAGGCATTGACACCAAGTGTGATAAAATATGCTGTCATTTTGCACGTGGGCAGTATCGTATTCTAGAGGCATTGACACCAAGTGTGATAAAATATGCTGTCATTTTGCACGCGGGCAGTATCGTATTCTAGAGGCATTGACACCAAGTGTGATAAAATATGCTGTCATATTGTATGTGGGCAGTATCGTATTCTAGAGACATTGACACCAATTGTGATAAAATATGCTGTCATATTGTATGTGGGCAGTATCGTATTCTAGAGACATTGACACCAAGTGTGATAAAATATGCTGTCATATTGTATGCGGGCAGTATCGTATTCTAGAGACATTGACACCAAGTGTGATAAAATATGCTGTCATATTGTACACGGGCAGTATCGTATTCTAGAGACATTGAAACCAAGTGTGATAAAATATGCTGTCATATTGTACTCGGGCAGTATCGTATTCTAGAGGCATTGACACCAAGTGTGATAAAATATGCTGTCATATTGTATGCGGGCAGTATCGTATTCTAGAGGCATTGACACCAAGTGTGATAGAATATGCTGTCATATTGTATGCGGGCAGTATCGTATTCTAGAGACATTGACACCAAGTGTGGTAGAATATGCTGTCGTATTGTATGCGGGCAGTATCGTATTCTAGAGACATTGAAACCAAGTGTGATAGAATATGCTGTCATATTGTATGCGGGCAGTATCGTATTCTAGAGACATTGACACCAAGTGTGATGGAATATGCTGTCATATTGTATGCGGGCAGTATCGTATTCTAGAGGCATTGACACCAAGTGTGATAAAATATGCTGTCATATTGTATGCGGGCAGTATCGTATTCTAGAGACATTGACACCAAGTGTGATAGAATATGCTGTCATATTGTATGCGGGTAGTATCGTATTCTAGAGACATTGAAACCAAGTGTGATAATATATGCTGTCATATTGTATGCGGGCAGTATCGTATTCTAGAGGCATTGACACCAATTGTGATAAAATATGCTGTCATATTGTATGTGGGCAGTATCGTATTCTAGAGGCATTGACACCAAGTGTGATAAAATATGCTGTCATATTGTATGCGGGCAGTATCGTATTCTAGAGGCATTGACACCAAGTGTGATATAATATTCTGTTATACTGTACGTGGGCAGTATCGTATTCTAGAGACATTGACACTTAGTGTGATAAAATATGCTGTCATATTGTATGCGGGCAGTATCGTATTCTAGAGACATTGACACAAAGTGTGATAGAATATGCTGTCATATTGTATGCGGGCAGTATCGTATTCTAGAGGCATTGACACCAAGTGTGATAAAATATTCTGTCATTCTGTACGTGGGCAGTATCGTATTCTAGAGGCATTGACACCAAGTGTGATAGAATATGCTGTCATATTGTATGCGGGCAGTATCGTATTCCAGAGACATTGACACCAAGTGTGATAAAATATGCTCTCATACTGTACGTGGGCAGTATCGTATTCTAGAGACATTGACACCAAGTGTGATAAAATATGCTGTTATACTGTACGTGGGCAGTATCGTATTCTAGAGACATTGACACCAAGTGTGATAAAATATGCTGTCATATTGTATGCGGGCAGTATCGTATTCTAGAGGCATTGACACCAATTGTGATAAAATATGCTGTCATATTGTATGTGGGCAGTATCGTATTCTAGAGGCATTGACACCAAGTGTGATAAAATATGCTGTCATATTGTATGCGGGCAGTATCGTATTCTAGAGGCATTGACACCAAGTGTGATAAAATATTCTGTTATACTGTACGTGGGCAGTATCGTATTCTAGAGACATTGACACTAAGTGTGATAAAATATGCGGTCATATTGTATGCGGGCAGTATCGTATTCCAGAGACATTGACACAAAGTGTGATAGAATATGCTGTCATATTGTATGCGGGCAGTATCGTATTCTAGAGGCATTGACACCAAGTGTGATAAAATATTCTGTCATACTGTACGTGGGCAGTATTGTATTCTAGAGGCATTGACACCAAGTGTGATAGAATATGCTGCCAAATTGTATGCGGGCAGTATCGTATTCCAGAGACATTGACACCAGGTGTGATAAAATATGCTGTCATACTGTACGTGGGCAGTATCGTATTCTAGAGACATTGAAACCAAGTGTGATAGAATATGCTGTCATATTGTATGCGGGCAGTATCGTATTCCAGAGACATTGACACCAAGTGTGATAAAATATGCTGTCATACTGTACGTGGGCAGTATCGTATTCTAGAGACATTGACACCAAGTGTGATAAAATATGCTGTTATACTGTACGTGGGCAGTATCGTATTCTAGAGACATTGACACCAAGTGTGATAAAATATGCTGTCATATTGTATGCGGGCAGTATCGTATTCTAGAGGCATTGTCACCAAGTGTGATAAAATATGCTGTCATATTGTATGCGGGCAGTATCGTATTCCAGAGACATTGACACCAAGTGTGATAAAATATGCTGTCATATTGCACACGGACAGTATCGTATTCCAGAGACATTGACTCCAAGTGTGATAAAATATGCTGTCATATTGTACGTGGGCAGTATCGTATTCTAGAGGCATTGACACCAAGTGTGATAAAATATGCTGTTATACTGTACGTGGGCAATATCATATTCTAGAGACATTGACACCAAGTGTGATAAAATATGCTGTCATATTGTATGCGGGCAGTATCGTATTCTAGAGGCATTGACACCAAGTGTGATAAAATATGCTGTTATACTGTACGTGGGCAGTATCATATTCTAGAGACATTGACACCAAGTGTGATAAAATATGCTGTCATATTGTATGCGGGCAGTATCGTATTCCAGAGACATTGACACCAAGTGTGATAAAATATGCTGTCATATTGTATTTGGGCAGTATCGTATTCTAGAGACATTGACACCAAGTGTGATAAAATATGCTGTCATATTGTACGTGGGCAGTATCGTATTCTAGAGGCATTGACACCAAGTGTGATAAAATATGCTGTCATATTGTACGTGGGCAGTATCGTATTCTAGAGGCATTGACACCAAGTGTGATAAAATATGCTGTCATATTGTACGTGGGCAGTATCGTATTCTAGAGACATTGACACCAAGTGTGATAAAATATGCTGTAATATTGTATGCGGGCAGTATCGTATTCTAGATACATTAACACCAAGTGTGATAAAATATGCTGTCATATTGTATGCGGGCAGTATCGTATTCCAGAGACATTGACACCAAGTGTGATAAAATATGCTGTCATATTGCACACGGGCAGTATCGTATTCCAGAGACATTGACACCAAGTGTGATAAAATATGCTGTCATATTGTACGTGGGCAGTATCGATATCTAGAGGCATTGACTCCAAGTGTGATAGAATACGCTGTCATATTGTATGCGGGCAGTATCGTATTCTAGAGACATTGACACCAAGTGTGATAAAATATGCTGTCATACTGTACCTGGGCAGTATCGTATTCTAGAGGCATTGAAACCAAGTGTGATAAAATATGCTGTCATATTGTATGCGGGCAGTATCGTATTCTAGAGACATTGACACCAAGTGTGATAAAATATGCTGTCATTTTGTATGCGGGCATTATCGTATTCTAGAGGCATTGACACCAAGTGTGATAAAATATGCTGTCATTTTGCACGTGGGCAGTATCGTATTCTAGAGGCATTGACACCAAGTGTGATAAAATATGCTGTCATTTTGCACGCGGGCAGTATCGTATTCTAGAGGCATTGACACCAAGTGTGATAAAATATGCTGTCATATTGTATGTGGGCAGTATCGTATTCTAGAGACATTGACACCAATTGTGATAAAATATGCTGTCATATTGTATGTGGGCAGTATCGTATTCTAGAGACATTGACACCAAGTGTGATAAAATATGCTGTCATATTGTATGCGGGCAGTATCGTATTCTAGAGACATTGACACCAAGTGTGATAAAATATGCTGTCATATTGTACACGGGCAGTATCGTATTCTAGAGACATTGAAACCAAGTGTGATAAAATATGCTGTCATATTGTACTCGGGCAGTATCGTATTCTAGAGGCATTGACACCAAGTGTGATAAAATATGCTGTCATATTGTATGCGGGCAGTATCGTATTCTAGAGGCATTGACACCAAGTGTGATAGAATATGCTGTCATATTGTATGCGGGCAGTATCGTATTCTAGAGACATTGACACCAAGTGTGATAGAATATGCTGTCGTATTGTATGCGGGCAGTATCGTATTCTAGAGACATTGAAACCAAGTGTGATAGAATATGCTGTCATATTGTATGCGGGCAGTATCGTATTCTAGAGACATTGACACCAAGTGTGATGGAATATGCTGTCATATTGTATGCGGGCAGTATCGTATTCTAGAGGCATTGACACCATGTGTGATAAAATATGCTGTCATATTGTATGCGGGCAGTATCGTATTCTAGAGACATTGACACCAAGTGTGATAGAATATGCTGTCATGTTGTATGCGGGCAGTATCGTATTCTAGAGACATTGAAACCAAGTGTGATAATAAATGCTGTCATATTGTATGCGGGCAGTATCGTATTCTAGAGGCATTGACACCAATTGTGATAAAATATGCTGTCATATTGTATGTGGGCAGTATCGTATTCTAGAGGCATTGACACCAAGTGTGATAAAATATGCTGTCATATTGTATGCGGGCAGTATCGTATTCTAGAGGCATTGACACCAAGTGTGATAAAATATTCTGTTATACTGTACGTGGGCAGTATCGTATTCTAGAGACATTGACACTTAGTGTGATAAAATATGCTGTCATATTGTATGCGGGCAGTATCGTATTCTAGAGACATTGACACAAAGTGTGATAGAATATGCTGTCATATTGTATGCGGGCAGTATCGTATTCTAGAGGCATTGACAGCAAGTGTGATAAAATATTCTGTCATTCTGTACGTGGGCAGTATCGTATTCTAGAGGCATTGACACCAAGTGTGATAGAATATGCTGTCATATTGTATGCGGGCAGTATCGTATTCCAGAGACATTGACACCAAGTGTGATAAAATATGCTCTCATACTGTACGTGGGCAGTATCGTATTCTAGAGACATTGACACCAAGTGTGATAAAATATGCTGTTATACTGTACGTGGGCAGTATCGTATTCTAGAGACATTGACACCAAGTGTGATAAAATATGCTGTCATATTGTATGCGGGCAGTATCGTATTCTAGAGGCATTGACACCAATTGTGATAAAATATGCTGTCATATTGTATGTGGGCAGTATCGTATTCTAGAGGCATTGACACCAAGTGTGATAAAATATGCTGTCATATTGTATGCGGGCAGTATCGTATTCTAGAGGCATTGACACCAAGTGTGATAAAATATTCTGTTATACTGTACGTGGGCAGTATCGTATTCTAGAGACATTGACACTAAGTGTGATAAAATATGCGGTCATATTGTATGCGGGCAGTATCGTATTCCAGAGACATTGACACAAAGTGTGATAGAATATGCTGTCATATTGTATGCGGGCAGTATCGTATTCTAGAGGCATTGACACCAAGTGTGATAAAATATTCTGTCATACTGTACGTGGGCAGTATTGTATTCTAGAGGCATTGACACCAAGTGTGATAGAATATGCTGCCAAATTGTATGCGGGCAGTATCGTATTCTAGAGGCATTGACACCAATTGTGATAAAATATGCTGTCATATTGTATGTGGGCAGTATCGTATTCTAGAGGCATTGACACCAAGTGTGATAAAATATGCTGTCATATTGTATGCGGGCAGTATCGTATTCTAGAGGCATTGACACCAAGTGTGATAAAATATTCTGTTATACTGTACGTGGGCAGTATCGTATTCTAGAGACATTGACACTTAGTGTGATAAAATATGCTGTCATATTGTATGCGGGCAGTATCGTATTCTAGAGACATTGACACAAAGTGTGATAGAATATGCTGTCATATTGTATGCGGGCAGTATCGTATTCTAGAGGCATTGACACCAAGTGTGATAAAATATTCTGTCATTCTGTACGTGGGCAGTATCGTATTCTAGAGGCATTGACACCAAGTGTGATAGAATATGCTGTCATATTGTATGCGGGCAGTATCGTATTCCAGAGACATTGACACCAAGTGTGATAAAATATGCTCTCATACTGTACGTGGGCAGTATCGTATTCTAGAGACATTGACACCAAGTGTGATAAAATATGCTGTTATACTGTACGTGGGCAGTATCGTATTCTAGAGACATTGACACCAAGTGTGATAAAATATGCTGTCATATTGTATGCGGGCAGTATCGTATTCTAGAGGCATTGACACCAATTGTGATAAAATATGCTGTCATATTGTATGTGGGCAGTATCGTATTCTAGAGGCATTGACACCAAGTGTGATAAAATATGCTGTCATATTGTATGCGGGCAGTATCGTATTCTAGAGGCATTGACACCAAGTGTGATAAAATATTCTGTTATACTGTACGTGGGCAGTATCGTATTCTAGAGACATTGACACTAAGTGTGATAAAATATGCGGTCATATTGTATGCGGGCAGTATCGTATTCCAGAGACATTGACACAAAGTGTGATAGAATATGCTGTCATATTGTATGCGGGCAGTATCGTATTCTAGAGGCATTGACACCAAGTGTGATAAAATATTCTGTCATACTGTACGTGGGCAGAATTGTATTCTAGAGGCATTGACACCAAGTGTGATAGAATATGCTGCCAAATTGTATGCGGGCAGTATCGTATTCCAGAGACATTGACACCAGGTGTGATAAAATATGCTGTCATACTGTACGTGGGCAGTATCGTATTCTAGAGACATTGAAACCAAGTGTGATAGAATATGCTGTCATATTGTATGCGGGCAGTATCGTATTCCAGAGACATTGACACCAAGTGTGATAAAATATGCTGTCATACTGTACGTGGGCAGTATCGTATTCTAGAGACATTGACACCAAGTGTGATAAAATATGCTGTTATACTGTACGTGGGCAGTATCGTATTCTAGAGACATTGACACCAAGTGTGATAAAATATGCTGTCATATTGTATGCGGGCAGTATCGTATTCTAGAGGCATTGTCACCAAGTGTGATAAAATATGCTGTCATATTGTATGCGGGCAGTATCGTATTCCAGAGACATTGACACCAAGTGTGATAAAATATGCTGTCATATTGCACACGGACAGTATCGTATTCCAGAGACATTGACACCAAGTGTGATAAAATATGCTGTCATATTGTACGTGGGCAGTATCGTATTCTAGAGGCATTGACACCAAGTGTGATAAAATATGCTGTTATACTGTACGTGGGCAATATCATATTCTAGAGACATTGACACCAAGTGTGATAAAATATGCTGTCATATTGTATGCGGGCAGTATCGTATTCTAGAGACATTGACACCAAGTGTGATAAAATATGCTGTTATACTGTACGTGGGCAGTATCGTATTCTAGAGACATTGACACCAAGTGTGATAAAATATGCTGTCATATTGTATGCGGGCAGTATCGTATTCTAGAGGCATTGACACCAATTGTGATAAAATATGCTGTCATATTGTATGTGGGCAGTATCGTATTCTAGAGGCATTGACACCAAGTGTGATAAAATATGCTGTCATATTGTATGCGGGCAGTATCGTATTCTAGAGGCATTGACACCAAGTGTGATAAAATATTCTGTTATACTGTACGTGGGCAGTATCGTATTCTAGAGACATTGACACTAAGTGTGATAAAATATGCGGTCATATTGTATGCGGGCAGTATCGTATTCCAGAGACATTGACACAAAGTGTGATAGAATATGCTGTCATATTGTATGCGGGCAGTATCGTATTCTAGAGGCATTGACACCAAGTGTGATAAAATATTCTGTCATACTGTACGTGGGCAGTATTGTATTCTAGAGGCATTGACACCAAGTGTGATAGAATATGCTGCCAAATTGTATGCGGGCAGTATCGTATTCCAGAGACATTGACACCAGGTGTGATAAAATATGCTGTCATACTGTACGTGGGCAGTATCGTATTCTAGAGACATTGAAACCAAGTGTGATAGAATATGCTGTCATATTGTATGCGGGCAGTATCGTATTCCAGAGACATTGACACCAAGTGTGATAAAATATGCTGTCATACTGTACGTGGGCAGTATCGTATTCTAGAGACATTGACACCAAGTGTGATAAAATATGCTGTTATACTGTACGTGGGCAGTATCGTATTCTAGAGACATTGACACCAAGTGTGATAAAATATGCTGTCATATTGTATGCGGGCAGTATCGTATTCTAGAGGCATTGTCACCAAGTGTGATAAAATATGCTGTCATATTGTATGCGGGCAGTATCGTATTCCAGAGACATTGACACCAAGTGTGATAAAATATGCTGTCATATTGCACACGGACAGTATCGTATTCCAGAGACATTGACACCAAGTGTGATAAAATATGCTGTCATATTGTACGTGGGCAGTATCGTATTCTAGAGGCATTGACACCAAGTGTGATAAAATATGCTGTTATACTGTACGTGGGCAATATCATATTCTAGAGACATTGACACCAAGTGTGATAAAATATGCTGTCATATTGTATGCGGGCAGTATCGTATTCTAGAGGCATTGACACCAAGTGTGATAAAATATGCTGTTATACTGTACGTGGGCAGTATCATATTCTAGAGACATTGACACCAAGTGTGATAAAATATGCTGTCATATTGTATGCGGGCAGTATCGTATTCCAGAGACATTGACACCAAGTGTGATAAAATATGCTGTCATATTGTATTTGGGCAGTATCGTATTCTAGAGACATTGACACCAAGTGTGATAAAATATGCTGTCATATTGTACGTGGGCAGTATCGTATTCTAGAGGCATTGACACCAAGTGTGATAAAATATGCTGTCATATTGTACGTGGGCAGTATCGTATTCTAGAGGCATTGACACCAAGTGTGATAAAATATGCTGTCATATTGTACGTGGGCAGTATCGTATTCTAGAGACATTGACACCAAGTGTGATAAAATATGCTGTAATATTGTATGCGGGCAGTATCGTATTCTAGATACATTAACACCAAGTGTGATAAAATATGCTGTCATACTGTATGCGGGCAGTATCGTATTCCAGAGACATTGACACCAAGTGTGATAAAATATGCTGTCATATTGCACACGGGCAGTATCGTATTCCAGAGACATTGACACCAAGTGTGATAAAATATGCCGTCATATTGTACGTGGGCAGTATCGATATCTAGAGGCATTGACTCCAAGTGTGATAGAATACGCTGTCATATTGTATGCGGGCAGTATCGTATTCTAGAGACATTGACACCAAGTGTGATAAAATATGCTGTCATACTGTACCTGGGCAGTATCGTATTCTAGAGGCATTGAAACCAAGTGTGATAAAATATGCTGTCATATTGTATGCGGGCAGTATCGTATTCTAGAGACATTGACACCAAGTGTGATAAAATATGCTGTCATTTTGTATGCGGGCATTATCGTATTCTAGAGGCATTGACACCAAGTGTGATAAAATATGCTGTCATTTTGCACGTGGGCAGTATCGTATTCTAGAGGCATTGACACCAAGTGTGATAAAATATGCTGTCATTTTGCACGCGGGCAGTATCGTATTCTAGAGGCATTGACACCAAGTGTGATAAAATATGCTGTCATATTGTATGTGGGCAGTATCGTATTCTAGAGACATTGACACCAATTGTGATAAAATATGCTGTCATATTGTATGTGGGCAGTATCGTATTCTAGAGACATTGACACCAAGTGTGATAAAATATGCTGTCATATTGTATGCGGGCAGTATCGTATTCTAGAGACATTGACACCAAGTGTGATAAAATATGCTGTCATATTGTACACGGGCAGTATCGTATTCTAGAGACATTGAAACCAAGTGTGATAAAATATGCTGTCATATTGTACTCGGGCAGTATCGTATTCTAGAGGCATTGACACCAAGTGTGATAAAATATGCTGTCATATTGTATGCGGGCAGTATCGTATTCTAGAGGCATTGACACCAAGTGTGATAGAATATGCTGTCATATTGTATGCGGGCAGTATCGTATTCTAGAGACATTGACACCAAGTGTGATAGAATATGCTGTCGTATTGTATGCGGGCAGTATCGTATTCTAGAGACATTGAAACCAAGTGTGATAGAATATGCTGTCATATTGTATGCGGGCAGTATCGTATTCTAGAGACATTGACACCAAGTGTGATGGAATATGCTGTCATATTGTATGCGGGCAGTATCGTATTCTAGAGGCATTGACACCAAGTGTGATAAAATATGCTGTCATATTGTATGCGGGCAGTATCGTATTCTAGAGACATTGACACCAAGTGTGATAGAATATGCTGTCATATTGTATGCGGGCAGTATCGTATTCTAGAGACATTGAAACCAAGTGTGATAATAAATGCTGTCATATTGTATGCGGGCAGTATCGTATTCTAGAGGCATTGACACCAATTGTGATAAAATATGCTGTCATATTGTATGTGGGCAGTATCGTATTCTAGAGGCATTGACACCAAGTGTGATAAAATATGCTGTCATATTGTATGCGGGCAGTATCGTATTCTAGAGGCATTGACACCAAGTGTGATAAAATATTCTGTTATACTGTACGTGGGCAGTATCGTATTCTAGAGACATTGACACTTAGTGTGATAAAATATGCTGTCATATTGTATGCGGGCAGTATCGTATTCTAGAGACATTGACACAAAGTGTGATAGAATATGCTGTCATATTGTATGCGGGCAGTATCGTATTCTAGAGGCATTGACACCAAGTGTGATAAAATATTCTGTCATTCTGTACGTGGGCAGTATCGTATTCTAGAGGCATTGACACCAAGTGTGATAGAATATGCTGCCAAATTGTATGCGGGCAGTATCGTATTCCAGAGACATTGACACCAGGTGTGATAAAATATGCTGTCATACTATACATGGGCAGTATCGTATTCTAGAGACATTGAAACCAAGTGTGAAAGAATATGCTGTCATATTGTATGCGGGCAGTATCGTATTCCAGAGACATTGACACCAAGTGTGATAAAATATGCTCTCATACTGTACGTGGGCAGTATCGTATTCTAGAGACATTGACACCAAGTGTGATAAAATATGCTGTTATACTGTACGTGGGCAGTATCGTATTCTAGAGACATTGACACCAAGTGTGATAAAATATGCTGTCATATTGTATGCGGGCAGTATCGTATTCTAGAGGCATTGACACCAAGTGTGATAAAATATGCTGTCATATTGTATGCGGGCAGTATCGTATTCCAGAGACATTGACACCAAGTGTGATAAAATATGCTGTCATATTGCACACGGGCAGTATCGTATTCCAGAGACATTGACACCAAGTGTGATAAAATATGCTGTCATATTGTACGTGGGCAGTATCGTATTCTAGAGGCATTGACACCAAGTGTGATAAAATATGCTGTTATACTGTACGTGGGCAATATCATATTCTAGAGACATTGACACCAAGTGTGATAAAATATGCTGTCATATTGTATGCGGGCAGTATCGTATTCTAGAGGCATTGACACCAAGTGTGATAAAATATGCTGTTATACTGTACGTGGGCAGTATCATATTCTAGAGACATTGACACCAAGTGTGATAAAATATGCTGTCATATTGTATGCGGGCAGTATCGTATTCCAGAGACATTGACACCAAGTGTGATAAAATATGCTGTCATATTGTATTTGGGCAGTATCGTATTCTAGAGACATTGACACCAAGTGTGATAAAATATGCTGTCATATTATACGTGGGCAGTATCGTATTCTAGAGGCATTGACACCAAGTGTGATAAAATATGCTGTCATATTGTACGTGGGCAGCATCGTATTCTAGAGACATTGACACCAAGTGTGATAAAATATGCCGTCATATTGTATGCGGGCAGTATCGTATTCTAGAGACATTAACACCAAGTGTGATAAAATATGCTGTCATATTGTATGCGGGCAGTATCGTATTCCAGAGACATTGACACCAAGTGTGATAAAATACGCTGTCATATTGCACACGGGCAGTATCGTATTCCAGAGACATTGACACCAAGTGTGATAAAATATGCTGTCATATTGTACGTGGGCAGTATCGTATTCTAGAGGCATTGACACCAAGTGTGATAAAATATGCTGTCATATTGTATGCGGGCAGTATCGTATTCTAGAGGCATTGACACCAAGTGTGATAAAATATGCTGTCATATTGTATGTGGGCAGTATCGTATTCTAGAGACATTGACACCAATTGTGATAAAATATGCTGTCATATTGTATGTGGGCAGTATCGTATTCTAGAGACATTGACACCAAGTGTGATAAAATATGCTGTCATATTGTATGCGGGCAGTATCGTATTCTAGAGACATTGACACCAAGTGTGATAAAATATGCTGTCATATTGTACACGGGCAGTATCGTATTCTAGAGAAATTGTAACCAAGTGTGATAAAATATGCTGTCATATTGTACTCGGGCAGTATCGTATTCTAGAGGCATTGACACCAAGTGTGATAAAATATGCTGTCATATTGTATGCGGGCAGTATCGTATTCTAGAGGCATTGACACCAAGTGTGATAGAATATGCTGTCATATTGTATGCGGGCAGTATCGTATTCTAGAGACATTGACACCAAGTGTGATAGAATATGCTGTCGTATTGTATGCGGGCAGTATCGTATTCTAGAGACATTGAAACCAAGTGTGATAGAATATGCTGTCATATTGTATGCGGGCAGTATCGTATTCTAGAGACATTGACACCAAGTGTGATAGAATATGCCGTCATATTGTATGCGGGCAGTATCGTATTCTAGAGGCATTGACACCAAGTGTGATAAAATATGCTGTCATATTGTATGCGGGCAGTATCGTATTCCAGAGACATTGACACCAAGTGTGATAAAATATGCTGTCATATTGCACACGGACAGTATCGTATTCCAGAGACATTGACACCAAGTGTGATAAAATATGCTGTCATATTGTACGTGGGCAGTATCGTATTCTAGAGGCATTGACACCAAGTGTGATAAAATATGCTGTTATACTGTACGTGGGCAATATCATATTCTAGAGACATTGACACCAAGTGTGATAAAATATGCTGTCATATTGTATGCGGGCAGTATCGTATTCTAAAGGCATTGACACCAAGTGTGATAAAATATGCTGTTATACTGTACGTGGGCAGTATCATATTCTAGAGACATTGACACCAAGTGTGATAAAATATGCTGTCATATTGTATGCGGGCAGTATCGTATTCCAGAGACATTGACACCAAGTGTGATAAAATATGCTGTCATATTGTATTTGGGCAGTATCGTATTCTAGAGACATTGACACCAAGTGTGATAAAATATGCTGTCATATTGTACGTGGGCAGTATCGTATTCTAGAGGCATTGACACCAAGTGTGATAAAATATGCTGTCATATTGTACGTGGGCAGTATCGTATTCTAGAGGCATTGACACCAAGTGTGATAAAATATGCTGTCATATTGTACGTGGGCAGTATCGTATTCTAGAGACATTGACACCAAGTGTGATAAAATATGCTGTAATATTGTATGCGGGCAGTATCGTATTCTAGATACATTAACACCAAGTGTGATAAAATATGCTGTCATATTGTATGCGGGCAGTATCGTATTCCAGAGACATTGACACCAAGTGTGATAAAATATGCTGTCATATTGCACACGGGCAGTATCGTATTCCAGAGACATTGACACCAAGTGTGATAAAATATGCTGTCATATTGTACGTGGGCAGTATCGATATCTAGAGGCATTGACTCCAAGTGTGATAGAATACGCTGTCATATTGTATGCGGGCAGTATCGTATTCTAGAGACATTGACACCAAGTGTGATAAAATATGCTGTCATACTGTACCTGGGCAGTATCGTATTCTAGAGGCATTGAAACCAAGTGTGATAAAATATGCTGTCATATTGTATGCGGGCAGTATCGTATTCTAGAGACATTGACACCAAGTGTGATAAAATATGCTGTCATTTTGTATGCGGGCATTATCGTATTCTAGAGGCATTGACACCAAGTGTGATAAAATATGCTGTCATTTTGCACGTGGGCAGTATCGTATTCTAGAGGCATTGACACCAAGTGTGATAAAATATGCTGTCATTTTGCACGCGGGCAGTATCGTATTCTAGAGGCATTGACACCAAGTGTGATAAAATATGCTGTCATATTGTATGTGGGCAGTATCGTATTCTAGAGACATTGACACCAATTGTGATAAAATATGCTGTCATATTGTATGTGGGCAGTATCGTATTCTAGAGACATTGACACCAAGTGTGATAAAATATGCTGTCATATTGTATGCGGGCAGTATCGTATTCTAGAGACATTGACACCAAGTGTGATAAAA
Organism: Meconema thalassinum; assembly: GCA_946902985.2. NCBI lineage: Eukaryota > Metazoa > Arthropoda > Insecta > Orthoptera > Tettigoniidae > Meconema > Meconema thalassinum. The sequence goes on along the minus strand of OX336394.1, from coordinate 449,485,846 downwards.
TATGCTGTCATATTGTACACGGGCAGTATCGTATTCTAGAGACATTGAAACCAAGTGTGATAAAATATGCTGTCATATTGTACTCGGGCAGTATCGTATTCTAGAGGCATTGACACCAAGTGTGATAAAATATGCTGTCATATTGTATGCGGGCAGTATCGTATTCTAGAGGCATTGACACCAAGTGTGATAGAATATGCTGTCATATTGTATGCGGGCAGTATCGTATTCTAGAGACATTGACACCAAGTGTGATAGAATATGCTGTCGTATTGTATGCGGGCAGTATCGTATTCTAGAGACATTGAAACCAAGTGTGATAGAATATGCTGTCATATTGTATGCGGGCAGTATCGTATTCTAGAGACATTGACACCAAGTGTGATGGAATATGCTGTCATATTGTATGCGGGCAGTATCGTATTCTAGAGGCATTGACACCAAGTGTGATAAAATATGCTGTCATATTGTATGCGGGCAGTATCGTATTCTAGAGACATTGACACCAAGTGTGATAGAATATGCTGTCATATTGTATGCGGGCAGTATCGTATTCTAGAGACATTGAAACCAAGTGTGATAATAAATGCTGTCATATTGTATGCGGGCAGTATCGTATTCTAGAGGCATTGACACCAATTGTGATAAAATATGCTGTCATATTGTATGTGGGCAGTATCGTATTCTAGAGGCATTGACACCAAGTGTGATAAAATATTCTGTCATTCTGTACGTGGGCAGTATCGTATTCTAGAGGCATTGACACCAAGTGTGATAGAATATGCTGCCAAATTGTATGCGGGCAGTATCGTATTCTAGAGACATTGACACCAAGTGTGATAGAATATGCTGTCATATTGTATGCGGGCAGTATCGTATTCTAGAGACATTGAAACCAAGTGTGATAATAAATGCTGTCATATTGTATGCGGGCAGTATCGTATTCTAGAGGCATTGACACCAATTGTGATAAAATATGCTGTCATATTGTACACGGGCAGTATCGTATTCTAGAGACATTGAAACCAAGTGTGATAAAATATGCTGTCATATTGTACTCGGGCAGTATCGTATTCTAGAGGCATTGACACCAAGTGTGATAAAATATGCTGTCATATTGTATGCGGGCAGTATCGTATTCTAGAGGCATTGACACCAAGTGTGATAGAATATGCTGTCATATTGTATGCGGGCAGTATCGTATTCTAGAGACATTGACACCAAGTGTGATAGAATATGCTGTCGTATTGTATGCGGGCAGTATCGTATTCTAGAGACATTGACACCAAGTGTGATGGAATATGCTGTCATATTGTATGCGGGCAGTATCGTATTCTAGAGGCATTGACACCAAGTGTGATAAAATATGCTGTCATATTGTATGCGGGCAGTATCGTATTCTAGAGACATTGACACCAAGTGTGATAAAATATGCTGTCATATTGTATGCGGGCAGTATCGTATTCTAGAGGCATTGACACCAAGTGTGATAAAATATTCTGTTATACTGTACGTGGGCAGTATCGTATTCTAGAGACATTGACACTTAGTGTGATAAAATATGCTGTCATATTGTATGCGGGCAGTATCGTATTCTAGAGACATTGACACAAAGTGTGATAGAATATGCTGTCATATTGTATGCGGGCAGTATCGTATTCTAGAGGCATTGACACCAAGTGTGATAAAATATTCTGTCATTCTGTACGTGGGCAGTATCGTATTCTAGAGGCATTGACACCAAGTGTGATAGAATATGCTGCCAAATTGTATGCGGGCAGTATCGTATTCCAGAGACATTGACACCAGGTGTGATAAAATATGCTGTCATACTATACATGGGCAGTATCGTATTCTAGAGACATTGAAACCAAGTGTGAAAGAATATGCTGTCATATTGTATGCGGGCAGTATCGTATTCCAGAGACATTGACACCAAGTGTGATAAAATATGCTCTCATACTGTACGTGGGCAGTATCGTATTCTAGAGACATTGACACCAAGTGTGATAAAATATGCTGTTATACTGTACGTGGGCAGTATCGTAATCTAGAGACATTGACACCAAGTGTGATAAAATATGCTGTCATATTGTATGCGGGCAGTATCGTATTCTAGAGGCATTGACACCAAGTGTGATAAAATATGCTGTCATATTGTATGCGGGCAGTATCGTATTCCAGAGACATTGACACCAAGTGTGATAAAATATGCTGTCATATTGCACACGGGCAGTATCGTATTCCAGAGACATTGACACCAAGTGTGATAAAATATGCTGTCATATTGTACGTGGGCAGTATCGTATTCTAGAGGCATTGACACCAAGTGTGATAAAATATGCTGTTATACTGTACGTGGGCAATATCATATTCTAGAGACATTGACACCAAGTGTGATAAAATATGCTGTCATATTGTATGCGGGCAGTATCGTATTCTAGAGGCATTGACACCAAGTGTGATAAAATATGCTGTTATACTGTACGTGGGCAGTATCATATTCTAGAGACATTGACACCAAGTGTGATAAAATATGCTGTCATATTGTATGCGGGCAGTATCGTATTCCAGAGACATTGACACCAAGTGTGATAAAATATGCTGTGATATTGTATTTGGGCAGTATCGTATTCTAGAGACATTGACACCAAGTGTGATAAAATATGCTGTCATATTATACGTGGGCAGTATCGTATTCTAGAGGCATTGACACCAAGTGTGATAAAATATGCTGTCATATTGTACGTGGGCAGTATCGTATTCTAGAGACATTGACACCAAGTGTGATAAAATATGCCGTCATATTGTATGCGGGCAGTATCGTATTCTAGAGACATTAACACCAAGTGTGATAAAATATGCTGTCATATTGTATGCGGGCAGTATCGTATTCCAGAGACATTGACACCAAGTGTGATAAAATATGCTGTCATATTGCACACGGGCAGTATCGTATTCCAGAGACATTGACACCAAGTGTGATAAAATATGCTGTCATATTGTACGTGGGCAGTATCGTATTCTAGAGGCATTGACACCAAGTGTGATAAAATATGCTGTCATATTGTATGCGGGCAGTATCGTATTCTAGAGGCATTGACACCAAGTGTGATAAAATATGCTGTCATATTGTATGTGGGCAGTATCGTATTCTAGAGACATTGACACCAATTGTGATAAAATATGCTGTCATATTGTATGTGGGCAGTATCGTATTCTAGAGACATTGACACCAAGTGTGATAAAATATGCTGTCATATTGTATGCGGGCAGTATCGTATTCTAGAGACATTGACACCAAGTGTGATAAAATATGCTGTCATATTGTACACGGGCAGTATCGTATTCTAGAGACATTGTAACCAAGTGTGATAAAATATGCTGTCATATTGTACTCGGGCAGTATCGTATTCTAGAGGCATTGACACCAAGTGTGATAAAATATGCTGTCATATTGTATGCGGGCAGTATCGTATTCTAGAGGCATTGACACCAAGTGTGATAGAATATGCTGTCATATTGTATGCGGGCAGTATCGTATTCTAGAGACATTGACACCAAGTGTGATAGAATATGCTGTCGTATTGTATGCGGGCAGTATCGTATTCTAGAGACATTGAAACCAAGTGTGATAGAATATGCTGTCATATTGTATGCGGGCAGTATCGTATTCTAGAGACATTGACACCAAGTGTGATAGAATATGCCGTCATATTGTATGCGGGCAGTATCGTATTCTAGAGGCATTGACACCAAGTGTGATAAAATATGCTGTCATATTGTATGCGGGCAGTATCGTATTCTAGAGACATTGACACCAAGTGTGATAGAATATGCTGTCATATTGTATGCGGGCAGTATCGTATTCTAGATACATTGAAAACAAGTGTGATAAAATATGCTGTCATATTGTATGCGGGCAGTATCGTATTCTAGAGGCATTGACACCAATTGTGATAAAATATGCTGTCATATTGTATGTGGGAAGTATCGTATTCTAGAGGCATTGACACCAAGTGTGATAAAATATGCTGTCATATTGTATGTGGGCAGTATCGTATTCTAGAGACATTGACACCAAGTGTGATAAAATATGCTGTCATATTGTATGTGGGCAGTATCGTATTCTAGAGACATTGACACCAAGTGTGATAAAATATGCTGTCATATTGTATGTGGGCAGTATCGTATTCTAGAGGCATTGACACCTAGTGTGATAAAATATGCTGTCATATTGTATGTGGGCAGTATCGTATTCTAGAGGCATTGACACCAATTGTGATAAAATATGCTGTCATATTGTATGCGGGCAGTATCGTATTCTAGAGGCATTGACACCAAGTGTGATAAAATATGCTGTCATATTGTATGCGGGCAGTATCGTATTCTAGAGGCATTGACACCAAGTGTGATAAAATATGCTGTTATACTGTACGTGGGCAGTATCGTATTCTAGAGACATTGACACCAAGTGTGATAAAATATGCTGTCATATTGTATGCGGGCAGTATCGTATTCTAGAGGCATTGACACCAAGTGTGATAAAATATGCTGTCATATTGTATGCGGGCAGTATCGTATTCTAGAGGCATTGACACCAAGTGTGATAAAATATGCTGTTATACTGTACGTGGGCAGTTTCGTATTCTAGAGACATTGACACCAAGTGTGATAAAATATGCTGTCATATTGTATGCGGGCAGTATCGTATTCCAGAGACATTGACACCAAGTGTGATAAAATATGCTGTTATACTGTACGTGGGCAGTATCGTATTCTAGAGACATTGACACCAAGTGTGATAAAATATGCTGTCATATTGTATGCGGGCAGTATCGTATTCTAGAGGCATTGACACCAAGTGTGATAGAATATGCTGCCATATTGTATGCGGGCAGTATCGTATTCTAGAGACATTGACACCAATTGTGATAGAATATGCTGTCGTATTGTATGCGGGCAGTATCGTATTCTAGAGACATTGAAACCAAGTGTGATAGAATATGCTGTCATATTGTATGCGGGCAGTATCGTATTCTAGAGGCATTGACACCAAGTGTGATAAAATAAGCTGTTATACTGTACGTGGGCAGTATCGTATTCTAGAGACATTGACACCAAGTGTGATAAAATATGCTGTCATATTGTACGTGGGCAGTATCGTATTCTAGAGGCATTGACACCAAGTGTGATAAAATATGCTGTCATATTGTACGTGGGCAGTATCGTATTCTAGAGGCATTGACACCAAGTGTGATAAAATATGCTGTCATATTGTACGTGGGCAGTATCGTATTCTAGAGGCATTGACACCAAGTGTGATAAAATATGCTGTTATACTGTACGTGGGCAGTATCGTATTCTAGAGACATTGACACCAAGTGTGATAAAATATGCTGTCATATTGTATGCGGGCAGTATCGTATTCTAGAGGCATTGACACCAAGTGTGATAAAATATGCTGTCATATTGTATGCGGGCAGTATCGTATTCTAGAGGCATTGACACCAAGTGTGATAAAATATGCTGTTATACTGTACGTGGGCAGTATCGTATTCTAGAGACATTGACACCAAGTGTGATAAAATATGCTGTCATATTGTATGCGGGCAGTATCGTATTCCAGAGACATTGACACCAAGTGTGATAAAATATGCTGTTATACTGTACGTGGGCAGTATCGTATTCTAGAGACATTGACACCAAGTGTGATAAAATATGCTGTCATATTGTATGCGGGCAGTATCGTATTCTAGAGGCATTGACACCAAGTGTGATAGAATATGCTGTCATATTGTATGCGGGCAGTATCGTATTCTAGAGACATTGACACCAAGTGTGATAGAATATGCTGTCGTATTGTATGCGGGCAGTATCGTATTCTAGAGACATTGAAACCAAGTGTGATAGAATATGCTGTCATATTGTATGCGGGCAGTATCGTATTCTAGAGGCATTGACACCAAGTGTGATAAAATATGCTGTTATACTGTACGTGGGCAGTATCGTATTCTAGAGACATTGACACCAAGTGTGATAAAATATGCTGTCATATTGTATGCGGGCAGTATCGTATTCCAGAGACATTGACACCAAGTGTGATAAAATATGCTGTTATACTGTACGTGGGCAGTATCGTATTCTAGAGACATTGACACAAAGTGTGATAAAATATGCTGTCATATTGTACGTGGGCAGTATCGTATTCTAGAGGCATTGACACCAAGTGTGATAAAATATGCTGTCATATTGTACGTGGGCAGTATCGTATTCTAGAGGCATTGACCCCAAGTGTGATAAAATATGCTGTCATATTGTACGTGGGCAGTATCGTATTCTAGAGGCATTGACACCAAGTGTGCTAAAATACGCTGTAATAATTTACGTGGGCAGTATCGTATTCTAGAGACATTGACACCAAGTGTGATAAAATATGCTGTCATATTGTACGCGGGCAGTATCGTATTCCAGAGACAATGACACCAAGTGTGATAAAATATGCTGTCATATTGCACACGGGCAGTATCGTATTCTAGAGGCATTGACACCAAGTATGATAAAATATACTGTCATATTGTATGCGGGCAGTATCGTATTCTAGAGGCATTGACACCAAGTGTGATAAAATATGCTGTCATATTGTATGTGGGCAGTATCGTATTCTAGAGACATTGACACCAAGTGTGATAAAATATGCTGTCATATTGTATGTGGGCAGTATCGTATTCTAGAGACATTGACACCAAGTGTGATAAAATATGCTGTCATATTGTATGCGGGCAGTATCGTATTCTAGAGGCATTGACACCAAGTGTGATAAAATATGCTGTTATACTGTACGTGGGCAGTATCGTATTCTAGAGACATTGACACCAAGTGTGATAAAATATGCTGTCATATTGTATGCGGGCAGTATCGTATTCTAGAGGCATTGACACCAAGTGTGATAAAATATGCTGTCATATTGTATGCGGGCAGTATCGTATTCTAGAGGCATTGACACCAAGTGTGATAAAATATGCTGTTATACTGTACGTGGGCAGTATCGTATTCTAGAGACATTGACACCAAGTGTGATAAAATATGCTGTCATATTGTATGCGGGCAGTATCGAATTCCAGAGACATTGACACCAAGTGTGATAAAATATGCTGTTATACTGTACGTGGGCAGTATCGTATTCTAGAGACATTGACACCAAGTGTGATAAAATATGCTGTCATATTGTACTCGGGCAGTATCGTATTCTAGAGACATTGACACCAAGTGTGATAGAATATGCTGTCATATTGTATGCGGGCAGTATCGTATTCTAGAGACATTGACACCAAGTGTGATAAAATATGCTGTCATATTGCACGCGGGCAGTATCGTATTCTAGAGACATTGACACCAAGTGTGATAAAATATGCTGTCATATTGTACACGGGCAGTATCGTATTCCAGAGACATTGAAACCAAGTGTGATAGAATATGCTGTCATATTGTATGCGGGCAGTATCGTATTCCAGAGACATTGACACCAAGTGTAATAAAATATGCTGTCATATTGTATGCGGGCAGTATCGTATTCCAGAGACATTGAAACTAAGTGTGATAGAATATGCTGTCATATTGTATGCGGGCAGTATCGTATTCCAGAGGCATTGACACCAAGTGTGATAGAATATGCTGTCATACTGTATGCGGGCAGTATCGTATTCTAGAGACATTGAAACCAAGTGTGATAAAATATGCTGTCATATTGTATGCGGGCAGTATCGTATTCTAGAGATATTGACACCAAGTGTGATAAAATATGCTGTCATACTGTACGTGGGCAGTATCGTATTCTAGAGGCATTGGCACCAAGTGTGATAGAATATGCTGTCATACTGTATGCGGGCAGTATCGTATTCTAGAGACATAGAAACCAAGTGTGATAAAATATGCTGTCATATTGTATGCGGGCAGTATCGTATTCTAGAGATATTGACACCAAGTGTGATAAAATATGCTGTCATATTGTATGCGAGCAGTATCGTATTCTAGAGACATTGACACCAAGTGTGATAAAATATGCTGTCATATTGTATGCGGGCAGTATCGTATTCTAGAGGCATTGACACCAAGTGTGATAAAATATGCTGTCATATTGTACACGGGCAGTATCGTATTCTAGAGACATTGACACCAAGTGTGATAAAATATGCTGTCATATTGTACTCGGGCAGTATCGTGTTCTAGAGACATTGACACCAAGTGTGATAAAATATGCTATCATATTGTATGCGGGCAGTATCGTATTCTAGAGGCAATGACACCAAGTGTGATAAAATATGCTGTCATATTGTATGCGGGCAGTATCGTATTCTAGAGACATTGACACCAAGTGTGATAAAATATGCTGTCACATTGTACTCGGGCAGTATCGTGTTCTAGAGACATTGACACCAAGTGTGATAAAATATGCTGTCATATTGTACTCGTGCAGTATCGTATCCTAGAGGCATTCAAACCAAGTGTGATAAAATATGCTGTCATATTGTATGCGGACAGTATCGTATTCCAGAGACATAGAAACCAAGTGTGATAAAGTATGCTGTCATATTGTACGTGGGCAGTATCGTATTCTTGAGGCAATGACACCAAGTGTGATAAAATAGGCTGTCATATTGTATGCGGGCAGTATCGTATTCTAGAGACTTTGACACCAAGTGTGATAAAATATGCTGTCATATTGTACTCGGGCAGTATCGTGTTCTAGAGACATTGACACCAAGTGTGATAAAATATGCTGTCATATTGTATGCGGGCAGTATCGTATTCTAGAGACATTGACACCAAGTGTGATAGAATATGCTGTCGTATTGTATGCGGGCAGTATCGTATTCTAGAGACATTGAAACCAAGTGTGATAGAATATGCTGTCATATTGTATGCGGGCAGTATCGTATTCTAGAGACATTGACACCAAGTGTGATAGAATATGCCGTCATATTGTATGCGGGCAGTATCGTATTCTAGAGGCATTGACACCAAGTGTGATAAAATATGCTGTCATATTGTATGCGGGCAGTATCGTATTCTAGAGACATTGACACCAAGTGTGATAGAATATGCTGTCATATTGTATGCGGGCAGTATCGTATTCTAGATACATTGAAACCAAGTGTGATAAAATATGCTGTCATATTGTATGCGGGCAGTATCGTATTCTAGAGGCATTGACACCAATTGTGATAAAATATGCTGTCATATTGTATGTGGGCAGTATCGTATTCTAGAGGCATTGACACCAAGTGTGATAAAATATGCTGTCATATTGTATGTGGGCAGTATCGTATTCTAGAGACATTGACACCAAGTGTGATAAAATATGCTGTCATATTGTATGTGGGCAGTATCGTATTCTAGAGACATTGACACAAAGTGTGATAAAATATGCTGTCATATTGTATGTGGGCAGTATCGTATTCTAGAGGCATTGACACCAAGTGTGATAAAATATGCTGTCATATTGTATGTGGGCAGTATCGTATTCTAGAGGCATTGACACCAATTGTGATAAAATATGCTGTCATATTGTATGCGGGCAGTATCGTATTCTAGAGGCATTGACACCAAGTGTGATAAAATATGCTGTCATATTGTATGCGGGCAGTATCGTATTCTAGAGGCATTGACACCAAGTGTGATAAAATATGCTGTTATACTGTACGTGGGCAGTATCGTATTCTAGAGACATTGACACCAAGTGTGATAAAATATGCTGTCATATTGTATGCGGGCAGTATCGTATTCTAGAGGCATTGACACCAAGTGTGATAAAATATGCTGTCATATTGTATGCGGGCAGTATCGTATTCTAGAGGCATTGACACCAAGTGTGATAAAATATGCTGTTATACTGTACGTGGGCAGTATCGTATTCTAGAGACATTGACACCAAGTGTGATAAAATATGCTGTCATATTGTATGCGGGCAGTATCGTATTCCAGAGACATTGACACCAAGTGTGATAAAATATGCTGTTATACTGTACGTGGGCAGTATCGTATTCTAGAGACATTGACACCAAGTGTGATAAAATATGCTGTCATATTGTATGCGGGCAGTATCGTATTCTAGAGGCATTGACACCAAGTGTGATAGAATATGCTGTCATATTGTATGCGGGCAGTATCGTATTCTAGAGACATTGACACCAAGTGTGATAGAATATGCTGTCGTATTGTATGCGGGCAGTATCGTATTCTAGAGACATTGAAACCAAGTGTGATAGAATATGCTGTCATATTGTATGCGGGCAGTATCGTATTCTAGAGGCATAGACACCAAGTGTGATAAAATATGCTGTTATACTGTACGTGGGCAGTATCGTATTCTAGAGACATTGACACCAAGTGTGATAAAATATGCTGTCATATTGTACGTGGGCAGTATCGTATTCTAGAGGCATTGACACCAAGTGTGATAAAATATGCTGTCATATTGTACGTGGGCAGTATCGTATTCTAGAGGCATTGACACCAAGTGTGATAAAATATGCTGTCATATTGTACGTGGGCAGTATCGTATTCTAGAGGCATTGACACCAAGTGTGATAAAATATGCTGTTATACTGTACGTGGGCAGTATCGTATTCTAGAGACATTGACACCAAGTGTGATAAAATATGCTGTCATATTGTAAGCGAGCAGTATCGTATTCTAGAGGCATTGACACCAAGTGTGATAAAATATGCTGTCATATTGTATGCGGGCAGTATCGTATTCTAGAGGCATTGACACCAAGTGTGATAAAATATGCTATTATACTGTACGTGGGCAGTATCGTATTCTAGAGACATTGACACCAAGTGTGATAAAATATGCTGTCATATTGTATGCGGGCAGTATCGTATTCCAGAGACATTGACACCAAGTGTGATAAAGTATGCTGTTATACTGTACGTCGGCAGTATCGTATTCTAGAGACATTGACACCAAGTGTGTTAAAATATGCTGTCATATTGTATGCGGGCAGTATCGTATTCTAGAGGCATTGACACCAAGTGTGATAGAATATGCTGTCATATTGTATGCGGGCAGTATCGTATTCTAGAGACATTGACACCAAGTGTGATAGAATATGCTGTCGTATTGTATGCGGGCAGTATCGTATTCTAGAGACATTGAAACCAAGTGTGATAGAATATGCTGTCATATTGTATGCGGGCAGTATCGTATTCTAGAGGCATTGACACCAAGTGTGATAAAATATGCTGTTATACTGTACGTGGGCAGTATCGTATTCTAGAGACATTGACACAAAGTGTGATAAAATATGCTGTCATATTGTACGTGGGCAGTATCGTATTCTAGAGGCATTGACACCAAGTGTGATAAAATATGCTGTCATATTGTACGTGGGCAGTATCGTAATCTAGAGGCATTGACACCAAGTGTGATAAAATATGCTGTCATATTGTACGTGGGCAGTATCGTATTCTAGAGGCATTGACACCAAGTGTGCTAAAATACGCTGTAATATTGTACGTGGGCAGTATCGTATTCTAGAGACATTGACACCAAGTGTGATAAAATATGCTGTCATATTGTACGCGGGCAGTATCGTATTCCAGAGACAATGACACCAAGTGTGATAAAATATGCTGTCATATTGCACACGGGCAGTATCGTATTCTAGAGGCATTGACACCAAGTATGATAAAATATACTGTCATATTGTATGCGGGCAGTATCGTATTCTAGAGGCATTGACACCAAGTGTGATAAAATATGCTGTCATATTGTATGTGGGCAGTATCGTATTCTAGAGACATTGACACCAAGTGTGATAAAATATGCTGTCATATTGTATGTGGGCAGTATCGTATTCTAGAGACATTGACACCAAGTGTGATAAAATATGCTGTCATATTGTATGCGGGCAGTATCGTATTCTAGAGGCATTGACACCAAGTGTGATAAAATATGCTGTTATACTGTACGTGGGCAGTATCGTATTCTAGAGACATTGACACCAAGTGTGATAAAATATGCTGTCATATTGTATGCGGACAGTATCGTATTCTAGAGGCATTGACACCAAGTGTGATAAAATATGCTGTCATATTGTATGCGGGCAGTATCGTATTCTAGAGGCATTGACACCAAGTGTGATAAAATATGCTGTTATACTGTACGTGGACAGTATCGTATTCTAGAGACATTGACACCAAGTGTGATAAAATATGCTGTCATATTGTATGCGGGCAGTATCGTACTCCAGAGACATTGACACCAAGTGTGATAAAATATACTGTTATACTGTACGTGGGCAGTATCGTATTCTAGAGACATTGACACCAAGTGTGATAAAATATGCTGTCATATTGTATGCGGGCAGTATCGTATTCTAGAGGCATTGACACCAAGTGTGATAGAATATGCTGTCATATTGTATGCGGGCAGTATCGTATTCTAGAGACATTGACAACAAGTGTGATAAAATATGCTGTCATATTGCACGCGGGCAGTATCGTATTCTAGAGACATTGACACCAATTGTGATAAAATATGCTGTCATATTGTACACGGGCAGTATCGTATTCCAGAGACATTGAAACTAAGTGTGATAGAATATGCTGTCATATTGTATGCGGGCAGTATCGTATTCCAGAGGCATTGACACCAAGTGTGATAGAATATGCTGTCATACTGTATGCGGGCAGTATCGTATTCTAGAGACATTGGAACCAAGTGTGATAAAATATGCTGTCATATCGTTTGCGGGCAGTATCGTATTCTAGAGATATTGACACCAAGTGTGATAAAATATGCTGTCATACTGTACGTGGGCAGTATCGTATTCTAGAGGCATTGGCACCAAGTGTGATAGAATATGCTGTCATACTGTATGCGGGCAGTATCGAATTCTAGAGACATTGAAACCAAGTGTGATAAAATATGCTGTCATATTGTATGCGGGCAGTATCGTATTCTAGAGATATTGACACCAAGTGTGATAAAATATGCTGTCATATTGTATGCGGGCAGTATCGTATTCTAGAGACATTGACACCAAGTGTGATTAAATATGCTGTCATATTGTACTCGGGCAGTATCGTGTTCTAGAGACATTGACACCAAGTGTGATAAAATATGCTGTCATATTGTATGCGGGCAGTATCGTATTCTAGAGGCAATGACACCAAGTGTGATAAAATATGCTGTCATATTGTATGCGGGCAGTATCGTATTCTAGAGACATTGACACCAAGTGTGATAAAATATGCTGTCACATTGTACTCGGGCAGTATCGTGTTCTAGAGACATTGACACCAAGTGTGATTAAATATGCTGTCATATTGTACTCGGGCAGTATCGTGTTCTAGAGACATTGACACCAAGTGTGATAAAATATGCTGTCATATTGTATGCGGGCAGTATCGTATTCTAGAGGCAATGACACCAAGTGTGATAAAATATGCTGTCATATTGTATGCGGGCAGTATCGTATTCTAGAGACATTGACACCAAGTGTGATAAAATATGCTGTCACATTGTACTCGGGCAGTATCGTGTTCTAGAGACATTGACACCAAGTGTGATAAAATATGCTGTCATATTGTACTCGGGCAGTATCGTATTCTAGAGGCATTCAAACCAAGTGTGATAAAATATGCTGTCATATTGTATGCGGACAGTATCGTATTCCAGAGACATTGAAACCAAGTGTGATAAAATATGCTGTCATATTGTACGTGGGCAGTATCGTATTCTAGAGGCAATGACACCAAGTGTGATAAAATAGGCTGTCATATTGTATGCGGGCAGTATCGTATTCTAGAGACATTGACACCAAGTGTGATAAAATATGCTGTCATATTGTACTCGGGCAGTATCGTGTTCTAGAGACATTGACACCAAGTGTGATAAAATATGCTGTCATATTGATTGTGGGCAGTATCGTATTCTAGAGACATTGAAACCAAGTGTAATAAAATATGCTGTCATATTGTACGCGGGCAGTATGGTATTCTAGGGACATTGAAACCAAGTGTGATAAAATATGCTGTCATATTGTATGCGGGCAGTATCGTATTCTAGGGACATTGAAACAAAGTGTAATAAAATATGCTGTCATATTGTACGCGGGCAGTATCGTATTCCAGAGACATTGAAAACAAGTGTGATAAAATATGCTGTCATATTGTATGCGGGCAGTATCGTATTCTAGAGACATTGAAACCAAGTGTAATAAAATATGCTGTCATATTGTACGCGGGCAGTATCGTATTCCAGAGACATTGAAAACAAGTGTGATAAAATATGCTGTCATATTGTATGCGGGCAGTATCGTATTCTAGGGACATTGGAACCAAGTGTGATAAAATATGCTGTCATATTGTATGCGGGCAGTATCGTATTCTAGAGGCATTCAAACCAAGTGTGATAAAATATGCTGTCATATTGTATGTGGGCAGTATCGTATTCTAGAGGCATTCAAACCAAGTGTGATAAAATATGCTGTCATATTGTATGCGGGCAGTATCGTATTCTAGAGACATTGACACCAAGAGTGATAGAATATGCTGTCATATTGTATGAGGGCAGTATCGTATTCTAGAGACATTGACACCAAGTGTGATAAAATATACTGTCATATTGTACGTGGGCAGTATCGTATTCTAGAGACATTGACACCAAGTGTGATAAAATATGCTGTCATAATGTACGTGGGCAGTATCGTATTCTAGAGACATTGAAACCAAGTGTGATAGAATATGCTGTCATATTGTATGCGGGCAGTATCGTATTCTAGAGACATTGACACCAACTGTGATAAAATATGCTGTCATATTGTATGCGGGCAGTATCGTATTCTAGAGGCATTGACTTCAAGTGTGATAAAATATGCTGTCATATTGTATGTGGGCAGTATCGTATTCTAGAGACATTGACACCAAGTGTGATAAAATATGCTGTCATGTTGTATGCGGGCAGTATCGTATTCTAGAGACATTGACACCAAGTGTGATAAAATATGCTGTCATATTGTATGCGGGCAGTATCGTATTCTAGAGAAATTGACACCAAGAGTGATAGAATATGCTGTCATATTGTATGCGGGCAGTATCGTATTCTAGAGACATTGACACCAAGTGTGATAAAATATGCTGTCATATTGTATGCGGGCAGTATCGTATTCTAGAGACATTGACACCAAGTGTGATAAAATATGGTGTCATATTGTATGCGGGCAGTATCGTATTCTAGAGACATTGAAACCAAGTGTGATAGAATATGCTGTCATATTGTATGCGGGCAGTATCGTATTCCAGAGACATTGACACAAAGTGTGATAAAATATGCTGTCATACTGTACGTGGGCAGTATCGTATTCTAGAGACATTGACACCAAGTGTGATAAAATATGCTGTCATATTGTATGCGGGCAGTATCGTATTCTAGAGGCATTGACACCAAGAGTGATAGAATATGCTGTCATACTGTACGTGGGCAGTATTGTATTCCAGAGACATTGACACCAAGTGTGATAAAATATGCTGTCATATTGAATGAGAGCAGTATCGTATTCCAGAGACATTGAAACCAAGTGTGATAAAATATGCTGTCATATTGTATGCGGGCAGTATCGTATTCTAGAGACATTGAAACCAAGTGTGATAAAATATGCTGTCATATTGTATGCGGGCGGTATCCTATTCTAGAGGCATTCAAACCAAGTGTGATAAAATATGCTGTCATATTGTACGTGGGCAGTATCGTATTCTAGAGACATTGACACCAAGTGTGATAAAATATGCTGTCATATTGTATGCGGGCAGTATCGTATTCTAGAGACATTGACACCAGGTGTGATAAAATATGCTGTCATACTGTTTGCGGGCAGTATCGTATTCTAGAGACATTGAAACCAAGTGTGATATAATATGCTGTCGTATTTTACGCGGGCAGTATCGTATTCTAGAGGCATTGACACCAAGTGTGATAGAATATGCTGTCATATTGTATGAGAGCAGTATCGTATTCTAGAGACATTGAAACCAAGTGTGATAGAATATGCTGTCGTATTGTATGCGGGCAGTATCGTATTCTAGAGACATTGACACCAAGTGTGATAAAATATGCTGTCATATTGAATGAGAGCAGTATCGTATTCCAGAGACATTGAAACCAAGTGTGATAAAATATGCTGTCATATTGTATGCGGGCAGTATCGTATTCTAGAGACATTGACACCAAGTGTGATAAAATATGCTGTCATAATGTACGTGGGCAGTATCGTATTCTAGAGACATTGAAACCAAGTGTGATAGAATATGCTGTCATATTGTATGCGGGCAGTATCGTATTCTAGAGACATTGACACCAACTGTGATAAAATATGCTGTCATATTGTATGCGGGCAGTATCGTATTCTAGAGGCATTGACTTCAAGTGTGATAAAATATGCTGTCATATTGTATATGGGCAGTATCGTATTCTAGAGACATTGACACCAAGTGTGATAAAATATGCTGTCATGTTGTATGCGGGCAGTATCGTATTCTAGAGACATTGACACCAAGTGTGATAAAATATGCTGTCATATTGTATGCGGGCAGTATCGTATTCTAGAGACATTGACACCAAGAGTGATAGAATATGCTGTCATATTGTATGCGGGCAGTATCGTATTCTAGAGACATTGACACCAAGTGTGATAAAATATGCTGTCATATTGTATGCGGGCAGTATCGTATTCTAGAGACATTGACATCAAGTGTGATAAAATATGGTGTCATATTGTATGCGGGCAGTATCGTATTCTAGAGACATTGAAACCAAGTGTGATAGAATATGCTGTCATATTGTATGCGGGCAGTATCGTATTCCAGAGACATTGACACAAAGTGTGATAAAATATGCTGTCATACTGTACGTGGGCAGTATCGTATTCTAGAGACATTGACACCAAGTGTGATAAAATATGCTGTCATACTGTATGCGGGCAGTATCGTAGTCTAGAGACATTGAAACCAAGTGTGATAGAATATGCTGTCGTATTTTACGCGGGCAGTATCGTATTCTAGAGACATTGACACCAAGTGTGATAAAATATGCTGTCATATTGTATGCGGGCAGTATCGTATTCTAGAGGCATTGACACCAAGATTGATAGAATATGCTGTCATACTGTACGTGGGCAGTATCGTATTCCAGAGACATTGACACCAAGTGTGATAAAATATGCTGTCATATTGTATGAGAGCAGTATCGTATTCCAGAGACATTGAAACCAAGGGTGATAAAATATGCTGTCATATTTTATGCGGGCAGTATCGTATTCTAGAGACATTGAAACCAAGTGTGATAAAATATGCTGTCATATTGTATGCGGGCGGTATCGTATTCTAGAGGCATTCAAACCAAGTGAGATAAAATATGCTGTCATATTGTATGCGGGCAGTATCGTATTCTAGAGACATTGACACCAAGTGTGATAAAATATGCTGTCATACTGTATGCGGGCAGTATCGTAGTCTAGAGACATTGAAACCAAGTGTGATAGAATATGCTGTCGTATTTTACGCGGGCAGTATCGTATTCTAGAGGCATTGACACCAAGTGTGATCAAATATGCTGTCATATTGTATGCGGGCAGTATCGTATTCTAGAGACATTGACACCAAGTGTGATAGAATATGCTGTCATATTGTATGCTGGCAGTATCGTATTCTAGAGGCATTGACACCAAGTGTGATAGAATATGCTGTCGTATTTTACGCGGGCAGTATCGTATTCTAGAGACATTGACACCAAGTGTGATAAAATATGCTGTCATATTGGACGCGGGCAGTATCGTATTCTAGAGACATTGACACCAAGTGTGATAAAATATGCTGCCATATTGTATGCGGGCAGTATCGAATTCTAGAGACATTGACACCAAGTGTGATAGAATATGCTGTCATACTGTATGCGGGCAGTATCGTATTCTAGAGGCATTGACTCCAAGTGTGATAAAATATGCTGTCATATTGTATGTGGGCAGTATCGTATTCTAGAGACAATGACACCAAGTGTGATAAAATATGCTGTCATATTGTATGTGGGCAGTATCGTATTCTAGAGACATTGACACCAAGTGAGATAAAATATGCTGTCATATTGTATGCGGGCAGTATCGTATTCTAGAGGCATTGACACCAAGTGTGATAAAATATGCTGTTATACTGTACGTGGGCAGTATCGTATTCTAGAGACATTGACACCAAGTGTGATAAAATATGCTGTCATATTGTATGCGGGCAGTATCGTATTCTAGAGGCATTGACACCAAGTGTGATAAAATATGCTGTCATATTGTATGCGGGCAGTATCGTATTCTAGAGGCATTGACACCAAGTGTGATAAAATATGCTGTTATACTGTACGTGGGCAGTATCGTATTCTAGAGACATTGACACCAAGTGTGATAAAATATGCTGTCATATTGTATGCGGGCAGTATCGTATTCCAGAGACATTGACACCAAGTGTGATAAAATATGCTGTTATACTGTACGTGGGCAGTATCGTATTCTAGAGACATTGACACCAAGTGTGATAAAATATGCTGTCATATTGTATGCGGGCAGTATCGTATTCTAGAGGCATTGACACCAAGTGTGATAGAATATGCTGTCATATTGTATGCGGGCAGTATCATATTCTAGAGACATTGACACCAAGTGTGATAAAATATGCTGTCATATTGCACGCGGGCAGTATCGTATTCTAGAGACATTGACACCAAGTGTGATAAAATATGCTGTCATATTGTACACGGGCAGTATCGTATTCCAGAGACATTGAAACCAAGTGTGATAGAATATGCTGTCATATTGTATGCGGGCAGTATCGTATTCCAGAGACATTGACACCAAGTGTGATTAAATATGCTGTCATATTGTATGCGGGCAGTATCGTATTCCAGAGACATTGAAACTAAGTGTGATAGAATATGCTGTCATATTGTATGCGGGCAGTATCGTATTCGAGAGGCATTGACACCAAGTGTGATAGAATATGCTGTCATACTGTATGCGGGCAGTATCGTATTCTAGAGACATTGAAACCAAGTGTGATAAAATATGCTGTCATATTGTATGCGGGCAGTATCGTATTCTAGAGATATTGACACCAAGTGTGATAAAATATGCTGTCATACTGTACGTGGGCAGTATCGTATTCTAGAGGCATTGGCACCAAGTGTGATAGAATATGCTGTCATACTGTATGCGGGCAGTATCGTATTCTAGAGACATTGAAACCAAGTGTGATAAAATATGCTGTCATATTGTATGCGGGCAGTATCGTATTCTGGAGATATTGACACCAAGTGTGATAAAATATGCTGTCATATTGTATGCGGGCAGTATCGTATTCTAGAGACATTGACACCAAGTGTGATAAAATATGCTGTCATATTGTATGCGGGCAGTATCGTATTCTAGAGGCATTGACACCAAGTGTGATAAAATATGCTGTCATATTGTACACGGGCAGTATCGTATTCTAGAGACATTGACACCAAGTGTGATAAAATATGCTGTCATATTGTACTCGAGCAGTATCGTGTTCTAGAGACATTGACACCAAGTGTGATAAAATATGCTGTCATATTGTATGCGGGCAGTATCGTATTCTAGAGGCAATGACACCAAGTGTGATAAAATATGCTGTCATATTGTATGCGGGCAGTATCGTATTCTAGAGACATTGACACCAAGTGTGATAAAATATGCTGTCACATTGTACTCGGGCAGTATCGTGTTCTAGAGACATTGACACCAAGTGTGATAAAATATGCTGTCATATTGTACTCGGGCAGTATCGTATTCTAGAGGCATTCAAACCAAGTGTGATAAAATATGCTGTCATATTGTATGCGGACAGTATCGTATTCCAGAGACATTGAAACCAAGTGTGATAAAATATGCTGTCATATTGTACGTGGGCAGTATCGTATTCTAGAGGCAATGACACCAAGTGTGATAAAATAGGCTGTCATATTGTATGCGGGCAGTATCGTATTCTAGAGACATTGACACCAAGTGTGATAAAATATGCTGTCATATTGTACTCGGGCAGTATCGTGTTCTAGAGACATTGACACCAAGTGTGATAAAATATGCTGTCATATTGTATGTGGGCAGTATCGTATTCTAGAGACATTGAAACCAAGTGTAATAAAATATGCTGTCATATTGTACGCGGGCAGTATGGTATTCTAGGGACATTGAAACCAAGTGTGATAAAATATGCTGTCATATTGTATGCGGGCAGTATCGTATTCTAGGGACATTGAAACCAAGTGTAATAAAATATGCTGTCATATTGTACGCGGGCAGTATCGTATTCCAGAGACATTGAAAACAAGTGTGATAAAATATGCTGTCATATTGTATGCGGGCAGTATCGTATTCTAGAAACATTGAAACCAAGTGTAATAAAATATGCTGTCATATTGTACGCGGGCAGTATCGTATTCCAGAGACATTGAAAACAAGTGTGATAAGATATGCTGTCATATTGTATGCGGGCAGTATCGTATTCTAGGGACATTGAAACCAAGTGTGATAAAATATGCTGTCATATTGTATGCGGGCAGTATCCTATTCTAGAGGCATTCAAACCAAGTGTGATAAAATATGCTGTCATATTGTATGTGGGCAGTATCGTATTCTAGAGGCATTCAAACCAAGTGTGATAAAATATGCTGTCATATTGTATGCGGGCAGTATCGTATTCTAGAGACATTGACACCAAGAGTGATAGAATATGCTGTCATATTGTATGCGGGCAGTATCGTATTCTAGAGACATTGACACCAAGTGTGATAAAATATGCTGTCATATTGTACGTGGGCAATATCGTATTCTAGAGACATTGACACCAAGTGTGATAAAATATGCTGTCATAATGTACGTGGGCAGTATCGTATTCTAGAGACATTGAAACCAAGTGTGATAGAATATGCTGTCATATTGTATGCGGGCAGTATCGTATTCTAGAGACATTGACACCAAGTGTGATAAAATATGCTGTCATATTGTATGCGGGCAGTATCGTATTCTAGAGACATTGACACCAAGAGTGATAGAATATGCTGTCATATTGTATGAGGGCAGTATCGTATTCTAGAGACATTGACACCAAGTGTGATAAAATATGCTGTCATATTGTACGTGGGCAGTATCGTATTCTAGAGACATTGACACCAAGTGTGATAAAATATGCTGTCATAATGTACGTGGGCAGTATCGTATTCTAGAGACATTGAAACCAAGTGTGATAGAATATGCTGTCATATTGTATGCGGGCAGTATCGTATTCTAGAGACATTGACACCAACTGTGATAAAATATGCTGTCATATTGTATGCGGGCAGTATCGTATTCTAGAGGCATTGACTTCAAGTGTGATAAAATATGCTGTCATATTGTATGTGGGCAGTATCGTATTCTAGAGACATTGACACCAAGTGTGATAAAATATGCTATCATGTTGTATGCGGGCAGTATCGTATTCTAGAGACATTGACACCAAGTGTGATAAAATATGCTGTCATATTGTATGCGGGCAGTATCGTATTCTAGAAACATTGACACCAAGAGTGATAGAATATGCTGTCATATTGTATGCGGGCAGTATCGTATTCTAGAGACATTGACACCAAGTGTGATAAAATATGCTGTCATATTGTATGCGGGCAGTATCGTATTCTAGAGACATTGACACCAAGTGTGATAAAATATGGTGTCATATTGTATGCGGGCAGTATCGTATTCTAGACACATTGAAACCAAGTGTGATAGAATATGCTGTCATATTGTATGCGGGCAGTATCGTATTCCAGAGACATTGACACAAAGTGTGATAAAATATGCTGTCATATTGTACGTGGACAGTATCGTATTCTAGAGACATTGACACCAAGTGTGATAAAATATGCTATCATATTGTATGCGGGCAGTATCGTATTCTAGAGACATTGACACCAAGTGTGATAAAATATGCTGTCATACTGTATGCGGGCAGTATCGTATTCTAGAGACATTGAAACCAAGTGTGATATAATATGCTGTCGTATTTTACGCGGGCAGTATCGTATTCTAGAGGCATTGACACCAAGTGTGATAGAATATGCTGTCATATTGTATGAGAGCAGTATCGTATTCTAGAGACATTGAAACCAAGTGTGATAGAATATGCTGTCGTATTTTACGCGGGCAGTATCGTATTCTAGAGACATTGACACCAAGTGTGATAAAATATGCTGTCATATTGTATGCGGGCAGTAGCGTATTCTAGAGGCATTGACACCAAGATTGATAGAATATGCTGTCATACTGTACGTGGGCAGTATCGTATTCCAGAGACATTGACACCAAGTGTGATAAAATATGCTGTCATATTGTATGTGGGCAGTATCGTATTCTAGAGACATTGAAACCAAGTGTAATAAAATATGCAGTCATATTGTACGCGGGCAGTATCGTATTCTAGAGACATTGACACCAAGTGTGATAAAATATGCTGTCATATTGAACTCGGGCAGTATCGTGTTCTAGAGACATTGACACAAAGTGTGATAAAATATGCTGTCATATTGTATGTGGGCAGTATCGTATTCTAGAGACATTGAAACCAAGTGTAATAAAATATGCTGTCATATTGTACGCGGGCAGTATCGTATTCCAGAGACATTGAAACCAAGTGTGATAAAATATGCTGTCATATTGTATGCGGGCAGTATCGTATTCTAGAGACATTGAAACCAAGTGTGATAAAATATGCTGTCATATTGTATGCGGGCAGTATCGTATTCTAGAGGAATTCAAACCAAGTGTGATAAAATATGCTGTCATATTGTATGTGGGCAGTATCGTATTCTAGAGGCATTCAAACCGAGTGTGATAAAATATGCTGTCATATTGTATGCGGGCAGTATCGTATTCTAGAGACATTGACACCAAGAGTGATAGAATATGCTGTCATATTGTATGCGGGCAGTATCGTATTCTAGAGACATTGACACCAAGTGTGATAAAATATGCTGTCATATTGTACGTGGGCAATATCGTATTCTAGAGACATTGACACCAAGTGTGATAAAATATGCTGTCATAATGTACGTGGGCAGTATCGTATTCTAGAGACATTAAAACCAAGTGTGATAGAATATGCTGTCATATTGTATGCGGGCAGTATCGTATTCTAGAGACATTGACACCAAGTGTGATAAAATATGCTGTCATATTGTATGCGGGCAGTATCGTATTCTAGAGACATTGACACCAAGAGTGATAGAATATGCTGTCATATTGTATGAGGGCAGTATCGTATTCTAGAGACATTGACACCAAGTGTGATAAAATATGCTGTCATATTGTACGTGGGCAGTATCGTATTCTAGAGACATTGACACCAAGTGTGATAAAATATGCTGTCATAATGTACGTAGGCAGTATCGTATTCTAGAGACATTGAAACAAAGTGTGATAGAATATGCTGTCATATTGTATGCGGGCAGTATCGTATTCTAGAGACATTGACACCAACTGTGATAAAATATGCTGTCATATTGTATGCGGGCAGTATCGTATTCTAGAGGCATTGACTTCAAGTGTGATAAAATATGCTGTCATATTGTATATGGGCAGTATCGTATTCTAGAGACATTGACACCAAGTGTGATAAAATATGCTGTCATGTTGTATGCGGGCAGTATCGTATTCTAGAGACATTGACTCCAAGTGTGATAAAATATGCTGTCATATTGTATGCTGGCAGTATCGTATTCTAGAGACATTGACACCAAGAGTGATAGAATATGCTGTCATATTGTATGCGGGCAGTATCGTATTCTAGAGACATTGACACCAAGTGTGATAAAATATGCTGTCATATTGTATGCGGGCAGTATCGTATTCTAGAGACATTGACATCAAGTGTGATAAAATATGGTGTCATATTGTATGCGGGCAGTATCGTATTCTAGAGACATTGAAACCAAGTGTGATAGAATATGCTGTCATATTGTATGCGGGCAGTATCGTATTCCAGAGACATTGACACAAAGTGTGATAAAATATGCTGTCATACTGTACGTGGGCAGTATCGTATTCTAGAGACATTGACACCAAGTGTGATAAAATATGCTGTCATATTGTATGCGGGCAGTATCGTATTCTAGAGGCATTGACACCAAGAGTGATAGAATATGCTGTCATACTGTACGTGGGCAGTATCGTATTCCAGAGACATTGACACCAAGTGTGATAAAATATGCTGTCATATTGAATGAGAGCAGTATCGTATTCCAGAGACATTGAAACCAAGTGTGATAAAATATGCTGTCATATTGTATGCGGGCAGTATCGTATTCTAGAGACATTGAAACCAAGTGTGATAAAATATGCTGTCATATTGTATGCGGGCGGTATCGTATTCTAGAGGCATTCAAACCAAGTGTGATAAAATATGCTGTCATATTGTACGTGGGCAGTATCGTATTCTAGAGACATTGACACCAAGTGTGATAAAATATGCTGTCATATTGTATGCGGGCAGTATCGTATTCTAGAGACATTGACACCAAGTGTGATAAAATATGCTGTCATACTGTATGCGGGCAGTATCGTATTCTAGAGACATTGAAACCAAGTGTGATATAATATGCTGTCGTATTTTACGCGGGCAGTATCGTATTCTAGAGGCATTGACACCAAGTGTGATAGAATATGCTGTCATATTGTATGAGAGCAGTATCGTATTCTAGAGACATTGAAACCAAGTGTGATAGAATATCCTGTCGTATTTTACGCGGGCAGTATCGTATTCTAGAGACATTGACACCAAGTGTGATAAAATATGCTGTCATATTGTATGCGGGCAGTATCGCATTCTAGAGGCATTGACACCAAGATTGATAGAATATGCTGTCATACTGTACGTGGGCAGTATCGTATTCCAGAGACATTGACACCAAGTGTGATAAAATATGCTGTCATATTGTATGAGAGCAGTATCGTATTCCAGAGACATTGAAACCAAGGGTGATAAAATATGCTGTCATATTTTATGCGGGCAGTATCGTATTCTAGAGACATTGAAACCAAGTGTGATAAAATATGCTGTCATATTGTATGCGGGCGGTATCGTATTCTAGAGGCATTCAAACCAAGTGAGATAAAATATGCTGTCATATTGTATGCGGGCAGTATCGTATTCTAGAGACATTGACACCAAGTGTGATAAAATATGCTGTCATATTGTATGCGGGCAGTATCGTATTCTAGAGACATTGACACCAAGTGTGATAAAATATGCTGTCATACTGTATGCGGGCAGTATCGTAGTCTAGAGACATTGAAACCTAGTGTGATAGAATATGCTGTCGTATTTTACGCGGGCAGTATCGTATTCTAGAGGCATTGACACCAAGTGTGATCAAATATGCTGTCATATTGTATGCGGGCAGTATCGTATTCTAGAGACATTGACACCAAGTGTGATAGAATATGCTGTCATATTGTATGCTGGCAGTATCGTATTCTAGAGGCATTGACACCAAGTGTGATAGAATATGCTGTCGTATTTTACGCGGGCAGTATCGTATTCTAGAGACATTGACACCAAGTGTGATAAAATATGCTGTCATATTGGACGCGGGCAGTATCGTATTCTAGAGACATTGACACCAAGTGTGATAAAATATGCTGTCATATTGTATGCGGGCAGTATCGAATTCTAGAGACATTGACACCAAGTGTGATAGAATATGCTGTCATACTGTATGCGGGCAGTATCGTATTCTAGAGACATTGAAACCAAGTGTGATAGAATATGCTGTCGTATTTTACGCGGGCAGTATCGTATTCTAGGAGCATTGACACCAAGTGTGATAAAATATGCTTTCATATTGTATGCGGGCAGTATCGTATTCTAGAGGCATTGACACCAAGTGTGATAAAATATGCTGTCATACTGTATGCGGGCAGTATCGTATTCTAGAGACATTGAAACCAAGTGTGATAGAATATGCTGTCGTATTTTACGCGGGCAGTATCGTATTCTAGAGGCATTGACACCAAGTGTGATCAAATATGCTGTCATATTGTATGCGGGCAGTATCGTATTCTAGAGGCATTCAAACCAAGTGTGATAAAATATGCTGTCATATTGTACTCGGGCAGTATCGTACTCTAGAGGCATTGACACCAAGTGTGATAAAATATGCTGTCATATTGTATGCGGGCAGTATCGTATTCTAGAGGCATTGACACCAAGAGTGATAGAATATGCTGTCATATTGTATGCGGGCAGTATCGTATTCTAGAGGCATTCAAACCAAGTGTGATAAAATATGCTGTCATATTTTACTCGGGCAGTATCGTATTCTAGAGGCATTGACACCAAGTGTGATAAAATATGCTGTCATATTGTATGCGGGCAGTATCGTATTCTAGAGATATTGTCACCAAGTGTGATAGAAAATGCTGTCATACTGTACGTGGGCAGTATCGTATTCTAGAGGCATTGACACCTCGTGTGATAAAATATGCTGTCATATTGCACGCGGGCAGTATCGTATTCTAGAGACATTGACACCAAGTGTGATAAAATATGCTGTCATATTGTATGCGGGCAGTATCGTATTCTAGAGACATTGACACCAAGAGTGATAGAATATGCTGTCATATTGTATGAGGGCAGTATCGTATTCTAGAGACATTGACACCAAGTGTGATAAAATATGCTGTCATATTGTACGTGGGCAGTATCGTATTCTAGAGACATTGACACCAAGTGTGATAAAATATGCTGTCATAATGTACGTGGGCAGTATCGTATTCTAGAGACATTGAAACCAAGTGTGATAGAATATGCTGTCATATTGTATGCGGGCAGTATCGTATTCTAGAGACATTGACACCAACTGTGATAAAATATGCTGTCATATTGTATGCGGGCAGTATCGTATTCTAGAGGCATTGACTTCAAGTGTGATAAAATATGCTGTCATATTGTATATGGGCAGTATCGTATTCTAGAGACATTGACACCAAGTGTGATAAAATATGCTGTCACGTTGTATGCGGGCAGTATCGTATTCTAGAGACATTGACACCAAGTGTGATAAAATATGCTGTCATATTGTATGCGGGCAGTATCGTATTCTAGAGACATTGACACCAAGAGTGATAGAATATGCTGTCATATTGTATGCGGGCAGTATCATATTCTAGAGACATTGACACCAAGTGTGATAAAATATGCTGTCATATTGTATGCGGGCTGTATCGTATTCTAGAGACATTGACACCAAGTGTGATAAAATATGCTGTCATATTGTATGCGGGCAGTATCGTATTCTAGAGACATTGAAACCAAGTGTGATAGAATATGCTGTCATATTGTATGCGGGCAGTATCGTATTCCAGAGACATTGACACAAAGTGTGATAAAATATGCTGTCATACTGTACGTGGGCAGTATCGTATTCTAGAGACATTGACACCAAGTGTGATAAAATATGCTGTCATATTGTATGCGGGCAGTATCGTATTCTAGAGGCATTGACACCAAGAGTGATAGAATATGCTGTCATACTGTACGTGGGCAGTATCGTATTCCAGAGACATTGACACCAAGTGTGATAAAATATGCTGTCATATTGAATGAGAGCAGTATCGTATTCCAGAGACATTGAAACCAAGTGTGATAAAATATGCTGTCATATTGTATGCGGGCAGTATCGTATTCTAGAGACATTGAAACCAAGTGTGATAAAATATGCTGTCATATTGTATGCGGGCGGTATCGTATTCTAGAGGCATTCAAACCAAGTGTGATAAAATATGCTGTCATATTGTACGTGGGCAGTATCGTATTCTAGAGACATTGACACCAAGTGTGATAAAATATGCTGTCACATTGTATGCGGGCAGTATCGTATTCTAGAGACATTGACACCAAGTGTGATAAAATATGCTGTCATACTGTATGCGGGCAGTATCGTATTCTAGAGACATTGAAACCAAGTGTGATATAATATGCTGTCGTAATTTACGCGGGCAGTATCGTATTCTAGAGGCATGGACACCAAGTGTGATAGAATATGCTGTCATATTGTATGAGAGCAGTATCGTATTCTAGAGACATTGAAACCAAGTGTGATAGAATATGCTGTCGTATTTTACGCGGGCATTATCGTATTCTAGAGACATTGACACCAAGTGTGATAAAATATGCTGTCATATTGTATGCGGGCAGTATCGTATTCTAGAGGCATTGACACCAAGATTGATAGAATATGCTGTCATACTGTACGTGGGCAGTATCGTATTCCAGAGACATTGACACCAAGTGTGATAAAATATGCTGTCATATTGTATGCGGGCAGTATCGTATTCTAGAGACATTGACACCAAGTGTGATAAAATATGCTGTCATATTGTATGCGGGCAGTATCGTATTCTAGATATATTGTCACCAAGTGTGATAGAAAATGCTGTCATACTGTACGTGGGCAGTATCGTATTCTAGAGGCATTGACACCAAGTGTGATAAAATATGCTGTCATATTGCACGCGGGCAGTATCGTATTCTAGAGACATTGACACCAAGTGTGATAAAATATGCTGTCATATTGTATGCGGGCAGTATCGTATTCTAGAGACATTGACACCAAGAGTGATAGAATATGCTGTCATATTGTATGAGGGCAGTATCGTATTCTAGAGACATTGACACCAAGTGTGATAAAATATGCTGTCATATTGTACGTGGGCAGTATCGTATTCTAGAGACATTGACACCAAGTGTGATAAAATATGCTGTCATAATGTACGTGGGCAGTATCGTATTCTAGAGACATTGAAACCAAGTGTGATAGAATATGCTGTCATATTGTATGCGGGCAGTATCGTATTCTAGAGACATTGACACCAACTGTGATAAAATATGCTGTCATATTGTATGCGGGCAGTATCGTATTCTAGAGACATTGACACCAAGAGTGATAGAATATGCTGTCATATTGTATGCGGGCAGTATCGTATTCTAGAGACATTGACACCAAGTGTGATAAAATATGCTGTCATATTGTATGCGGGCAGTATCGTATTCTAGAGACATTGACATCAAGTGTGATAAAATATGGTGTCATATTGTATGCGGGCAGTATAGTATTCTAGAGACATTGAAACCAAGTGCGATAGAATATGCTGTCATATTGTATGCGGGCAGTATCGTATTCCAGAGACATTGACACAAAGTGTGATAAAATATGCTGTCATACTGTACGTGGGCAGTATCGTATTCTAGAGACATTGACACCAAGTGTGATAAAATATGCTGTCATATTGTATGCGGGCAGTATCGTATTCTAGAGGCATTGACACCAAGAGTGATAGAATATGCTGTCATACTGTACGTGGGCAGTATCGTATTCCAGAGACATTGACACCAAGTGTGATAAAATATGCTGTCATATTGAATGAGAGCAGTATCGTATTCTAGAGACATTGACACCAAGTGTGATAAAATATGCTGTCATATTGTACGTGGGCAGTATCGTATTCTAGAGACATTGACACCAAGTGTGATAAATAATGCTGTCATAATGTACGTGGGCAGTATCGTATTCTAGAGACATTGAAACCAAGTGTGATAGAATATGCTGTCATATTGTATGCGGGCAGTATCGTATTCTAGAGACATTGACACCAACTGTGATAAAATATGCTGTCATATTGTATGCGGGCAGTATCGTATTCTAGAGGCATTGACTTCAAGTGTGATAAAATATGCTGTCATATTGTATATGGGCAGTATCGTATTCTAGAGACATTGACACCAAGTGTGATAAAATATGCTGTCATGTTGTATGCGGGCAGTATCGTATTCTAGAGACATTGACACCAAGTGTGATAAAAGATGCTGTCATATTGTATGCGGGCAGTATCGTATTCTAGAGACATTGACACCAAGAGTGATAGAATATGCTGTCATATTGTATGCGGGCAGTATCGTATTCTAGAGACATTGACACCAAGTGTGATAAAATCTGCTGTCATATTGTATGCGGGCAGTATCGTATTCTAGAGACATTGACATCAAGTGTGATAAAATATGGTGTCATATTGTATGCGGGCAGTATCGTATTCTAGAGACATTGAAACCAAGTGTGATAGAATATGCTGTCATATTGTATGCGGGCAGTATCGTATTCCAGAGACATTGACACAAAGTGTGATAAAATATGCTGTCATACTGTACGTGGGCAGTATCGTATTCTAGAGACATTGACACCAAGTGTGATAAAATATGCTGTCATATTGTATGCGGGCAGTATCGTATTCTAGAGGCATTGACACCAAGAGTGATAGAATATGCTGTCATACTGTACGTGGGCAGTATCGTATTCCAGAGACATTGACACCAAGTGTGATAAAATATGCTGTCATATTGAATGAGAGCAGTATCGTATTCCAGAGACATTGAAACCAAGTGTGATAAAATATGCTGTCATATTGTATGCGGGCAGTATCGTATTCTAGAGACATTGAAACCAAGTGTGATAAAATATGCTGTCATATTGTATGCGGGCGGTATCGTAATCTAGAGGCATTCAAACCAAGTGTGATAAAATATGCTGTCATATTGTACGTGGGCAGTATCGTATTCTAGAGACATTGAGACCAAGTGTGATAAAATATGCTGTCATATTGTATGCTGGCAGTATCGTATTCTAGAGACATTGACACCAAGTGTGATAAAATATGCTGTCATACTGTATGCGGGCAGTATCGTATTCTAGAGACATTGAAACCAAGTGTGATATAATATGCTGTCGTATTTTACGCGGGCAGTATCGTATTCTAGAGGCATTGACACCAAGTGTGATAGAATATGCTGTCATATTGTATGAGAGCAGTATCGTATTCTAGAGACATTGAAACCAAGTGTGATGAAATATGCTGTCATATTGTATGCGGGCGGTATCGTATTCTAGAGGCATTCAAACCAAGTGAGATAAAATATGCTGTCATATTGTATGCGGGCAGTATCGTATTCTAGAGACATTGACACCAAGTGTGATAAAATATGCTGTCATATTGTATGCGGGCAGTATCGTATTCTAGAGACATTGACACCAAGTGTGATAAAATATGCTGTCATACTGTATGCGGGCAGTATCGTAGTCTAGAGACATTGAAACCAAGTGTGATAGAATATGCTGTCGTATTTTACGCGGGCAGTATCGTATTCTAGAGGCATTGACACCAAGTGTGATCAAATATGCTGTCATATTGTATGCGGGCAGTATCGTATTCTAGAGACATTGACACCAAGTGTGATAGAATATGCTGTCATATTGTATGCTGGCAGTATCGTATTCTAGAGGCATTGACACCAAGTGTGATAGAATATGCTGTCGTATTTTACGCGGGCAGTATCGTATTCTAGAGACATTGACACCAAGTGTGATAAAATATGCTGTCATATTGGACGCGGGCAGTATCGTATTCTAGAGACATTGACACCAAGTGTGATAAAATATGCTGTCATATTGTATGCGGGCAGTATCGAATTCTAGAGACATTGACACCAAGTGTGATAGAATATGCTGTCATACTGTATGCGGGCAGTATCGTATTCTAGAGGCATTGACACCAAGTGTGATAAAATATGCTGTCATATTGTATGTGAGCAGTATCGTATTCTAGAGACAATGACACCAAGTGTGATAAAATATGCTGTCATATTGTATGTGGGCAGTATCGTATTCTAGAGACATTGACACCAAGTGTGATAAAATATGCTGTCATATTGTATGCGGGCAGTATCGTATTCTAGAGGCATTGACAACAAGTGTGATAAAATATGCTGTTATACTGTACGTGGGCAGTATCGTATTCTAGAGACATTGACACCAAGTGTGATAAAATATGCTGTCATATTGTATGCGGGCAGTATCGTATTCTAGAGGCATTGACACCAAGTGTGATAAAATATGCTGTCATATTGTATGCGGGCAGTATCGTATTCTAGAGGCATTGACACCAAGTGTGATAATATATGCTGTTATACTGTACGTTGGCAGTATCGTATTCTAGAGACATTGACACCAAGTGTGATAAAATATGCTGTCATATTGTATGCGGGCAGTATCGTATTCCAGAGACATTGACACCAAGTGTGATAAAATATGCTGTTATACTGTACGTGGGCAGTATCGTATTCTAGAGACATTGACACCAAGTGTGATAAAATATGCTGTCATATTGTATGCGGGCAGTATCGTATTCTAGAGGCATTGACACCAAGTGTGATAGAATATGCTGTCATATTGTATGCGGGCAGTATCGTATTCTAGAGACATTGACACCAAGTGTGATAAAATATGCTGTCATATTGCACGCGGGCAGTATCGTATTCTAGAGACATTGACACCAAGTGTGATAAAATATGCTGTCATATTGTACACGGGCAGTATCGTATTCCAGAGACATTGAAACCAAGTGTGATAGAATATGCTGTCATATTGTATGCGGGCAGTATCGTATTCCAGAGACATTGACACCAAGTGTGATTAAATATGCTGTCATATTGTATGCGGGCAGTATCGTATTCCAGAGACATTGAAACTAAGTGTGATAGAATATGCTGTCATATTGTATGCGGGCAGTATCGTATTCCAGAGGCATTGACACCAAGTGTGATAGAATATGCTGTCATACTGTATGCGGGCAGTATCGTATTCTAGAGACATTGAAACCAAGTGTGATAAAATATGCTGTCATATTGTATGCGGGCAGTATCGTATTCTAGAGATATTGACACCAAGTGTGATAAAATATGCTGTCATACTGTACGTGGGCAGTATCGTATTCTAGAGGCATTGGCACCAAGTGTGATAGAATATGCTGTCATACTGTATGCGGGCAGTATCGTATTCTAGAGACATTGAAACCAAGTGTGATAAAATATGCTGTCATATTGTATGCGGGCAGTATCGTATTCTAGAGATATTGACACCAAGTGTGATAAAATATGCTGTCATATTGTATGCGGGCAGTATCGTATTCTAGAGACATTGACACCAAGTGTGATAAAATATGCTGTCATATTGTATGCGGGCAGTATCGTATTCTAGAGGCATTGACACCAAGTGTGATAAAATATGCTGTCATATTGTACACGGGCAGTATCGTATTCTAGAGACATTGACACCAAGTGTGATAAAATATGCTGTCATATTGTACTCGGGCAGTATCGTGTTCTAGAGACATTGACACCAAGTGTGATAAAATATGCTGTCATATTGTATGCGGGCAGTATCGTATTCTAGAGGCAATGACACCAAGTGTGATAAAATATGCTGTCATATTGTATGCGGGCAGTATCGTATTCTAGAGACATTGACACCAAGTGTGATAAAATATGCTGTCACATTGTACTCGGGCAGTATCGTGTTCTAGAGACATTGACACCAAGTGTGATAAAATATGCTGTCATATTGTACTCGGGCAGTATCGTATTCTAGAGGCATTCAAACCAAGTGTGATAAAATATGCTGTCATATTGTATGCGGACAGTATCGTATTCCAGAGACATTGAAACCAAGTGTGATAAAATATGCTGTCATATTGTACGTGGGCAGTATCGTATTCTAGAGGCAATGACACCAAGTGTGATAAAATAGGCTGTCATATTGTATGCGGGCAGTATCGTATTCTAGAGACATTGACACCAAGTGTGATAAAATATGCTGTCATATTGTACTCGGGCAGTATCGTGTTCTAGAGACATTGACACCAAGTGTGATAAAATATGCTGTCATATTGTATGTGGGCAGTATCGTATTCTAGAGACATTGAAACCAAGTGTAATAAAATATGCTGTCATATTGTACGCGGGCAGTATGGTATTCTAGGGACATTGAAACCAAGTGTGATAAAATATGCTGTCATATTGTATGCGGGCAGTATCGTATTCTAGGGACATTGAAACCAAGTGTAATAAAATATGCTGTCATATTGTACGCGGGCAGTATCGTATTCCAGAGACATTGAAAACAAGTGTGATAAAATATGCTGTCATATTGTATGCGGGCAGTATCGTATTCTAGAGACATTGAAACCAAGTGTAATAAAATATGCTGTCATATTGTACGCGGGCAGTATCGTATTCCAGAGACATTGAAAACAAGTGTGATAAAATATGCTGTCATATTGTATGCGGGCAGTATCGTATTCTAGGGACATTGAAACCAAGTGTGATAAAATATGCTGTCATATTGTATGCAGGCAGTATCGTATTCTAGAGGCATTCAAACCAAGTGTGATAAAATATGCTGTCATATTGTATGTGGGCAGTATCGTATTCTAGAGGCATTCAAACCAAGTGTGATAAAATATGCTGTCATATTGTATGCGGGCAGTATCGTATTCTAGAGACATTGACACCAAGAGTGATAGAATATGCTGTCATATTGTATGCGGGCAGTATCGTATTCTAGAGACATTGACACCAAGTGTGATAAAATATGCTGTCATATTGTACGTGGGCAATATCGTATTCTAGAGACATTGACACCAAGTGTGATAAAATATGCTGTCATAATGTACGTGGGCAGTATCGTATTCTAGAGACATTGAAACCAAGTGTGATAGAATATGCTGTCATATTGTATGCGGGCAGTATCGTATTCTAGAGACATTGACACCAAGTGTGATAAAATATGCTGTCATATTGTATGCGGGCAGTATCGTATTCTAGAGACATTGACACCAAGAGTGATAGAATATGCTGTCATATTGTATGAGGGCAGTATCGTATTCTAGAGACATTGACACCAAGTGTGATAAAATATGCTGTCATATTGTACGTGGGCAGTATCGTATTCTAGAGACATTGACACCAAGTGTGATAAAATATGCTGTCATAATGTACGTGGGCAGTATCGTATTCTAGAGACATTGAAACCAAATGTGATAGAATATGCTGTCATATTGTATGCGGGCAGTATCGTATTCTAGAGACATTGACACCAACTGTGATAAAATATGCTGTCATATTGTATGCGGGCAGTATCGTATTCTAGAGGCATTGACTTCAAGTGTGATAAAATATGGTGTCATATTGTATGTGGGCAGTATCGTATTCTAGAGACATTGACACCAAGTGTGATAAAATATGCTGTCATGTTGTATGCGGGCAGTATCGTTTTCTAGAGACATTGACACCAAGTGTGATAAAATATGCTGTCATATTGTATGCGGGCAGTATCGTATTCTAGAGACATTGACACCAAGAGTGATAGAATATGCTGTCATATTGTATGCGGGCAGTATCGTATTCTAGAGACATTGACACCAAGTGTGATAAAATATGCTGTCATATTGTATGCGGGCAGTATCTTATTCTAGAGACATTGACACCAAGTGTGATAAAATATGGTGTCATATTGTATGCGGGCAGTATCGTATTCTAGAGACATTGAAACCAAGTGTGATAGAATATGCTGTCATATTGTATGCGGGCAGTATCGTATTCCAGAGACATTGACACAAAGTGTGATAAAATATGCTGTCATACTGTACGTGGGCAGTATCGTATTCTAGAGACATTGACACCAAGTGTGATAAAATATGCTGTCATATTGTATGCGGGCAGTATCGTATTCTAGAGGCATTGACACCAAGAGTGATAGAATATGCTGTCATACTGTACGTGGGCAGTATCGTATTCCAGAGACATTGACACCAAGTGTGATAAAATATGCTGTCATATTGAATGAGAGCAGTATCGTATTCCAGAGACATTGAAACCAAGAGTGATAAAATATGCTGTCATATTGTATGCGGGCAGTATCGTATTCTAGAGACATTGAAACCAAGTGTGATAAAATATGCTGTCATATTGTATGCGGGCGGTATCGCATTCTAGAGGCATTCAAACCAAGTGTGATAAAATATGCTGTCATATTGTACGTGGGCAGTATCGTATTCTAGAGACATTGACACCAAGTGTGATAAAATATGCTGTCATATTTTATGCGGGCAGTATCGTATTCTAGAGACATTGACACCAAGTGTGATAAAATATGCTGTCATACTGTATGCGGGCAGTATCGTATTCTAGAGACATTGAAACCAAGTGTGATATAATATGCTGTCGTATTTTACGCGGGCAGTATCGTATTCTAGAGGCATTGACACCAAGTGTGATAGAATATGCTGTCATATTGTATGAGAGCAGTATCGTATTCTAGAGACATTGAAACCAAGTGTGATAGAATATGCTGTCGTATTTTACGCGGGCAGTATCGTATTCTAGAGACATTGACACCAAGTGTGATAAAATATGCTGTCATATTGTATGCGGGCAGTATCGTATTCTAGAGGCATTGACACCAAGATTGATAGAATATGCTGTCATACTGTACGTGGGCAGTATCGTATTCCAGAGACATTGACACCAAGTGTGATAAAATATGCTGTCATATTGTATGTGGGCAGTATCGTATTCTAGAGACATTGAAACCAAGTGTAATAAAATATGCAGTCATATTGTACGCGGGCAGTATCGTATTCTAGAGACATTGACACCAAGTGTGATAAAATATGCTGTCATATTGTACTCGGGCAGTATCGTGTTCTAGAGACATTGACACAAAGTGTGATAAAATATGCTGTCATATTGTATGTGGGCAGTATCGTATTCTAGAGACATTGAAACCAAGTGTAATAAAATATGCTGTCATATTGTACGCGGGCAGTATCGTATTCCAGAGACATTGAAACCAAGTGTGATAAAATATGCTGTCATATTGTATGCGGGCAGTATCGTATTCTAGAGACATTGAAACCAAGTGTGATAAAATATGCTGTCATATTGTATGCGGGCAGTATCGTATTCTAGAGGCATTCAAACCAAGTGTGATAAAATATGCTGTCATATTGTATGTGGGCAGTATCGTATTCTAGAGGCATTCAAACCAAGTGTGATAAAATATGCTGTCATATTGTATGCGGGCAGTATCGTATTCTAGAGACATTGACACCAAGAGTGATAGAATATGCTGTCATATTGTATGCGGGCAGTATCGTATTCTAGAGACATTGACACCAAGTGTGATAAAATATGCTGTCATATTGTACGTGGGCAATATCGTATTCTAGAGACATTGACACCAAGTGTGATAAAATATGCTGTCATAATGTACGTGGGCAGTATCGTATTCTAGAGACATTGAAACCAAGTGTGATAGAATATGCTGTCATATTGTATGCGAGCAGTATCGTATTCTAGAGACATTGACACCAAGTGTGATAAAATATGCTGTCATATTGTATGCGGGCAGTATCGTATTCTAGAGACATTGACACCAAGAGTGATAGAATATGCTGTCATATTGTATGAGGGCAGTATCGTATTCTAGAGACATTGACACCAAGTCTGATAAAATATGCTGTCATATTGTACGTGGGCAGTATCGTATTCTAGAGAAATTGACACCAAGTGTGATAAAATATGCTGTCATAATGTACGTGGGCAGTATCGTATTCTAGAGACATTGAAACCAAGTGTGATAGACTATGCTGTCATATTGTATGCCGGCAGTATCGTATTCTAGAGACATTGACACCAACTGTGATAAAATATGCTGTCATATTGTATGCGGGCAGTATCGTATTCTAGAGGGATTGACTTCAAGTGTGATAAAATATGCTGTCATATTGTATATGGGCAGTATCGTATTCTAGAGACATTGACACCAAGTGTGATAAAATATGCTGTCATGTTGTATGCGGGCAGTATCGTATTCTAGAGACATTGACTCCAAGTGTGATAAAATATCCTGTCATATTGTATGCGGGCAGTATCGTATTCTAGAGACATTGACACCAAGAATGATAGAATATGCTGTCATATTGTATGCGGGCAGTATCGTATTCTAGAGACATTGACACCAAGTGTGATAAAATATGCTGTCATATTGTATGCGGGCAGTATCGTATTCTAGAGACATTGACATCAAGTGTGATAAAATATGGTGTCATATTGTATGCGGGCAGTATCGTATTCTAGAGACATTGAAACCAAGTGTGATAGAATATGCTGTCATATTGTATGCGGGCAGTATCGTATTCCAGAGACATTGACACAAAGTGTGATAAAATATGCTGTCATACTGTACGTGGGCAGTATCGTATTCTAGAGACATTGACACCAAGTGTGATAAAATAAGCTGTCATATTGTATGCGGGCAGTATCGTATTCTAGAGGCATTGACACCAAGAGTGATAGAATATGCTGTCATACTGTACGTGGGCAGTATCGTATTCCAGAGACATTGACACCAAGTGTGATAAAATATGCTGTCATATTGAATGAGAGCAGTATCGTATTCCAGAGACATTGAAACCAAGTGTGATAAAATATGCTGTCATATTGTATGCGGGCAGTATCGTATTCTAGAGACATTGAAACCAAGTGTGATAAAATATGCTGTCATATTGTATGCGGGCGGTATCGTATTCTAGAGGCATTCAAACCAAGTGTGATAAAATATGCTGTCATATTGTACGTGGGCAGTATCGTATTCTAGAGACATTGACACCAAGTGTGATAAAATATGCTGTCATATTGTATGCGGGCAGTATCGTATTCTAGAGACATTGACACCAAGTGTGATAAAATATGCTGTCATACTGTATGCGGGCAGTATCGTATTCTAGAGACATTGAAACCAAGTGTGATATAATATGCTGTCGTATTTTACGCGGGCAGTATCGTATTCTAGAGGCATTGACACCAAGTGTGATAGAATATGCTGTCATATTGTATGAGAGCAGTATCGTATTCTAGAGACATTGAAACCAAGTGTGATAGAATATGCTGTCGTTTTTTACGCGGGCAGTATCGTATTCTAGAGACATTGACACGAAGTGTGATAAAATATGCTGTCATATTGTATGCGGGCAGTATCGTATTCTAGGGACATTGAAACCAAGTGTGATAAAATATGCTGTCATATTGTATGCGGGCAGTATCGTATTCTAGAGGCATTCAAACCAAGTGTGATAAAATATGCTGTCATATTGTATGTGGGCAGTATCGTATTCTAGAGGCATTCAAACCAAGTGTGATAAAATATGCTGTCATATTGTATGCGGGCAGTATCGTATTCTAGAGACATTGACACCAAGAGTGATAGAATATGCTGTCATATTGTATGCGGGCAGTATCGTATTCTAGAGACATTGACACCAAGTGTGATAAAATATGCTGTCATATTGTACGTGGGCAATATCGTATTCTAGAGACATTGACACCAAGTGTGATAAAATATGCTGTCATAATGTACGTGGGCAGTATCGTATTCTAGAGACATTGAAACCAAGTGTGATAGAATATGCTGTCATATTGTATGCGGGCAGTATCGTATTCTAGAGACATTGACACCAAGTGTGATAAAATATGCTGTCATATTGTATGCGGGCAGTATCGTATTCTAGAGACATTGACACCAAGAGTGATAGAATATGCTGTCATATTGTATGAGGGCAGTATCGTATTCTAGAGACATTGACACCAAGTGTGATAAAATATGCTGTCATATTGTACGTGGGCAGTATCGTATTCTAGAGACATTGACACCAAGTGTGATAAAATATGCTGTCATAATGTACGTGGGCAGTATCGTATTCTAGAGACATTGACACCAAGTGTGATAAAATATGCTGTCATACTGTATGCGGGCAGTATCGTATTCTAGAGACATTGAAACCAAGTGTGATATAATATGCTGTCGTAATTTACGCGGGCAGTATCGTATTCTAGAGGCATGGACACCAAGTGTGATAGAATATGCTGTCATATTGTATGAGAGCAGTATCGTATTCTAGAGACATTGAAACCAAGTGTGATAGAATATGCTGTCGTATTTTACGCGGGCATTATCGTATTCTAGAGACATTGACACCAAGTGTGATAAAATATGCTGTCATATTGTATGCGGGCAGTATCGTATTCTAGAGGCATTGACACCAAGATTGATAGAATATGCTGTCATACTGTACGTGGGCAGTATCGTATTCCAGAGACATTGACACCAAGTGTGATAAAATATGCTGTCATATTGTATGCGGGCAGTATCGTATTCTAGAGACATTGACACCAAGTGTGATAAAATATGCTGTCATATTGTATGCGGGCAGTATCGTATTCTAGATATATTGTCACCAAGTGTGATAGAAAATGCTGTCATACTGTACGTGGGCAGTATCGTATTCTAGAGGCATTGACACCAAGTGTGATAAAATATGCTGTCATATTGCACGCGGGCAGTATCGTATTCTAGAGACATTGACACCAAGTGTGATAAAATATGCTGTCATATTGTATGCGGGCAGTATCGTATTCTAGAGACATTGACACCAAGAGTGATAGAATATGCTGTCATATTGTATGAGGGCAGTATCGTATTCTAGAGACATTGACACCAAGTGTGATAAAATATGCTGTCATATTGTACGTGGGCAGTATCGTATTCTAGAGACATTGACACCAAGTGTGATAAAATATGCTGTCATAATGTACGTGGGCAGTATCGTATTCTAGAGACATTGAAACCAAGTGTGATAGAATATGCTGTCATATTGTATGCGGGCAGTATCGTATTCTAGAGACATTGACACCAACTGTGATAAAATATGCTGTCATATTGTATGCGGGCAGTATCGTATTCTAGAGACATTGACACCAAGAGTGATAGAATATGCTGTCATATTGTATGCGGGCAGTATCGTATTCTAGAGACATTGACACCAAGTGTGATAAAATATGCTGTCATATTGTATGCGGGCAGTATCGTATTCTAGAGACATTGACATCAAGTGTGATAAAATATGGTGTCATATTGTATGCGGGCAGTATAGTATTCTAGAGACATTGAAACCAAGTGCGATAGAATATGCTGTCATATTGTATGCGGGCAGTATCGTATTCCAGAGACATTGACACAAAGTGTGATAAAATATGCTGTCATACTGTACGTGGGCAGTATCGTATTCTAGAGACATTGACACCAAGTGTGATAAAATATGCTGTCATATTGTATGCGGGCAGTATCGTATTCTAGAGGCATTGACACCAAGAGTGATAGAATATGCTGTCATACTGTACGTGGGCAGTATCGTATTCCAGAGACATTGACACCAAGTGTGATAAAATATGCTGTCATATTGAATGAGAGCAGTATCGTATTCTAGAGACATTGACACCAAGTGTGATAAAATATGCTGTCATATTGTACGTGGGCAGTATCGTATTCTAGAGACATTGACACCAAGTGTGATAAATAATGCTGTCATAATGTACGTGGGCAGTATCGTATTCTAGAGACATTGAAACCAAGTGTGATAGAATATGCTGTCATATTGTATGCGGGCAGTATCGTATTCTAGAGACATTGACACCAACTGTGATAAAATATGCTGTCATATTGTATGCGGGCAGTATCGTATTCTAGAGGCATTGACTTCAAGTGTGATAAAATATGCTGTCATATTGTATATGGGCAGTATCGTATTCTAGAGACATTGACACCAAGTGTGATAAAATATGCTGTCATGTTGTATGCGGGCAGTATCGTATTCTAGAGACATTGACACCAAGTGTGATAAAAGATGCTGTCATATTGTATGCGGGCAGTATCGTATTCTAGAGACATTGACACCAAGAGTGATAGAATATGCTGTCATATTGTATGCGGGCAGTATCGTATTCTAGAGACATTGACACCAAGTGTGATAAAATATGCTGTCATATTGTATGCGGGCAGTATCGTATTCTAGAGACATTGACATCAAGTGTGATAAAATATGGTGTCATATTGTATGCGGGCAGTATCGTATTCTAGAGACATTGAAACCAAGTGTGATAGAATATGCTGTCATATTGTATGCGGGCAGTATCGTATTCCAGAGACATTGACACAAAGTGTGATAAAATATGCTGTCATACTGTACGTGGGCAGTATCGTATTCTAGAGACATTGACACCAAGTGTGATAAAATATGCTGTCATATTGTATGCGGGCAGTATCGTATTCTAGAGGCATTGACACCAAGAGTGATAGAATATGCTGTCATACTGTACGTGGGCAGTATCGTATTCCAGAGACATTGACACCAAGTGTGATAAAATATGCTGTCATATTGAATGAGAGCAGTATCGTATTCCAGAGACATTGAAACCAAGTGTGATAAAATATGCTGTCATATTGTATGCGGGCAGTATCGTATTCTAGAGACATTGAAACCAAGTGTGATAAAATATGCTGTCATATTGTATGCGGGCGGTATCGTAATCTAGAGGCATTCAAACCAAGTGTGATAAAATATGCTGTCATATTGTACGTGGGCAGTATCGTATTCTAGAGACATTGAGACCAAGTGTGATAAAATATGCTGTCATATTGTATGCTGGCAGTATCGTATTCTAGAGACATTGACACCAAGTGTGATAAAATATGCTGTCATACTGTATGCGGGCAGTATCGTATTCTAGAGACATTGAAACCAAGTGTGATATAATATGCTGTCGTATTTTACGCGGGCAGTATCGTATTCTAGAGGCATTGACACCAAGTGTGATAGAATATGCTGTCATATTGTATGAGAGCAGTATCGTATTCTAGAGACATTGAAACCAAGTGTGATGAAATATGCTGTCATATTGTATGCGGGCGGTATCGTATTCTAGAGGCATTCAAACCAAGTGAGATAAAATATGCTGTCATATTGTATGCGGG
The DNA here is from genome assembly GCA_946902985.2 of Meconema thalassinum. Lineage (NCBI taxonomy): Eukaryota > Metazoa > Arthropoda > Insecta > Orthoptera > Tettigoniidae > Meconema > Meconema thalassinum. The sequence goes on along the minus strand of OX336394.1, from coordinate 449,442,988 downwards.
CAGTATCGTATTCTAGAGACATTGACACCAAGTGTGATAAAATATGCTGTCATATTGTATGCGGGCAGTATCGTATTCTAGAGACATTGACACCAAGTGTGATAAAATATGCTGTCATACTGTATGCGGGCAGTATCGTAGTCTAGAGACATTGAAACCAAGTGTGATAGAATATGCTGTCGTATTTTACGCGGGCAGTATCGTATTCTAGAGGCATTGACACCAAGTGTGATCAAATATGCTGTCATATTGTATGCGGGCAGTATCGTATTCTAGAGACATTGACACCAAGTGTGATAGAATATGCTGTCATATTGTATGCTGGCAGTATCGTATTCTAGAGGCATTGACACCAAGTGTGATAGAATATGCTGTCGTATTTTACGCGGGCAGTATCGTATTCTAGAGACATTGACACCAAGTGTGATAAAATATGCTGTCATATTGGACGCGGGCAGTATCGTATTCTAGAGACATTGACACCAAGTGTGATAAAATATGCTGTCATATTGTATGCGGGCAGTATCGAATTCTAGAGACATTGACACCAAGTGTGATAGAATATGCTGTCATACTGTATGCGGGCAGTATCGTATTCTAGAGGCATTGACACCAAGTGTGATAAAATATGCTGTCATATTGTATGTGAGCAGTATCGTATTCTAGAGACAATGACACCAAGTGTGATAAAATATGCTGTCATATTGTATGTGGGCAGTATCGTATTCTAGAGACATTGACACCAAGTGTGATAAAATATGCTGTCATATTGTATGCGGGCAGTATCGTATTCTAGAGGCATTGACAACAAGTGTGATAAAATATGCTGTTATACTGTACGTGGGCAGTATCGTATTCTAGAGACATTGACACCAAGTGTGATAAAATATGCTGTCATATTGTATGCGGGCAGTATCGTATTCTAGAGGCATTGACACCAAGTGTGATAAAATATGCTGTCATATTGTATGCGGGCAGTATCGTATTCTAGAGGCATTGACACCAAGTGTGATAATATATGCTGTTATACTGTACGTTGGCAGTATCGTATTCTAGAGACATTGACACCAAGTGTGATAAAATATGCTGTCATATTGTATGCGGGCAGTATCGTATTCCAGAGACATTGACACCAAGTGTGATAAAATATGCTGTTATACTGTACGTGGGCAGTATCGTATTCTAGAGACATTGACACCAAGTGTGATAAAATATGCTGTCATATTGTATGCGGGCAGTATCGTATTCTAGAGGCATTGACACCAAGTGTGATAGAATATGCTGTCATATTGTATGCGGGCAGTATCGTATTCTAGAGACATTGACACCAAGTGTGATAAAATATGCTGTCATATTGCACGCGGGCAGTATCGTATTCTAGAGACATTGACACCAAGTGTGATAAAATATGCTGTCATATTGTACACGGGCAGTATCGTATTCCAGAGACATTGAAACCAAGTGTGATAGAATATGCTGTCATATTGTATGCGGGCAGTATCGTATTCCAGAGACATTGACACCAAGTGTGATTAAATATGCTGTCATATTGTATGCGGGCAGTATCGTATTCCAGAGACATTGAAACTAAGTGTGATAGAATATGCTGTCATATTGTATGCGGGCAGTATCGTATTCCAGAGGCATTGACACCAAGTGTGATAGAATATGCTGTCATACTGTATGCGGGCAGTATCGTATTCTAGAGACATTGAAACCAAGTGTGATAAAATATGCTGTCATATTGTATGCGGGCAGTATCGTATTCTAGAGATATTGACACCAAGTGTGATAAAATATGCTGTCATACTGTACGTGGGCAGTATCGTATTCTAGAGGCATTGGCACCAAGTGTGATAGAATATGCTGTCATACTGTATGCGGGCAGTATCGTATTCTAGAGACATTGAAACCAAGTGTGATAAAATATGCTGTCATATTGTATGCGGGCAGTATCGTATTCTAGAGATATTGACACCAAGTGTGATAAAATATGCTGTCATATTGTATGCGGGCAGTATCGTATTCTAGAGACATTGACACCAAGTGTGATAAAATATGCTGTCATATTGTATGCGGGCAGTATCGTATTCTAGAGGCATTGACACCAAGTGTGATAAAATATGCTGTCATATTGTACACGGGCAGTATCGTATTCTAGAGACATTGACACCAAGTGTGATAAAATATGCTGTCATATTGTACTCGGGCAGTATCGTGTTCTAGAGACATTGACACCAAGTGTGATAAAATATGCTGTCATATTGTATGCGGGCAGTATCGTATTCTAGAGGCAATGACACCAAGTGTGATAAAATATGCTGTCATATTGTATGCGGGCAGTATCGTATTCTAGAGACATTGACACCAAGTGTGATAAAATATGCTGTCACATTGTACTCGGGCAGTATCGTGTTCTAGAGACATTGACACCAAGTGTGATAAAATATGCTGTCATATTGTACTCGGGCAGTATCGTATTCTAGAGGCATTCAAACCAAGTGTGATAAAATATGCTGTCATATTGTATGCGGACAGTATCGTATTCCAGAGACATTGAAACCAAGTGTGATAAAATATGCTGTCATATTGTACGTGGGCAGTATCGTATTCTAGAGGCAATGACACCAAGTGTGATAAAATAGGCTGTCATATTGTATGCGGGCAGTATCGTATTCTAGAGACATTGACACCAAGTGTGATAAAATATGCTGTCATATTGTACTCGGGCAGTATCGTGTTCTAGAGACATTGACACCAAGTGTGATAAAATATGCTGTCATATTGTATGTGGGCAGTATCGTATTCTAGAGACATTGAAACCAAGTGTAATAAAATATGCTGTCATATTGTACGCGGGCAGTATGGTATTCTAGGGACATTGAAACCAAGTGTGATAAAATATGCTGTCATATTGTATGCGGGCAGTATCGTATTCTAGGGACATTGAAACCAAGTGTAATAAAATATGCTGTCATATTGTACGCGGGCAGTATCGTATTCCAGAGACATTGAAAACAAGTGTGATAAAATATGCTGTCATATTGTATGCGGGCAGTATCGTATTCTAGAGACATTGAAACCAAGTGTAATAAAATATGCTGTCATATTGTACGCGGGCAGTATCGTATTCCAGAGACATTGAAAACAAGTGTGATAAAATATGCTGTCATATTGTATGCGGGCAGTATCGTATTCTAGGGACATTGAAACCAAGTGTGATAAAATATGCTGTCATATTGTATGCAGGCAGTATCGTATTCTAGAGGCATTCAAACCAAGTGTGATAAAATATGCTGTCATATTGTATGTGGGCAGTATCGTATTCTAGAGGCATTCAAACCAAGTGTGATAAAATATGCTGTCATATTGTATGCGGGCAGTATCGTATTCTAGAGACATTGACACCAAGAGTGATAGAATATGCTGTCATATTGTATGCGGGCAGTATCGTATTCTAGAGACATTGACACCAAGTGTGATAAAATATGCTGTCATATTGTACGTGGGCAATATCGTATTCTAGAGACATTGACACCAAGTGTGATAAAATATGCTGTCATAATGTACGTGGGCAGTATCGTATTCTAGAGACATTGAAACCAAGTGTGATAGAATATGCTGTCATATTGTATGCGGGCAGTATCGTATTCTAGAGACATTGACACCAAGTGTGATAAAATATGCTGTCATATTGTATGCGGGCAGTATCGTATTCTAGAGACATTGACACCAAGAGTGATAGAATATGCTGTCATATTGTATGAGGGCAGTATCGTATTCTAGAGACATTGACACCAAGTGTGATAAAATATGCTGTCATATTGTACGTGGGCAGTATCGTATTCTAGAGACATTGACACCAAGTGTGATAAAATATGCTGTCATAATGTACGTGGGCAGTATCGTATTCTAGAGACATTGAAACCAAATGTGATAGAATATGCTGTCATATTGTATGCGGGCAGTATCGTATTCTAGAGACATTGACACCAACTGTGATAAAATATGCTGTCATATTGTATGCGGGCAGTATCGTATTCTAGAGGCATTGACTTCAAGTGTGATAAAATATGGTGTCATATTGTATGTGGGCAGTATCGTATTCTAGAGACATTGACACCAAGTGTGATAAAATATGCTGTCATGTTGTATGCGGGCAGTATCGTTTTCTAGAGACATTGACACCAAGTGTGATAAAATATGCTGTCATATTGTATGCGGGCAGTATCGTATTCTAGAGACATTGACACCAAGAGTGATAGAATATGCTGTCATATTGTATGCGGGCAGTATCGTATTCTAGAGACATTGACACCAAGTGTGATAAAATATGCTGTCATATTGTATGCGGGCAGTATCTTATTCTAGAGACATTGACACCAAGTGTGATAAAATATGGTGTCATATTGTATGCGGGCAGTATCGTATTCTAGAGACATTGAAACCAAGTGTGATAGAATATGCTGTCATATTGTATGCGGGCAGTATCGTATTCCAGAGACATTGACACAAAGTGTGATAAAATATGCTGTCATACTGTACGTGGGCAGTATCGTATTCTAGAGACATTGACACCAAGTGTGATAAAATATGCTGTCATATTGTATGCGGGCAGTATCGTATTCTAGAGGCATTGACACCAAGAGTGATAGAATATGCTGTCATACTGTACGTGGGCAGTATCGTATTCCAGAGACATTGACACCAAGTGTGATAAAATATGCTGTCATATTGAATGAGAGCAGTATCGTATTCCAGAGACATTGAAACCAAGAGTGATAAAATATGCTGTCATATTGTATGCGGGCAGTATCGTATTCTAGAGACATTGAAACCAAGTGTGATAAAATATGCTGTCATATTGTATGCGGGCGGTATCGCATTCTAGAGGCATTCAAACCAAGTGTGATAAAATATGCTGTCATATTGTACGTGGGCAGTATCGTATTCTAGAGACATTGACACCAAGTGTGATAAAATATGCTGTCATATTTTATGCGGGCAGTATCGTATTCTAGAGACATTGACACCAAGTGTGATAAAATATGCTGTCATACTGTATGCGGGCAGTATCGTATTCTAGAGACATTGAAACCAAGTGTGATATAATATGCTGTCGTATTTTACGCGGGCAGTATCGTATTCTAGAGGCATTGACACCAAGTGTGATAGAATATGCTGTCATATTGTATGAGAGCAGTATCGTATTCTAGAGACATTGAAACCAAGTGTGATAGAATATGCTGTCGTATTTTACGCGGGCAGTATCGTATTCTAGAGACATTGACACCAAGTGTGATAAAATATGCTGTCATATTGTATGCGGGCAGTATCGTATTCTAGAGGCATTGACACCAAGATTGATAGAATATGCTGTCATACTGTACGTGGGCAGTATCGTATTCCAGAGACATTGACACCAAGTGTGATAAAATATGCTGTCATATTGTATGTGGGCAGTATCGTATTCTAGAGACATTGAAACCAAGTGTAATAAAATATGCAGTCATATTGTACGCGGGCAGTATCGTATTCTAGAGACATTGACACCAAGTGTGATAAAATATGCTGTCATATTGTACTCGGGCAGTATCGTGTTCTAGAGACATTGACACAAAGTGTGATAAAATATGCTGTCATATTGTATGTGGGCAGTATCGTATTCTAGAGACATTGAAACCAAGTGTAATAAAATATGCTGTCATATTGTACGCGGGCAGTATCGTATTCCAGAGACATTGAAACCAAGTGTGATAAAATATGCTGTCATATTGTATGCGGGCAGTATCGTATTCTAGAGACATTGAAACCAAGTGTGATAAAATATGCTGTCATATTGTATGCGGGCAGTATCGTATTCTAGAGGCATTCAAACCAAGTGTGATAAAATATGCTGTCATATTGTATGTGGGCAGTATCGTATTCTAGAGGCATTCAAACCAAGTGTGATAAAATATGCTGTCATATTGTATGCGGGCAGTATCGTATTCTAGAGACATTGACACCAAGAGTGATAGAATATGCTGTCATATTGTATGCGGGCAGTATCGTATTCTAGAGACATTGACACCAAGTGTGATAAAATATGCTGTCATATTGTACGTGGGCAATATCGTATTCTAGAGACATTGACACCAAGTGTGATAAAATATGCTGTCATAATGTACGTGGGCAGTATCGTATTCTAGAGACATTGAAACCAAGTGTGATAGAATATGCTGTCATATTGTATGCGAGCAGTATCGTATTCTAGAGACATTGACACCAAGTGTGATAAAATATGCTGTCATATTGTATGCGGGCAGTATCGTATTCTAGAGACATTGACACCAAGAGTGATAGAATATGCTGTCATATTGTATGAGGGCAGTATCGTATTCTAGAGACATTGACACCAAGTCTGATAAAATATGCTGTCATATTGTACGTGGGCAGTATCGTATTCTAGAGAAATTGACACCAAGTGTGATAAAATATGCTGTCATAATGTACGTGGGCAGTATCGTATTCTAGAGACATTGAAACCAAGTGTGATAGACTATGCTGTCATATTGTATGCCGGCAGTATCGTATTCTAGAGACATTGACACCAACTGTGATAAAATATGCTGTCATATTGTATGCGGGCAGTATCGTATTCTAGAGGGATTGACTTCAAGTGTGATAAAATATGCTGTCATATTGTATATGGGCAGTATCGTATTCTAGAGACATTGACACCAAGTGTGATAAAATATGCTGTCATGTTGTATGCGGGCAGTATCGTATTCTAGAGACATTGACTCCAAGTGTGATAAAATATCCTGTCATATTGTATGCGGGCAGTATCGTATTCTAGAGACATTGACACCAAGAATGATAGAATATGCTGTCATATTGTATGCGGGCAGTATCGTATTCTAGAGACATTGACACCAAGTGTGATAAAATATGCTGTCATATTGTATGCGGGCAGTATCGTATTCTAGAGACATTGACATCAAGTGTGATAAAATATGGTGTCATATTGTATGCGGGCAGTATCGTATTCTAGAGACATTGAAACCAAGTGTGATAGAATATGCTGTCATATTGTATGCGGGCAGTATCGTATTCCAGAGACATTGACACAAAGTGTGATAAAATATGCTGTCATACTGTACGTGGGCAGTATCGTATTCTAGAGACATTGACACCAAGTGTGATAAAATAAGCTGTCATATTGTATGCGGGCAGTATCGTATTCTAGAGGCATTGACACCAAGAGTGATAGAATATGCTGTCATACTGTACGTGGGCAGTATCGTATTCCAGAGACATTGACACCAAGTGTGATAAAATATGCTGTCATATTGAATGAGAGCAGTATCGTATTCCAGAGACATTGAAACCAAGTGTGATAAAATATGCTGTCATATTGTATGCGGGCAGTATCGTATTCTAGAGACATTGAAACCAAGTGTGATAAAATATGCTGTCATATTGTATGCGGGCGGTATCGTATTCTAGAGGCATTCAAACCAAGTGTGATAAAATATGCTGTCATATTGTACGTGGGCAGTATCGTATTCTAGAGACATTGACACCAAGTGTGATAAAATATGCTGTCATATTGTATGCGGGCAGTATCGTATTCTAGAGACATTGACACCAAGTGTGATAAAATATGCTGTCATACTGTATGCGGGCAGTATCGTATTCTAGAGACATTGAAACCAAGTGTGATATAATATGCTGTCGTATTTTACGCGGGCAGTATCGTATTCTAGAGGCATTGACACCAAGTGTGATAGAATATGCTGTCATATTGTATGAGAGCAGTATCGTATTCTAGAGACATTGAAACCAAGTGTGATAGAATATGCTGTCGTTTTTTACGCGGGCAGTATCGTATTCTAGAGACATTGACACGAAGTGTGATAAAATATGCTGTCATATTGTATGCGGGCAGTATCGTATTCTAGGGACATTGAAACCAAGTGTGATAAAATATGCTGTCATATTGTATGCGGGCAGTATCGTATTCTAGAGGCATTCAAACCAAGTGTGATAAAATATGCTGTCATATTGTATGTGGGCAGTATCGTATTCTAGAGGCATTCAAACCAAGTGTGATAAAATATGCTGTCATATTGTATGCGGGCAGTATCGTATTCTAGAGACATTGACACCAAGAGTGATAGAATATGCTGTCATATTGTATGCGGGCAGTATCGTATTCTAGAGACATTGACACCAAGTGTGATAAAATATGCTGTCATATTGTACGTGGGCAATATCGTATTCTAGAGACATTGACACCAAGTGTGATAAAATATGCTGTCATAATGTACGTGGGCAGTATCGTATTCTAGAGACATTGAAACCAAGTGTGATAGAATATGCTGTCATATTGTATGCGGGCAGTATCGTATTCTAGAGACATTGACACCAAGTGTGATAAAATATGCTGTCATATTGTATGCGGGCAGTATCGTATTCTAGAGACATTGACACCAAGAGTGATAGAATATGCTGTCATATTGTATGAGGGCAGTATCGTATTCTAGAGACATTGACACCAAGTGTGATAAAATATGCTGTCATATTGTACGTGGGCAGTATCGTATTCTAGAGACATTGACACCAAGTGTGATAAAATATGCTGTCATAATGTACGTGGGCAGTATCGTATTCTAGAGACATTGAAACCAAGTGTGATAGAATATGCTGTCATATTGTATGCGGGCAGTATCGTATTCTAGAGACATTGACACCAACTGTGATAAAATATGCTGTCATATTGTATGCGGGCAGTATCGTATTCTAGAGGCATTGACTTCAAGTGTGATAAAATATGCTGTCATATTGTATGTGGGCAGTATCGTATTCTAGAGACATTGACACCAAGTGTGATAAAATATGCTGTCATGTTGTATGCGGGCAGTATCGTATTCTAGAGACATTGACACCAAGTGTGATAAAATATGCTGTCATATTGTATGCGGGCAGTATCGTATTCTAGAGACATTGACACCAAGAGTGATAGAATATGCTGTCATATTGTATGCGGGCAGTATCGTATTCTAGAGACATTGACACCAAGTGTGATAAAATATGCTGTCATATTGTATGCGGGCAGTATCGTATTCTAGAGACATTGACACCAAGTGTGATAAAATATGGTGTCATATTGTATGCGGGCAGTATCGTATTCTAGAGACATTGAAACCAAGTGTGATAGAATATGCTGTCATATTGTATGCGGGCAGTATCGTATTCCAGAGACATTGACACCAAGAGTGATAGAATATGCTGTCATACTGTACGTGGGCAGTATCGTATTCCAGAGACATTGACACCAAGTGTGATAAAATATGCTGTCATATTGAATGAGAGCAGTATCGTATTCCAGAGACATTGAAACCAAGAGTGATAAAATATGCTGTCATATTGTATGCGGGCAGTATCGTATTCTAGAGACATTGAAACCAAGTGTGATAAAATATGCTGTCATATTGTATGCGGGCGGTATCGCATTCTAGAGGCATTCAAACCAAGTGTGATAAAATATGCTGTCATATTGTACGTGGGCAGTATCGTATTCTAGAGACATTGACACCAAGTGTGATAAAATATGCTGTCATATTTTATGCGGGCAGTATCGTATTCTAGAGACATTGACACCAAGTGTGATAAAATATGCTGTCATACTGTATGCGGGCAGTATCGTATTCTAGAGACATTGAAACCAAGTGTGATATAATATGCTGTCGTATTTTACGCGGGCAGTATCGTATTCTAGAGGCATTGACACCAAGTGTGATAGAATATGCTGTCATATTGTATGAGAGCAGTATCGTATTCTAGAGACATTGAAACCAAGTGTGATAGAATATGCTGTCGTATTTTACGCGGGCAGTATCGTATTCTAGAGACATTGACACCAAGTGTGATAAAATATGCTGTCATATTGTATGCGGGCAGTATCGTATTCTAGAGGCATTGACACCAAGATTGATAGAATATGCTGTCATACTGTACGTGGGCAGTATCGTATTCCAGAGACATTGACACCAAGTGTGATAAAATATGCTGTCATATTGTATGTGGGCAGTATCGTATTCTAGAGACATTGAAACCAAGTGTAATAAAATATGCAGTCATATTGTACGCGGGCAGTATCGTATTCTAGAGACATTGACACCAAGTGTGATAAAATATGCTGTCATATTGTACTCGGGCAGTATCGTGTTCTAGAGACATTGACAAAAAGTGTGCTAAAATATGCTGTCATATTGTATGTGGGCAGTATCGTATTCTAGAGACATTGAAACAAAGTGTAATAAAATATGCTGTCATATTGTACGCGGGCAGTATCGTATTCCAGAGACATTGAAACCAAGTGTGATAAAATATGCTGTCATATTGTATGCGGGCAGTATCGTATTCTAGAGACATTGAAACCAAGTGTGATAAAATATGCTGTCATATTGTATGCGGGCAGTATCGTATTCTAGAGGCATTCAAACCAAGTGTGATAAAATATGCTGTCATATTGTATGTGGGCAGTATCGTATTCTAGAGGCATTCAAACCAAGTGTGATAAAATATGCTGTCATATTGTATGCGGGCAGTATCGTATTCTAGAGACATTGACACCAAGAGTGATAGAATATGCTGTCATATTGTATGCGGGCAGTATCGTATTCTAGAGGCATTGACACCAAGTGTGATAAAATATGCTGTCATATTGTACGTGGGCAATATCGTATTCTAGAGACATTGACACCAAGTGTGATAAAATATGCTGTCATAATGTTCGTGGGCAGTATCGTATTCTAGAGACATTGAAACCAAGTGTGATAGAATATGCTGTCATATTGTATGCGGGCAGTATCGTATTCTAGAGACATTGACACCAAGTGTGATAAAATATGCTGTCATATTGTATGCGGGCAGTATCGTATTCTAGAGACATTGACACCAAGAGTGATAGAATATGCTGTCATATTGTATGAGGGCAGTATCGTATTCTAGAGACATTGACACCAAGTGTGATAAAATATGCTGTCATAATGTTCGTGGGCAGTATCGTATTCTAGAGACATTGAAACCAAGTGTGATAGAATATGCTGTCATATTGTATGCGGGCAGTATCGTATTCTAGAGACATTGACACCAAGTGTGATAAAATATGCTGTCATATTGTATGCGGGCAGTATCGTATTCTAGAGGCATTGACTTCAAGTGTGATAAAATATGCTGTCATATTGTATATGGGCAGTATCGTATTCTAGAGACATTGACACCAAGTGTGATAAAATATGCTGTCATGTTGTATGCGGGCAGTATCGTATTCTAGAGACATTGACTCCAAGTGTGATAAAATATGCTGTCATATTGTATGCGGGCAGTATCGTATTCTAGAGACATTGACACCAAGAGTGATAGAATATGCTGTCATATTGTATGCGGGCAGTATCGTATTCTAGAGACATTGACACCAAGTGTGATAAAATATGCTGTCATATTGTATGCGGGCAGTATCGTATTCTAGAGACATTGACATCAAGTGTGATAAAATATGGTGTCATATTGTATGCGGGCAGTATCGTATTCTAGAGACATTGAAACCAAGTGTGATAGAATATGCTGTCATATTGTATGCGGGCAGTATCGTATTCCAGAGACATTGACACAAAGTGTGATAAAATATGCTGTCATACTGTACGTGGGCAGTATCGTATTCTAGAGACATTGACACCAAGTGTGATAAAATATGCTGTCATATTGTATGCGGGCAGTATCGTATTCTAGAGGCATTGACACCAAGAGTGATAGAATATGCTGTCATACTGTACGTGGGCAGTATCGTATTCCAGAGACATTGACACCAAGTGTGATAAAATATGCTGTCATATTGAATGAGAGCAGTATCGTATTCCAGAGACATTGAAACCAAGTGTGATAAAATATGCTGTCATATTGTATGCGGGCAGTATCGTATTCTAGAGACATTGAAACCAAGTGTGATAAAATAAGCTGTCATATTGTATGCGGGCGGTATCGTATTCTAGAGGCATTCAAACCAAGTGTGATAAAATATGCTGTCATATTGTACGTGGGCAGAATCGTATTCTAGAGACATTGACACCAAGTGTGATAAAATATGCTGTCATATTGTATGCGGGCAGTATCGTATTCTAGAGACATTGACACCAAGTGTGATAAAATATGCTGTCATACTGTATGCGGGCAGTATCGTATTCTAGAGACATTGAAACCAAGTGTGATATAATATGCTGTCGTATTTTACGCGGGCAGTATCGTATTCTAGAGGCATTGACACCAAGTGTGATAGAATATGCTGTCATATTGTATGAGAGCAGTATCGTATTCTAGAGACATTGAAACCAAGTGTGATAGAATATGCTGTCGTATTTTACGCGGGCAGTATCGTATTCTAGAGACATTGACACCAAGTGTGATAAAATATGCTGTCATATTGTATGCGGGCAGTATCGTATTCTAGAGGCATTGACACCAAGATTGATATAATATGCTGTCATACTGTACGTGGGCAGTATCGTATTCCAGAGACATTGACACCAAGTGTGATAAAATATGCTGTCATATTGTATGAGAGCAGTATCGTATTCCAGAGACATTGAAACGAAGGGTGATAAAATATGCTGTCATATTTTATGCGGGCAGTATCGTATTCTAGAGACATTGAAACCAAGTGTGATAAAATATGCTGTCATATTGTATGCGGGCGGTATCGTATTCTAGAGGCATTCAAACCAAGTGAGATAAAATATGCTGTCATATTGTATGCGGGCAGTATCGTATTCTAGAGACATTGACACCAAGTGTGATAAAATATGCTGTCATATTGTATGCGGGCAGTATCGTATTCTAGAGACATTGACACCAAGTGTGATAAAATATGCTGTCATACTGTATGCGGGCAGTATCGTAGTCTAGAGACATTGAAACCAAGTGTGATAGAATATGCTGTCGTATTTTACGCGGGCAGTATCGTATTCTAGAGGCATTGACACCAAGTGTGATCAAATATGCTGTTATATTGTATGCGGGCAGTATCGTATTCTAGAGACATTGACACCAAGTGTGATAGAATATGCTGTCATATTGTATGCTGGCAGTATCGTATTCTAGAGGCATTGACACCAAGTGTGATAGAATATGCTGTCGTATTTTACGCGGGCAGTATCGAATTCTAGAGACATTGACACCAAGTGTGATAGAATATGCTGTCATACTGTATGCGGGCAGTATCGTATTCTAGAGACATTGAAACCAAGTGTGATAGAATATGCTGTCGTATTTTACCCGGGCAGTATCGTATTCTAGGAGCATTGACACCAAGTGTGATAAAATATGCTTTCATATTGTATGCGGGCAGTATCGTGTTCTAGAGGCATTGACACCAAGTGTGATAAAATATGCTGTCATACTGTATGCGGGCAGTATCGTATTCTAGAGACATTGAAACCAAGTGTGATAGAATATGCTGTCGTATTTTACGCGGGCAGTATCGTATTCTAGAGGCATTGACACCAAGTGTGATCAAATATGCTGTCATATTGTATGCGGGCAGTATCGTATTCTAGAGGCATTCAAACCAAGTGTGATAAAATATGCTGTCATATTGTACTCGGGCAGTATCGTACTCTAGAGGCATTGACACCAAGTGTGATAAAATATGCTGTCATACTGTATGCGGGCAGTATCGTATTCTAGAGACATTGAAACCAAGTGTGATATAATATGCTGTCGTATTTTACGCGGGCAGTATCGTATTCTAGGAGCATTGACACCAAGTGTGATAAAATATGCTTTCATATTGTATGCGGGCAGTATCGTATTCTAGAGGCATTGACACCAAGTGTGATAAAATATGCTGTCATACTGTATGCGGGCAGTATCGTATTCTAGAGGCATTGACACCAAGTGTGATAGAATATGCTGTCATATTGTATGAGAGCAGTATCGTATTCTAGAGACATTGAAACCAAGTGTGATAGAATATGCTGTCGTATTTTACGCGGGCAGTATCGTATTCTAGAGACATTGACACCAAGTGTGATAAAATATGCTGTCATATTGTATGCGGGCAGTATCGTATTCTAGGGACATTGAAACCAAGTGTGATAAAATATGCTGTCATATTGTATGCGGGCAGTATCGTATTCTAGAGGCATTCAAACCAAGTGTGATAAAATATGCTGTCATATTGTATGTGGGCAGTATCGTATTCTAGAGGCATTCAAACCAAGTGTGATAAAATATGCTGTCATATTGTATGCGGGCAGTATCGTATTCTAGAGACATTGACACCAAGAGTGATAGAATATGCTGTCATATTGTATGCGGGCAGTATCGTATTCTAGAGACATTGACACCAAGTGTGATAAAATATGCTGTCATATTGTACGTGGGCAATATCGTATTCTAGAGACATTGACACCAAGTGTGATAAAATATGCTGTCATAATGTACGTGGGCAGTATCGTATTCTAGAGACATTGAAACCAAGTGTGATAGAATATGCTGTCATATTGTATGCGGGCAGTATCGTATTTTAGAGACATTGACACCAAGTGTGATAAAATATGCTGTCATATTGTATGCGGGCAGTATCGTATTCTAGAGACATTGACACCAAGAGTGATAGAATATGCTGTCATATTGTATGAGGGCAGTATCGTATTCTAGAGACATTGACACCAAGTGTGATAAAATATGCTGTCATATTGTACGTGGGCAGTATCGTATTCTAGAGACATTGACACCAAGTGTGATAAAATATGCTGTCATAATGTACGTGGGCAGTATCGTATTCTAGAGACATTGAAACCAAGTGTGATAGAATATGCTGTCATATTGTATGCGGGCAGTATCGTATTCTAGAGACATTGACACCAACTGTGATAAAATATGCTGTCATATTGTATGCGGGCAGTATCGTATTCTAGAGGCATTGACTTCAAGTGTGATAAAATATGCTGTCATATTGTATGTGGGCAGTATCGTATTCTAGAGACATTGACACCAAGTGTGATAAAATATGCTGTCATGTTGTATGCGGGCAGTATCGTATTCTAGAGACATTGACACCAAGTGTGATAAAATATGCTGTCATATTGTATGCGGGCAGTATCGTATTCTAGAGACATTGACACCAAGAGTGATAGAATATGCTGTCATATTGTATGCGGGCAGTATCGTATTCTAGAGACATTGACACCAAGTGTGATAAAATATGCTGTCATATTGTATGCGGGCAGTATCGTATTCTAGAGACATTGACACCAAGTGTGATAAAATATGGTGTCATATTGTATGCGGGCAGTATCGTATTCTAGAGACATTGAAACCAAGTGTGATAGAATATGCTGTCATATTGTATGCGGGCAGTATCGTATTCCAGAGACATTGACACAAAGTGTGATAAAATATGCTGTCATACTGTACGTGGGCAGTATCGTATTCTAGAGACATTGACACCAAGTGTGATAAAATATGCTGTCATATTGTATGCGGGCAGTATCGTATTCTAGAGGCATTGACACCAAGAGTGATAGAATATGCTGTCATACTGTACGTGGGCAGTATCGTATTCCAGAGACATTGACACCAAGTGTGATAAAATATGCTGTCATATTGAATGAGAGCAGTATCGTATTCCAGAGACATTGAAACCAAGAGTGATAAAATATGCTGTCATATTGTATGCGGGCAGTATCGTATTCTAGAGACATTGAAACCAAGTGTGATAAAATATGCTGTCATATTGTATGCGGGCGGTATCGCATTCTAGAGGCATTCAAACCAAGTGTGATAAAATATGCTGTCATATTGTACGTGGGCAGTATCGTATTCTAGAGACATTGACACCAAGTGTGATAAAATATGCTGTCATATTTTATGCGGGCAGTATCGTATTCTAGAGACATTGACACCAAGTGTGATAAAATATGCTGTCATACTGTATGCGGGCAGTATCGTATTCTAGAGACATTGAAACCAAGTGTGATATAATATGCTGTCGTATTTTACGCGGGCAGT
Organism: Meconema thalassinum; assembly: GCA_946902985.2. Lineage (NCBI taxonomy): Eukaryota > Metazoa > Arthropoda > Insecta > Orthoptera > Tettigoniidae > Meconema > Meconema thalassinum. The sequence goes on along the minus strand of OX336394.1, from coordinate 449,426,929 downwards.
ATCGTATTCTAGAGGCATTGACACCAAGTGTGATAGAATATGCTGTCATATTGTATGAGAGCAGTATCGTATTCTAGAGACATTGAAACCAAGTGTGATAGAATATGCTGTCGTATTTTACGCGGGCAGTATCGTATTCTAGAGACATTGACACCAAGTGTGATAAAATATGCTGTCATATTGTATGCGGGCAGTATCGTATTCTAGAGGCATTGACACCAAGATTGATAGAATATGCTGTCATACTGTACGTGGGCAGTATCGTATTCCAGAGACATTGACACCAAGTGTGATAAAATATGCTGTCATATTGTATGTGGGCAGTATCGTATTCTAGAGACATTGAAACCAAGTGTAATAAAATATGCAGTCATATTGTACGCGGGCAGTATCGTATTCTAGAGACATTGACACCAAGTGTGATAAAATATGCTGTCATATTGTACTCGGGCAGTATCGTGTTCTAGAGACATTGACACAAAGTGTGATAAAATATGCTGTCATATTGTATGTGGGCAGTATCGTATTCTAGAGACATTGAAACCAAGTGTAATAAAATATGCTGTCATATTGTACGCGGGCAGTATCGTATTCCAGAGACATTGAAACCAAGTGTGATAAAATATGCTGTCATATTGTATGCGGGCAGTATCGTATTCTAGAGACATTGAAACCAAGTGTGATAAAATATGCTGTCATATTGTATGCGGGCAGTATCGTATTCTAGAGGCATTCAAACCAAGTGTGATAAAATATGCTGTCATATTGTATGTGGGCAGTATCGTATTCTAGAGGCATTCAAACCAAGTGTGATAAAATATGCTGTCATATTGTATGCGGGCAGTATCGTATTCTAGAGACATTGACACCAAGAGTGATAGAATATGCTGTCATATTGTATGCGGGCAGTATCGTATTCTAGAGACATTGACACCAAGTGTGATAAAATATGCTGTCATATTGTACGTGGGCAATATCGTATTCTAGAGACATTGACACCAAGTGTGATAAAATATGCTGTCATAATGTACGTGGGCAGTATCGTATTCTAGAGACATTGAAACCAAGTGTGATAGAATATGCTGTCATATTGTATGCGGGCAGTATCGTATTCTAGAGACATTGACACCAAGTGTGATAAAATATGCTGTCATATTGTATGCGGGCAGTATCGTATTCTAGAGACATTGACACCAAGAGTGATAGAATATGCTGTCATATTGTATGAGGGCAGTATCGTATTCTAGAGACATTGACACCAAGTGTGATAAAATATGCTGTCATATTGTACGTGGGCAGTATCGTATTCTAGAGACATTGACACCAAGTGTGATAAAATATGCTGTCATAATGTACGTGGGCAGTATCGTATTCTAGAGACATTGAAACCAAGTGTGATAGAATATGCTGTCATATTGTATGCGGGCAGTATCGTATTCTAGAGACATTGACACCAACTGTGATAAAATATGCTGTCATATTGTATGCGGGCAGTATCGTATTCTAGAGGCATTGACTTCAAGTGTGATAAAATATGCTGTCATATTGTATATGGGCAGTATCGTATTCTAGAGACATTGACACCAAGTGTGATAAAATGTGCTGTCATGTTGTATGCGGGCAGTATCGTATTCTAGAGACATTGACTCCAAGTGTGATAAAATATGCTGTCATATTGTATGCGGGCAGTATCGTATTCTAGAGACATTGACACCAAGAGTGATAGAATATGCTGTCATATTGTATGCGGGCAGTATCGTATTCTAGAGACATTGACACCAAGTGTGATAAAATATGCTGTCATATTGTATGCGGGCAGTATCGTATTCTAGAGACATTGACATCAAGTGTGATAAAATATGGTGTCATATTGTATGCGGGCAGTATCGTATTCTAGAGACATTGAAACCAAGTGTGATAAAATATGCTGTCATATTGTATGCGGGCAGTATCGTATTCTAGAGGCATTCAAACCAAGTGTGATAAAATATGCTGTCATATTGTATGTGGGCAGTATCGTATTCTAGAGGCATTCAAACCAAGTGTGATAAAATATGCTGTCATATTGTATGCGGGAAGTATCGTATTCTAGAGACATTGACACCAAGAGTGATAGAATATGCTGTCATATTGTATGCGGGCAGTATCGTATTCTAGAGACATTGACACCAAGTGTGATAAAATATGCTGTCATATTGTACGTGGGCAATATCGTATTCTAGAGACATTGACACCAAGTGTGATAAAATATGCTGTCATAATGTACGTGGGCAGTATCGTATTCTAGAGACATTGAAGCCAAGTGTGATAGAATATGCTGTCATATTGTATGCGGGCAGTATCGTATTTTAGAGACATTGACACCAAGTGTGATAAAATATGCTGTCATATTGTATGCGGGCAGTATCGTATTCTAGAGACATTGACACCAAGAGTGATAGAATATGCTGTCATATTGTATGAGGGCAGTATCGTATTCTAGAGACATTGACACCAAGTGTGATAAAATATGCTGTCATATTGTACGTGGGCAGTATCGTATTCTAGAGACATTGTAACCAAGTGTGATAAAATATGCTGTCATAATGTACGTGGGCAGTATCGTATTCTAGAGACATTGAAACCAAGTGTGATAGAATATGCTGTCATATTGTATGCGGGCAGTATCGTATTCTAGAGACATTGACACCAACTGTGATAAAATATGCTGTCATATTGTATGCGGGCAGTATCGTATTCTAGAGGCATTGACTTCAAGTGTGATAAAATATGCTGTCATATTGTATGTGGGCAGTATCGTATTCTAGAGACATTGACACCAAGTGTGATAAAATATGCTGTCATGTTGTATGCGGGCAGTATCGTATTCTAGAGACATTGGCACCAAGTGTGATAAAATATGCTGTCATATTGTATGCGGGCAGTATCGTATTCTAGAGACATTGACACCAAGAGTGATAGAATATGCTGTCATATTGTATGCGGGCAGTATCGTATTCTAGAGACATTGACACCAAGTGTGATAAAATATGCTGTCATATTGTATGCGGGCAGTATCGTATTCTAGAGACATTGACACCAAGGGTGATAAAATATGGTGTCATATTGTATGCGGGCAGTATCGTATTCTAGAGACATTGAAACCAAGTGTGATAGAATATGCTGTCATATTGTATGCGGGCAGTATCCTATTCCAGAGACATTGACACAAAGTGTGATAAAATATGCTGTCATACTGTACGTGGGCAGTATCGTATTCTAGAGACATTGACACCAAGTGTGATAAAATATGCTGTCATATTGTATGCGGGCAGTATCGTATTCTAGAGGCATTGACACCAAGAGTGATAGAATATGCTGTCATACTGTACGTGGGCAGTATCGTATTCCAGAGACATTGACACCAAGTGTGATAAAATATGCTGTCATATTGAATGAGAGCAGTATCGTATTCCAGAGACATTGAAACCAAGAGTGATAAAATATGCTGTCATATTGTATGCGGGCAGTATCGTATTCTAGAGACATTGAAACCAAGTGTAATAAAATATGCTGTCATATTGTATGCGGGCGGTATCGCATTCTAGAGGCATTCAAACCAAGTGTGATAAAATATGCTGTCATATTGTACGTGGGCAGTATCGTATTCTAGAGACATTGACACCAAGTGTGATAAAATATGCTGTCATATTTTATGCGGGCAGTATCGTATTCTAGAGACATTGACACCAAGTGTGATAAAATATGCTGTCATACTGTATGCGGGCAGTATCGTATTCTAGAGACATTGAAACCAAGTGTGATATAATATGCTGTCGTATTTTACGCGGGCAGTATCGTATTCTAGAGGCATTGACACCAAGTGTGATAGAATATGCTGTCATATTGTATGAGAGCAGTATCGTATTCTAGAGACATTGAAACCAAGTGTGATAGAATATGCTGTCGTATTTTACGCGGGCAGTATCGTATTCTAGAGACATTGACACCAAGTGTGATAAAATATGCTGTCATATTGTATGCGGGCAGTATCGTATTCTAGAGGCATTGACACCAAGATTGATAGAATATGCTGTCATACTGTACGTGGGCAGTATCGTATTCCAGAGACATTGACACCAAGTGTGATAAAATATGCTGTCATATTGTATGTGGGCAGTATCGTATTCTAGAGACATTGAAACCAAGTGTAATAAAATATGCAGTCATATTGTACGCGGGCAGTATCGTATTTTAGAGACATTGACACCAAGTGTGATAAAATATGCTGTCATATTGTACTCGGGCAGTATCGTGTTCTAGAGACATTGACACAAAGTGTGATAAAATATGCTGTCATATTGTATGTGGGCAGTATCGTATTCTAGAGACATTGAAACCAAGTGTAATAAAATATGCTGTCATATTGTACGCGGGCAGTATCGTATTCCAGAGACATTGAAACCAAGTGTGATAAAATATGCTGTCATATTGTATGCGGGCAGTATCGTATTCTAGAGACATTGAAACCAAGTGTGATAAAATATGCTGTCATATTGTATGCGGGCAGTATCGTATTCTAGAGGCATTCAAACCAAGTGTGATAAAATATGCTGTCATATTGTATGTGGGCAGTATCGTATTCTAGAGGCATTCAAACCAAGTGTGATAAAATATGCTGTCATACTGTATGCGGGCAGTATCGTATTCTAGAGACATTGACACCAAGAGTGATAGAATATGCTGTCATATTGTATGCGGGCAGTATCGTATTCTAGAGACATTGACACCAAGTGTGATAAAATATGCTGTCATATTGTACATGGGCAATATCGTATTCTAGAGACATTGACACCAAGTGTGATAAAATATGCTGTCATAATGTACGTGGGCAGTATCGTATTCTAGAGACATTGAAACCAAGTGTGATAGAATATGCTGTCATATTGTATGCGGGCAGTATCGTATTCTAGAGACATTGACACCAAGTGTGATAAAATATGCTGTCATATTGTATGCGGGCAGTATCGTATTCTAGAGACATTGACACCAAGAGTGATAGAATATGCTGTCATATTGTATGAGGGCAGTATCGTATTCTAGAGACATTGACACCAAGTGTGATAAAATATGCTGTCATATTGTACGTGGGCAGTATCGTATTCTAGAGACATTGACACCAAGTGTGATAAAATATGCTGTCATAATGTACGTGGGCAGTATCGTATTCTAGAGACATTGAAACCAAGTGGGATAGAATATGCTGTCATATTGTATGCGGGCAGTATCGTATTCTAGAGACATTGACACCAACTGTGATAAAATATGCTGTCATATTGTATGCGGGCAGTATCGTATTCTAGAGGCATTGACTTCAAGTGTGATAAAATATGCTGTCATATTGTATATGGGCAGTATCGTATTCTAGAGACATTGACACCAAGTGTGATAAAATGTGCTGTCATGTTGTATGCGGGCAGTATCGTATTCTAGAGACATTGACTCCAAGTGTGATAAAATATGCTGTCATATTGTATGCGGGCAGTATCGTATTCTAGAGACATTGACACCAAGAGTGATAGAATATGCTGTCATATTGTATGCGGGCAGTATCGTATTCTAGAGACATTGACACCAAGTGTGATAAAATATGCTGTCATATTGTATGCGGGCAGTATCGTATTCTAGAGACATTGACATCAAGTGTGATAAAATATGGTGTCATATTGTATGCGGGCAGTATCGTATTCTAGAGACATTGAAACCAAGTGTGATAGAATATGATGTCATATTGTATGCGGGCAGTATCGTATTCCAGAGACATTGACACAAAGTGTGATAAAATATGCTGTCATACTGTACGTGGGCAGTATCGTATTCTAGAGACATTGACACCAAGTGTGATAAAATATGCTGTCATATTGTATGCGGGCAGTATCGTATTCTAGAGGCATTGACACCAAGAGTGATAGACTATGCTGTCATACTGTACGTGGGCAGTATCGTATTCCAGAGACATTGACACCAAGTGTGATAAAATATGCTGTCATATTGAATGAGAGCAGTATCGTATTCCAGAGACATTGAAACCAAGTGTGATAAAATATGCTGTCATATTGTATGCGGGCAGTATCGTATTCTAGAGACATTGAAACCAAGTGTGATAAAATATGCTGTCATATTGTATGCGGGCGGTATCGTATTCTAGAGGCATTCAAACCAAGTGTGATAAAATATGCTGTCATATTGTACGTGGGCATTATCGTATTCTAGAGACATTGACACCAAGTGTGATAAAATATGCTGTCATATTGTATGCGGGCAGTATCGTATTCTAGAGACATTGACACCAAGTGTGATAAAATATGCTGTCATACTGTATGCGGGCAGTATCTTATTCTAGAGACATTGAAACCAAGTGTGATATAATATGCTGTCGTATTTTACGCGGGCAGTATCGTATTCTAGAGGCATTGACACCAAGTGTGATAGAATATGCTGTCATATTGTATGAGAGCAGTATCGTATTCTAGAGACATTGAAACCAAGTGTGATAGAATATGCTGTCGTATTTTACGCGGGCAGTATCGTATTCTAGAGACATTGACACCAAGTGTGATAAAATATGCTGTCATATTGTATGCGGGCAGTATCGTATTCTAGAGGCATTGACACAAAGATTGATAGAATATGCTGTCATACTGTACGTGGGCAGTATCGTATTCCAGAGACATTGACACCAAGTGTGATAAAATATGCTGTCATATTGTATGAGAGCAGTATCGTATTCCAGAGACATTGAAACCAAGGGTGATAAAATATGCTGTCATATTTTATGCGGGCAGTATCGTATTCTAGAGACATTGAAACCAAGTGTGATAAAATATGCTGTCATATTGTATGCGGGCGGTATCGTATTCTAGAGGCATTCAAAGAGATAAAATATGCTGTCATATTGTATGCGGGCAGTATCGTATTCTAGAGACATTGAAACCAAGTGTGATAAAATATGCTGTCATATTGTATGCGGGCGGTATCGTATTCTAGAGGCATTCAAACCAAGTGTGATAAAATATGCTGTCATATTGTACGTGGGCAGTATCGTATTCTAGAGACATTGACACCAAGTGTGATAAAATATGCTGTCATATTGTATGCGGGCAGTATCGTATTCTAGAGACATTGACACCAAGTGTGATAAAATATGCTGTCATACTGTATGCGGGCAGTATCGTAGTCTAGAGACATTGAAACCAAGTGTGATAGAATATGCTGTCGTATTTTACGCGGGCAGTATCGTATATCTAGAGGCATTGACACCAAGTGTGATCAAATATGCTGTCATATTGTATCCGGGCAGTATCGTATTCTAGAGACATTGACACCAAGTGTGATAGAATATGCTGTCATATTGTATGCTGGCAGTATCGTATTCTAGAGGCATTGACACCAAGTGTGATAGAATATGCTGTCGTATTTTACGCGGGCAGTATCGTATTCTAGAGACATTGACACCAAGTGTGATAAAATATGCTGTCATATTGGACGCGGGCAGTATCGTATTCTAGAGACATTGACACCAAGTGTGATAAAATATGCTGTCATATTGTATGCGGGCAGTATCGAATTCTAGAGACATTGACACCAAGTGTGATAGAATATGCTGTCATACTGTATGCGGGCAGTATCGTATTCTAGAGACATTGAAACCAAGTGTGATAGAATATGCTGTCGTATTTTACGCGGGCAGTATCGTATTCTAGGAGCATTGACACCAAGTGTGATAAAATATGCTTTCATATTGTATGCGGGCAGTATCGTATTCTAGAGGCATTGACACCAAGTGTGATAAAATATGCTGTCATACTGTATGCGGGCAGTATCGTATTCTAGAGACATTGAAACCAAGTGTGATAGAATATGCTGTCGTATTTTACGCGGGCAGTATCGTATTCTAGAGGCATTGACACCAAGTGTGATCAAATATGCTGTCATATTGTATGCGGGCAGTATCGTATTCTAGAGGCATTCAAACCAAGTGTGATAAAATATGCTGTCATATTGTACTCGGGCAGTATCGTACTCTAGAGGCATTGACACCAAGTGTGATAAAATATGCTGTCATATTGTATGCGGGCAGTATCGTATTCTAGAGGCATTGACACCAAGAGTGATAGAATATGCTGTCATATTGTATGCGGGCAGTATCGTATTCTAGAGGCATTCAAACCAAGTGTGATAAAATATGCTGTCATATTTTACTCGGGCAGTATCGTATTCTAGAGGCATTGACACCAAGTGTGATAAAATATGCTGTCATATTGTATGCGGGCAGTATCGTATTCTAGAGATATTGTCACCAAGTGTGATAGAAAATGCTGTCATACTGTACGTGGGCAGTATCGTATTCTAGAGGCATTGACACCTCGTGTGATAAAATATGCTGTCATATTGCACGCGGGCAGTATCGTATTCTAGAGACATTGACACCAAGTGTGATAAAATATGCAGTCATATTGTATGCGGGCAGTATCGTATTCTAGAGACATTGACACCAAGAGTGATAGAATATGCTGTCATATTGTATGAGGGCAGTATCGTATTCTAGAGACATTGACACCAAGTGTGATAAAATATGCTGTCATATTGTACGTGGGCAGTATCGTATTCTAGAGACATTGGCACCAAGTGTGATAAAATATGCTGTCATAATGTACGTGGGCAGTATCGTATTCTAGAGACATTGAAACCAAGTGTGATAGAATATGCTGTCATATTGTATGCGGGCAGTATCGTATTCTAGAGACATTGACACCAAGTGTGATAAAATATGCTGTCATATTGTATGCGGGCTGTATCGTATTCTAGAGACATTGACACCAAGTGTGATAGAATATGCTGTCATATTGTATGCGGGCAGTATCGTATTCTAGAGACATTGACACCAAGTGTGATAAAATATGCTGTCATATTGTATGCGAGCAGTATCGTATTCTAGAGGCATTGACAACAAGTGAGATATAATATGCTGTCATACTGTATGCGGGCAGTATCGTATTCTAGAGGCATTGACACCAAGTGTGATAAAATATGCTGTCATATTGTACGTGGGCAGTATCGTATTCTAGAGGCATTGACACCAAGTGTGATAAAATATGCTGTCATACTGTGCGTGGGCAGTATCGTATTCTAGAGACATTGACACCAAGTGTGGTAAAATATGCTGTCATATTGCACGCGGGCAGTATCGTATTCTAGAGACATTGACACCAAGTGTGATAAAATATGCTGTCATATTGTATGCGGGCAGTATCGTATTCTAGAGACATTGACACCAAGTGTGATAGAATATGCTGTCATATTGTATGCGGGCAGTATCGTATTCTAGAGACATTGACACCAAGTGTGATAGAATATGCTGTTATACTGTACGTGGGCAGTATCGTATTCTAGAGGCATTGACACTGTGATAGAATATGCTGTCATATTGTATGCGGGCAGTATCGTATTCTAGAGACATTGACACCAAGTGTGATAGAATATGCTGTTATACTGTACGTGGACAGTATCGTATTCTAGAGACATTGACACCAAGTGTGATAAAATATGCTGTCATATTGTATGCGGGCAGTATCGTATTCCAGAGACATTGACACCAAGTGTGATAAAATATGCTGTCATATTGTATGCGGGCAGTATCGTATTCTAGAGACATTGACACCAAGTGTGATAAAATATGCTGTCATATTGTACTCGGGCAGTATCGTATTCTAGAGGCATTCAAACCAAGTGTGATAAAATATGCTGTCATATTGCACGTGGGCAGTATCGTATTCTAGAGGCAATGACACCAAGTGTGATAAAATATGCTGTCATATTGTACTCGGGCAGTATCGTATTCTAGAGGCATTGACACCAAGTGTGATAAAATATGCTGTTATACTGTACGTGGGCAGTATCTTATTTCAGACATATTGACACCAAGTGGGTCAGTGAACTCGCAGAAAACTGGATCTGGGCCAAGTCCGTATATGGTGCAGCATTCTCGGTCAAGGACAGTGCAAGTTATTTCGAGACGAGCCCATGTTAAATAATATACGACAACTTGAGTGGACAGGAAAATATTTGCACTTCCACGAATCTATCTTTCTCGGCATTTTAAAATGAACATTGAAGCGAATCGCAGAAAGGACAATAAGGATATCAGTGTGCGAGTTCCGCGTTATAAACTGTCGTGACGAAAGTATGACCGTCTAGCCGATGTGCGTGGGAACTGTTCAGACGACGTGACGATGACGGCGAACGATGGACGACGGAGACCCACGGGTCGTGAGCTGGATCCAGGACGGGAGGAGAGTAGGTGCCTTGGGAGAACTTGGAAACAATATCTACAGGAAATGCGTCGACGGAACCAAGATCAATGCGGCAAGAGAGGTACAGAGAACACATGTTAATGAATATGTAAATCTGTGTGGGTAGTGGTTACTGAACTGTGTGCTAATGGGCGTAATATGGAAATAAACAGCGATAAAGGTTATAAGGGACGTGAAATTAAGTTCTTTTAATAATTATTATTATTATGATTAGGGTAGCCTCCGTGGCTTAGGCGGCAGCACGCCGGCCTCACACCGCTGGGTCCGTGGTTCAAATCCCGGTCACTCGATGTGAGATCTGTGCTGAACAAAACGGATGCAGACAGGTTTTTCTCCGGGTACTCCGGTTTTCCCTGTCAAAATTTCATTCCAGAAACACTCTCCACTATCATTTCATTTCATCCGTCATGCATTTAATCATTGCCCTTAGAGGAGTGCGTCAGGCCTCGGCAGCCGGCACAGTTCATATCCTCGCCGCTAGATGGGGGCTTCATTCATTCCATTCCTGACTCGGTCGGAGACTGGAAGCAGGTTGTGGATTTTCATTTTCACATACGACAGGACTTGCTAACCTCAGACATCAGTGTCTCTGTAGGAGTCCATTCAGGGTATCCTATAGAACTCAAGATATGCTTGATACCTAGTCTTACCAAATCAACAGAAGTATATTGACATCCATGATCCTATAATAAAATTTCAGATTTTCCTGCTCTTGAAATCATGCTCTTTCAAGGTGTCTTAGAACTGCGTTAGATGTAGCCTTCTGCATAGGATTAAAAATTCCGAGCTTGGAAAATATATCCAATGGTTTTATTGTCTTCCCTCTTGCTGCAATTAAATATCTGCGTACATCCGTGGGTAACTGCCGCGAAATAGCTTGTACTAATTCTTCTACAGCAAGTGGCGGTTGAATATATTATAACTTAGCCAATTGTGCCGTGAAGTAGTTCACTTACCCATTTGGTGTTGATGAAGCATACTCTTCTAGTATATCTAGATTCATTATAACCCTGTAATATGTATATTCCATTCATTTCGAATATTGTTTTTTATGATGAGCGGGTTGTCTAAATGCTGTATTGCTGGTAGCCTATATCTCCCTTTAGATTGATACGTAAAATAACACGTAAACTGCAGTACGACTCTCGCTTTGTGACCATCATTCAAGTTCAAAAAATACGGGTTCAGTACACATACTGAATTAATAGTGGCATTTGCGGTTTCTGCTGTCTTCTTGCCCGTCAACACACATCTCGTTATATTACCCCGGTTAAGGGAGAGGGGCCGATGTCTCTGGTTGCCCCTTGTTGTGATTCTCGTACATGTCTGACCGTGTGAAAAGGATAAGTAAGACAGTGAACTTGTGTTCCTGACCGATACTTCCCACAAGAATGGCTAATCAATGTGACAGATTAATGAAGTGCTACATCTTAAATCAAAGGAATCCTCCTCCTGCAAAGTTGGCCTACCTGCCTACGATATAACAGTAACGTAACACAATGAATAAATGTTTCATCTTCATGTCACTTGGCTCTGTTACCGACTTTGTTTTCCAAGTGATGTTCGGTGTGCCTGAACACAGTATTAGGGAAATCTTAAACAATAGGAAGAGTAATTCCATACGAATTTGATATTATATAACATTCAATTCGATATAAAATATGCTTGAGTTCATACTTTTAATACCAAAGAATTACTGAGTGATTCGATTTTATTGGCGAATTAGACTAAAGGTTGAGGACACTGTTACTATGAAAGAAAATTCAACATGTTTCCTAAGAGTACAAAACGTGTTCAGATCGCAAATGTGAAGCTTCAATAACCTATAAAATACTTAAATGGTAATAAAAGTAAAGAGACTTTAGTTTGAGGACTAAACACGTAGCCTATATAAAAAAAACAAAAAAACATCAATCCCTGGCACTATACAGCCCATGACGGGCTAAGGCCGTCCAAGCGACCGCTGCCCAGCCATTTAGCCTGCAGATATTGGGGTGACGCGTGATCAGCGTGTCGGGCCCCTCGGCCGTTAATCTTGGTATTCGTGATCGGGGCGTTGTCTCACTGTCAGACAGCTACTCAATTGTCCTCACGAGGTTGAGTGCACCCCGTTCCAACCCTCACGTCAGTTTTAAAATCCCTGACGGAGCCGGGGATCGAACCCGGGGCCTCCGGGTGAGAGGCAGGCGCGCTACCCCAACGCCACGGGGCCGGCACAAGTAGCCTATATAGTAATTTTAATTCAAAGTTCATGGTGAATGCAAGCTTCCTGTGAGAAGGCGGTTCGTATGTCCCAGTATTCGGAATTTAGTCTGTGTTGAATTTAGTAGAAGGTATTTTTTTGTAATTAGGAAAGAAATTCTTACCCTGAAAAAATTGACATGCGCAGTAAATAATGAAGACGATTTCGCTAAAGTCAGTGATAGCAATGTTCGTAGGTTGATAATGGACTTATAATTCTATCTAAAGCGATGTAAAAGAGCTTCCGCTTACCTTGGTATTTGTGCAGTCACTATGTCGAGGTTACCTTCTGAAACTCAATGCTACCTACAAAGATCGCTCAGCTATAAACAGGCTTTAATCCTTCTCTCCCCGCGGTTTTACACAAGATACGATGAACGATGGCTGACAAACAGCTGATTGATGGGATTGAAGAACACACGTAATTTCCCCCTCTTACACATCGTTTATGTCATACGTCACCTGACACAAATCATGTTATAATTAAGAAAAAAAAAAGACCAGTGTATTGCTCTGCTAAGAGAAATCGTTTTTTATAACCTCTGCGTCTCAGTATACCGCAATCATTAGCTGATGGCACATGTGTACTCTCGTCAATGTGCTGCAGCAGGAGCGAGAGGGGAGGACAGTATTGCACGTGAGTGCGTCTCCCACAGTAGCAGTGAACCTCCTTCTCCTCCATACATTATTTAGTTTGCAACTGGGGGTGTCTCTCCCGGTGGCCAATTTCGGTATACATAGCAAGTAAACGATTATGCTGAACCCTTGTAAAGAAGCGTAATGAGACTCTGGTTCGGGGAAGTTTTCGGTCTATACAGTTGTTGTTAAAAGTAAGCTTGCTTTTTATAATTACAAGGTAACTTAGAGTAAAATATCAGAAAGAAATGTGAAGCCGAATTTTACTAAAACAATTTAATAACAGATCAAATAATCAAACAAACACAAATAATAGACATAGCCTCCCTTAAATTTACACAAAATTAGCATGAATTACTTCAATATCTCTTTCAAGGGATTGCAATAAAATCAGGACGTGAAACTTTGTCCTGTCATTCCTTCAAACATGTGCGTGGTATTGTGACGATGCATACAGAAATGAGTAAGTACAATGATACGTGATTTGCAACCATCGGGCAAGCCGTCAAGTCGCGAATACGTATTTACGTGAAGATAGACTGGCGCTTGGGAACATAACTACAACTAATAATACCCGACACTCGCTACCCTTAATTAATTACACTTAGATTTCCGCTCGGAATCTTGACCACGTGACAGAGCTCGAACAAGCAGCCTTAAACAGAACTTCACAAGAATAAACAAGGTAACGCGCGTGACCTCTCTACACTGACAACAACGCAGTTGACCGATTGTCATCTTTAAATAAACACAAGAGGTGTCAATCGCAAATCAAAACACTAAATGAATTAATCAGAAAATCACAATGCCAAGCGGCGATTATTCACAACAACAAAATTTTAATTTTGACGAGACGCATGAAATTACAGTCTAGGCATGGAGAACAAATCCCTATAATTCATGTTCAATAAACAGGCAGTCTAATTTAAGCATCTGGGTCACGGTCTGAGCCCGCCCCCCTTCCATCATAATTGAGTCTTATCTTAGATCTATGCGCTACCATGGAACGTCGCTTGTCAATCACCCAGTGTGTACCAAAAATACCTCGGGTCTGTTCTACTGCAGTGACTCAAGAACACAAATCCAACAACTGTTCTTCACCAAAACGAATATGTGGGGGTCAACAAAATTATCAATTTGGTCCCGATAATTCTCTCGGAATTATACGACACGTTGGAATCGATCAGGATCTTCGTAAAGCACCACCTGTCGTCCATAATGCAGCAGTCGGGGATATGGTCGCAATGCCATAATTCCCCCGCGCAAATAAAACACACAATATGACACACTACACACATACCACACCATGGGCTTGACTTCACCTAGAAAAATCGAAAATATAATCCACTCACACGCGTATCAGATCTAAGACTCGACAGAAAGAGTTAGAAGACTTTCTTTAAATAAATCAACTTCGTTACAGAAGAACACAGGGTTCTTCTCAAATAAAATATTGCAACTAGGCAATCCAAAATAAATAAGAGTAGCCTGTTTAATTAAACAGCAACATCAAATAGCTTCTTGCCCCCCGAATTCTATAATTACATTATTCTTAATCCAGCTCCATTTATCACCTAAACTGTAGCTCATGTCCTCGCAAGAGCAAAATATTACAATCATTGTACACGCAGTATGAATTACATTTCACTTGAATAAAATATACCAATCAAATAGTAGTCACGGCACACGATACAATTTACATATGAGTGTCGGAACAAGAAAAATCCTACACACAAACACAACAAACACAAGAAAATATTAACATTGTTCCCAGTCTAAATCTATCTACGTCTACATTAATAAATCAATGTTTTGTTCTCATCACTTCAGGATCATCAATCAACGAATGTCACCCGCCATGCCCTACAGGTCTCTAATCCATGATGTACATCTCCTGGGTAGAACGTGTGGACATCATCCCAAACATGGACCAAGTCTCGATAGTCTTGATGCTTTCTTCAAATGATGAAAATAAAACGTTCAATTATTAAAATATACAAACTCACTATCTAAGACCTGCTAAAATTGCATATGACTTACTTAATTTGCTCACAATGTCCAGCGCAATTTATATCACTGACAATTTCCCTCAATATAAACATAAATCTTCTAACTTCACACGCAAACATTCACTCGTGGTATTCATTCTGTAGAAATGTCAAGTAAAATAATGTTACAGTTTCAAGTCCAAAGTCTGATATAAAATTGTATAAGTTTCCTTGCAGAATCAAAGTCTGCTCTGATACACAAACTAACGTGATCTCTCCTCAGAGAGCCAAAATTTTAGAACACTTTGACCAGCCCAGTGGCATAATTTATACAGATCTGGAGCAAATACAGTGGTGGGGACAATTTAAAAACTTAGAAAACGAGAAATTGGATTAGAGAATTGCGACTAGTATCAATGATCTTCAAATATCACACAGGTTACAGGTCTGCCGTCCGGAAGTCGAATTGATCGAGGATTAATTTAATTTCACTTTCCCTCGTAAATCTGAGCCAAGCTACTTTCGCGGGGAAATCATGCGTCACCTCCCTGATTCGTCAATTCAATTTTCCATTGTTGCTACAAATTCATTCACTCCTCCCAGAATACGTCACAAGTTATTCTCTTTCTCCCTCGCTCAAAGTCGGCCCTCTCCTTCTACCACTCGCTGCCAAAGGCAGCTCCGACCCCTACGTCACAACTGACACCACCCTCCACGGCTCGTTGACCTGTCGATTCTCGGAACTTGCTATGAATAACTTGGCTTCCTCTCTTGCTGTAAGCACCTGTCGTGAGTAAATTTTAACCTGGCTCCAATGATTCCTTCACTGAATAAATTAAATTATGTGGCACTTATAATAAGGGTTCAATTCATAACAATTAAATAACAAATTAACTAAAGTATTTGCACAAATTGTCAGTCTTTTCTTAGCTCATTAAGTGCTGAGTCAGCTGTTGCAACCACATTGCTGATATGTGTCATTCCCATGCAAAGAAATTTGCAGTAGCCGTAGTTTTAACTTATTAGCGGGGTTTTAAACTGTCCTTAGCTTTTGGGCTTTTATTATTCAAAATTCAAATTCAAGGTCATATGCCTATGTTAATTATTATTCTTAGACAAAGTGTGAGGCAGCGCTCCATATTAAATCACCGCCCATGTTGTCACTAAAAAATATTTTACGCTCAACAAAAAACGCAGAAGCTCCGTTCAAAAACAGATCATTAAAATTCAAATGAACGCGATGGGCTAAAAAGCAATTTAGATTGTCAATCCTTACAAAATTCATCTGAGGTTGAAAAAACTCGCAAAATGCAATTTATTGTAGATCGAAAAGACTTACAAAATGCTACGTAAACTGAAAGCACCTACAAAATAGAGGGTAGATGAAAAAAGTAGTTCCGTGGGGGAACTATACAACCTATTCTCATATATCCTACTTATGTTAATTGACACTATCAACATACAAATTTTCAGTTTGATTGCTGTAGTAGATTCGTAGATATTGAGAACCGACTAAATATTTCGGATGGTCGCCATGTTGGATTTTATATATGTAGGTCCCAGAGTTATGTACTTGTTAGAAATGTGGACAGAAAATGGCGCCTCCTGAGACTTTGGTAAACCAGATTGAGTTTGTTAGTTCTTTGGAATACGTGTTTTCCGCTTCGATTTGATTATTATTGTAGAAGGCATAGAGTTGAATTCGAGTGGAATGGTGATTGTATTAAGATAATAAATATGATGAGAAAGCACAGGGAAGTGATAAATCGGGTAGATTTGTAGACGTTCCAACAGTCCTGTTACATGAAGATTATTGTGTGCATGATTAGGACACAACAAGTAACAAGGAGAATTTAAAATTTCGCACAGCTGCCATCTTGTAGTTATGGAAACTATTGAAATAAATTAGATGCCGGTGGATTAATATTTGTATAAGGACTTACTGTACCAATTTTCACTGCACTCGGATGGTTAAATTGCGAGAAACGGCCATGTGAATATTTATACTTCGCGTCGCCGCCATGTTGGTTTTGTGATCACCAGATTATTGAAAGTCCTATAGGTGAATTTATGTTCATAGCACCTATGAACATAAAAAAATGAGTCTGATTGCTATAATAGATTCGTAGATATTCAGAGTCGTCTAAACATTTCGGATGGACGCCATGTTGGATTGCTAAATGTATAGGTCATAGAGTCATATACCATTAAAGGAAAATTATTGCGTAGGTTCATTATTCAAACTTTCACTTCGATCCCATGATTACGACACAAGAAATTAAAACTTAATTTTAAATTCGCATAGCCGCCATCTTGAGGTTATGTAAACAATTGAACTAAATGAGATACCAGTGCATTATAATGTGTATAAACATTTCCTTACCAAGTTTCATTGCGTTTGGATCATTAAATCGCGGGAAAGGACTATTTAAAATTCTCAAATTCGCTCGGCCGCCATGTTCGCTTAGTAGTTAGTTAACCGGTGTTTAAAAGTCTTATACATGAACTTCCAGTAGTGCCGTACAAAATTTCAGGGTGATATCGGTATTAGTTTCAGAGATATAGAATGCCGGTGAAATATTTCGCACAGCCGCCATCTTGTGGTTATGTAAACAATCGAACTAAGTTAGATGTCGGTGCATTACACTGTGTATAAACATATACTGTACCAAGTTTTATTGCGTTTGGCTGGTTAAATCGCGAGAACGTCTATTTAAAAGTCGCAACTTCACTAGGCCGCCTTGTTGGTTTTGTAGTCACCAGTTTTTCAAATGTCACTTAGGTGAACTTCTAGTAGTTCCCTTTATCACCGTAAAAAAATCCAGGGTGATATCGGTAATAGTTTCGGAGATATTGAATGCTGGTGAAATATTTCGCGCAGGATTGGTGAGACGTAACAAAATTTGAAGGTCATGGTCGGGGTCGTCCGGAATAGTGCTATGAACTTACCGAGTTCCATTGAAATCGCTCCAGCCGTTTAGAAGTTATTAGGGGGACACATACACACCATCACACACACGCACACACGGACGGACACACGGACAAAAGGTGATATCATAAGCCTATTTTTTCAAAATTGAAAATAGGCTAAAAAGAACATTATGCACCAATAAATTTGCACAAAACACTGGACAGGTAAAATGCTTGTTATGCTACGCTGTTCATTGAAACTCTGAGTCAGCATCTCCATCACGTCTCTTGCAGGTGTTAGGTGCATCACCTTGGCTTCCCAGTAGGCCTCAGAGATTTCAACACCTGATGAAACGAACTCTTTAGCCTACACCTCTTGGTGTAGCGACTAGGTCCGGGTTCAGGAGCAGATGACCTCGTAGTTCCAGCCCTTAAAACAACAATAACTAACTAACTAGGTCCGGGTTCGATTCCCGGCTCTGACAAGGAATATACGGTAATTGTGATTTGAGGAATGGAACGAGCGCATCTCGCCTCGAGACTTGTATCTGAGCAGGGTTCGATTCCCACCTCAGATATCTCGGAAATGGTTTCCCACTTCTACTCCTGGCAGATGTCAGGATGGTTCCTAGCTTAATGCCACGGCTGCCCCCTTCCCCATCCTCCCCCGAATTGAATTACACACACTCATGTAGCTATCACAATAACACAGGTAATCAGACAAAAGGCCACGCACACTCAAGTACACGGGGCTGAGTGACTCGAAGTAAAAGCCCCTTTAATGTGCCCACGTTATATCTGTTCCGGTGACTTACGTCATTACTTCCAGGAAAGGTATAAAGACTGTACTCGCCACACCAAAGACATTTCTCAAATTGGCACTCAAACAATTGTGTGGCAAGCACTAATGAGTGTGCCGAGTGCATTATGCTAAGTCGGCCGTCACAACTCCCGAATAGGAGTATAGTTGACGGCTCGAATTCTCAGAAATACAACGGTCCTCACCGGCAGAGATATAATGCTAATACTATACGTCATTACTAGATTTCCCTTTAAATTATCCTTGACATACCGGTACATGGTAAAACTCCGTGACGTTTACAACTAAATTTCCTTTAGTTTTAGCCAGTTTATTTTCCAACAATTGACATCTTTTTATGATTCACGATAACATTTTCTAGTGCTTCTGATCAGAAGACTCTTTGTTGTCGAAGCTTGCAATATAACGTACTTGGTAAGTTACCGTAATACGTATTCATTGTCTCCATAATTTGGTAGACATGACGAAGCATGTGTTACGATAACATGTTTTACAGCGGAAGTAATACTTAAGTGGCCCAGTGCAGATTTTCAGTGACAGTCCATTCACAATATTTAATTGTCAAAGATACAGAGGTGTGGCTACTTAACTAGGAACAGCCTTATGACGACAATATACAAGTTACCGCCATGTTAGTTTGAGTCGATAATGGTTCTCGTTTGAAATATGTGGTTTGTAACACAAGGAAATCTTGGTAATTTGTGGATTCCGAACGACTGTATGCTCTTAGTGGCGATTTACAATACCTGTACAGTGAATTAAGTTCAATTTCACGTGCCTAATTAAGCGTATTGATAGATTTTTACAGTCGATACTTTATTGTCTGACAAAATAATATTTAATCTACTCACCACAAATCAAGTTTGTGTGTACATAGGAATAAGGAGACCGAAAGTAGGATTTTGTATATCGCTGCTTTATAAGCAACAACAGTTAACTTAAGTATTCGTTTTATCAATTCAATCGCAGTGATAACAACTTATTCGACTAGCGCCATGGGCGTATTTGTTTTACAGTTGTAGACAAACATGTAACTGCTATGCACTTCCTCATCTGATTTATTGTATATGAGAATGATTTGGCGTAGCCTTCTCATATAATTAAGGTCTTTAATTAATTCTTCAGTGCTTTTCATGTGTTGTAGTATCCTGAACACAATGGAGGAACAGCCATTTATTAAAAGTGAGCCAGCCTGGTTGGATCATACAATTGAATTCATTAACATTGTGAGTTTGTTAGTATTTGGTGTAACATTGCATTCTTAGTGATGTGCACGCCAAGTAAGGTTTAGTGACTTAACACACTACTTAATGGTAAATGGCACGCTAACGTTTAGTAACGTATCTTAGTACTCATATTGTGTCTGCATATTTTTTGATTGGCTCATGCTTGTGTTACTTCGCAGGACACAAATGTCATGTTGCCCTCAGAAAACTTGAAAGACGAGGCTGCTGATATATTTGGCGATCAAAGCATAACAGTTAAGGAGGAACATCAACCACAGGTAATTATCGATTCTGCGTTTTTTCTCTTGTAATACTGTTCGGTCTCGTGGTTGATCTGAATATCCCGCACGAAGCCGAGACTCTTCCCACTGCCTACATAAATGTATTTCATTTAGTGCAAAGGGAAGGCCAATTAATACTGTACACATGTATTAAAACTAATTACACTGTACAACACAAATACAAATTGGACGTTGTAGTCCATGCTTAGGCACGCGGCCACGAGCTCCAGTTCAACACATCTTAGGCCAGTGCGTTACCTCTCATCTCCCGCCAGGGTGAGCCCAAAGGCAAGCTTGATGAGTGCTGCCCTGTCGGAGACAAACATATAACTAGCGTTCAAACATACCGCCCACCTAATTTATACATAAATTACAACAAAAAAAGAAAATAAACCATTACAATGTCAACACAGTCAAGCAAAGAACAAATGTCACATGTAAGAGGAAGTTAGCACATTTTTTGTTACACATTTTCACTATTTGCAGTTTCAACGTCTTCAGGAAAGACACAAATTTTTGTCACTGGGCGCTTGAATGTCCCTTTGGAAGTGCGAATGGTAGCGACTTGCACCAAGCCGTCAGTTGCAGCTTGGGTATCCACTACAATCCCTGTCTGCCACACGAGAGGTGGCAAGTTGTCTTCCTTCAGGAGAACCAGAGTTCCAGGTTGAAGGTTGACCCTTCCTGATGACCACTTGGTCCGCTGTTGGAGTTGAGACAGGTAGTCCCTTGACCACCGCTTCCAGATGTACTGCCTGCAACGCTGAAGTGACTGCCACCTGGACAGACGAGAACCTGAAACTGCAAGTAGGTCTGGCTCCGGGATGGTTGTGAGAGGTTCTCCGATCAGGAAGTGACCGGGAGTCAGGAAGGAATAATCATCGGGATTATCAGAGAGTTGACTGATAGGTCTTGAATACAAGCATGCCTCAATCTGGACCAATAATGTGGAGAGTTCTTCGAAGGTCAGCACAAGATTACCTGCAACTTTGTTTAAATGGGTCTTTGTAGATTTTATGCCTGCCTCCCACAGCCCACCAAAATGAGGTGCATGGGGTGGAATTAAGTGCCACTGTATTCCACACTGCGATGTGAAGTCATCAACTTTCCTTCGATGTATCTGCGATCTGAAGAGGGTGTGAAGCTCTCGTAGCTCATTCCTTGCTCTCACGAAGGTGGTTCCGTTGTCACTGTATATGTTACGGCATATACCCCGACGTGATGTAAATCTACGTAGCGCAGCCCAGAATGCGTCAGTAAACAAATCAGAGACAAGTTCAATATGGATCGCCTTGGCCGCCATACAGACAAATAGAGCGATGTAACATTTCACCTTAGTTCTGCTCTTACGTGTCCCTTGTTTAATGTACAGTGGACCTCCGTAGTCAACTCCTCAGTTAAGAAACGGTCTGTTGGGTTCTACCCTGTGGATTGGGAGTTGGCCCATGAGTTGGGTTGATGTGCTTGCCTTCAACCGGTAACAGGGGAGACACTTGTGTGTGATGAGTCGAATGACGGACTTGCCATTAGGGATCCAATATCGTTGTCGGATATTTGCAAGCTGGATTTGGGGTCCAGCATGCAAAAGTCTCATGTGCTCACACATGACGAACAATCTAGTCACATGATGATTAGGAGGTAGAATGACAGGATGTTTCTGGTTGTACGAAACTTGAGAGTGATCCAATCTGCCGCCCCTTAGCATCTGGTTTGAGTCTATAAAGGGATGAAGAGACTTCAACTTGCTGTGCCTTGATATTGGTCGGCTGAGTCGATGATCTTCAAGCTCCTTTCCATATTCTCGTACCTGGGCAGAACGGATGATCATCTGTGATGCCTCTTGGAGTTCGATAACAGTCAGACCTCCCAACTGTCTCTTTGAAGGAGGAAGCCTGAGGTTGTTCATATACCTCAGTATGAAGACCATGACTTTCACCAGCCGTGACCAACAAGAAAAGCGGTGGACTAAGTCTTCGAGGAAATGACTGACAACGAGTAAGCAAACAGCTGGTTTACGTTGCTCTGGTACATCAGTGAGTTCGGGAGTGTTCTTCACTTTGCCGACAGGCCAGGCCAACTGAGGCTGGTAAAGCCAGGATAGCCCCGCCCACCATAACTGGTTGTCTTGAAGAAGATGTGGTTCAATCCCCCTCGAAATGATATCAGCTGGGTTGTCCTGTGACCTCACATGGTTCCATTGTTCCACCGATGACAGCTGTTGGATCTGGGACACACGGTTACCAACAAATGTTTTCCATGATCGAGGCTCTCCTGCAAGGCAAGCTAGTACTATTGTAGAATCAGTCCAATAGTAGTTTTGTTCAATATTTAGGTTAAGTGCAGTTCTATCCTTATCCATAAGTTTTACAAGGAGTAAAGCCACACAGAGTTCAAGTCTAGGGAGAGAGATCTGCTTCAGAGGTGCTACTCTGGACTTGGAGCTTAACAACATTACTGTGACTTTACCCTTGACATCTATACTCCGTAGGTAGATAGATGCTCCAAAGGCTCTTTCGGAAGCGTCAGAAAAGCCGTGTAGTTCATATCGTTTAATTTCACCGTCTCCTGTCACTCTTCGAGAGATGTGAATGTCATTGAGTGATGGCAAATATGCCTGAAGCTGTTCCCAAGTAGTTAATAGCTCAGGAGGCAAACTCTGATCCCAGTCCACTTTCACTTGCCACAAGTGCTGCAAGAAGATTTTACACTTTATGATTACTGGACCTAAGAGCCCTAAAGGATTGAAAATGGATGCAATGCAGGATAATACGCTACGTTTTGTCCAAGATGTGTTCTTCTGGGAGTGACTGGTAGCTACAAACTGGAAGGTATCCCTTTGCGGATGCCACAATAGTCCCAAGGCCTTGATGGTACCCTCTTCCTTATCATCCAGACTCCAGGGCAGTTGCGATTCCTGGTACTTGAGAGGTATGTGCTCCAAGAGAGTGGGATGGTTAGCACACCATTTGTGAAGTGGAAGGCCTGCGCTACTGAGTAGTTCGATCAGCTCTTGTTGTAGACTGAGTGCTTCTCCAATGGTATCTGTTCCACTCAGAACATCGTCAACATAGAAGTCTCTTCGTAAGGTCTCCGACGCTCGTGGATATTTCACTGCACCATCGTTGGCAAGTTGTTCCATGCATCTCGTGGCTAACTAAGGTGCTGCTGAGGTACCGTAAGTAACAGTGGAAAGTCTATAAATCTTGATCGGTTCATTCGGAGAAGAACGCCATACAATACGCTGTAGATCCTGGTCATCAGTATGCACTAGAATTTGCCTATACATTTTAGTGATATCTGCAGTGAAGGCATACTTGTGTTTTCTAAATCGTAAGATGATAGAATACAAGTCCTCTTGCACCGTAGGTCCAACCTTCAAGATATCATTTAGTGAGTAGTTACTAGTAGTCTTAGCAGAAGCGTTGAAGACTACTCTAACCTTAGTAGTAGTGCTGGACTGCTTGACTATAGCATGATGAGGCAGGTAATATGTTGGCTTGTTGGTTTCCCTTGTCACGAGTTCCATGTGATGAAGATCAGCATATTCTGTCATGAACTTGACATAGTCCATCTTTAAGTCTGGTTGGCGTTGTAACCTCTGTTCATTGACTGAGTCAACGAGTAGCATATTTAATAGAATCCCTGAGTTCCTCACGATGTGGTTTAATAGGCAATCTTACAACATATCTGCCGGTGTCGTCCCTAGTAGTGTTGTTCACAAGGTGTTCTTCGCACTGACTTTCTTCCTTAGACCGCGGAGGAGACATCTTTACTTCCTCTTGTTTCCAGAACCGTTCTACTTGAGTATGTAGTTCGTTGCTGCGAACAAGGTAAGACATTACTTTCTTGCTGGTAGACCTTAGCGAGTGTGGTGGTATCTTGCCTGATAAGATCCAGCCAAACGCAGTGTCCTGTATTATGGGATGATTTTCTTTCTTGAGTTGACCACGACGCAGTATGTCGAAAAATACAGAAGCCCCTAGTAGTAGATCAACTTCACCTGGTGTGCTAAACTGAGGATCTGCCAAGTCAATGTCTTGTGGTAGCTGCCAGTCAGGCGTGTCAAGCTGTGCTGTAGGGAGCTGACCAGTTATGCGAGGAAGCACAGCACAAACAATAGAAGTACTGTAGTCTGTGACCCTAGATGAAACTTGGATTTGACATATATGCGATGATTCAATTGCCTTAACGTCACTAATTCCCTTTATAGGTATCGAGTGCCGACTCAATTTAATCCCCATGCGATCTGCCAAATGCCTGGACATGAAATGCATTTGAGACGCACTATCAAGTAGAGCTCGACACTGATGCGTATTTCCACTTTTGTCTGTAACCACTACGAGAGCTGTTGACAATAGAACTTCTACATGCTTAAAGTTGCTCTTCACAACACGGTAAGTTTGCTGCTGAGTCTGGTTAGGTTCTGTTGTAGATGAAGTATTGTAAGTACTCTGCTCCTTGTGCAACAAAGTATGATGTCTATTGTTGCAGATACGACAATTTCCTGAACTGCACTCCTTCAAAGTGTGAATAGAACCCAGACAGTTAAAGCAAAGTTTACACTTCTTGGCGAAATCTATTCTATTTCCAACGCTGATGTCCCGAAACTTAATACATTTTGTTATGATATGAGAAGCCTTACAAAATTCACAATGAGGAACTGTGGTGACAAAGGACTTCTTACCACCCTTATCGCCACCGTGTTTGGGTGCCACCTGTTGTTTTTCGCTTCGGTGTCTTTCAGGTTTGATTAGCTCCAGCGTTTGGCAACTATTCTCCAAGAATGCTACCAAATCCTTCAAGTAGGGGAACTTCTTATTTGAGGTTTTAGCTTCCCATTGTTTTCACAGATCGAGGCTGATTCGATCCAGCACTAAGCGAGATAATAAAACCTCGTGGAGAGGCACGTCTATCTCCATTACTTCGATAGCGCTCAGGTTACTACGCAGTTGATTAAACAATGCTCTTAAATCCTTCGCTGATTCTGTTTTCACTGATGGAAGATCTAACAGTTGCTTAACGTGTAGGTCTACAATCAGTTTGGGATTATCGTATCTCTGAAAGATCAATTCCCATGCTACCTAGAAATTACTTTCAGTGACAGGCAAGCTTTCAATTAGTTTGTGAGGTTCTCCCGCTAAACATGACAATAAGTAATAGTACCTCTGTACCTCTGTTAAGGCATGATTACCAATTACCAGGCTCTGGAAGGTGTCCCGAAAGTGAACAAATTCAGAAATAATTCCCGTAAATTTAGGCAGTGAAAGTGTAGGGAGTCTTATTTCATGCATGCTACCGCTATTTGAAGAACTAGCCGCTGAGGGGGGAGGTACACTCGAATTGGGCTGCAGTAGAGTTTCCATCTTAGATTCTATTTCTAGGATGAGTTCTTCAACGGATTCCCTGTCTGCATCATGAACTTCTTCGGTATCGTTCTAACTGGGTTTGAACATCGTTATATTCATCCTTGCTGGTACACAACAGTCTTTGTCTAACTCTAATATCATTCATATTAGACCCTTCATTAAATGCACTGACAACACTATATATGCGCTTTATACGAGACTTAATAACTGCTCTCCTTTTTATCAGGCCTTTTCGCAGACCAGGATCCATGGTGAAGGAAAAGGAATAATAATGTATGTAAGATAAGGACTAGGAATCCCAGACTACTCACAGATCAGAAGGATGTATCCTTACACAGCAGGGCTGACGACCAAAGAGCTCTGAGCGGCTGGGCTGCACTCTGGTGGGCACTTCTGGAGCTACTGCTACGGTCTCGGCTGCTTCCATGGAACCTCCACTAGTTGTGTTGGCAAGACTGCATTCAACACGCGCTGCATATGACGGCAACACTCTTCAACCTTGTGTTATGGAATTGATGCGAGCTGTGTCACATCTCTTCATTCAAATCACAAAGAAATCACAGCGTCTTAAGAGGAGAAAATGTTGTGAACCACAGTTACGGCAGGTTAGCTTAACTTACTCGCTACGCAGCAGTCACACGTGGGTGGTTGCAGGCTTGGCGCCAACACGAACACACTGTACATTTTACGAATCCAACACATATGAATGAAGTGGATGTGCAATCACTAATAATGCGCAGTTTGTATGATACACAATATCGCCACTGAATCATATCGGGCACCGGAGGACCAAATGTTCGGTCTCGTGGTTGATCTGAATATCTCGCACGAAGCCGAGACTCTTCCCACAGCCTACATAAATGTATTTCATTGAAAATCGGTTAATTCATAGCACTATTCCGGACGACCCCGACCGTGAACTTCTAATTTGGTTATGTCTCACCAATCCAAAATGGCGGCAGCGCAAAATATTTCACCAGCTTTCAATATCTCCGAAACTATTACCTATATCACCCTGGAATTTTGTACGGTGATAAAGGGAACTACTAGAAGTTCACTTTTGAAAAACTGGTATCAACAAAATCAACATGGCAGCATAGCGAAGTTGCGAGTTTTATATAGACGTTTCTCGCAATTTAACCAACCAACATCAATGAAACTTGGTACAGTATATGATTATACACATTATAATGCACCGACATCTAACTTCGTTCAATTGTTTATATAACCATAAGATGGCGGCTGTGCGAAATATTTCACCGGCATTGTATATCTCTGAAACTATTACTGGTATCACCCTGAAATTTTGTACGGAGATAAAGGGTACTGCTGGAAGTTCATCTATGAGGCTTTCAAAAACCGATTAACTACAAAACGAACATGGCGGCCTAGGGAATTTGTAAGTTTGAAATAGACTTTTCTCGCGATTTAATAATACAAACGCAATGAAACATGGTACAGTAATGCTTATGAAATTTGTAATGCACTGGTATCTAATTTAGTTCAATTATTTACATAACCTAAATTTTAAAATTAAGTCTTTATTTCTTGTGTCGTAATCATGCGATCGAAGTGAAAGTTTAAATAATGAACCTACGCAATAAGTTTCCTTTAATGGTACATGATCCTAAGGCGTATACATATAACAATCCAACATGGCGACCATCCGAAATATTTAGACGGATCTCAATATCTACGAATCTATTACAGCAATCAAACTGAATTTTTTAATGTTCACCTATAGGACTTTTAATAACCTGGTGACCACAAATCCAACATGTCGGTGACGCGAAGTATAAATATTCACATGGTCGTTTCTCGCAATTTAACCATCCGAGTGCAGTCACACTTGGTACAGTAAATCCTTATACAAATGTTAATCCACTGGCATCTAATTTATTTCAATTGTTTCCATAACCACAAGG
Source organism: Meconema thalassinum (assembly GCA_946902985.2). Classification (NCBI taxonomy): domain Eukaryota; kingdom Metazoa; phylum Arthropoda; class Insecta; order Orthoptera; family Tettigoniidae; genus Meconema; species Meconema thalassinum. Next base: position 449,399,184 of record OX336394.1, on the reverse strand, counting down.
TGGCAGCTATGCGAAATTGTAAAATCTCGTTTTTAATTCTTGTGTTCTAATCATGCGATAGAAATTTGAATACTGCATGTACACAATAATCTTCATGTAACAGTACATTGCCCTAAACCCTACATATTTAAAAATCCAACATGGCGACCATCCGCAATATTTAGTCGGTTCTCAATATCTACGAGTCTATTACAGCAATCAAACTGAAATTTTGTATGTTGATAGACGCAATTAACGTAAGAAGGATATATGAAAATAGGCTGTATAGTTCTTCACGGAACTGTTTGTTTATTTTTGCATTTTTAAGGATTGTTTTCCTGTCGGTAAACACATATATGTGCCCAATTACATATTTACAGACGCATTCTAATCATGTTTGTTCCCAGCTGAATGGCTCGTCATAATGATTCGTATTGACGTTTCTAAGACTAATAACTTTCTATTACTTATGCAAAGGATCATATTTGTGAAGCAAGTAATTTCTTTGCAGGATGATGCTGATCTCTGTGGGGATATTAAAATTGAAGAAATGTCCATACCCGAAATTATTCCATGCGTCAAAACAGAAGTGGTAAGTTACTACTTGTATCTTATGGAGGACTTGTTTCTTCTGACTAATGCTATTCAGGCCGTACTGATGGCAAGTGGAAGCTGTATATTGTACTGGAGGCGCAAGCCGTGTCGATGGAAGGCGATGAGTTAGGATGTGTGACCGATGCTGGGACTCGATGTATTCCATTGATCTATTGAGGATAGAGCTTAATTCTCATAGGTCAAGCCTTAGCACAATCACATTTTATAAGTTTATTATTGTGTAATGTAGGTCGAGTATTTTACTGGTCTAGGTATACCAAATGATCAGAGATCTCAACTAATTACTGTATTCTGTCAGAGGAATGGTACGCGATCCCGCCTTGAATGAAGTAGATGGGAGATGATCTACAATCGGCTTAAGGTGTCTTCCTTCCTTGGGTTGTCACATAACTCAGGCCATTGCAGGAATGGCAGTGACCACCCTCCCTCTCAATTCTGCACTTGGCTATAAGCATGAAGGTAACAAAATACTTGCTGACAAGAGTAAGAGAATGTTGAAGAAACAAATGGTGAAACTAAGTTTGATTACATAAATCCACATGGAGGGTGGGAATGCAATAACTCTTAGCCTTTGTTTATAGCTAGTCGCCAACGACTAGACGTTCTCGCTGAATGTTGTATTAGAAGTTGAGTTAACTATGGCCAAACAGAGGACATTGATCTTTCGCTTCAAGCTAGGAGTTGTGTGCCAGACATGAAAGAGAGATTGGGTAGGAGCACAATGATGGCATTCAAAGTCTTTCAAGCTTGCCTTCGTTGTGTTTCAGTTGCACTCTTATTGTGTGCAAACACTGTATTTCTCATCATCCACGATATGTGATGTCTCTAAGTGTGCTCATATGTTCATGCAATTTCTATGTACAGTTTAATCAGATTGAAATATGGTGAGTAGTTGGAATTGTCTACCGCCTATGACGCTGTACCATCCGAGCATTTACCTGGAATTTAAAGAGAGAAACTATGGTAAACCATTTTCAAGATGGCCGATGGTGGGGTTTATACGCACTTGCCTCTAGGTTGGAAGTAGCCTGATGAAATGGCCTGGAGTTAAAATTTGGTAGGGTATTTAAAATGAGTCCAGCTCTATGGCATAAAAAATGAATCAAGGATTCAATGTCAAATACCATGGTTGTGTATCTAAATTACTGATGGTGGCTTAAAAATATACATGATAGAGAAATGCATTGTTGAAAGCATTTGTTTTTACGAATCCCTCTAAGACCACATTCATGGAAGCTTTTGAAACAAACTCAATAGGCTTCTCTTGGTATGAGCGGGTTAAAGCTTTTAAAATGGCACCGCTGTGAGATTTGCTTCTGCCTGATTTTGGATGGTAATCTCTTATGGCGATGTCGCAGGAAGAAATAAACACAGGCTCATGTCCTTCAATCTATTGCAGTTTTGCAAGGAACGATAGGTTTTAACGTGCATGGGTAAGTCTGTGGCATATCATGTATGGCAGTTCCAGGTAGCTAGATACAAAAACAAGAAAGTCTTCCGAATAAATCCAACCAGGAGGTTTGAAAACAATCTAGGCCAGACTTATGAAGAGAACACATTGTGATTTATGTTGGCTTGTAACATTACATTTCATCATTGCTGGCAGCCTGGATAAATGGGAAGGTGCTGGCTGGTTTTTAGTAAATAGATCCTTTCTCTCTACCCAAATCGCTTCAATAGCTGCTGTTGATATATAATGTGAATACTGTAGGTCTACTGCTTGTAGTTAAAAGCATTATGTAGTGGCAATGAGATGGTACGTTGTCTACATTACACTCACTCCATAGGACTTAATTTACTTACCCTAACTTTTCTGAAAGTGGAATAGCCTTAATCAAAAATTGTGCAGTGCTTTGTGTAAATTTCTTGTAGAAAATTGTATATCTGGTGAGAGTGATTTATGTGTTCATTCTCATAAGCTGAGCTGGTACAACTATTGAGGGCCAGGTCACTTTTTAGTGACATGTGCAAGTATTAAGTCCTGTGGTTTAAATGGATCAAAAGCTTGGACTAGTAATATAAACTCCCCCTATACTCTTACTTCTATAATTTGTAAAACAAATGTTCTTACTTCAGTCCTTTACCCTACTTCTTTAGAGCACTGTGTTACATATTTTCTATCATACATAGATTTACTAACCATATAAAGGAGTGATGGCTTTGATAAGTTTCACAAGGGGGGAAGACTTGCATATTGCAGTAATATATAATGGAGATTAAGAAAGTAATCTCAGTCAGTTGTGGAGCTTGTCTTTGGTTGACCTGTGTTGTAATATTTCATAATTTATTATCAATTAAGTAGATGTGTAAGGTGATAACAAAATATATTAATAATTCATTCTTGTTACTAGGATACAAGAGAAGAAAACCAGAAAGAAGAGAATGATGCAAGCAGAAATCATCTAAACGAGTAAGTGGAAAACATTCTAAGGAATTGAATCCTTTCTATTTTATGCATGCAAACTAAAAATGTTGCATGTGAATAAGCTTTGTGGGCAAAATCATCAATCCCCTTATTGTATCTTTAATTGAACATATTGGTTTTTAGCCTATTTTCATTTATGAGAAAATAGTCTTATGATATCACCTATTGTCCGTGTGTCTGTCTGTGTGTGCGTGATGGATTTGTATGTGCCCCCCCTAATAACTTCTAAACGACTGGAGCGGTAGCACTATTCCGGGCGACCCTGACCGTGCCCTTCAAATTTTATTACGTCTGAGCAATCCAACACGGCGGCTGTGCGAAATATTTCACCAGCATTCAATATCTCTATAACAACAAGATGGCAGCTGTGCGAAATTTTAAAATCTGGTTTTTACTTATTGTGTCCTAATCATGCGATTGATGTTTGAATACTACACGTACACAATAATCTTCATGTAACAGTACATAACTCTAAGACCTACATATATAAAAATCCAGCATGGCGCTCATCTGCAATATTTCGTCGTTTCTCAATATCTACGAATCTATTGCAGCAATCTAACTGAAATATTGTATTTTGATAGAGGCAATTAACATAAGTACGACATATGAAAATAGGCTGAAAATGGGGAGGACATCTCTTTGGTAGAACCTCAGATTGACCACATCAAACAAAACAGCAGAGATTATGTAATACATTTAATTTAAATCTGTTAGCAGAGGGTGAAAAGTTAACTAGGGGTTTTTCATTGTCTGTATGTGTATCTGTACTCAACCCTGGAACCGTCTGTGCGGCAAACCAGATTATTTGTTGGCGCGACGCAGTTTTTAGTTTTGCAGTCGTGGATAGAGTTTCTCTTTAAAAAATTTCATTGATTAACATGGTGAATAATTTCCGGGTTGAGGATTTGGTTAGTTTCAATGCTATTTCAATCTTGAACATTGATGTAAATGCTTGAGGTTGCGGATCTCGTGATATGAGCAGAGACAGTTAGTTACGAAGTTACAAAATACCCACGATGTATCAAGTTTGAACCGTTTTTATCAGGTTCATTATTTTTTGTCATGTTATTATTATTATTCTTTAATCGTATCGGCCAACTAAGGACCACGTTATTTCAACTGGCTTCTCTGGGCTTTGATTTTTGCCCAGTGTTCCTTCATACGTTGCCGGTGTTACTCTTTTCTTTCTTCCGTCCACATCTTTCCCGTCTTCAACTTCGGTTTTTCCTGAAAACCCTGGTGGTCGTGTAGTTTCTTCCTGAGGGAATTGCATTCATGAATATCCCCACAGGTAATTTCCTTCTCTTGCAGGTCACTTTCCACCTCTTCGAACCAGGCTGGCTTGGTCTTCTTATTAGCCTATTTTCAATTTTGAAAAAATAGGCTTATGAGATCACCTTTTGTCCGTGTGTGTGTGCGTGTGTGTGTGTGTGTGTGTGTGTGCGTGTGTGTGTGATTCGTGTGTGTGTCCCCCCCTAATAAAATCGAAACGGCTGGAGCGATTTCAATGAAACTCGGGAAGTTCATAGCATTATTCCCGGCGACCTCGATCGTGCCCTTCAAATTTTGTTACGTCTCTCCAATCCAACATGGCGGCTGTGCGAAATATTTCACTAGCATTCAATATCTCCGAAAATATTACCGATATCGCCCTGAAATTGTGTACGGTGATAAAGTCCACTACTAGAATTTCACCTATGAGACTTTCAAAAACCTGGTGACTACAAGACCAACATGGCGGCCAAGCGAAGTTGAGATATTTAAATAGACTTTTCTCGCGATTTAACTATCTAAATGTAATGAAACTTGGTACAGCAAATTTTTATACACATTGTAATGCACTGGAGTCTAATTTAGTTCAATTGTTTACATAACCTCAAAATGGCGGCTGTGCGAAATATTTCACTGACATTCTATATCTCCGAAACTATTACAGATATCACCCTGCAATTTTGTACGGTGATAAAGGGTACTGATACAGGTATACCTATGTATATTTCATAAACCTGTAAAGTACGAAACGAACATGGCGACCAAGCGAATTTAAAATATTTTAATAGACTTTTCTCGTGATTTAACTCTCTGAGCGCAGTGAAATGTGGTACAGTAATTGATTTTGTAGATTGTAATGCACTACCATCTAATTTAATTCAATTGCTTACATAACCTCAAGATGGCGGCTGTGCGAAATTTTAAAATTAAGTTTTAATTTCTTGTGTCGTAATCATGCGATCGAAGTGAAAGTTTGAATAATGAACCTAGGCAATAATTGTCCTTGAATGGTACATAACTTTATGGCCTATACACATAACACTCCTAAATGGTAAGCTCCCGAAATATTTAGACGGTTCTCAATATCTATGAATCTTTTACAGCAACCAAACTGAATTTTTTAATGTTCATAGAGACTATGAACATATGTTCACCTATAGGACTTTCAGGAACCTGGTGAGCACAAATCCAACGTGGCGGTGACGCCTAGTATAAATATTTAAATGGACGTTTCTCGCGAATTAACTATCCGAGTGCCGTGAAACGTTGCACGTTAAATGCTTATACAAATGTTGATCCACTGGCATCTAATTTATTTCAATGGTTTGCATTATCACAAGATGGCTGCTGTGCGTAATTTTAAAATCTCGTTTTTACTTCTTGTTGTCTAATCATGCGATTGAAGTTTGAATACCACACGTACACAATAATCTTAATGTTATAGTACCAAAATAAAAATCCATCCTGGCGACCATCTGAAATATTTTGACGGTTCTCAATATCTACGAATCTGTAACAGCAATTAAACTGAAATTTTGTATGTTGATTGTGGCAGTTAACATAAGTAGGATATATGAAAATAGTCTGTATAGTTCTTCACGGAACTACTTGTTTTTAAAATAGTTAAAGATCCGGTTCGTCAATCGTGTGGGTTTCATTCTAAGCAAGTGGCCATAAAATGCAATCCTCCATTTCCTCATTACATCAGAGATCTTCTGGACAGGAATATACAGCTCATAGTTATGCCGCCGTCTATATTCACCGTTGTCTTTAATCGGGCCAAGAATTTTCCTCAAGATCTTTCTTTCCTTGATCTCCAGTTTTTCTACCAGGTCTTTCTTGTTCATGGTGAGGCATTCCGCTGCGTACAGAGCCTCTGGTCGTATGACAGTGCAATAATGCCTAAGTTTTGCGTTCAGGGATATTGACTTTTTGTTGTAAACGTCCTCGGTGAGTTGGTACGCCATTTCCATTTTGTTCATGCAAGAAGTGAAGGTTTCTTTCTCACATACGTTGGGTTCTACCCACTCGCCAAGATATTTAAACTTATCTGTCCGTTTGATTTTCCCCTGGTTTACTTTTAGTTCCCTTGGTGCTGGCTTGATGTTAGTTATGAAGTGTGTTTTCTCCAAAGAGATCTGAAGACCAACTTTTGTTGCCTGTACCTGCAGCTGGTTAATTTGTTTTGTGGCCATATCTAAAGAGTCGGAGAAAATTGCAAGATCATCTGCAAAAGCTAGGCAATCAATAGAAAGGTTCATGTTCTTGTAACCCAGTCGTACTCCATTTTGGACCCCATCGGTCATTTCTTTGCGACACTCGCGGATTACTTTTTCAAGTGCACAGTTGAAGAGCAGGGGTGAAAGCCCATCTCCCTGCCTAACTCCTGTCTTAATTTCGAAAGAGTCTAAAATTTCTCCTCTGAACTTGACTCTGGAGGTTGTGTTAGCTAAGGTCTGTTGAATGATTGTCCTGGTTTTATTATCCAATCCAAATTCCTTTAGAATTTGAATAAGAGCTATTCTATCAATCGAATCATAGGCCTTCTTGAAGTCGACGAAGGTTACCACAAATTACTTGTTCCTTTGCTTCAGATAGAAAAGGATGGATTTCAGATTCATAATTTGTTCGGCACATGAGTGCTCTTTCCTGAACCCTCCTTGGTACTCTCCTAGTTGCGGATCAAGTTGTTGTTCTGCCCTGATCTGTAGAGCTTTTGAAATAATTTTGTAAGTTATCAGTAGGAGGGAAATGCCGCGGTAGTTGTTAACGTCCGTTTTGTCACCTTTCTTATGCAGGGGATGAATCAAGGCAGAAGCCCAATCACGTGGAAGTCTCTCAGTTTCCCAAATCTCCTTGATAATGTCAGTCAATTTATCAATCATCTTTTCACCAGCATACTTCCACAGTTCGGCGATTATCGAGTCCTCACCTGGTGCCTTGTTGTTCTTAATTGACTGGATAATCTGTTTGATTTCTTCTTTCGTTGGAGGGGATGAATCTGGGTGGACTTGTATGTTGTCTTCAAATGAAAAAGTGGAGTTTGGAGTCTCACACTTAAGGAGGGATTCAAAGTATTTCGCTAGAATCTGGCAATTTTCTCTTTCACTGTAAGCTAGTCTCCCATTTGAGTCTTTGAACTGTAGACTCTGAGGATTGTATTTGCTTAGATTGCGTTTGAAGGTTCTGTAGAAGTCCCTTGTGTTGTTCCTCTGAAAGTCTAGCTCAATTTGAGTTAGTTGGCTCTTGTTGTAGGCACGTTTTTCATGTTATTATTATTATTATTATTATTATTATTATTATTATTATTATTATTATCATCATTTCCTTCATGTCGCATTATTGTGACATACGTTTCTCTGTCACTATTACTGCAATCAAACTTAGTAATTCTGCGTAGACCTTTCACCAGATGGTGAAACTTTTCATCCCTACTAACACAATGTTACCATTGGTTGAAGCACTACTTGTTGTCAGGCTTTGCCTCCGCTATTGGACCCCCTCCACCCATGTATACGGAGAGGGGATGTTTGTCGTATCTACGACTTATTTTTCTCGGGCGCGTTACTGCGTTCTTTAAGAGAAGGCTTCTTCCTTCAAATTTTGGTCCGTCATGTAGACGGACGTGTGTGCACGTGTCGGGCTTTTGCCCGCACCCAGAAAGCAACTAAATGTAAGTACGATTCAGTCATTGAATTTATCTAACTTGAGGTCATTTTAAATTTCTGTTTCTCCATATTTTTTGCCTATTTTCAATTTTGAAAAAAATAGGCTTTTGAGATCACCTTTTGTCCGTGTGTGTGTGTGTGAGGTGTGTGTGTGTGTCCCCCTAATAAAATCAAAACGGCTAGAGCGATTTCAATGAAACTTGGTAAGTTTATAGCTCTATTCCCGGTGACCTCGACCGTGCCCATCAAATTTTGTTACGTCTCACCAATCCAACATGGCGGCTGTGCGAAATATTTCACTAGCATTCAATGTCTCTGAAACTATTACCGATATCGCCCTGAAATTGTGTACGGTGATAAAGGGCACTACTGTAAGTTCATCTATGAGACTTTCAAAAACCTGGTGACTACAAAACCAACATGGCAGCCAAGCGAAGTTGAGACTTTTAAATAGACTTTTCTCGCGATTTAACTATCCAAACGTAATGAAACTTGGTACAGCAAATGTTTATACATATTGTAATGCACTGGAGTCTAATTTAGTTCAATTGTTTACATCACCTCAAAATGGTGGCTGTGCGAAATATTTAAACTGACATTCTATACCTCCGAAAGTATTACAGATATCACCCTGCAATTTTGTACGGTGATAAAAGGTACTGATACAAGTTTACCTATGTATATTTCATAAACCTGTAAAGTACAAAACGAACATGGCGACCAAGCGAATTTGAAATATTTTAATAGACTTTTCTCGTGATTTAACTCTCTGAGCACAGTGAAATGTGGTACAGTAAATGATTTTGCACATTGTAATGCACTGCCATCTAATTTAATTCAATTGTTTACATAACCTCAAGATGGCGGCTGTGCGAAATTTTAAAATTAAGTTTTTATTTCTTGTGTCGTAATCATGCGATCAAAGTGAAAGTTTGAATAATGAACCTAGGCAATAATTGTCCTTGAATGGTACATAACTCTACAGCCTATACATATAACAATCCTAAATGGCGAGCTTCCGAAATATTTAAACGGTTCTCATTATCTATGAATCATTTACAGCAACCTAACTGAATTTTTTATGTTCATAGAGACTATGAACATATGTTCACCTATAGGACTTTCAGTAACCTGGTAAGCACAAATCCAACATGGCGGCGACGCGAAGTATAAATATTTAAATGGACGTATCTCGCGAATTTACTATCCGAGTGCCGTGAAACGTAGCACGTTAAATGCTTATACAAATGTTGATCCACTGGCATCTAATTTATTTCAATTGTTTGCATAATCACAAGATGGCTGCTGTGCGTAATTTTAAAATCCCGTTTTCACTTCTTGTGTTCTAATCATGCGATTTATGTTTGAATACAACACGTACACAATAATCTTAATGTAATAGTACAAAATTAAAAATCCAACCTGGCGACCATCTGAAATATTTAGACGGTCCTCAATATCTAAGAATCTGTTACAGCAATTAAACTGAAATTTTGTATGTTGATAGAGACAATTAACATGAGCAGGATATATGAAAATAGGCTGTATAGTTCTTCACGGAACTACTTGTTTATAAGCTGATTTTTTTCCCGCTGAGTTTCAAACTTCTCGCCTATGTTGTTTAAGAGATTCAGCTCCGTTAGGAATTCTTCAACCCCCACTTTTCACCCCTTTCTCTCATAATATACACCACATCGAAAAAGCCTGCTTATTAGCCTATTTTCAATTTTGAAAAAATAGGCTTATGAGATTACCTTTTGTCCGTGTGTCTGTGTGCGTGCGCGCGCGTGTGTGTGTGATGGTGTGTGGGTGTGTCCCTAATAACTTCTAAACGGCTGGAGAGATTTCAATGAAACTCGGTAAGTTCATAGCACTATTCCGGACGACCCCGACCATGCCCTTCAAATTTTGTTACGTCTCACCAATCCAACATGGCGTCTGTGCGAAATATTTCACCAGCATTAAATATCTCCGAAACTATTACCGATATCACCATGGAAATTTTTACGGTGATAAAGGGAACTACTAGAAATTCACCTATGTGACTTTTGAAAAACTGGTAACTACAAAACCAACATGGCGGCCATGCGAATTTGCGACTTTTAAATAGACGTTCCTCGCGATTTAACCAACCAATCGCAATAAAACTTGGTACAGTACATGTTTATGCACATTGTAATGCACCGACAACTAACTTCGTTCAATTGTTTACATAACCACAAGATGGCGGCTGTGCGAAATATTTCACCGGCATTCTATATCTCTGAAACTATTAGAGGTATCACCCTGAAATTTTGTACGGAGATAAAGGGCACTTTAATTAATTAATTGGTATTCTGCCCGAAGGCAGGTCCGAGCCTACGAAGAGGCTACCCCCAGCCGGAGTTTACTTGCGGTAGGGTGGCCAGGGCCTTTCCGCTCCACCTTATGTTGGCCAACAGCGCGCAGTGCCTAGAACCGGCATACCATCCAAGTTCTGACTGCGCCCATTGTTGCTTAACTGCGGAGTTCTCATGGGATCCGGTGTTTCAACACGGCTAGGCCGTTGGCCTTAAAGGGCACTACTGAAAGTTTATCTATAAGACTTTCAAAAACCGGTTAACTACAAAACGAACATGGCGGCCAAGCGAATTTTAAAATTTTAAATAGACCTTTCTCGCGATTTAATGTTCCAAACGCAATGAAACTTGGTACAGGAAATGTTTATACACATTGTAATGCAATGGTATCTAATTTAATTCAATTGTTTACATAACCTCAGGATGGCGCCTGTGCGAATTTAAAAATTAATTTTTATTTCTTGCATCGTAATCGTGCGATCGAAGTGAAAGTTTGAATCATGAACCTACGGAATTATCTTCCTTTAATTATACATGACTATGGCCTATACATTCAACAATCCAACATGGCGACCATCCGAAATATTTAGACGGCTCTGAATATCTACGAATCTATTATAGCAATCAAACTGAATTTTTTAATGTTCATAGGGGCTATGAACATAAGTTCACCCATAGGACTTTCAATAACCTGGTGATCACAAATTAAAAATGGCGGCGACGTGAATTATAAATATTCTCATGGACGTTTCTGGCAATTTAACCATCCGATTGCAGTGAAACTTGGTACAGTAAATCCTTATACAAATGTTAATCCACTGGCATCTAATTTATTTCAATTGTTTCCATAACCCCAAGATGGCAGTTGTGCAAAATTTTAAAATCTCGTTGTTACTTTTTCTGTCCTAATCAAACGATTTAAGTTTGAATGCTACACGTACACAATAATCTTCATGTAACAGTACATAACTCTAGGACCTACATATATAAAATCCAGCATGGCGACCATCCGAAATATTTAGTCGGTTCTCAATATCTAAGAATCTATTACAGCAATCAAACTGAAATTTTGTATGATGATACTGGCAATTAACGTAAGTTGGTTATATGAAAATAGGCTGTATTGTTCTTAACGGAACTACATGTCTTTATTTTGTGACCCCTTTGATTCACTTATAATTTCCCTTTCATATGATGATGTGAATTCGATCCATGAACCCAAGTCCCTTCGCCTTTGTTTACGTTAGTTTAGCGAAGCCTCTGTGTTTATTTGTCATCCCTCCCTTTCATGTAATCGGTTTAATTTTTACGTAAATCTTTCAGGTCTGAAATATCTGCTATTTTTCAACGAGGCTTAATTATGCTCTGTATTGCGAAACCACCTGGTTCGGCGTTCTTTTAATGACGACCTCCAGTGGATTGTCGCATCAGAGCCTTGTTTTTGTGGGTGGAATCGGCGAAGTTACGGAGCTGATTCTCACGTCTTCAGCCAGATCCTCCCTCTGTTTTATTGAAATGTATGTGAGCGATGGTCACCGTGCTAATCACTGTCCATGCGCCACATTACTTTCTTTGTTTCATCGTATGTCGTTGGGATTCGGCATTTCTACCTCTGCGTAAGCCTACATCTTCCTAGGAAGCATATTTCTTAGCTGATTGATTTTTTTCTTTTATTTCCTGTCCCGGTAATGTCGAGTAATTTAATGTAATTTTCATTTCGTCTATTTTTATATGCTAATTTTGTGTTACTTCCTCTGACTTCGTTATATTACGTAACTCAGTGTCATCCCCCACCCCTCGTTTCCCTACATACGCACTCCTCCACTCCCCCACCCTTTCACCCCCTACCCCATTATTTCACAACATCATGAGCGTCTGAGTTCTGTTGTTGGCGCTGGACATTCTAGTCCAGATCATGTCATCTCTGTAAGTAGTCGTTCTTGTAATCTATCCCACGAATTTCTTTAATTTCTTTAATTTTGCTTCATCTTTTTTAAGTTTTATTATTGAATCGCGTTTCCAATTAGTTGCTATTATGATTTGAATTTATTTCTAGATTCCTTTTATTTTACATTTAAGTTGCTCGTGATTTATTTTCATTTCTAAGTTGTAATCAGTACACATGTGTTTATTTTATTATTAATATATTTTTATTCAGTATGTACAATATTTGCTTCTTTCTTATGATTTCCCGTATTTGAGTTCCTCGTTTGTCTTTCGATTCGACTTAGTCTTGGCTTCGCACTGTAGCGAAGTTACGACTAACACGGTCTCTGGGACCCTTGCTCTATTACTTAAGTTTAATTTTTCCTTTTGATTTTATCTTAAACATTTGTTTTGGCTTACTTTCTGTGGAAGTCATCTTTCTTTCGATTCGGAATCTTGGGCCCAGCACGCATCGAAAGAAGTATTCCTTCCTCGTTCCCTACGTGATCTTGTTTAGTTTTTGTTGTTCTTGCTTCCACTGAAATCCTCATGCCTCTGCTATTATGTTTAACGTAAAAGCACAAAGCGGTGCAAGTTATAGACTTTGACAGAGTAAAGATGAGAATGGAGTAAGTCCTCTGTTGCGCCTCACCAATAGTTGTACTTTTACATTTAGCATTGATTCCCTCGGTGGTGAAATGGATGTTTGACATCAAGAGAATGATACCTTGCCGGCAAGATAAGACTATAGCCTGTTTCATTATTTGCAAGTATTAGGAGAGCTTCTTAGCTAGGTTAAAATAGTGTGTAACTGATCTTTGCATGTTGGTTGGTTGACTGGTGGTGCTGATAGAGCAATTATCAATGCACAGCTTTCACAAAATGTCCGACGAGTGACGGCAGTCCCTTGTAGATATACCTAACGTGTCTGCTTGCTGCCCTTAGAAGAGTGACTAGTGAGAAGGCTCCCGACTAGCTAGGCGAGGTGGAGAAGGGAGGCGGAGAGAAGTAGAACATAAGGGTCACAAACGTAGACAAACATACATCTTTAAAACACACACATTTATTTTCTTGAGACAGGGCCTAAATAGTGTAGATGTGTGTAGGTTACCACCTGTAGAAAACGAGTCGAACTTGTGAGCATCATAAGTAGTCGGTAACAACGTGTTCTAACGTTGACCACAGGAGATGAGTGAGTCGAACCTGTAAGCATCATAAGTAGTCGGTAACAACGTGTTCTAACGTTGACCACAGGAGATGAGCGAGTCGAACTTGTAAGCATCATAAGCAGTCGGTAACAACGTGCTCTAACGTTGACCACAGGAGATGAGCGAGTCGAACTTTTGAGCATCATAAGTAGTCAGTGACAACGAGTTCTAACGTTGACCACAGGAGATGAGCGAGTCGAACTTGTGAGCATCATAAGTAGTCGGTGACAACGTGTTCTAACGTTGACCGCAGGAGATGAGCGAGTCGAACTTGTGAGCATCATAAGTAGTCGGTGACAACGTGTTCTAACGTTAACTACAGGAGATGAGCGAGTCGAACTTGTGAGCATCATAAGTAGTCGGTAACAACGTGTTCTAACGTTGACCGCAGGAGATGAGCGAGTCGAACTTGTAAGCATCATAAGTAGTCGGTAACAACGAGTTCTAACGTTGACCACAGGAGATGAGTGAGTCGAACTTGTGAGCATCATAAGTAGTCGGTGACAACGTGTTCTAACGTTGACTACAGGAGATGAGCGAGTCGAACTTGTGAGCATCATAAGTAGTCGGTGACAACGTGTTCTAACGTTGACCACAGGAGATGAGTGAGTCGAACTTGTAAGCATCATAAGTAGTCGGTAACAACGTGCTCTAACGTTGACCGCAGGAGATGAGCGAGTCGAACTTGTGAGCATCATAAGTAGTCGGTAACAAGGTGTTCTAACGTTGACCACAGGAGATGAGCGAGTCGAACTTGTGAGCATCATAAGTAGTCGGTGACAACGTGTTCTAACGTTAACTACAGGAGATGAGCGAGTCGAACTTGTGAGCATCATAAGTAGTCGGTAACAACGTGTTCTAACGTTGACCGCAGGAGATGAGCGAGTCGAACTTGTAAGCATCATAAGTAGTCGGTAACAACGTGTTCTAACGTTGACCACAGGAGATGAGTGAGTCGAACTTGTAAGCATCATAAGTAGTCGGTAACAACGTGCTCTAACGTTGACCGCAGGAGATGAGCGAGTCGAACTTGTGAGCATCATAAGTAGTCGGTAACAAGGTGTTCTAACGTTGACCACAGGAGATGAGCGAGTCGAACTTGTGAGCATCATAAGTAGTCGGTGACAACGTGTTCTAACGTTGACTACAGGAGATGAGCGAGTCGAACTTGTGAGCATCATAAGTAGTCGGTGACAACGTGTTCTAACGTTGACCGCAGGAGATGAGCGAGTCGAACTTGTGAGCATCATAAGTAGTCGGTGACAACGTGTTCTAACGTTGACCACAGGAGATGAGCGAGTCGAACTTGTGAGCATCATAAGTAGTCGGTGACTACGTGTTCTAACGTTGACCACAGGAAATGAGCGAGTCGAACTTGTGAGCATCATAAGTAGTCAGTGACAACGTGTTCTAACGTTGGCCACAGGAAATGTGCGAGTCGAACTTGTGAGCATCATAAGTAGTCAGTGACAACGTGTTCTAACGTTGACCGCAGGAGATGAGCGAGTCGAACTTGTGAGCATCATAAGTAGTTGGTAACAAGGTGTTCTAACGTTGACCACAGGAGATGAGCGAGTCGAACTTATAAGCATCATAAGTAGTCGGTGACTACGTGTTCTAACGTTGATCGCAGGAGATAAGCTAGTTCAACGTGATGGCACACTAAGAAGAAGCTTGATGATTCTGTTGAAAGAGGGGTAATGAATCTCGTTCGCTAAAACACACTAAAGGCAGGCATGGGCAAGAGCACAAAGGGAGAGCGAAAACACACGAAAATATCTGTTGGTGGTTACCACGGAGTAAAAGGTAGGTGAGAGCGAAAAACTAGAGGAAACCCAATATGGGTAATGAACCCGTATTTATAAGTATTGAGGCGAGGATCGAACCGGACGTGCGTCCTCAGAGGTAGCAAGCCATGCAGGAACGTTGAAAGAATTATATCGGTTCATTTATATGAAGAGAAAGGAAGCGTATGGTTATAAATGTGATTTTGGTCGAGCTGGAAAGATGAAAACATCAAATTTTATTGCGGACTTGTAAGAAGGAACCGGATTTATATCAGTCACGAAGGGCAAGAAGCCTAGCCACGAGTCGGCTCGTTCCTGTGCACGCAGAAACGAAGCTGATCTCGGCGACAAAGGAATCACGTGACAGACCTACAACCAATCATAATATTAATAATTGAAGACGAGCAATTATATTATAATTACTTCGGAGTACATTTTAAACTAATTCGAGTACAGTATAATAAATGGGAATTAACAATAAACATGTCGGAACTATTGGAATGTTGAGTAGAAATCAGATAACGGAGATAGTTGATATATGAAGTGAACCTTCATTTTTCGCCACCAATTTACAAGAGAGTCGCCATTAATTTTGTTGAGGAGGTGAAAGACTCGTCCTCAACCAGGATCTCCTATCACGAGCAGCGAATGAGTGCAGACGTGCTGTTATGACGAGAATTTGATTGCTAGAAAAGAGGGGTTGGATTGATGGGAGGTCCGCAACTACTTTCGATCAAGCTAAGAAGAAGCTACGGTGAATTAACATTGCAGAGGAAAAAGGACTTAGAATATTTGATGCCACGAATAAATAGTATAGATACGACGAAGTGAAGTACACATATGAGAGTGATATAACGAAGTCCGTGAATATTATCGCGATCTACAGTGAAGAATAACCAACATTTTTAAACTACATGAGTTAATGGAAAATGAAGCAACGATATTTCTACGAATAATAATAGAACATTTAGACATTTACTAAAGCAACTTTGAAACATTCTCCAATGGTTTTTCAAATTGAGTCGACGAGGATGTTTTTTTTGTGAACTTCTTGACAACATTCGCTATGGCACACTCAGCATCTTAAGGGAAACTAGCGTAGTACAAAATGCGGATTCCCGGGAAAACATGGAGTGCCGAGTAACACATAAAATGGTACTGTGGAACTTCAACATCTACAATCAACCAGAAACACTACATAAACGACAAAGAAATGAATTTCCTACTCTATCATGGAAATTTCCTTGATATAGCGACAATCATCTACATCTACCAGAGAACTTCAAGAGAGGAGACTTATGAAGTATGAACAACAGAACCATCTGGTTCAAGGAGCGAACGAGAGATGACAGATCGAGATCCAGGAGGGTTACGAGAGGCGAGGTCGTTCCACTTCAGGCGAGGCAGAGCCAGGCGCAGTGGAGATTGAGAATCAGCTGTTTGCCGCAAGCACGCCGGATCAGCTGTTTCGAACGAGAGCCGAGGCAGTACATCGTTCCATTGTTCAACAAAGATCCAGGGTTAGAGCTGAATGTAGATACAGCAATCTGGATTATATTTGTTAGCATGTTTGACAGTAGTGTGGATATTTCACCTTCCTTTTTAATAACTATTTGACGATGTTTATATTTAATGTTTGATAGTCCAGTTTCGGTAATCTTATTTCATAAATTTCGTTTTATTGTTTTAAACGTCATCGTTTTTCGATTTTGATGAAGTGTAATTATATTTCCTCGACGCATTTTGCTATTATTTAGTTATTCGATTGTTATGCGAATCCGTATTTATGGAATGAGGAATATTTCAGAATATTTCTACATTTATTTCAAATTGTTTCCTAATATTTTATTAGGAGATATATTATGATATGTTGTCATAATATTATCTAGTACATCTTTGGATTCAATATAAATTTCGATTTGGTTCGATGTTGAACTACATATTGTGTTAATCTTGATTGAAGCAACGCATTTTTTATATCAAAGTCATTTTGAGAGGATTTATAGTTCGTTATGCAATGCGGAGGGCTTGAAAACGCTAAACCAGCGATAAGTAAAAAGGAATACAAAAATGTAATTGGAATGTATCATCACATATTTGTGATAGAAATGATATGAAGGTTGTATTATTCCATAAGTTGTAACATTGAATGGAGAGCAAATGAAAAGTATTGTTATTAATATGATATTTATGTACAGACTATTATCTTAAAATAAATCCAGCGAGATAGTGGTTATTTTTAAATAATAATATTGTGCAGTCATATTGGACTCGATGAGTTGAAATGAATCGCTAATAAAATGTATTGAAGATGAGATATTTAACAAGCATTATGGAAGAGCCAAGAAGATAGTTGCGAGCACGATGAAATGTGTGTTATTTATAATCGATAGGAAGATTATTGTGGAATTAAGTAAGAGGAATGAAGAGGAAGTTTTATTGTGGTGGAGAGTAAGGAGGTTACGTAAACGTGTGTGATACTTAGAGGTATTTGAATTCCGTGCAATATTTAAGCTGGAGAGGAAAGAAATGTCGGTAGGAGGATTTATGCGTGTAGTATAACGCCATGTAAGACTTGTTGTGAGGTAATGTAAGTATGGATATTTCAGCGAGGTTATAATGAATGATAACGAGTTATTAATTGCAATTAACGACAGTGTTGTCGATGAAAGCGATACAATATTGTATGTAAGCCCCGAACACGGATGTAGATAGGAATATTTAAAACCAATATTTCAATATAATTGAAGAGCCAAGAAGATAGTCTGATATAATATCACCTTTACTCGTAATTGATCAAGATTAAGACTTATATGGAACTGTATTTAGTTTAATTGTATGTTGCTCAGTTCATTGGGTTTTACCAGCTTAAAGCAATAATACGAGAACAATTTAAAGAGTAAGGTGTTACATAATATGATCGTAGAGGGAAGATGTATCGTTCTGACAACGATAAAATAAATGCTGTACATATTTTATATTTAATAATAATAATAATAATAATATGCGATGGATTTAGCCTAAAGATTTTTATTAATGCATAGAATTCACAGGAATATGAATTAAGGAGATTCACGTATACATTAGGGAATGAAATGTAAATAGAGGCAATCGTTCTACAAAGTTCAATTAACGAGTGTGAGTACAGTGTGATCAATAAGTAGTTGCTGGTTTCATGAATATTGATAGACGAGGTGTCTATAGAACAAATATTATTTTACTCCTTAAGGAGGTCATAATAAGTCCGATTGCTGAAATTTACGGTATATATTTGCTTCTAGGTGAAGTTATATTTTTATTTGTAGTCAGCAGGTTTATTTTTCAAGTGAGTGATTTTTATGAAATAATTTTTGGACATATTTATATTTTTGTTGTCCTTTCTGAATAAATCTTAGCAGGTGCTTTTTATTTTCCCTGTTCCTTTTATAGAAACTATCGATCTCTTCATTTAATAATTAGCTACGGTGGTACTACTAGTGAGATACTGGCGCCCACTTAATTAACCGATAACCTAGATGTTAGGCCCCTTAAAACAACGACAATTATTATTATTAATTAACCGTTCATCCTCGAGATTCCGAGAATCTCGTCCCCCAATACTCGGTTGTAGGATTTGTATGTAACTAGGTAGTAGTACGATCGTATTTTTAATATCTATGTGCCGAGATATTCCTAACTTGCCATCTAGCAGGGAACTGTTGATTTTTCTAGCTGGGGATGAGCGTCTCTTGCGATCCCTTCCATCTTTCGGATATTAGGTGGTGGTTACGTGAATTTCGGGTATCTCACCAACTACGTAAAGCGTGTATTCAAGGATTATACCAACACTGATAGTCAGATGAATCGCTAAAGGAAGTTGGTGACTCCTGGTACTTAGGTGGAAGTATGCGCCAAGCGAAGGAGATGCATAAAAGGTATCTAACAACATATATAGATGCAGCTAGCAGGAAGTCATTTTTCAAGCCATGGTATAGAGCGTGGTGCTATATGTATGTGGAATTGGGTTAATTCCTTCTGCAGAAAAGGGAAATAGAAGCATTTGAATGTGGTGTTGTTGGAGAATGTTCGAGATTGGACGTCTAGATAGAATAACAAAGGAAGGGTAAAGAGATGAATGGGGGTTAGATGATTCTGGCGAGAGGTTATAGAAGGAAGAGCTTGGTGGGTCACATATTTAGGCACCAGGAACAGCAATATTTTTGTAGTTCTGGAAGCAAGCGTAAAGGACATGAACTATATGCGTTAAGCAAGGTAATAATATGTAAAATAGATTGCTCCGTTTGTACGGTACAGAGGCTATGTAAAACCGAATTTCGTTTCTCTTAACAATGGGAGAAATGGAGTGCAGCAATGAAACCCAAACATCAACGTCAACAAAAACAATCACAAACGCAACGACAACAGTAATGTGTTCTATTCACTCAGCATTTTAGCCGTTTTGCTATAGCTCAAGTCAGCGGAGATGCGAAGGGTGCAAGCTAAACACCTTTTCTTTTATTTCATCCGGCATGTAGAAATCTAACTCCTTTGGATCGGAAAAATGTGTTGGCTAAGAAACAATCCCATCATGCTCATGCTGCTATGACACACAGTATTTTCCGTTATTTATAAATTCAATTGCAAAACATTCAGACTGTATGAAAAGCTTATTATTGAGCAATGAAAGTGGAATCACATCCCAACAATTCTTAAAGACTTATTTCATGGTAGTGATATTAATGAAAGTTGCTCCAATTATAACTTCACTACTTGATCTCTATACCTTGACTATTGTTTCACTTTCTATAATAATGCACCATACTTCACACTGTTTGTACTAACTATTACAGGCAGATTTGTCCTGATACGTTGAATCCGGCTGAAATTAAGATATATGATGTTGGTAATACAGGAAGACAATATACTAACACTGCCTCAGGGGAGAAATGTTCTAGCAAACAAAATTTGGAAACAATTATTTTAAGCCATAGTAGTAACCAACACATGTTATTCCATAAAGGCGAGGACGCATATTCATGTGGGGGCTACGAAGCCAAATTTACTGAGAGAGGTGCTTTGAATGAACACATAATACTCCATAGTGGCGAGAAGGCTTATTCATGTGCCGTGTGCAAAGTCAAATTTACTCAACGAAGATATTTGTATAAACACGTGCTAATCCAGAGTGGCGAGAGGCCACATTCATGTTCCGTGTGCCCGGAAATATTTACTCGGAGAACAAATTTGATTCGACATAAACTAATCCATAGTGGCGAGATGCCACATTCCTGTATCGTGTGCCAGCCAAATTTATTGAGAAAGGATAATTCAATCGACACATGCTAACCCATCGTGGCAAGAAATCATATTCATGTGTGTTGTGCCCGGCGACATATACTCGGAATGATTCATTGAATCAACACATGGTAATCCATAGTGGCGAGAAGCCACATTCATGTGCCCTGTGCCCAGCCAAATTTACTCTCAGATCAGGTTTGAATAATCACATCCTTATCCATAGTGGCGAGATACCACATTCATATGCACTGTTCCCAGCCAAATTTACTCTAGGATCAGATTTGAATAATCACAGCTTATCCATAGTGGCGAGATACCACATTGATGTGCCGTGTGCCCAGCCAAATTTACTCAGAAAGTAAATTTGAAGCGCCACATGCTAATCCATAAAGGCGAGAAATCATAATCATATAGCGTCTGAGAAGCCAAATTTACTCGGAGAGAAACCTTGTATGAACGCATGCTGATCCATAGTGGCGATAAGGCTTATTCATGTGCCTTGTCCAAAACCCAAAATACTCGAAGAAAAACCTTGAATCAACGCATGCTTATCCATAGTGGCGTGAAGGCTATTCTGTGCCGTCTACGAAGCCAAATTTACTCAGAGGAGAATTTTGAATCAACATATGGTAATCCATAGTGGTGATAAGCTATGAGCACGTGCCGTCTGCGCAGCCAAAGTTACTCAGATATCAGGTTTGAATAATCACGTGCTTATTCATAATGGCGAGAAGCTATATTCATGTATTGTATGCAAAGCCAAATTTATCCAGAAAGTAAATTTGAAGCGCCACATGTTAATCCACAGTGAGAAAAAAGCAAATTCATGTCCCTTGTGCGAAACCTACTTTGCTGTAAGGGAATATTTGATTCGACACATCCGACTAGATACTGGAGAGAAGCCATATACCTGTATCGTGTGCCATGACAAGTTTACCCAAGGACATTAATTGAAGATACATTTCAATCCGCAGCCGCGAGAAGCTTGAATAGAGTACCTTCTCGAAGTTAAAGTTACTCTCAAACAAGATTTATGAACAAACATCCAAAACCATAAATGACGAAAATCTTTCCCATGTATTAAATGCGAATAAGACAAAGCTGTTAGGGGATCTTGAAAGACACAATTTCTTACAATACGCATATTCATGTAGCGAATGATATTGGAATTGAAACATTTTTAATCATGATGATGGTGTTGTTGTTTCCTACCTACCAAATTCCTCAGTAAATTAGCCGTATCCAGAAACATCTCTTTACATTTGTTACTCTATCTACCCGACTTGTATTCATCATGCTCTTGTAACACCACACTTCTAAAGCTTCTTTTCGCAAGTTTCGATTCCTTCGAGTGCTACTAGCCAGCAGAACTGGTTTTAGCCTACTTTTCACATGTTGCAAAAATGAGGGAAAAGTAGACTTATGAGATCGATCCGGGAAAATGAGTGTCTGTCTGTCCTTCTGTATCTCTGTCTGTCCTGCTGTCTGGCTGTGTGTGTGTCCCCGCACCCTATCAACTCCTAAACGGCTGCAGCAATCGAAACCAAATTTAGTATGAGTAAAGATGTATACAGGAATATCTCAAGTCCATATTTGGGAAGGATGTCAGAGCTACCAACTGCTGAAAAAAGCAATTGAAATTTGAGCTCCATGTTGAATATTGTTTTAGATCCCTTAGTTGGGGGGTAGTTAGATCTAAAACGGATGTGTTAATGTACTAATTTATAAGGTGATGCCTAGGAGGGGGTAGCTTCCCGTAGCTGGGTAAGCTGACCAGTGTAGAGTGTTGTTTAGTGTTAGGATGCTAGGGGATGCTCCTATAAAGACGTAAGTGTAACTCGGGGGATGAACCTCTGTGTACAGGTTAATGTACTAGCCTCTCAGCTGGTTGGAGAGAGTTATATAACCGACGTGCGGCGTCAGCTGTGTTGGCGGCTCGCTGCTTAGGCAGTCGGGCCGCTGCGGGAAGTACAATGAAGCTTGAGCTAGCAACTATTTGGCTACTATTGTCACGGTTACTCGTGACGGGATACAGGAAGGGCGTTAGGACGTAAAGAGGCGTGTATTTAGTAAGACAAGTGTAGTGTACTGACCAAGTATTTATTGGTCAGTGAATATGGAATTGTGAGTCCCTTTTAGGGGAATGTAATAAATGTTATAAATTTTAAGTGTACAAGTTTGTGGAGTAGGTTACAAAATATGGGATCTCTGAACACTTCACTGATGCTCACCTGGTGATAGCAGCCTGCGGA
The DNA here is from genome assembly GCA_946902985.2 of Meconema thalassinum. NCBI lineage: Eukaryota > Metazoa > Arthropoda > Insecta > Orthoptera > Tettigoniidae > Meconema > Meconema thalassinum. The sequence continues at coordinate 449,376,433 of OX336394.1, read as the reverse complement.
GCCTTCGGCGACACGCACTGTATGACAGATAGTAGAGAGTAGAATCTGTCCTCATTAAGGTCCTTCTTATAGGTTTTGCTGTTGTACTGTCAGCATTCCATTGGCATAGCTGCCCCAGTTAGTTATAGTGTAGCTGTTTATGGTGTGATGCAAGTGTTTGGCAAGCCTTCCAGGCTGGTTAGCTGCCCTTGCTGTGTAAAAGATGTTGTTCTGGACTTACGAGATTTGCCAGTTAGGGGTGGTTTTAATAGATGATGGAGGGTGGCTTCCAGGGGATGCTGACCCCTGGGGGACTGTACAAGCCTCTTCCTCTGTTAAGTTCGCGTCCCCGCGAACGGGAACGGAACGTGGAGTTGGGGTGTCGATGTAGTAGGTCGTAGTCGTAGTGGAATCTTCCTCGTATCTGGTCTTCGTTTCTTCTGTTCGGTGAAACGTCAGTGATTGCGTGTTGATGTAGCGATGTCGTGTAGGTGTGAGATCAGCTCGTGTTCAGAGGGGTGGGTTTTTGTATATACATATTTATTTGACATTTTAAAACAGTGCATAAGAAATTGACATTGAAATATTGAAAAGTTCCACAAAAAATACATGGTTTTGATAATACATTGTTGTTGTGCAGGGAGGAAAAAACCCAGGGCTGGACGGGTGATTGTGTCGTCCGCCTCTGTCTTGGGGAAAAAATTGCTCCCTGCCATGTGAAAGATGGAAGAAGTAGAAAAAATAGGTGTTCCAGTGTATAAGTTAAAGGAAATATTTAAAATATGTTTATTGAGTTGGGATAAAACGGAACACCTTGACAAATGGGGGCGTTAGAAGGAAGAAAATGAAAGAAACAAATCATAACCATCGTGTACATGTGTGTTACAAAAAATGTGTGTATTCAGAATGTGTGGCATCATAATTTTGTGTGTAGTGCCTCTGAACAATATTGGCGTACTGTGTATTACATTATATTACATTATATACTTGTATCTATTTATCTTAATTATGAATTATGCTATACCTAGACGGCCGTATCTATTGTAACTTGCGTGCACGCTACCCGTTGTGTTTATGGGCCGTCCCACGGCTAATCCTGTCCGGCCGTTTCCCGGTGTGGTTTATTGGTCGTGCCGCTTATATATATCCCTACTTTGTGAAACATTCTCTGTGGGCGAATGCCTTCACACTTGGCAGTGAGAGTCGCCACCACAGATCGGTTGCGCCCTCATTGCCGTAAGTTGCGTCGCATCATTGACGCTTTATGTTCTTTATGTCGATCTGTCAGCAAGCCTGATACGCCACAGGTATCAACCCTGCTGTTCAGATTTCTGGAGTGTAGCTGTAAAAAAATGGAGGTGTATGTGTTGGGTTGTGTGAGGATGAACATAGATTAGAAATACAAATTAGTGCGCAAAGGTGGTACACAATAATATCATGGCACAAATAACATGCTGCCGCTATATGGCAGTGAAATCATTGTCACCAGTGCCATATTCCTGGTGACGACGCCTGAAAAATGGAGAGGTTAGAAAAAACAGATAAATGTTGGATATCCTTTATGTCGGCTCCTATGTCAGCGTGTTCACTGGCTGAAGCTCTTTTTCCTCTGAAAAAAATAGCATGATTAGTTTATTGTTAACCTAATGTGTTATTTTAATGTATTATCGGACTTACCCTGATGACGGGTTTGTCGGTCATCAGGTGCCGAGCGGCGTTATCTTAACACTATTTATCTTAATATGTTGTCGGGCTTACCCCGGTAGCGGAATTTTAGTTACCGGGTGCCGTAATGTATTTTCTTACTTTATTGCCGAAATATGCTGTGCTATTATTTAGCAACAGCGGTTAGTAAATTTGCTTAATTCTAAGTTGCGTACCAAAATGCAACTGTCTTACATGCTAAAATTTTGATGGCATGCAATGTGTAGGGGGGTATTGGGATTACGGGTGCCTCCTAGGGCTTACCTGCGCCTTTGACTGTCGAAATACGCGAGCATGCGTATAGTACCCAGGGACCTTCGCCCAATTTGCAGTGTGGTGTCGGTAATCCGAGTGACTACGCATGCAGATTGTGGTTTGGGCACTACGTTTCGTGCTCAACACGGCTCCTCCATTGCACCCGTACGTATAGTAGTTTGGAATTACCTTGCGCCTAGGAGGAGTTACCCCTACCTATTGACCTCCCTTGCACATTGTCACCCATGTGTTTTGTGGGGTGCTCCCCTTAATAACTAGTTGTCGCCATTAATATTAATGCTTACGAACTAGTATTAATATGGTCGCAGGCGCCTTACGGTGCCACCAAGCAAACCGTCTCGCCCGCTGTATCTGCCTGCTCTTTGCCGTTGCCTTTGCATATGTTGTCTTTGTTGGGTCTGCCCACTTTGACCCCTGTTGAGGGCTCGCTATGCTCCTCATTTAATGCCCTTGGCTGCCCGCTGCGTCGCCATTTATGTGGGCATTGGACATAGTCCAATGGCATAGTATCATCTTCGCCCTTATTGGCAGTAATAGTATCCTCTTCGCCTTTGTTGGCAGTAATAGTATCCTCTTCGCCTTTCTTGGCATTGTTGGTTTGGCCCACATGAACCCCTTTGAGTTGCTCGCGATGCTACTCATTTAATAACTCTTGTGACCCGTTGTCAGCCATTTACGTGGGCGCAGGACCGAATGATCGCGTACATTCCATATTATTATTGTTAATTCATTCTTCATTTGTTCATTTGGTTGTCTTCACCTGTGCCGCGCGGGGCAAGGACTTGTCGGATCTAGGGTTGATCCCGCTGAACCCTAGGATCCTGCTTCACTCCTGACGAATAGGAGTCTTGCTTCTCGCTCTAGAAGCTCTACTTACTTATGTCCTAAACTAATAGTCTAGTCATAATTTGGTCGTCCCTAGGGTCATCTCCTGAGTCCGGCGTGGAGCTGGCTATTTCTCCCACCATCCTCAGAACGTCTCCCCTGCAGGTCTTGGCTTCGACGACCGTGGCACATAGTGGGTGTAACATCTCTTCGTCCTAGGGGCAGGCTAGGCACACCTAGGATTCCGAAGTTTGCCCGTGCCGGGCCGTGAATGCCTCGACCTCACGTAGTTCGTCTTTTTGGTCTAGTCGTTAAGTTAACTAGGGTCATTGAGCTGTTGAGCCAACTGGGGTAAGGGTCATCATCACCTTCCCCAGCTCTGCTCCAGTGTGGTGCCTCTGGCCTTCTGCTTATATCGTTATCACCAATCAGCGTGTTATTAGATTCCTTTTTATGTAAAAAATATAAGTGTACTGTGTAAATAATTTGTTTTGTATAAAATGTAAAATTTTTCAAGTGTTTTGGGGTTGTAGCAACTTCTAAGTGCATAGACTTTTTTAGGTCTACTGTGCTATGTCGGACTTCCAGCTGTAATGCTCTGTTAACTTTTATGGAGGCGTTAGTAGGGTTAACGGCGTTAGGTTCCCTGTTATTAGGGTGCGGGGGGTGTTATTTGTAGAGTAGGCTGAAAGCATGGTAAGAGGGGGTTGCGCATCCTTCGGCTCCCTGTTAATGGTGGCCTTGAGCCGGTAATGCTACCAGGATGCTTTTACAATGAGTGGACGGGGGTAGGTATTTCCCGGGATTGCAAAAATTTTTTCCAAAGTGTCATGCAGGTTTAATAATAATAACCCTTGTTATTTGGACGGGATATTCCATGCATGCATCTGGATATGAGGCGTACGCGCTCTCGTGTAAGGATAGGTATCGGTCAGTGTAAAATAATATTATGTCCCTTTCATGCGGGATTATTTAATTTAAAAAAATGGTTTTTTAGAAATAAGTCGAGAAAAGAAGTTATTGGGGGGAGGTCTTGTTCCCTCAGAGCCCCTGTCTGTATTCGTCCCTGATTAGTGAGCGCGTGTGTATGGGACTGTGTTCCGCTACGCCATGCGGGCGGAAGGCCTGTTATCGGCTAAGTCCAATCGTGTATCGCGTGTCTGAGTGTCAGATGGTGCGTGCAACTTGTCAACATCCTTGTAGATATGTCCCTGTGGCCCTAATATAAGTCCGGCTTATTATGTCTGTACATTGCTAAATGTCACAACTGTTGTAATAATGCTGAAAAATGTATGGTATTATGATTGGTTTGTGTTTGTGATTTCATGGTCACTTCCAATATAACAATAGAGTCTGTCGACAGCAGTGTCGCAATGCGGCGGAATCTGCAAGTCAGTATTTCGTCATGTTATGCTTTCATTTGTTTGTGTACATGAAGTCTCTGACATTGCGTATGTCGCTTGTCGGAACGTGACTTTTTCCCAGTATGTGAGTGTTGTCACTGGTTGAGATTCCGGGCGGGCCAGTGTGTCAATTCGTCCTATTTTTTGCTAGTACTGTTGTGTGGACACTATTCCATAAGACGTTTTGCCTTATGAAATTTCTATATCTGTGTCTGGGAAATCTATTTCCTATGTCTGGTGTATTCAGAATTTTTGCATGGTGTTTGGCCGGAGGAATGTGGTATTACCTGTTTATGTACTTGTATGGGCCTACTTCGGTGTATTTGGGAGTCTGGATAGTTGTTTTCCACGGCGTCCAATTTTTGCTGGGATTCGGACCCGTAATTATGTAATTCTCCGTGTTCTATGTCTGCGTTGTGTTTTGGGATTTAGTCGTCCCCAGTGTGGTTTTTGATTGTGTCTTTCGTGCCAAAAATACCATTGGTTAGTTAGTTTTTGGCACGACTGTGTTGTGTGGTCGTGAGTTCGGATCCGGCTTGCTGTAAGGACTTGGTATGACGATACCTGTGCCGTATATACTATGGCACATGTATCGTGTATTTAAGGCATGGGGATGAAACTACGCATTCCTGTGAAGAGTTTATGTCTTTTTGAATGGTCCTCGTATTGTAACTTTGGGAGTTATAAGGTTTTGGACCTGGCGTGAATGATGCCGTGTGTTCTGCTTTCAGAGCTGCCTGCATATTGCTGTCTGTATGGGTGAGGTCGCCCAGTCACGAGCGTCTTATCGCTGACAGCGATAGTCTCTAGTTTCATTGACGTGTGCGTTATCTCATTACTTGCTTGACAATGTTCCTGTGTCCGGCACGTGTGTGCCTAACCTGCTTGCTCTCTCTGTAGTTGTTATCGTGGCTTTCCGCCATGTAAAAGAACCTTCCACCGGCTACATTTGTGTCCCCAAGTTTGGTGTTAATGTAGCGTGGGTCGAATATATCCCTATTAATGGTACTAAATGTCGTTATGCACGAGTGTCTCCGGGCCGCTAGTCGCGTGTTTGGTGACTAGGTGTCGGAGGTGATTTTATTGTTGTCCGCGTATGAATATCTGTTAGTGTAACTGTCCCTTACTTTCCTATCCTGCAACTGGATAGCTACCCGACCTTGCACTCCAGGTATTCAGAAGGTTACGGGTTCGAGACCGTCCTTAACCAGGGTGGTTATTCCTGTTGCCATTCAGGCTTGTGTCTTCTGGACAGTTTGGCAGTGTATTACTGTTATGTGGCAATGAAAATTGACTGTGTGTCTTCAAAAAATAAGTAATGGTGATTCCCCCTTGAGCTGTGAGTGTTACCCCATGGTGTTTTTATGTCTAGTTTGCGCGTTGTTATGGAGGACGAGAAAAATTCATGTCGTAGGCATTGTAGTGTATCACATATGCTTATGGATTGAGTACATACAGTTCAACTTGGATAACTTTCCTTCCACGGGATTAGTGAAAGAGGCGAAAAGAGAAAAAAAGAATTGAGTTATGCAACGATCCGAATTAAGAGAGCTCTTTGAATAGAGTAGAGAAAATGTATTGTATCTCGCCTGCACACTGCTTTATGCTTATTAAAGCGGGTTGCCATGCGGCGGTCGTAAATAACGTCAAAATGTTGAGAAATGACAGGTAGGACCTGAGTGTACTATGCACCTATATGGCGACGTTATTACGACGGTAATCTAGTTACGTCTCAGGGAAAATCTACCGATTTTGAAAAATAGTTTGAGATTCTTACTCTTGTCTATGATTAGGGCTCTCGCCCGTCACAAGAGAATCTATCAAACTGTGGGACCGGAACATAGAACATTTAGTCATTTCTACCTAGAAAGACTCGCCTAAGCTCTATGCTGTGGTTTATTGCTTAAGCTGTGTTCGGAATAGCTCTCTGAGGACCTAAGCTGCGTGGCCCATTTATTGGTTTCCGCTTGGCTTTGCATATTAAAAACTTTACATTATCCAAGTTATAATGTGGACCAACTATGATCAGTAACCATTGATGGCCTGAAAAAAAAATGCTAGGGGCCAAAAAAAAAAAACAAGAAGAATTTTGAATTATACACTTTTGATGTAGCCATGTTCCACTATATATACAAAAAATGTGCATTTTATGTTTGTGAGTCTCTGTGTGTCTCTTATCGTATTTCTCACGTGTAAACGAGCCTACTTGTATCTATAATAGTGGTGCAAGTGATATTGGTTTATCTTGTACTCCTGGTGAAAGTCGTTATTCCCGCCCGAGCGTCCTTGCTCGGAAAGGTGAATACTTTCGCCCTGCTATTAGGGCATAGGCCCCTGAAATCCACTGGGGTGCTCCTTTGCTATTTTCCGGAGGAATTTGTAGCAAAGTGAGCCTGGGCCTACTTTCACCGTAATGCCTGGCTATTGGTCTGAGTGTGCCTGTGTTCGAGGGACTAATTGCGCTCTGCGCTACCCTAGGAGAGTTTACGGGGGTGTGTGTATTTTTGACTGACCGGTCTCGTGGGGTAGGTGATAAGACCTTTCTTATACCCCGTGTACTGTGTGTTAGCGCCTGGTCAGAGTGTGCGGGTGTGTGTTGTGCACCCTGAGGGCTTGAAGGCAACACCCTCTTATGCATTCGCACCTGGGGTACGAATGCCAGTGCCCGCTTTCGTCCTGGCAAAATTGCCCTTTGGACTAGCGGCAAAGGCCGTTTGATTGCCTGTGTTTGCCCTGGCAATGTAGTGGCGTGTAGTCTGACCGCTTTCTGGCCTGTGGCCAAGGTAGATTCCTGCCCTTGTGTTTGCCTATTTGTGTAGGTGTATGTGGGCTTAATGTGCTGTAGGGCTGGCTCTACGTCCTCAGCCCATGACGTGGTTACCTCCCGTTTTCCCCCTGTCATGTCATGTGTACTCGAGAGTCCTGGCGTCAACTCCCTCTCGTTCGTCCGTTCCGAGGAGATTGGCCTGGGTTTTGTTCCTCGCTTTGGCAAAATTGCCTTCCGAACCGGAGCTGAAGGATGTGTATTTATGTAACTTGGGTCCCGCAGTGTGTTGGAGTCTAACCTGGCCGTCTTCTTGACTGGCCACGGTGAACTCCTTCCCATGTGTGGCAGTACGTGGCGAGAGGGACATCCTCGCAAATTGCTGCGTTAGCGTATCTACGCTTACGTCCTCTCTCGGCTGGGCTGGTGGCCCTACCATGAACTCAAAAATGGCCTTGTTAGCTTGGAGCTCGCGGTACTCGTCCCAAATATGGGTGTACTGCCTATTGAGGCTCATGGCCTGTTCGGCGACTTTTGTGCCACTAGTCCCTATCCGCTGGTGTTCCCTGATGAGTGTCTCCCATTGCTGGAACATGAACTCATGTCGGCAGTGTAGTTGCCAGTGTGCCTTGATGATTTGTGTACGGAGGGTGGGGATTTTCGCCCGAATCTTGCGATTCTTAGCGCTGCGGAGTGGCCGGACAAGTGCCCTTATGATCCGCATATACTGGGCGTGCAGGAGCTGCTGAAACCTTCTGAGGTAGTCCTGCCTAGTTTCAAAGACTTTGTGCCAGGCAATTAATTCCTGGTACTCCCCAATGCTCCTCAGCACAGCTAGGCGGTTTAGGGGGGCCATGCTGAATGAAGTGTATGCGTCTTCTAATATATGAAAAAAACTGTGCGTGTTTGGCAGTGTATCTTGTATCTCTCTGATTCTTTCAGGGGGCTGGGGGGTTGGTTTAACAAGAAATTCCCCTGTGTAGGTAGTGCGGAGCAAAAATGATGCTTTCTGTCTGAGAAAAAAAAATCCAGTCTCGCTTGGCTGTATGCGGTATGGGCCGTTTTGACCACGAGAACTCGTTGTATGAGCCCGATTTTACTGTGATTGGTACCCGGCCTCCACCAATCTGTTTTATATCCCTTAGTTGGGGGGTAGTTAGATCTAAAACGGATGTGTTAATGTACTAATTTATAAGGTGATGCCTAGGAGGGGGTAGCTTCCCGTAGCTGGGTAAGCTGACCAGTGTAGAGTGTTGTTTAGTGTTAGGATGCTAGGGGATGCTCCTATAAAGACGTAAGTGTGACTCGGGGGATGGAACTCTGCGTACAGGTTAATGTACTAGCCTCTCAGCTGGTTGGAGAGAGTTATATAACCGACGTGCGGCGTCAGCTGTGTTGGCGGCTCGCTGCTTAGACAGTCGGGCCGCTGCAGGAAGTACAATGAAGCTTGAGCTAGCAACTATTTGGCTACTATTGTCACGGTTACTCGTGACGGGATACAGGAAGGGCGTTAGGACGTAAAGAGGCGTGTAATTAGTAAGACAAGTGTAGTGTACTGACCAATTATTTATTGGTCAGTGAATATGGAATTGTGAGTCCCTTTTAGGGGAATGTAATAAATGTTATAAGTTTTAAGTGTACAAGTTTGTGGAGTAGGTTACAAAATATAGGATCTCTGAACACTTCACTGATGCTCACCTGGTGATAGCAGCCTGCGGAGCCTTCGGCGACACGCACTGTATGACAGATAGTAGAGAGTAGAACCTGTCCTCATTAAGGTCCTTCTTATAGGTTTTGCTGTTGTACTGTCAGCATTCCATTGGCATAGCTGCCCCAGTTAGTTATAGTGTAGCTGTTTATGGTGTGATGCAAGTGTTTGGCAAGCCTTCCAGGCTGGTTAGCTGCCCTTGCTGTGTAAAAGATGTTGTTCTGGACTTATGAGATTTGCCAGTTAAGGGTGGTTTTAATAGATGATGGAGGGTGGCTTCCAGGGGATGCAGACCCCTGGGGGACTGTACAATATCACGGAAGGTATGCATGGGAGCTATTCCAAAATTGGCACACATGAAGATAATACTATTTCAGTTTAATTTCCAGGAGGCCATACATGACAGTGTTGCCAAAATAATTTTAAGCCTTCTGATAGGTCCGATTTTTAAATGCATATAACTTCTACACTATTAATTGGATTTCCACCGAATATTGTATGTAGTTTGTGTACATAAACAGATATGACTGAGTGTATTCGTAAGAGCCATCAGGGCTGCGAACTGATAATAATTGCTCTCTCGCTTTTCTTCATCCAAATACCAATATATCTGAAAGTATGCAAGCCGACAGCTTTAAACTATGCACACGTATAGTGTGCCCGATCGAGAGGCCCGGGGTTCGAACCTACGTTATTAAAAATCGAGAAATGTAAAATGGTTATAAGACTTTCAGTTACATATAAGCTAGCCATGAGGAAATATGAAATGATTCAGGCAATGACGCAGATCATTGACAGCCTTATCTGAAGTCACAGGATGCAACCCGTGTATGAATCACGAGGACAGTCATGCTGTGAGGAAACGATCAGAGCAAGTAGGCAGGGGAACCACTGCGAAAGTTCGATATCAGCGTTTTTATGGCAACCCTGGATTGCATATCAACACCGCCGAATTATGAAAAACCCGTTTTCTTGGAAATAACGCAAAATCACATGAGTATTTTATGTCAATCAGAATAATCCAGGGAATTACGAATTAATCAAGACTAAAATTTAATAACTTATGCTCAGGGAAAAAAGTGCATACGAATCAACTAAGTCATTAGGCGGGGTTATGACGAGGTCCTGGGTAGGAGAAAATAAAACCAACTCGTCCACACAGCTAAGGAGCCTTGTAGATTTAATTTAAAAATAGTAGATGATCGATTTTCGGAAAACAAGATGAGAATGTAACGTGTAGATTGGAGGGAACATTATGGTTATTTTTTGAAAAACGTGCGACGTCTAGTTGGAAAGATAGCTCTGAGAAGAAGACCAAATTAATTTATTTTTGCACGTTCCCAATATATAGCCGAGTTTTAAGCCAGAGAGTATGCAGTTTGGTCAGTCCAGTCGGACATGACGCTGGATCACAGTATCAAAACCGCCAGTTTGAATCGTCAGTGAACCAAGTTGAGCCATATCAGCGAAAGGAACGATTTTCAGTGTATTAAGTCTACCGTAGGCGGCAAGGAGCACGGTACTGGTTCACAGTATTCAGTTTGGTGTCCGCCGTAGCGGGATAGTTCAGTACATCGAACACGAAGACATCAGTGAAAGGTCACGTAGCTTATAAGTTTTCAAGATTACAAGTAAGCTGGTTCGAGACCAGGCAGAAGTTACCGAAAGTAGAAAGAACTCCGCCTATATAAGATTGTGAGGATAGACGCAACAGAAGTGAAAATTAGGTCGGAACACGATAGCTAGAATCAAGTATCGCTAGCATCATCTATTGGTCTTTAAATGAAAGCCAGTAAGATAATAGGGCCGCTTATCGAAAGTAAAACTAGAGTCACGTTAAAATGAATGCGCAGTGAAAAGTGGAAAGTACCGAACATTGTCAAGTAAAAAGAACATTTCGAGCCTTGTTGAAATCAAAGAACAGGTCGATAATTACATCGTTTCACAACATAACGTTGTTAAAAGAAAAGCCAGATTAAGTTAATAAACCGGGAGTTTAAACCGTGGATAAATGACAGAACTTTGAGTCGAGACCTAGGTGGTCCGATCTAGAAGTCATCATAGGGCAGATCGTGCAACTAGATCTAGGGGAGGAGTCGTCATCAGGGAACCAATCGGAAGTCATCGCTTGCGTTCTGAGATGCGACAAGAACTATTACACAGTGTGTAAAGAAATTGTAAATAGATAATAAAATAAGACATAACCCAAGGGTTAACACGTGTGAATTGTCACAGAGTGAATAAGTGAGAAAGTGGAAACATGTGAAAAGGAATAGGGTAATTGTTTAAAAAATAATATAAATTTTGTGGAAGTGTTTTATAATCATGAATCATTATGTGTAGAAATGTCAATATGTCATATCAGGTAAAAATCACTTGTGTTATGTGTTACCATATTGTTGTGAAAATGTATTAGTTACAACCATGTGGGGGGAATTCTTCACAACGGCGGATCCTGGGTTGGTGACTACCAAAATGAATTAAACATATTGAGCCATTGTGGACCCATAATTTGAAATGTACTATTGTGAAATGATTAATGATAAAGGAATAACGGTGAATAGTGCTTTAAAGTGTCACTTTATAATAAGGAAGGCCGGCAAATGAAGCCCAGTAACGAGTTAAATATTGTACGGATAATACCCAAGTCCGTGTAAGCAAATAAAGTAAATAATAAAGGGGTGGAACCAAATTATTGTCGAAATAAATAAATTAAATTATTGAAATCAGTGACGTTTGTTATGCAAAGTAAACGCAATAGAAGTTGAACACAACTTAAGTTAATGCAAAAGTAAATAATCAGGAAATTGAAAGATAATTTAATGAAGTTTAAAGTAATGCAAAGAAAATCAAAGTCAGTGATTAAAGTAATAAACAAACCAAATACGGTTAAATGATATAAATTAAAAGTAATTGCTAATGACCTTAGCATCACGAGTAAAGGCAAATGAAAATAAGTATAATAATAAAAGACCACGGAATAACGAAATGGAAATAATATGAAAATGTAATAATGAATAGTAAATTCATTTATCCCCGCCAGCATATCTGGACCACAGTAAAAATGAATTGAGTATCCACGAAATATTATTGTCGCCAAAATAGGCTAGACCAAATGTAAGCTAGGGCTTTGAAATATTGAATTAACGTGCAAGTATCGGATAATTGTTATAGTCTATGGGAAATTCGTCGTTTGACCAAGGTAAGGTCATATAATTTATTCGAGTGAAAGAATAAATGCTCACTCAGTTATTGTGTAATTCTCTTGTCGCTAGGGAGCACATGAATGAAAAGGAATCGTAAGACTGGATAGATGATATGTGTCTAGGCGGGTAGCCGGAAGTAGGGTGAGATTGATTCCCTCCTCCGAGCTAGACCGACCTCTGCAGCCAGGTAGAACATGGCGTTTCTAGATTGGTTAGCATTTGTATTTGGAATACCTATCACAGCAGAATAGTATGTTGGCCACAACGGGCTTAATAATATGTTTGTTTTGTCATCCTAATAGCAGAGAATAATTATCCCAAAATAATCACGAATAAATGTGAAGAATTAGACTGAGCACAGTCCATATAAGGAATAGAATAAAAACGCTAGGAGTCTCAATGGAGAGGTGGTCTTTCTTTGAATGTTAAAACATATGGTTAATGATTGAGCTAGGTCATGACACGGAAGGGGAAGGCTATGTTTATAAGAGGTTCATTTTCCCGCTCAAGGCGAGGGGAGACTTAATGACGGTCGCATCGCACGCAGGCCGAGCCATAAAACTGTCACTGTTTTAAAAGAATGTCTTAATGAAGACCTCGTGGTTTTATTTGAAGGATAAAAATATTGCAGAATTAATACCTACCAAAGATGTTTATTATTCATAGATTGCCCATCCTGAATGATAATGATAATATAAAGAATAAAAAGAATAATAAATGCATTTTTGAAAATGTCAAATTTTGGTTCCATACTCTTAAAGTGAATAAATACGGGTAAGAGAAAAATCATAGAATTGCACTTCGTGGAGTGCGGGCTCCATTGAACATCCAATTCTCAGGGACACAATGGCTGCAATAAAATATAATTGGCATGGAAGTGGAGAAGTAAATGGTACTCATGTGTAAATAATGTTATTTGTGTTTTGGGGGGATAATTTGTGTTTGAAATGCGTGGAAAAAAGATTTAAAAGGATAAAATAAATGTGAAGAATAATTAGTTCAAATTATTGCCAAATGAAGGCATTGTAAGAGTAAAAGTAAATATCCTGAGTTCGAGCCTGACCAGGCGGAACTCATTTGAAGTGACTGAAAATCCTTATTTTTGGGAATATAAGATTTAGAATATCTAAGACTAAAGTAACAGTGTAAGCAGATGGATCATGACGAATCCATTGGAAATGAAGCAAGATAGACTAAGGGTCATTATATTGCTTTTTATTGTGTTTGAAGGTAATTTCAACAAATATATTAGTGTTGTGACTTTATATTTGGAAATGTTTGAGTGAATTAAAGATACCAATTTAAAGTAGTTGGTGTTATAATCCTTTTATGCTTGTCCTTCCTATAGTTCACATTCTGAGTACATGGTCAGACAGTGGGAATAACTGTACACGCCCTGAGCTGAGTATTAGTCGGAAGATGCCCGGTACTTCCGTTTTCCTAAACGGGAACAATAGTACCTGATAGTTTAGATTAATTTGGAGTAACTTATATACTTCAGTTCTACCAACATGATTCTAAGCCTGCTGATAGGACCAATTATTAAAAACATGTAACTACTATACCATCAGTTGGATTTCAACCAAATTTCGTATGTGCTATGTGTAACATAACAGATATGACTATAAGTATTCTTAAGAGCAAACAGGGCTACCAACTGTTAATAAATACTGTCTATATTTTTTACCCTAATATCAATATATCAGAAAGTATGCATGCCAACAGCTCTATACTTTGCACACGTATAGCACCTGACACTCTAGATTAATTTGGAGTAATTAATATAAGTCAGTGCTGCCAACATGATTCTATGCTTGCTGATAGGTCCAATTTTAAAATACATGTAACTTCTATACTAAAAAATGGATTTCATCCAAAATTGCCACAACAAGATATCATAATATTTCAGGTTATTTCTAACCAGCACACGCATGACATTGTTGCCAACATGCTTTTACGCATGCTGATAGATCCAATGTCTAACTGCATGTAACGTCCATTGGACTTCAACCAAATTTTTTATTCTGTACCATAAGAGATGGAACTAAGAATATATTCAGTCAACAGGGCTTCCAACTGTAGTGCCCTATTAGGCTACATTATACCAGGAATATTTCGAACTAATTGGACATTTCGATATTACCAACTTAATTTCGTCATTATTCTAGATAGGTTCATATACTGTAGAATAATCATTGGCATGAAAAGTAGGCACTAGTTCGTCACGGGATTTCTTGTTTTTAGTGCAATCTATATTTAATATGATCGAAATGATATGCACCTCTCTATGCATAAGCTCAGGACAGGGAGGCATGGATGGCTGCATCAAACCAGTCAGATGACTGAAGACTCAAACAACAACAACAATAATGTTATGTATAAAAGTCTTCCTAGCCCGAGGGAACCTACTTTTCATATCCTCATTGCTTCGTCAATCACTGTTAACTAAGTGGAAAAAGTCTCCTACATACATCAGTTTTGCACCTGCCTATTTGACGTCAATAGGGCTTTGACATTTCCTACGTCTATATTTTTATATGTTATAATTCTCTTTCTGAAGAGGGAGTACATAACCTTCTAAATTCATCGAAATACATTCATATATAGTCTATGATGAGAATGTCGATATTAAAGCTCAGAGTTGAGAGTATTTCTCATTGAATTTTTAATTCTACAAGATTTTTTCTTTCTGATTTCTTTCATTGCTAGTTCAATGTTTAGTTTGATAGTTATGGGTGATAAACTGCAGCCTTGCCTTACACCTTTATGAATACCAGATGCTCTCTTATGTTCTTCAGCTTGTATAACTGACGTCTGATTTCTGTATAGATTGAAGATCACACTCCTTTCCCTGTTCTTTTTTCCAGTCCTTTTCAGTATGACAATCAACTTGCTCCAATCAGCGTTATTAAAAGCCTTTTCACTGTCTACAAATGCCATAAACGTTCTTTAATAATTACTTATGCTACCTTCCAAGTTCAACCAAAGACTTACAACCGATTCCCTAGTTCATACGTTTCTCCTCAGACAAAATTGATTTTCACCAAATTTGCTTTCCGTTTGCCTTTCCATCTTGTAAATTCTTCTACTCTGGTTCTTTAAAGCATGAGCGATCACGCTAATTGTATTAAAAACTTCCCATTTATCAGCTTCTGTTATCTTCGGTATAGAGATGATAACATTCTCTTTAACCTCAGAGAGTACCTCATCTGTCTCATAAATGCTACATCCAAACAAAATAATCTGGGCCCACCTTCAGTAAGCAACTCAGTCAGTATATCATCTATTCCTGGTGTCTAGTTACTGCTTAAGTCTCCCAGTTTCTATCAAATTTAGATCTCCATATTAAATGTACTTTCGTATCGCCATAACTTCCTCATCACCTTCGAGAACAGGATTCACAACCTCCTTTTCTCTATACAAATGCTCTATATAAACATTCCGTCCCTTAACCTATTATTCTCTATCTGTTTTCCATCTGATTGTGAGTCTTTTGATGAGCTGTAACTACATTTCCTACCTTCAGAAAATTTTCAAACGTCTAAATTCTGCTCTCCCAATTTCACCTCTTGCATTCTTGATTTTCCGCCTTTCATACATTATTCAAATAGACAGACTGATTCACCAGCCCCTTATATTGTTCGGAGAAAAGCAACCCCACTAACGCGTATACAATAGCCATCCTAAAATCATTAGTACCTGCCCATTTTCAGCCTTAGTAGAATTTTACCGTTGAGTTCGTGCTCGCGAATATAGTAGAAATCATTAGCAGCAGTGTTATTTCAATAACATCAAACATAATGCATGATTAAAATGATCACAGCTACGAATAACACCACCTCATGTTTGGACAAGAAGTGTCTACGAATGGATTCTATACGTGTCAGTGATACAACATGCCTCTCAGTAGATAAGGTGGCTAAATAAAGCATTTTGAAGTAATGACAGACATGTTGTTAGGAAGTATGTCCAAATCCCGAGCTTGGACATATTATTTTGCTTAATGTCGTTTATATTGGAGATATTATGTGTGCATATCTATCTGTTTCAACGAGTGATTTCTTATGACCATTTTTATCCGATGATACGTAGCCAGGTTGGATGTCGATATACTGATCTGTAGAACAAATGCAAGGTCGGCCTATCCTGCATATTCAGGGCAGCAAGTGTTCAAATTGTTGAACACCTTGGTTGCAAGGAAAACTCAGACTCACTCAAGCCACCGCACGTGTCAAGTCAAAGTCCTCTGTAAAATCGGGTTGTAAACCAGTCTTCATTCCTACGCTGTGCCATGTCATAACCTTCTGTAACGCCGGGATGTAAACCAG
This sequence comes from Meconema thalassinum, assembly GCA_946902985.2. Taxonomy (NCBI): domain Eukaryota; kingdom Metazoa; phylum Arthropoda; class Insecta; order Orthoptera; family Tettigoniidae; genus Meconema; species Meconema thalassinum. The sequence continues at coordinate 449,360,240 of OX336394.1, read as the reverse complement.
TCTTCAATCCAACGCTGTGTCATGTCATAGCTTTCTGTAACCCCGGGATGTAAACCAGTCATCATTCCTACGTTTGACAAATATAAAATAGTATTAATTGATCCTCTTATGAGAAATGCCGGAGTGTATTGAGTTCATTAGACTGTAAACATTACTTTTCTCCCTAATGATGTGCTGTGAGAAACTGACGATAGTAGAAAAGAGGGCCACTAACTGAATGAGCGTGATGAATTACTGTGTTATATTGGCTTCCACGGCCGTTGAATTAAAACTCAGGAACTTTTCTAGGTTGATGCCGTGTCTTGTGTGGGGTTTGTGCTGTGTCTTGTGTGGGGTTTGTGCTGTGTCTTGTGTGGGGCTTATGCCGTGTCTTGTGTGGGGTTTATGCCTTGTCTTGTGTGGGGTTTATGCCGTGTCTTGTGTGGGGTTTGTGCTGTGTCTTGTGTGGGGTTTATGCCGTGTCTTGTGTGGGGTTTATAACGTGCCTTGTGTGCGGTTTATGCCGTGTCTTGTGTGGGGCTTATGCCGTGTCTTTTGTGGGGTTTATGCCGTGTCTTGTGTGGGGTTTATGCCATGTATTGTGTGGCGTTTATGCCGTGTCTTGTGTGGGGTTTATGCCGTGTCTTGTGTGGGGTTTATGCCGTGTCTTGTGTGGGGTTTATGCCGTGCCTTGTGTGCGGTTTATGCCGTGTCTTGTGTGGGGTTTATGCCGTGTCTTGTGTGGGGTTTATGCCGTGTCTTGTGTGCGGTTTATGCCGTGTCTTGTGTGGGGTTTATGCCGTGTCTTGTGTGGGGTTTATGTCGTGTCTTGTGTGGGGTTTATGCCATGTCTTGTGTGGGGTTTATGCCGTGTCTTGTGTGGGGTTTATGCCATGTCTTGTGTGCGGTTTATGCCGTGTCTTTTGTGGGGTTTATGCCGTGTCTCGTGTGGGGTGTATGCCATGTCTTGTGTGGGGTTTATGCCGTGTCTTGTGTGCGGTTTATGCCGTGTCTTGTGTGGGGTATATGCCGTGTCTTGTGTGGGGTTTATGTCGTGTCTTGTGTGGGGTTTATGCCATGTCTTGTGTGGGGTTTATGCCGTGTCTTGTGTGGGGTTTCATCCAGGAACACCAAGCTGGCTCATCGGCTGGTGAAGGGCTGTTTGAGCTCACAGCTCTCGCAGTTAGAGGCGCACTAGCGCTTCATAAGAAGGCAGGTAGTGCACAGTTCGCTACTCCTTTGGGGGTCCGGGCGCGGACATCAAGAGCCCGCTGATGAGCCAGCTTGGTATTCTTGGGCGAAACCCCACACAAGACACGGCATTAACCTAGAAAAATTCCTGAGGTTTAAAATAAAGTGTGTTGGCATGCTTGTGGTATTGACTTCAAAATCTTTATCATCTACTAGAGACCAACCTAAATCATCCTGGAAATAGTTCTCTTCTACTCCAGATAAAATGCAGAGAGAATATCACACTATTAGTAATTCCCACTACGCCATACAATATGTTGTTCCCGCTACGGTAACCAGGATGCACGGTTGTTCAGCGCATGCGATCGAGCTGACGGTGGCTGCACATTGTAAAGCCATCACAACGAAAGAATAGAACATAAACATATATTTTTCTTATGCCTGTCGACTAAATAAAAGTATTCGAACGGATAAGAACGTTTTAGATTAAGAAAGTCAAGTGTCCTACGTAGAAAGTTGTTACTTTCTATCTATGCGTAGCGTGTAAGCAGCCGTGGCTGAAATGGTACCGCGCTGGACTGCGGATAGAAAGAGTTGGGGTTCAAAACTTGTTAGGGGGAGAAGTTTATAATTTGTTTTCGTTACGTTTTATCGTCATTGTCGACCGCTTTATCAATGTCTTACGACGGAAATGATACAAGAGGCCACAGTTACCGTAATTAATGAGCATGGGGCACTAGTAATATAGCAAGTAGATGCATTTTCAGGTTGGATTCCATAAACGTGACATAGTGTGTGAATCCGGTATTGCACGAAGCATCTAAATATGATCACTTCAATTAGAGTTGTGTTGTTTTTGTTTGAATATAATAACAAAATTATACCAAGGGAAATTCTGAAGAACGAGAATACTGGCAATCTTTATCTCCTTCGATATGTTGTTGTTGTTTCAATTCAGGGGCTAAAACATCGCAGTCCTTTAGCCCCGTGTACGTGGGTACGTGTAGAAGTTCCCTGATAACCTGTTGTCACCGACATTGCATGGCTCTGAGAGCTCTGAAAAGATCGCATGACAGGGAGAAGAACGTGATGATGCTAGGGAATGAAATGAGCGCCGAAAATGCGTGAGGAAGGAACCCATATTGGACAAGTTTTTTAATGTCATATTGTATGCGGGCAGTATCGTATTCTAGAGACATTGACACCAAGTGTGATAAAATATGCTGTCATATTGTATGTGGGCAGTATCGTATTCTAGAGACATTGAAACCAAGTGTGATAAAATATGCTGTCATATTGTATGCGGGCAGTATCGTATTCTAGAGACATTGAAACCAAGTGTGATAAAATATGCTGTCATATTGTATGTGGGCAGTATCGTATTCTAGAGGCATTGAAACCAAGTGTGATAAAATATGCTGTCATATTGTATGTGGGCAGTATCGTATTCTAGAGACATTGACACCAGGTGTGATAAAATATGCTGTCATATTGTATGTGGGCAGTATCGTATTCTAGAGACATTGAAACCAAGTGTGATAAAATATGCTGTCATATTGTATGTGGGCAGTATCGTATTCTAGAGGCATTGAAACCAAGTGTGATAAAATATGCTGTCATATTGTATGTGGGCAGTATCGTATTCTAGAGACATTGACACCAGGTGTGATAAAATATGCTGTCATATTGTATGTGGGCAGTATCGTATTCTAGAGACATTGACACCAGGTGTGATAAAATATGCTGTCATATTGTATGCGGGCAGTATCGTATTCTAGAGACATTGACACCAAGTGGGATAAAATATGCTGTCATATTGTATGTGGGCAGTATCGTATTCTAGAGACATTGAAACCAAGTGTGATAAAATATGCTGTCATATTGTATGCGGGCAGTATCGTATTCTAGAGACATTGAAACCAAGTGTGATAAAATATGCTGTCATATTGTATGCGGGCAGTATCGTATTCTAGAGGCATTGAAACCAAGTGTGATAAAATATGCTGTCATATTGGACGCGGGCAGTATCGTATTCTAGAGGCATTGAAACCAAGTGTAATAAAATATGCTGTCATATTGTATGCGGGCAGTATCGTATTCTAGAGGCATTGAAACCAAGTGTGATAAAATATGCTGTCATATTGTATGCGGGCAGTATCGTATTCTAGAGGCATTGAAACCAAGTGTGATAAAATATGCTGTCGTTTTGTACGCGGGCAGTATCGTATTCTAGAGGCATTGAAACCAAGTGTGATAAAATATGCTGTCATATTGGACGCGGGCAGTATCGTATTCTAGAGACATTGAAACCAAGTGTGATAAAATATGCTGTCGTTTTGTACGCGGGCAGTATCGTATTCTAGAGACATTGAAACCAGGTGTGATAAAATATGCTGTCATATTGCACGCGGGCAGTATCGTATTCTAGAGACATTGAAACCAAGTGTGATAAAATATGCTGTCGTTTTGTACGCGGGCAGTATCGTATTCTAGAGACATTGAAACCAAGTGTGATAAAATATGCTGTCATATTGGACGAGGGCAGTATCGTATTCTGGAGACATTGAAACCAATTGTGAAAAAATATGCTGTCGTTTTGTACGCGGGCAGTATCGTATTCTAGAGGCATTGACACCAAGTGTGATAGAATATGCTGTCATATTGTATGCGGGCAGTATCGTATTCTACAGACATTGAAACCAAGTGTGATAAAATATGCTGTCATATTGTATGCGGGCAGTATCGTATTCTAGAGGCATTGACACCAAGTGTTATAAAATATGCTGTCATATTGTATGCGGGCAGTATCGTATACTAGAGACATTGACACCAGGTGTGATAAAATATGCTGTCATATTGTATGTGGGCAGTAGCGTATTCTAGAGACATGGAAACCAAGTGTGATAAAATATGCTGTCATATTGTATGCGGGCAGTATCGTATTCTAGAGGCATTGACACCAAGTGTGATAAAATATACTGTCATACTGTACGTGGGCAGTATCGTATTCTAGAGACATTGACACCAAGTGTGATAAAATATGCTGTCATATTGTACGTGGGCAGTATCGTATTCTAGAGGCATTGAAACCAAGTGTGATAAAATATGCTGTCATATTGGACGCGGGCAGTATCGTATTCTAGAGTTATTGAAACCAAGTGTGATAAAATATGCTGTCACATTGTACGCGGGCAGTATCGTATTCTAGAGGCATTGACACCAAGTGTGATAAAATATGCTGTCATATTGCACGCGGGCAGTATCGTATTCTAGAGACATTGAAACCAAATGTGATAAAATATTCTGTCATATTGTATGCGGGCAGTATCGTATTCTAGAGACATTGACACCAAGTGTGATATAATATGCTGTCATATTGTACACGGGCTGTATCGTATTCTAGAGACATTGACACCAAGTGTTATAAAATATGCTGTCATATTGTATGTGGGCAGTATCGTATACTAGAGGCATTGACACCAAGTGTGATAAAATATACTGTCATATTGTATGTGGGCAGTATCGTATTCTAGAGACATTGACACCAAGTGTGATATAATATGCTGTCATATTGTATGCGGGCAGTATCGTATTCTAGAGACATTGACACCAAGTGTTATAAAATATGCTGTCATATTGTATGTGGGCAGTATCGTATACTAGAGGCATTGACACCAAGTGTGATAAAATATACTGTCATATTGTATGTGGGCAGTATCGTATTCTAGAGACATTGACACCAAGTGTGATATAATATGCTGTCATGCTGTATGCGGGCAGTATCGTATACTAGAGGCATTGACACCACGTGTGATATAATATGCTGTCATATTGTATGTGGGCAGTATCGTATTCTAGAGACATTGACACCAAGTGTTATAAAATATGCTGTCATATTGTATGTGGGCAGTATCGTATTCTAGAGGCATTGAAACCAAGTGTGATAAAATATGCTGTCATATTGGACGCGGGCAGTATCGTATTCTAGAGATATTGAAACCAAGTGTGATAAAATATGCTGTCACATTGTACGCGGGCAGTATCGTATTCTAGAGGCATTGACACCAAGTGTGATAAAATATGCTGTCATATTGCACGCGGGCAGTATCGTATTCTAGAGACATTGAAACCAAATGTGATAAAATATTCTGTCATATTGTTTGCGGGCAGTATCGTATTCTAGAGACATTGACACCAAGTGTGATATAATATGCTGTCATATTGTACACGGGCAGTATCGTATTCTAGAGACATTGACACCAAGTGTTATAAAATATGCTGTCATATTGTATGTGGGCAGTATCGTATACTAGAGGCATTGACACCAAGTGTGATAAAATATACTGTCATATTGTATGTGGGCAGTATCGTATTCTAGAGACATTGACACCAAGTGTGATATAATATGCTGTCATATTGTATGCGGGCAGTATCGTATTCTAGAGACATTGACACCAAGTGTTATAAAATATGCTGTCATATTGTACACGGGCAGTATCGTATTCTAGAGGCATTGACAACAAGTGAGATATAATATGCTGTCATACTGTATGCGGGCAGTATCGTATTCTAGAGACATTGACACCAAGTGTGATATAATATTCTGTCATATTGTACACGGGCAGTATCGTATTCTAGAGACATTGACACCAAGTGTGATATAATATGCTGTCATATTGTACTCGGGCAGTATCGTATTCTAGAGACATTGACACCAAGTGTGATATAATATGCTGTCATATTGTATGCGGGCAGTATCGTATTCTAGAGACATTGACACCAAGTGTGATATAATATGCTGTCATATTGTACACGGGCAGTATCGTATTCTAGAGACATTGACACCAAGTGTGATATAATATGCTGTCATATTGTACTCGGGCAGTATCGTATTCTAGAGACATTGACACCAAGTGTGATATAATATGCTGTCATATTGTATGCGGGCAGTATCGTATTCTAGAGACATTGACACCAAGTGTGATATAATATGCTGTCATATTGTATGCGGGCAGTATCTTATTCTAGAGACATTGACACCAAGTGTGATATAATATGCTGTCATATTGTACACGGGCAGTATCGTATTCTAGAGACATTGACACCAAGTGTGATATAATATGCTGTCATATTGTACTCGGGCAGTATCGTATTCTAGAGACATTGACACCAAGTGTGATATAATATGCTCTCATATTGTATGCGGGCAGTATCGTATTCTAGAGACATTGACACCAAGTGTGATATAATATGCTGTCATATTGTACACGGGCAGTATCGTATTCTAGAGACATTGACACCAAGTGTGATATAATATGCTGTCATATTGTACTCGGGCAGTATCGTATTCTAGAGACATTGACACCAAGTGTGATATAATATGCTGTCATATTGTATGTGAGCAGTATCGTATTCTAGAGATATTGACACCAAGTGTGATATAATATGCTGTCATATTGTATGTGGGCAGTATCGTATTCTAGAGACATTGACACCAAGTGTTATAAAATATGCTGTCATATTGTATGTGGGCAGTATCGTATTCTAGAGACATTGACACCAAGTGTGATATAATATGCTGTCATATTGTATGCGGGCAGTATCGTATTCTAGAGACATTGACACCAAGTGTTATAAAATATGCTGTCATATTGTATGTGGGCAGTATCGTATACTAGAGGCATTGACACCAAGTGTGATAAAATATACTGTCATATTGTATGTGGGCAGTATCGTATTCTAGAGACATTGACACCAAGTGTGATAAAATATGCTGTCATACTGTACGAGGGCAGTATCGTATTCTAGAGACATTGACACCAAGTGTGATAGAATATGCTGTCATATTGTATGTGGGCAGTATCGTATTCTAGAGACATTGACACCAAGTGTTATAAAATATGCTGTCATATTGTATGCGGGCAGTATCGTATTCTAGAGACATTGAAACCAAGTGTGATAAAATATTCTGTCATATTGTATGCGGGCAGTATCGTATTCTAGAGACATTGACACCAAGTGTGATATAATATGCTGTCATATTGTATGCGGGCAGTATCGTATTCTAGAGACATTGACACCAAGTGTGATATAATATGCTGTCATATTGTACACGGGCAGTATCGTATTCTAGAGACATTGACACCAAGTGTGATATAATATGCTGTCATATTGTATGCGGGCAGTATCGTATTCTAGAGACATTGACACCAAGTGTGATATAATATGCTGTCATATTGTACACGGGCAGTATCGTATTCTAGAGACATTGACACCAAGTGTGATAAAATATGCTGTCATATTGTATGCGGCCAGTATCGTATTCTAGAGACATTGACACCAAGTGTGATAAAATATGCTGTCATATTGTATGCGGGCAGTATCGTATTCTAGAGACATTGACACCAAGTGTGATATAATATGCTGTCATATTGTACACGGGCAGTATCGTATTCTAGAGACATTGACAACAAGTGAGATATAATATGCTGTCATACTGTATGCGGGCAGTATCGTATTCTAGAGACATTGACACCAAGTGTGATATAATATTCTGTCATATTGTACACGGGCAGTATCGTATTCTAGAGACATTGACACCAAGTGTGATATAATATGCTGTCATATTGTACTCGGGCAGTATCGTATTCTAGAGACATTGACACCAAGTGTGATATAATATGCTGTCATATTGTATGCGGGCAGTATCGTATTCTAGAGACATTGACACCAAGTGTGATATAATATGCTGTCATATTGTACACGGGCAGTATCGTATTCTAGAGACATTGACACCAAGTGTGATATAATATGCTGTCATATTGTACTCGGGCAGTATCGTATTCTAGAGACATTGACACCAAGTGTGATATAATATGCTGTCATATTGTATGCGGGCAGTATCGTATTCTAGAGACATTGACACCTAGTGTGATATAATATGCTGTCATATTGTATGCGGGCAGTATCGTATTCTAGAGACATTGACACCAAGTGTGATATAATATGCTGTCATATTGTATACGGGCAGTATCGTATTCTAGAGACATTGACACCAAGTGTGATATAATATGCTGTCATATTGTACTCGGGCAGTATCGTATTCTAGAGACATTGACACCAAGTGTGATATAATATGCTCTCATATTGTATGCGGGCAGTATCGTATTCTAGAGACATTGACACCAAGTGTGATATAATATGCTGTCATATTGTACACGGGCAGTATCGTATTCTAGAGACATTGACACCAAGTGTGATATAATATGCTTTCATATTGTACTCGGGCAGTATCGTATTCTAGAGACATTGACACCAAGTGTGATATAATATGCTGTCATATTGTATGCGGGCAGTATCGTATTCTAGAGACATTGACACCAAGTGTGATATAATATGCTGTCATATTGTATGCGGGCAGTATCGTATTCTAGAGACATTGACACCAAGTGTTATAAAATATGCTGTCATATTGTATGCGGGCAGTATCAAATTCTAGAGACATTGACACCAAGTGTGATATAATATGCTGTCATATTGTACACGGGCAGTATCGTATTCTAGAGACATTGACACCAAGTGTGATAAAGTATGCTGTCATATTGTATGCGGGCAGTATCTTATTCTAGAGGCATTGACACCAAGTGTGATAAAATATGCTGTCATATTGCACGTGGGCAGTATCGTATTCCAGAGACATTGACACCAAGTGTGATATAATATGCTGTCATATTGTATGCGGGCAGTATCGTATTCTAGAGACATTGACACCAAGTGTGATAAAATATGCTGTCATATTGTATGTGGGCAGTATCGTATTCTAGAGACATTGACACCAAGTGTGATAAAATATGCTGTCATACTGTACGTGGGCAGTATTGTATTCTAGAGACATTGACACCAAGTGTGATAGAATAGGCTGTCATATTGTATGTGGGCAGTATCGTATTCTAGAGACATTGACACCAAGTGTGATAAAATATGCTGTCATATTGTATGCGGGCAGTGTCGTATTCCAGAGACATTGACACCAAGTGTTATAAAATATGCTGTCATATTGTACGTGGGCAGTATCGTATTCCAGAGACATTGACACCAAGTGTGATAGAATATGCTGTCATATTGTACACGGGCAGTATCGTATTCTAGAGACATTGACACCAAGTGTGATAAAATATGCTCTCATATTGTATGAGGGCAGTATCGTATTCTAGAGACATTGACACCAAGTGTGATAAAATATGCTGTCATATTGTATGTGGGCAGTATCGTATTCTAGAGACATTGACACCAAGTGTTATAATATATGCTGTCATATTGCACGCGGGCAGTATCGTATTCTAGAGACATTGACACCAAGTGTGATAAAATATGCTGTCATATTGTACGTGGGCAGTATCGTATTCTAGAGACATTGACACCAAGTGTGATAAAATATGCTGTCTTACTGTACGTGGGCAGTATCGTATTCTAGAGACATTGACACCAAGTGTTATTTTTTTTTTTTTTTTTTTTTTTTAAGCGTATGGCTTTTAGTGCCGGGAGTGTCCGAGGACATGTTCGGCTCGCCAGTTTTGTAGCTGCTTCGAGACGGACACCCAGTGGGTGAGCTACAAGTACCGTTGGGGAGGAAAGTTGGAAGGGAAGGGCGAGGAGTTGGAAGGTAGCGGCTGTGGCCTATAGTGAGGGACCAACCCCGGCATTTGCCTGGAAGGAAGATGGGAAACCACAGAAGACCATCTTCAAGGTTGCCGGCGGGGGGATTCGAACCTTCTCGCCTCCCGGATGTGAGCGACTGCTATTAGTCATGCCGTAACCACCACGGCTAACTCACCCGGTACCAAGTGTTATAATATATGCTGTCATATTGCACGCGGGCAGTATCGTATTCTAGAGACATTAACACCAAGTGTGATAAAATATGCTGTCTTACTGTACGTGGGCAGTATCGTATTCTAGAGGCATTGACACCAAGTGTGATAGAATATGCTGTCATATTGTATGTGGGCAGTATCGTATTCTAGAGGCATTGACACCAAGTGTGATAAAATATGCTGTCATATTGCACGCGGGCAGTATCGTATTCCAGAGACATTGACACCAAGTGTTATAAAATATGCTGTCATATTGTACGTGGGCAGTATCGTATTCTAGAGACATTGACACCAAGTGTGATAGAATATGCTGTCATATTGTATGTGGGCAGTATCGTATTCTAGAGGCATTGACACCAAGTGTGATAAAATATGGTGTCATATTGTATGCGGGCAGTATCGTATTCTAGAGACATTGACACCAAGTGTGATAAAATATGCTGTCATATTGTATGCGGGCAGTATCGTATTCTAGAGACATTGACACCAAGTGTGATAGAATATGCTGTCATATTGTATGTGGGCAGTGTCGTATTCTAGAGACATTGACACCAAGTGTGATAAAATATGCTGTCATATTGCACGCGGGCAGTATCGTATTCTAGAGACATTGACACCAAGTGTGATAAAATATGCTGTCATATTGTATGCGGGCAGTATCGTATTCTAGAGACATTGACACCAAGTGTGATAGAATATGCTGTCATATTGTATGCGGGCAGTATCGTATTCTAGAGGCATTGACACCATGTGTGATAAAATATGCTGTCATATTGCACGCGGGCAGTATCGTATTCTAGAGACATTGAAACCAAGTGTGATAAAATATGCTGTCATATTGCACGCGGGCAGTATCGTATTCTAGAGACATTGACACCAAGTGTGATAGAATATGCTGTCTTATTGTATGTGGGCAGTATCGTATTCTAGAGACATTGACACCAAGTGTGATAGAATTTGCTGTCATATTGTACACGGGCAGTATCGTATTCTAGAGACATTGACACCAAGTGTGATAAAATATGCTGTCATATTGTATGTGGGCAGTATCGTATTCTAGAGGCATTGACACCAAGTGTTATAAAATATGCTGTCATATTGCACGCGGGCAGTATCGTATTCTAGAGACATTGACACCAAGTGTGATAAAATATGCTGTCATATTGTATGTGGGCAGTATCGTATTCTAGAGGCATTGACACCAAGTGTGATAGAACATGCTGTCATAATGTACGCATACCGATACCACACACTATGCGACATGTATACGCGTTAAACACTTCACAAACACATATATATCAGGAACCTTTATCCCATCAGCTACTTAGGGAAGCCATCCTGCCAATTTTATTCTCCCTGTCACTAGGTGATGATGAGACACACCAAACCCCACGATTCTCGTTTCATTTCTTACTTACTTCGTGATATTCATTATTTGGCTGCTCTGAAAACGTTGGGTGCATTATCTTTATGGCAGGAATGGCAAAAATAGTTTTCTTCAGTTCAGAGTTTTCGACCATCGACGTTCGCTTTTCTTTGTGAATCATCGTCATAATGTTCGTTTCTTAAAAACAGGTAAAGAGTAAGTTAATTGTATCACCATGTATTGACAATCAAGCAGTTCATTAAAATAGTAATCTTCGTCCAGTTCGCCGATTTTCTAAATAACTGGAGATACAGTATTTTCAAATCGTAATCGCTGATTACTTAGTTAAATAAAACTTACTGTGGAATTATCCCTACATGCAAATCAGTAATTTCAATTTATAAGCAAACTGGTGTGGACAATCGAAATATTCTCAGGATTCCAGGGGGTTGGCGCCCAGTATTTTCATCCAGGCATATGGTTTTGTTAATTATATGGATTCTCACCTGTCTCGTGTGGTGTATTTTGTATCGGACATGTTGGCAACTGTGATAGGACGTCAATGTAAGCATGGCTGCCGCCGTTGGATGAGCAAGAAATAATACCTTTATTTACGTAATACGGTATAACAAATATTTCCAGCGCAGCAGTGATAATTGATGACCACCTCGTGGCGTTGTTGGCAGTGACCCCCAAGGTTGCTCTGCCAAGAATTTAAAAGTCTTGGTACCGGTATAGTATGGTCTGGTACGGGGTCTCCTAGCATCGTGATGGGAAATGGGTACCTGCCGGATGCTATGGCTTGAGCAGAAGTGGAAAGGAACTGGCAAACTCGGGACGCCCGGTTAGTGATCCTAGGGCTCTAAATCAGGCAACCTACGTCTCTGGTGGGGATATAGTACTCTAGTATTTTTAATTATTGACAGCAATTACAATTCCTAATGACTCCCAGAAAGGTATGTGAATCATATATTTTCAATAATCTGCCAGGTACATGAGTAAAAGCCAGGAGTAAGTACCGCCAAGATTTGATACTTTCTCGAGCTGTGTACTTTACATACTGTAATAACAACGTTGCACTAATCATTCACATGAATTATTCAGTCCACTCCCTCTAAGGCAGACCGATTTTCTAACTTCTATTTTTTCTTTTACAAGGTTAATAGAACCAAGAACATGGCAACATTCATTAAAGTCAGGAGACTTGACAGCATTAAGATGTTAAATTACACCTAACAAGTATAATAACAATCATTTGTTGTGACAGTAAAAGGTAGTATTTAAGTTACAAGAATGGAGAGGCGGTATTTGTATTATTATCATTAAATGTAATATTGTGAAGGTAAACCAAATTCAAAAATCAACGACACTTATTATGAGGATTATAGACTGTGGTAATAAATGACCATGCGAATTTAATAGCATTTTAAAAGATGAAAGGAACTTAATGAAGGAAAGTAGCACGTAAAAATAGAGTAGATAAATTGTATTATTTTATGGAAATGCAAGCAAGGATCTGCTAATAATGTTGTGAAGGTAATAACGTTATATATTCAACGATCCAGGGAGACGTTGCGTTGTTAATTATTACACAATGTACATCAAGTTATGACATGTTTCATAGAACATTACCCTCTTAATACACCTAGTACAATTAAATACCAATAACATATTAAAACAGTGGTTTGTTTACGTTCTTATCACAATTTCTCTAGTTTCAGTACGGTACCGCCACTTGAGAATGCGGAATATTGGTAGTAAGAAGTAGGCCTACGTGATAAAGTAGTTTTTATCTTTTTTACTTAGTGGTTAGTAATACAAGAGAAATTTTTACTAAAACATGGGCCGACGCTACAAGTTTATCACTTCGTAGGTTACAAGTGTTTCATGATTCTAATAAAAGCAATGCGAAGTTTTTCTAGTTGGTTGTGAAGAAGAGGAAAATCGTGAAGATCCAATCTAACGGCCAGTTTAACCCACCATCGGTAGCGTTGTCCTCACTTACCCGAGAGGTAGCGTGTTTAGGCGCTCCCTAACATCAGCTTGGTATATGATTTAGTGATTATACGGGCTCTTCTTGGCATTTAGAATTAATTATACTAGTCTTTGCTTATTTATTAATATATCTACGTAAGTATATACCTACATATTTGTATATATCCACAATAGTTTATTACTAAACATTAACTACTACAATTTTGAATCCTACATTATTTTGGTTCTTTTAGTACGTAATTATATTTTTGTTTTATTAGACTCATTTTATGTTACCCCTTTATATATACATAAATCTTCATAAACATTACTAAATATTATAAAAAGGAACAAAAAATTCTTGGGTTACATTGCTAAACAACAATTTTGATCATGATTTGTAAACCACATTATTTTCTATCATTGTCCTGTTCACTCATTTCACTATCTGAATACCGGGTGAGTTAGCCGTGGTTGTTACGGCGTGGCTGCAGGCAGTCGCTCATATCCGGGAGGCGAGGAGGTTCGAATCCCCCCGCCGGCAACCTTGAAGATGGTTTTCTGTGGTTTCCCATCTTCCTTCCAGGAAATGCCGGGGTTGGTCCCTAAGTCTAGGCCACAGCCGATACCTTCTAATTCCTAGTCCTTGCATTCACACTTTCCTTCCCAAGACAACACTCCACACGTGACGGCACTTGTAGCTCACCCCATGGGAGTCCGCTAGAAGAAGCTACTAACTCTGGCGAGCCGAACATGTCCTCGGACACTCCCGGCACTAAAAGCCATACCGTATCCTAAAAAAAACTATCTGAATCGTTGGATTGTTCAGTATTAGTTTGATGCATGGAATGTTCACTAGGAACATCACTTAGTCAAAAGCACAGCATTGGTCGTCAACGTCTGTAAATACGTCGTCCTCTTCTTCATTCTAGCTCAAAAGAACAGATTCACAAAGCCTATTAGCGTTTAAAACTTCACTTTGACACTTCTCACTAAAATAAATCACCAGCACGTAACGCGCAAAAAAATGTAACGCCAAAGGTATCGAGGCTAGAAGCCTCCTAACACTGCCTGTGACGCGACTGGTACGCTCTTAACCCCTTCCCACACGTGACTCGTGTGCGTGAATCATCGCATAACAAAGCAAAACATGTGACTCTTATACTCATTTGAGAATACCTGGAGTATGAAACGTTTGAGTCTTAAAACAAAAAACTTTTCTTAATAAGGAATGTTTTTGATAGGAAGAACCTAACAACGATACCGATGGCGGGTTAAACTAGCCTTGATATTTGGGGACAGCGCTATTTGAATTATTGCGCAGATTCAGATGTAGGGAAAGATCCAGAGTTTAATTTACCGGTAACTTAGAAATTTAGGATTATCTGAAAATATGTCAAGTTATTTAGAAAATTGGCGAACTGGATTAACAATAATCAATAGCGTTTAACTGCTTAATTTTTAATTTTGTCGATACCACTAGATTTTACCTGTTTTGTTCAGGGCGGAATGTTTGGGATGTTGGTGAGTTGTGTAAAAGAACACAGAATGTCAATGTTACATTGATTGGTGAGCAAGGGAGCTTGTAACCTTCATCTTCTTCTCCTGCTTCGCCTTTTGAGACCACATAGGATCACTTTAACCTACCATGAGTTCGGTGACTTGTAGGAACTGTACGAGCCTTCTTTATGCGTATTGATCGTCCAGCCCTTTCTTGGGCGGAAAATATTCTTTTGGAATTTTCTTTTTTGTGAGTGGAAAATGAAAAGTCATACTTGTAAGTGCTGTAGTTAAACTTTTATTATTCGCAGCATCTTATGTCGTTAGGCCAATTTGTTTTAAGTCCTCTCAGATTTCTTTTAACCATCAGCATACAGTTATTGTATTTTTGAAGCAAGATGGTACTGTACTAGTTGTTTTAGAAGACGTAAACCTGCCATCTGGCATTCCCATGATGTGCCTAAAGAATCCTTTTCTTTCGCGTGGTATTAGTAATGGGTTCTAGGTTGTTATAGACCATATTGTTAGGTATTATTCCCCATCGTTTTTATATCCTTTATTGATACGAGTTCTTCCAATTCGCCTTTCGATCTTCTGTAATCAGTCGGTTTTAGAATGTTCATTTAGATTGAATAATGTTTCTGCTGCAAATGTGGCTTCCGGTTTTTGACTGTATTGTAATGTTTAATTTTTGCATTAATTGATAATCATTTCTTTTTGTAAGTTTCCCATGTTAATTTTTGTGCCCTAGATAACTTGTTGGTTCTTATTTGAATTGATGATTTCTCATTTAAATTGTTTGTTGTTAACTCTCCCAGATATTTGAATCATGTTACAATTTTAATTTTTGTTTCATTAATTTGTATTTCCTTTAATGGTGTTGGTTTTTGTGGCATGATTTCTGTTTTTTCAAATGATATCTTAAGGCCAATTTTATTTGCAATGGTCTGAAGCTCTGATATCTGTGTTTTGGCTTCCTCTAAATCTTTCGCCAATAATGCCATGTCGTCTGCAAAACCAAGAGAGTTTGTTTGAATTATTCTACCTATTTTTCAATTTGGAGGGCATTTCTTAGACCATTCTCGCATTACCATTTCCATTGCACAGTTTAAGTAGTAATGGTGATAAGCCATCACTCTGTCGTAAACCGGTTGTGACCTCAAATGGGTCAAAGAATTCACCTCTGAATTTAACTTTTAATTTGGTGCCTGTAAGAGTTAGTTTTATGAGATTTGTCAAAATCCATGGGGTGTAATCCCATGTGTGTTAGAATTTTTAATAAATATTCTCTATGAATACAATAATATGCTTTTTTGAAGTCGATAAATGTTATCACCATATCTCTATTCTTTTTTTCTATTAACTTATAACCCATTATCAGTTTTAGGCTCATGATTTGATCTGGGCAACTTCTCCAGGGTCTGAAACCTCTATAATATTCTCCTAATTCATTTTCAATTTGTACTTTAATTCTATTGAGAAGAATTCGAGAAACCAATTTAACTTATAAGTAGGCTAACATCCAGGAGTGAAATCCCTCGGTAGCAGTAATTGTTACGGTCTGTCTTATCCCCATTTCTGTCTAGTGGATGGATGATAGCTGATGTCCAATGTTCTGGGAATTTTCCTGTAATCCAAATGTTGACTAGTTGTTGGTAAAGAGCGATTTATGCCGAATTTCCAGCATACTTCCAAATCTCCGCAAAAATCTGGTCTTCGCCAGGGGCTTTGAAATTCATCATCTCATTCGGTGCTGTGTAAATGTCTTGTAGTGTGGGTGTGTTATAATGCCCTCTGGTGGTGTTGTTATTGGAGTGTCGACATCCAATTGAAGACATTCTTTGGGTTCTTCACAGTTTAGGAGTGTCTTAAATATTTAGCCATATTTAGTGCATTATGCTGGTTGATGTGGGCCAATTTACCAGTTTCATCTTTTAACAATGAGGTAGGTGCTTGCAAGATATAAATGGATATCCGTACAATGTGATATTAATTGTAAATAAATAAAATATAATACTGGGCTTCACATTCATTTTTTCAAAATACAGTTCGAAATCGTAAGTGTAAATAAAATATTGGGCTTAAAGTTACATTAAACATTCAAAAATATAGAAAATTAAATAATTAAAAAAAAGTGCCTGAAATGAGTAGCATTAGGCCTAAATCTTCTCCCGAAATATGGAGTGGGAATTTTGTTCCAGTTGTCAACCAGTTAGTGCGTCGTTTGAATTGTGTTGTATAGATGGAAACATCAGAGGGAAGACTAATTCTCATAAGATCGCGAGTGAAAGCCAATATGTACATTTATACATTTACTCCTTGGGTTGGACAGGCGATAATGTTCTAGTTTGAGCTGGGCGTCAAGTAACCCGACATGAAGTTGTACAGTTTTAGCTTCGAATGCAACTAGCGCCATTTCTTACAATTAGTACTCGGGCAGTGAGTTTAGTTGAGTTTCACGCAGCCTAATTAACTGTATTGATAGGTTTGTAATGAATTATATTTATACAGCCTGCCCCAAAATGTTAACTATTCAGTCGCAATGAACAATCTACTCGATGTTACACTCTAAGAGTTACCGTATCATTCAGTATACAGTATTTGAGATTGATAGGTCCGCTGTTTCATTAATTCTTAATACTTGTACAACATCAGCCGTAGCAATAATAAAAAGAATAGGGCTGAGGGGATCCCCTTGCACAACTCCTATTGTCTGTCGTATTTCCTTCGATTTCGCGATTTCATCCGAAATGACAACGAAATTTTCACTCAGTAATGACCGAACAAACCTCACCAAATAGTTTTCTGTACCTATTAAGTTTTCTAACTTCCTCACTAGTAATTGCCTACTGATTGTATCGAAGGCCTTGGCCTGTTCGAACTAGTTGTAATTTCATACTGCATATTTTGTGCTTTAATAAATTTATTATTAATTCTTAAGCGCACTTGCTGTGTTCTAGTTTCCTGAGCACAATGGAGGAGCAACTATTCGTCAAGAACGAGCCACAATGGTTGACTCATACAGACGAATTCCCCCTCATCGTAAGTAGTATTTCAATTCGTGTGACATTGTGACTTTCACTATTCATGTTGTAATACATTTCACTTGTGTAATACTCCCCAGTTGCCCTCTGATAACCTGCAGGACGAGGCTGCTCATATATTTGAAGATGGAAGCACAGCTGTTAAAAAGGTGATTAATAACCTCTCTCATACGGTAAGAATTATAAACTTTTGTTGGATGATGGAACGACTTATTGTTTTAGCCTATTTACTTCATATAAAAAAATAGACTTGTGACAACACTTTTTGTCCGCGTGTATATGGTCTGTGTGCCCTTAATTGAATCTAGACTTAAGCGATTTCAATGAAACTCGGTAAGGACATACTTCTACATTGTCCGACCCCGACTGGGCCTTTCAAATTCTAGTACGTTTTACCAATCCAACATGGCAGCACACCAAATATTTCACCAGCCATCTAGATTAGATTAGATTTTTATTAAATCCATTCGATCAATTACATGTATACAATACATTTTTGATATAGGACACGTCAGAAATTACATCTATAAAATAAAAGAACCAACTGGTATATATTACTATTACTATAACTATTTATAATAACAGATCTTAAGAGATACAATCTTATTGGACAACTATTTACACCTTACTCTATTATCATAATATGAAAACTTAATTCTATAATGTAACCTAACATTTGTGGGTTACAGAGGCTCCTCCTTGTTTCTTTTCAATTAGTTTATTTGGTTGTTTTGTTTTTGTCGGGTTGCCAGCCGTGGCCACTATGTTGGACCACCGCCGAGTGTCTTATGTGTTTTGGGTCATAGAGATTCTCGGTGGTGGACCAGCTATTGCTGGTAGTTGGCTTTGAGGTCATGATGGTTGCCATGGGAATGGGCTGTTTTTGTTAGTATTGGATTTGAGGCAAGATGGAGGCCAGTTGGTGATAAAATAATTGAGTATGAAACATAGTTTTTTTTTGTAAAGAAGGATTGAATTACTCTTAGTGTGGAGTGTTGATTGTTGTGGGATGCCAGGCAAGGTAATGGAAGCTTGCACTTCTTAATAAATAGTGGATTATGTGAATGCTGTATCCTGTTCTTTGTATGATTCATTTTAAGCAAGTATATTGCCTCACTACCCCGAGGAGACAAGTTATTATAAAATTACTATAAATACAACAACTTACAGCTAGGTATTACAATTAAAATAGAAAAGAAAAATATAATTATAGATTTCATTGCTCCTATACGCTAAGATATTCAACTACTGAGTAAAAACAATGGCACTGCAGATAAGCTTTCAACATTCTATCAACGGTTTTTATTTTTGGGGCAAGTTTTATATACTGGGGTAGTTTATTGTATAATTTAACTCCTGTGTGAAAAGTTCCTTTTTGATATATGCTTGTGTGTGTGTGTGTGAAATATGAATGTTTTGATTTTGTCTTGTGTTATGCCTATGAATATCATTGTTTGTTTTAAGAAAAACATCTTTATTCATTAAATTCTTTATAAAAAACATAATACTTTCAAAGATATGCAGGGCAGTGGGAGAATGTTTAACTCTTTAAACAGGGGTCTGCATGATCCTCTAGTGTTTACATTTGCCGTAATTCTAATCCCCCTTTTTTGTATCCTAAACGTGCTTAGCACAACTGGTGACTTACCCCAAAATATGACCCCATATCTTAAGTATGAATGGAAATAAGCAAAATAAGTATTTCTTAATGTGTGCATGATTGTGCAGGTTTTCAAAATACGTAACGCAAAGCACATCGAGTTCAGTTTAGTATTCAGATATTGTATATGTTTATTCCATTTCAAGTCATGTTGTATCCATAGTCCTAAAAACTTTTTTTCTGATTTATTTTCTATTTGATGACCATTTAATGCTATATTGGGCCTCGCAGGATTCTTTTTCTGCATAGTGTGGAAATTTAGAGATACTGTTTTTTTATAGTTTATTATGAGGCGATTATATTGTGACCAGTTGGTTAACTCTTCTGTAACGGAGTCAGCAGACTGCTGTATGACCTGTTTAGTTTCACCTTTTATTACGAGCGTTGAATCGTCCGCAAACATAATTTCCGTATGTGAATGAACGTTCTGTGTTATATCATTGATATATAGAAGAAAGAGTAGTGTACCTTTGACCATGCCCCTTTCAAAACTCTTTAAATACAATACAAACATGGCGGCCAAACGATATTAAAATATTAGAATTGAATTTTCTCGTGATTTATTCATCTAACCACAGTGAAATTTGACACCGTAAATCTGTATACAACATTTATTTTAACAGCATCCAGTTTAAGTCAATTGTGTTTATTACTCAAGATGGCAAATGTACGAAATTTATAATTTAGTGATTATTTTGTGTCCTAATTTAGCAATCAAAGTGAACGTTTGTGTTATAAACCAACGCAGTAATTCTCGTGTTCTCGTGCATAACTCTATTGCCTAGCCTACATATAGAACATCCCAGCATGGCGATCATTCGAAATAATTCACCGGTTCTCAATTTCTACCTATCTATTACAGCAACCAAACTGAAATTTAGTAGTTTCATAGAGGCAGTTAATATACTTTTACCCGTAGGACTTACAATAACCTTATGATCACAGAACCAACGCAATCATTAGATATTTGAATGGAGTTTTCTCGTGCTTGATTCAGCCGACTGCAGCGAAACTTAGAGCAAAGGTCGGCTACCAAATGCTATTTAGTACATAACGTGAAGAATCCTTGTAATAGGCGCGAGAGTGCTGCATTGAAAAGGCCGGTAGGAAAAATGATTTGGTTCTTCACGGAACTACTTGTTCAATCCTGCCTTCGTAATACAGGAAAATAATTGCTTTTTAGTTGGCCAACAAGTTTTTGTGGACAAGTTCAGCCTAATTACGTTTGCTCTCTCCCTACATCTTTCGATATATATAACCGTGTGTTTTATTTTAGAACTGGGTTAGTCATTTTGGCCTATGCTATTTCTTCCTCCACCTTGAAGCTTGAGCTAATTATAATGTGAACCAGATTAGAAAGCTGTTTATAGATATTCCTTGCATTAGGTAATGCTGAATCAGATATTCCGAGGGGCAAGATGGAATGGAATTGTGTTGCCGTATTAAACGAACATGTGATGCTTTTCAGTCGGCCAACACGATTGTACCCTAATCAAATGGGTCATTCCCTAACCTGAAACAAATTTATATGAAATTAAATACCAATCTTATTTTGCTGAGCTTCAAGCCTGGCACAACCAGAATCCTGTGAGAAATGAGTTTTAACACGGATGCGAACAGTCAAAGCGATATAGTTTAGTGTTCCAGCAGGAATCCTACTCCAATCGAAAGACAGCACAAAAGGGAACACTGTTTGTGCTTTGTGCTCTCGGCAAATTTAAAGCCTTTCAAGATGGCAGAAAGTTTCAGTTATTGACGGACAATGCCTCTCATAAAAATTTTCTGGAAACAAATCCGAACTAATAATCAGTTCCCTACTTTGATTTCATCCTATTCGAAGTCTAACCATCTTGGTTTTGTTTCTTTCCTTTGCCATTCCTACATTTTACTACTCTGATGAGACTGAAAGGTTCTCCATTCCCAATTTAGTGATGCTCATTACACGAACGAACTTCTTAATTTGCAAACATTCATACCATTATATTTCAGTGGATTCTCTGAGCTGATGCACTGCACCCAGACATCTCTTTCAAAGTGCTGTTCTTATAAACCATAAACCATAAAACGATTCCTCACATCTCCATTTTGCTATATCCTCCAGGGTGTGTTGTTATGGCGGGTATTACATATATGCAAGGAGATCAGCTGATGAAGCTACCAAACAAAACATCAAAGTCATGGACGTGAACTCTGAAAACAGAATTTTCATTCTGAACACACTAATTAGTAATCTAAGTCTTGTATGTATGTGGCATTGTGTTGTAACGTGTTTTTCGAGTTTTTTTTATGCCACTGGCATAAGTCAGTAGGAAGCCATTCTATATTTATTTACGCGGCAAATTGTTCAGCCAAGAGAATTTTTCATGTTAATTTATTATTATTATTAATTTATTATAATTATTATTAAGGTATTTTTCGGAGCATTTTATAAAAAATTTAGGCATACAGATAGGTTTTCTATGTCTTAGAAAACACTATCAAGCAAATTATTACGAACGACATTATCATAGAAAATTATGTGATTACGGAATTTTACGGAGTTTCGTCAGTTAGGGTATATTGAGAGACATGACTCACTGGGAATTCAGATACAGGCTCATGCTTGTCAAGAAGTATGACGCAAGCCTGGGTCGCAGCGTCAAGAAAAGGCGGATGTATGGAACGGCAATCGACTTCACCCTCCCGCCGAGTGTGTATTGAGCCTAAGGAGGGGAGTATAGCGGGGTGCTCAGCCAATCAATGGAGACCACGTAAGCTGGAAGTCGGAACAGGAGTGGGAGGCCGACGAGGGCATATATCGTTTGGCGCGCCGTGGAGCGAGGACAATCTGTGTAGAACTTGCCGAGTATGGTAGCGCGAGTGTGTGGCTCCGATGTTCAGTGGAGTGAAGGACAATCTGTGTAGAACTTGCCGAGTATGGTTGCGCGAGTGTGTGGCTCCGATGTTCAGTGGAATGAAGGACAATCTGTGTAGAACTTGCCGAGTATGGTTGCGTGAGTGTGTGGCTCCGATGTTCAGTGGAGTGAAGGACAATCTGTGTAGAACTTGCCGAGTATGGTTGCGCGAGTGTGTCGCTCCGATGTTCCGTGGAGTGGAGGACTATCTTTGTGAAACTTAACCGTTGTGGTTGTACGTGTTGGTTCCGATGTTCGGACCATAAATCTTCAAATCTACCAGTATATCATCAAATATCGAAGAAGATGACGGCGTCCAGGAAACAGTGGGAAGCTCTCATCAACATCCAGTACGAGGGAAATGCTTCGGCAATTTCCAGTGGTAAGCGCGGATGACACAGAATTACGCAATCTTTCGTTTCTCTTTGTTTTATATTCAATATTTCAGTAACTTCATAGCTTGGGAATAAGAGTAAAATCAATAATTTATCAGACTTCGTTCTCACGTAATTCTCTATCGGTAATAGTAAAATCGCAACGCTCCAATATATATATTTTAAACTTATTATTATTATTATTAATTTTGCAATACTTGTTATATATAATAAATTCATTTCTTTTAACCATGCAATCTTTGCTTTCAGTAGGTAGCATTAGATATAGACCAATTCCTTCTCCTGATACAATTGTTTGTTGGGTTAATGATCAAATCATACCACGATCTGAGTGAATAGAGTCTTGAAGGTGTTCTACCAGAGCTAGACGTTGTTAAATACAAATTTAGATTTCAACATTGCGTTGAGGTCTTGGCGCCCGTTAAAACAACATAGCTTAGGCAAAGGTCAACAGTCACATTTATCACCCAACAGTAAGGGGCAGAGCAAAACCGTTACAATTGTCGCTCAACGTGAGGGAAAAACCGTTACAGTGTTTGGAAGAAATTCAAGGTAATGGAAACCTGAAATATGGTCACATTTATCTTTTGATTCCTGCAGTCTACGCTTACAAGTTACGGGTAAGATATAATCTCAACTATGCAAAGGAACATGTTTGTGAAACAGGTTATTTCTCTGCAGGAAGATGCCGATCTTATTGGAGAGATTACGATAGACGAATATTCCTTACCAGAGATCGTTCCATCCTTCATAACAGAAGAAGTGAGAGGTGGAGATTTGAAAGAGGTAAGTACCTTAATGTGTTACTACTTGTTGCATCTCATACAAGACATGATGTGATCGTTACTTTCTTCTCACCAATGCTATTAAGGTATTTGAGAATTATGAGTTCCGACCATACCAGTGACAAATGGAACCAGTCAGGTCGTGTATTGTACAGAATGTACAAGTTGTGGAGCAACAAATTGTCTGACCAATGCTGTGTGCCGTGGCTCTGTCCAGTGAATTAATGGAGGATAGATATCACGAATAGGTGAAGTCAGCACATCACGTTGTGATAGTTGCCTGCTGTAAGCTTACTGTGTCTGTATGAACAAGGTAGGGTAAACTAATCAGAGGATTCTCTCATGAAGGATTTAGAGGGGAAATGATTTTGACAAACTCCGAAATCGTCTGAAGTGGTCTTCCTTGGCTTTCCACTTTAACTTCAGGCTCATGCCGGGAGGGTTTTTATCAAAGGGGTCGTGCATTATTCTGTTGGAAATTAATATCTTCATACACAATTACGGAAATGTTGCGTGCATGGTTGGAATTACATTGTTAATAGGCAGTTCCTGACATTCAGTGTATGTTGCTGAGGTATTGGGGTGCACAACAGGGGTATCACGTGGTCAATGAATAGCCAAATACCAACTCGACCATGGAACCAGTGGTGTCAACTCGCAGCAGCTGCCATGAACTTGACTTAGGTAATGGACCGTTTACTTTGACAGTGACACGTAGGGAGTGCTTTGATGTTGTTGTTGTTGTTGTTGTTGTTTGAATCTTCAGTCTTTTGACAGGTTTGATGCACCGTGCTCCATGCCTCCCTGTCCTGAGCTAATCGTCTCATATCTACATAGCTACCTCAACCTACATCCGAAGCAATCTGTTTAACATATTCTAACCTTGTTTTACCCCTACATTTCCTGTCCTTGACCCTTCCTTCCATAACTTACTCCTTGGCGCTACAGCCATTCTTCCCTGTTGACTGCTTTGGTTCTCCATCTTCTGACTCCCATCCTCCTCCATGTTGTCCAGCCATCTGGTCCTAGGTCTTCCCCTCACACGCCGTCCTCCTGGCTTCCCATTGAAGACCTTCCTTACTTCCTGTTCTCTGTCATTCTTTCTAAATGTCCCAACCAACGCAGTCTACTACTCTTAATTTCCACTACTATATCTGGCTTACCATACAACTCTCTTATCTCCATATTATTTCTGATTCGCCAGAACTCACTATAACTTATCTTGCTATTTCAAGGTGTCTTAGTACATGGAGGAAAGAATAAGAGGTGATGCCCTGAGCTCGTTTGAGTGAGGCCAAGCGCTGCGTCCAAAGTAGGCGTAACCTTACCTTGTATTCGGTGTTCCGTGACTTGCTTGAGGCATTGTGCATGTTATTTGCTGAGTTATCCTTGAAGGATATCTTTCCAGCCTTTTCTCACCTTAACTCATGCTGGAGCAGAAGTGATAAGTTATTAAAAATAAAAACAAAAATCAAATCTCTTCAATTCTAATCTCAGCATGTTTACCCTACATACCAAGAAAAGCCATATCCCAAATTATCAAACAGCTGTCGGTCAATAATTACGGTAGGCCTACGTAATGAATCAATTCGAGGCTAATCGCCAAGTTTCTACCCCCATAAACAAAATACCTTACGGTACCGAAAAGTATAGGCTACCGTATTTTTGTGCAAATATGCATCCTCTTTTAAGCGTTCTGTTTATTAATTTTAGGGTTCGTATTGTTGAATATCAAAATGGGTACGAACAATGAGTGAAAGTGGCTGTACCGGTACTCGAAATTAGGCCTAAAAGCTGATGAATGCCTGAACACCAATAAGAACTTAAAAATCAATTTGGTGTAAATACCGTAATTAGTTTGGCATCATTAGTTCCCAAGATGCTGCTTCTTCGGTATAACTCGCACCTTCAGACATCTGTATTCAATTTAATCAGTGTTTCAGCGTATTATTACGTTTTGCCGCGTCTTTCTTAGAAAACTAGCCTTGCAAAGGTGCTCTCATATTTCTATTTAAATTGGCGTTTAAAACGATAACGCAGCTTATTTGTGCCAAGTACCGTGATGTACAGAGAGTATTCTGCCTATCCAAGAAAAAATCTTGACTTGTCATTGCAGTTTTATGTCACTAAAATTCATTACTATTTGGAGTGGTTTACGGCTTTAAGCATAGAGACAGCCATTTTCTTGCAAACCAAAGTGGGCGTGCCGTTTGGCTTCAACAGCTTGCGCTAGGCAGCGCAGCGAAGGCATCTCCTTCCTTTCTTTCCTCCATGTCTTAGTATGTGTCCTACCAACCTATCTCCTCTCTTCATTAGCAGTCGCCAGAAACATCTCTCCTCTCCCACTCGTCTTAATACCTCTTCTTTTGTCTATCTACTCATCCGATCTTCATCATTCTCCTGTAACACCACATTCCAAACGCTTCAATTCTCCTCTTTTATGCTGCACCAATATTCCAAGTTTCACTTCCATAGAGTGCCACGCTCCTGACAAAGGCTTTCAAAAATGACTTCAAAATACCTAAATCTTTATTTGATGTCAACCGATTCCTTTTCTGTAGAAATGCTTTCCTTGCCTGAGCCAACCTACTTGCTCTATCCTCTTTGCTTCGTCCATCACTGGTTATTTTGCTTCCTAAGTAACAAAAGTCTCCTTTTTCCTTTAGTTTTCGCCTGCCAATTTGTTGCCCGTAGAGGTTTCTGATTTATTTCGGCTGCATTCCAATATTTTTATTTTACATTTATTGATTTTAATCATGAATTCTTTCCTCAAGACGGAGTTCATACCATTCAAAAACTCTGGCGTATCGACCTAGATGACGATGTCATCAGCAAATCTCAGTGTTGAAATTATTTCTCCTTGAATCTTCACTCCCACATTAATTTTTCTCCAATTTCCTTCATTGCTTGTTCAATGTAAAGATTGAAAAGTATGCGTGATAAGTTGCAGCCTTGCCTTACACTTTTTTGAAAACTAGGTTCTCTCTCATGTCTTTCAGCTCAAATGACTGATGTCTGGTTTCTGTATAGATTGTAGATATCCTCCTATCCCTGTACTTTATTCGAATCGTTTTCAAAATGTCAAGCAATTTAGCCCAATCAACGTTATCAAAATGCTTTCCTAAGTCTACAAATGCCATGAACGTTTTCTTATTTTTCCTTATGCAACCTTCCAAAATCAGCCTAAGACTTAGTATTGCTTCCCTTGTTCCTACATTTCTTCTGAAAGCAATCTGGTCTTCGCCCAACTCCGTTTCTGTCTGCCTTTCCATCCTCTTGTAAATTATTCTAGACAGGATCTTTGAAGCATGAGTAATCATGCTGATTGTACGGCAATCTTCACATCTTTCGGCTCTTACTTTCTTCGGTATAGGGATGATAACATTCTTCTTGAAATAAGAAGGTATCTCACCTGTCTCATAAATCCTACACACCAAGTGAAATAACCTGAACAGACCATCATATCCTATGCAGCGTAGCAATTCAATCGGTATATCATCTATGCCTGGTGCTTTGTTCCTGCTTAAGTCTTCCAATGCTCTGTCAAATTCTGATCTCAGTATAAAATCTCCTTTCGGACCCTCATCAATTTCCTCTTCCCTTCCCATTGCATGATTCTCAATCTCAATCTCCTTTCCCTTATACAGCACTGTATGTAAGCTTTCACTTTGCCTTACCTGTTAGAGGCATTCCCTCTGTGTCCTTAATATTACAGCACTTAGTCTCCTTTTCCCCAAATCTCAGTCAGCTGATATATCCTTACTTTGAGTTGATCTGTTACATGTTTAGTGTAGAAGTGTAATATGACAGCAAAGAAATAAATCATTTATTGTTGTCTCTAGGATGTGAAGGAAGAAGCTCAGGATGAAGAGAGTGATGCAAGAGGAAATCATCTAAATGAGTAAGTGGACAACCTAATAAGGAAAATCATTCTTTGTGTATTATGTGGATAAGGTTTGCTTGCAATATCAGATATTGTATCTGTCGTTGAACCTCATGTTTTTGTTTCTGCATGGGGATATTGATCTAAACATATCAAATCTCATTATCTAGTTTTCAAACCTCTTTCTTGCCACCATGATCATCATCTTGCACTAGGCACGAATCTGCTCCTCTCTTATACCGAACATCGGTGAGTGATCTTCTGAATCTCCTCCTCACTGCGGTGTGGTCAGTTTGGTTATAAGTGGCATGATCAGGGATTACATACGTGATCTTCGGCACCACAAAGTACCTCCAATAACAAGGTCATAGCTAGCACAGAGGTTTGTGAACTTTTCATTCATATCCCCAAGGCCATGTAGTAGTCCCTCGTTATTCTACCTTAGCATTATTATAATCACATCTCTCTTTGTGCTCTTCCTTACTGTCTCGTGCAGAAGGGAGTTAAGTTCTTCCTATGATCGCTCCTTGAGTGCATAGCATTGTATAATCGTAACATTGCGAATACGACTTAAATATTCTCTCAGAAATGGGTTGCCAACTTATAAGGCTCTCCATTGCGTATTCAGTAAGCAAAAGTCCAACTCCCTCTCCTCGCTCTTCCCAGAGTATATGAGGGTAAGTCCTTCATCTCACTGGGCCCAAGTATATCAAATTTATACGACCTGCCTCAGCCTACCACCCTCACCCCGAGTCCTCACGTTCCTGAAACCTATTCGTGTCTTCCCTTTAGTTCCGAGAGTTCTCAACATTGGACGAGTCTGGTTTTCATTATTTTCTGGTTCTTTAATAATAATCAATTTCGGTCAGTGCGAGTTATTTCTAGTTTCCGGTAGGGCCGCCACCATAACGACTACAATCGAGGCCCCGCAGTAATACAACTGTACCGCTAATGGAAATAACCTATTGATGACGCTGCTGCCCACCTTCATGGTGTGGTCTGCCTCTCACCCTTGACCTTACCGGCAAGGGTGACCCTGTATTGCTCTCAGGATCACTGAGACAAGCCTTCCCATCACATTAAGGTGCCAGGAGTTTGATATGTTCAGGTGGGAATAATTCCTATCGCGAGTCAATTACTGGTTCTATACCATCTCTTGTCACTGGCAGTAATTCTTTCCTCTACGACCAAACTGGCAATGCGATGTCCCAGTGCCTTTCTCTGGCTCACGAGTCCCATTCACATAGAAAGCACCCTGCTGCTCGTTGCAATAAAATACCACACACCTTAGGATCACCCGACAAATATTAGATGTGTTCATTATATTATCTTTTTCTGGGACAATAGGTAAATATTGACAGTATTTTTAAGGAATGTTGAATAAGCAATTGGAATTGAAGCAAAAATATTTCAAATGTGCAGAACACCTATGAGATTACTTTTGTTAGAGTCAGTAAATATGCCCCAGTACATTGCTTCATTATTTTTGTCTAAATGACACCAATGAAGCCCAAGTTTCAGAACAGGTCCATTTCAACCTGTAAAATATTATTAAATATTTCCTTAACAATGTCTGTGCCAGGAAACGGTTGTTCCACTTCCTAAAAGATGATCTTGTCTCAGTTTTGGGCCTAAAAGTTCACATAGGCTAGACGGAAGTCGCGCACCAAATCATTTTGATTAGATTGGATCAAAGAACGTCGCATATCTGGGTCTGGGAACGAATCTTCTGTGCACAGTACGAATCAAGCAATATTAGCCCGCTAGTAGGCACGTCTCTTGTCCGCCCGTTTAATTCCACCACTTGTACAGCGTGGCGCTGAATAGATATGGAGGTTGACTGTTTGAGATACAGAAAAGATAAAAATAGGGGATATGAATTTGCTGTTATAGGAGAATGATAAAGATTGAATGAGTAGAGAGTAACAAATGAAGGTGTTTAATACGAGTGGGGGAGGGTAGATGATTCTGGCGAGTGGTAATGAATGGAAGAGATAGGATGATAGGCCTCTTTCACACGGGGCCACCATGGCCCTGTTTGCGTATTCATCAGCAGTCATATCCCACAGAGCAGGTTTCGATTGCATTAAGGATATGAATTTATCTGTGTCGAAATCACTCTTTCCTGGTACTATATCCATTTTTAACACAAGCAGATAGTCGCGTCTCGTGTGAAAGCTCCGTTTGACTCAATGTAAACATGTGGTGGCACGGCCACCTTGGCCGCATTGCCAGCCACCACGTATTCTGGCCGCGCCACCAGGGCCACCACCACCACCACCACGTGTGAAAGACTACATTTGAATCAATGCAAAGACGCGGCCACGGTAGCCCCGAGAGAGAGAAAGAGGCCGTAGGGTACATAATAGGTCACCTGGACTTAGCAAACCTAGTTTGGAAGGAAGGGGTAGACCAAATAGATTGCATTGGATATAGGTTGTGGTAGCTTTGTCGGTGACATGGAGGGCTTAATCAATCCGGTCTTAAAGCAACAAAGAGATTTATTCTTGTCACTCATTATATACGCCACCTGTGCAAAAGATCACGTCAATCATACGGAAGCATGCACGCATTTACTTAAACGAGCGCATCGGATTTCCATTGGCGAACTTGAGCAGAGCGAGCACTCTTCTCAGGCACTTGTGCCACATGACTCAGTATCAAACGTTAATAATGCAATGGAACTCTCCAAATTCATGGTAGTATTACGAACACCTAAGTTATTGATATCCTTATCTTCAAACAGGGAGAATTAAGTATCTTACATTCTCCAACACCGAGGAACTTCGCACAACTCTGTATAGCTTTTATCGAAGAAGGATGATTGTTTTAAATAATCAGTTTCAGTGAAATATCTTCCCTTCCTCAAAAGTTAGCTTGCGGCCCACAGTCAAAGAAAATATTATTCCATTTTAATTATATGCATTATACATGAATTGTAAACCTTATCTGCAACGATGATAAATGGTCTCGTTCTCCTGAATCTCCTGGATGTTTCAAAAGCTATTGTCGTAGTTGTTTACTTCCGTTAATTATATCATGCCTGCCAGGAAGTTCAGTTGGTAGGCCTGTAGTAAGAAGCGGCCGTCCAGGAGTGATTATTAATGTGCTCTACTCGAGAGTAATAATATACTAAATAATACTTAGTGATACAAATACAATGATTATATTTCATATGCTCCATCAGGAAATTAAATATGCTTGTATTTGCGCCACGGAAGAGAGCGAATTCTACGCTGTCATTAATACTTGAAATGCCTAGCACCAAGGGTCTCAAAAACACCAGAACATTATTTTCCAGAATTAAGGAAAAAAAAGTAGGATATTGCTATGTTAAATGGCAACACTGTAGAAATGGCCTGTAGGTACTGTAGTAGGCATGAGCTGATGATAAGTGGTCTTGATTCTTTATTTTAGGTGTGTATTAATGTTCTTTATGCAATTTGAGATGTGTGTAAATATGGATATAAATTGATGTCGCACAAATGACGAATACGTTTTGTGCTCTTACATGAGACGTGGCTAACGTTAACATCTGCCAGTGCTAATACTGCACTTCATATTTCAAATTAATCATTCCAAATTGTGAAAGAAAAGTTACAGAGTAGTGCAAATACTCCACACATGACCATGAACATGGAAATGAGTCATTTCATTCATAAAAGTGAGAACTGCAAATACTTAAAACTTTTCAGAAGCGGGATACATTTGAGATTGTCAGCAGATTCAGGGAGCATTAAATTCTGTAAGATATGCAATTTGCAACAGTTCGTTCGACTTTAGAATTGTGATTTTCCCTTGTTTTTGCAGTTATAGCTGTTAAGTAAATGGAACATTACACAATCATATTTTATAAACTTCGAACATTTCCTGAGTCTTGCGCTATTTTATAAATTAAATTATTGACAAGAAATGAACAAAACACAGACA
This sequence comes from Meconema thalassinum, assembly GCA_946902985.2. NCBI lineage: Eukaryota > Metazoa > Arthropoda > Insecta > Orthoptera > Tettigoniidae > Meconema > Meconema thalassinum. The sequence continues at coordinate 449,328,766 of OX336394.1, read as the reverse complement.
TAGATTAGAGTCCTGGTAGTTCAGACATTAACTGAAACATCCGTCTTATAAGACTTATTTATCAACATCAAGGAAGCAGCTAACGGAAAGATAAGTTTACACCAATCCCAAACTCAGCACAGAATATCACATGTAAAATCTTACCAATAGTCTCATAGCTCATCCATTGAGACAGCAAAGTTTGGAGCAGGACACCCGGTTTATATAGACAAGCTGCCACCTTTTAGTATGGCATGTATACTTGAGAACTCGAAAAGAATAACAAGATATTCAGTAAAGAACATATAGCCTACTTTCTCCTAAATGCATGGCTATTGTTATAATTCTATGTTCTTTTCAAGGAGTATAATTGAATGTTGGTTGTAGTAGCTTGTTGAAATACAACGTGCTATACGGATATTATACATTAATATGAGGTGCCCTTTGCTAGTGCTACCTCTGTAAAACAAATTGATTCATTTCAGTTTCACCGTGTTTGAATTGATATGGGGAATCGATTTGCACACACACATGGCCGCTCTCTACAAACTATTGTACTGATGACCTTGTAGTTCAGTCAAAAGATGCTTCCCAAAAAATGGTATGTCGTTGCAAAATTTGGTAGAGATCAAATGATTAGGTTGGTCGTAATTTGATTTAAGCTTTTAACATTTGGGTGGCCGCGATTCTGTTTTCATCAAGATGGCAGCGATATAAAACATGACACTGAGGTGCCCTATTCTAGTGCTACCTCTGTACCAAATTTCGTACAATTCGGATTTACCGTGTTTGAATTGATAGGGGGAATTGATTTGCACACATACATGGCCGCCATCTGCAAACGAAATACATGGACCTTTGGTGTCAAGCCCTTTATTGGAATAGCACTGAGCCGTTGTTGCAGTTTTGAATCTGAAAAACCTCACTGCACCGAATCGCTCCATCAGCTAAAATATAATATGTACACTTCAGAATCACACTATTCCTGGTATTGACCGATGACGTCAGAGAAGTCAGGCCTTACTTCAGAGTGTGTTGTGTTAACCCACCTTGAGCTAACACAATATTGATCTTCAATGACCTCTCGCAATGATAGATTTAAAGTACATCGAGATATGTAATGTTAGTCGAAAGCTTCGCTCTGTCCACTGAAGTGGAGGTGTTTATTGAGATAAATGGTGGGGCACTCATGTAGGTTTGAGACTATCAGTCAGTTTCTCTGTGCCACTTATCATTTCATTCCCCAATGTCATTCATTCAGATGTGGACATTGTCCTTCTCATAGTTTTCATAAAGGGATTTCCTACACATTGGCCCCCATGACTTCTCTTACTGTTCTACTCAAATAGCATTCATCCACTGATTATAGCGTGTGTTAGCCATATTTGTGACGGAACACTCAATCGCATTTGTATGTTAATTTGGGATTGGAGTTTTTGTGACACAGACACAACAGTACACTATATGGTATGTTTTGTGATACAGACACAACTGTACACTATATGGTATGGCCATTGGCGGCAATTAATATCTAATATGATATTTACGTCACACATTTCAACTTACAGACATGAACTATGCATGAAGCGAAATCTGGTGCCTACTTTAATGACAAAGTGTGAGGTTTGAGAAACATCTGAGATATTGTGTCCAGTAATTATGAAATTATATATTTGGGTAATTAATTTAAAATAATTATGTATAGACTGTAAACTTGTTGGAATCTTAACCAAATGAGTGCGATTAAACCCTTGGGCGGAGATAAATGAACGTTGATATATATAGAGTTCCCCCCTACAAGGTGGAACTTAAGATGAAATTTGTGAAGTTGGATAATTTGCGCTTTGTGGTGTGGTTAATCATATACCTTCTGTATATTATACAGTAACAACCAATCCCATATTTAGAATATGATGTCTTTTTGAACTTCAAGCTAATAGTCTTCATACTATTGATGTGGCCCTAGATAGGAATTTAGAAATCACATGGCCTGCATATCCAAATCACCAGACATACTCCATTAAGCCGGAATGGCCACTCCATGGCATATTAAATGTGGACCAGTACGAGTGTTCACATCGTTATTTAGCTGGTGTTCAGTTGCCAGCATTCTATATAGTTTAGTCTTGTGGATGTGAGAGACGAATTGGGGGATGAAGATCAAGACGCCAGTGTGTGAGTAAGTGGGTCTTATCCATACTTATATTTAAAAGTATATTAGTGTCTCTCTGTTAATCTTTTATGATGAAACTACTCAAAATTTCAGAGATAAGTACATATATTTTTTCTGGCGGTTGTTGGCATAGCTCTGATTACATGTGATGTGAAAATAATTTCATTTTTCAATAATTGCAGAAATGAAAATGATATATAGAAAATATGATGTTTGTAGCTCAGGTAGTATAATGATTGACGTGGGGCTTTGCTGACATAATGTCACCGTGTGAAACCGTTTGCTGCTTTTACACGGAATCATTCTGTACAATCTATACTACCGGAAGCTGTAATGCAGTGATGTTCTTGCGAAATGTTTCATACGTAGTAGGCATGCAGACGTTGTGAACTGATGTGTTTGGATATAAGTACAAATCGTCTTACTGAAGGTACTGTACCCGATAATCCGGAAAGCCGTTTGTCAGAAATCCGTCCCCTCAATCGGATTGCCTATCTCCAAATGCACCGGCTCTACTGCATCACTAGAAATCGCTTTGACAAACACTATCTGGATCATAGCACAGCAGTTTACAAGAATATCGTGGAACACACCAAACTACATGGGGAAAAAACTTACCTTACTTACCATTCTCGAGGTTTATGGGGGTTGAACTGAATCTCAAAAAATGTGTCCGCACAATATCTCTCATTCATGATATTTAGAATGAACACACAAGTCAAACGACCATGAAAACTGAACGGTATAAAATTTATTTCACATATATGGGAAAAAACTAAACACCAAAAAAACCATACACTAAGAAAATCTGAATTAATCTGGGCTTTGTGAAGCCATCACAAACACGCCTTAGCCTCTACTGGACTGTAAAACATATACACAAAAATTTTGAGCTTAATAGGACAATGGGAAGCTAGTAAAAACATCATTTGAAAATAACAAAGACTAGTAGCAAACAGTAGCACTCAGCTCTATTGCTGTGCATCAGATACTACTTCCTCATTCCAGTGGCCTATATACACAGGTCTACAGAGTTGATTGACCTCGATACACAAGTCCTTGGACGAGCATATGGGCTATGAAGGAGACAAGCACGCAACTGTGCCGCCCCTCCGTCAAATGCGGCCGGACACTGGCGACCTACGAGAATCTTTCTCGAATACGCAACTCATTTACGTCATAAACAAATGTTAATATCTCTTAAACTAAGCTACAGAATATCATGAACTTTTATATACACACTTCCATTCATACTCTACATTGTTCTAAACCAATGCAGTTCCTCAGACACTCTTAACAAATTATAATCATTCTCACAGCTTTCATTCCCAAAGATATTCTATTAAACACATTTTAAATCGACCCTTATGAACATTATTAAGTTACAAATTTAATTACATGATTTCTGATTATATACAGCGCTGCCTAAACATGGACAAAAACGCTAACACTGAAATAAGTGTATGCTTATTATCTTTAAATAAATTTAAAGTAGATATTATCGACGAACGAATTCAACTATTTACACACAAAGTCTATATATTTTAAACAATTCCATACCCTACACACACATCATATCAGGTTATAATTACTAAGTTTGGTCAAATACAAGCGACCCATAAAGGTTATTTGTATGTAGTTACATATTCGTGGTTAATAAATTTTAATAGGAATATCTGTGACATGAATTTTTATCCGTAATCAAAAAGATTTTCAACTCACACTCTCTTGTTAAAACAAACAGTAAATTTACATGGGTATATTATGAATGGGGATTGACATCTCTAAAATTGCGGCAAAATATCGCTTGAGCACACACTATGGCTCAACAACCTCATATATTTCATCATATATGAAAAAAAAACTTCCACTATGTTTAAACAAAATCCCCATTGATTATTTGCTATAAACATCTCTGTGGGAAAAACATCCTTCAATAAGGGCTCTCTCAATCAGTGACTTTCAACACGTCTACTGAGCTAAATTGATACATCCCAACGTTCTTCTCTACAAACTCTCAATTATCAAAATGGATTCAAACTGTTACATGATTTTAACCACCGTGAGTTTACTTAACAAGACGACATAAAAAAATCGGCCAGTCACAAATATGAGGAATAAATATAAAAGAGCTGATTCTCCCCACTTGTTTATCAACAAAAAAAAAATCCAAGTAATACATTTGCAGCAATACGGCAAAATAGTACACACAAGAGAATTTAAATAATCGCAGATTATTTATATAAAGTCGAATAGAAATCAATCTTGGCTGGAATATGCAAGCATTGATATCCTAGCCTACGATATGAAAATCTTCTACCAAAAAGTATTTCTTCTCAAATGTTAACTGAATAAATTTAATTCACTTTTCAAGTTACATAAGGATGGTCTTTGTCGAAATGTTTTTCATTCTCTAATAAGATTGCCTTTGATTTACGAACACGTTTTAAAGGATGACTAGTAATTCTATTGATCGTCGTAACGTTACATATTTAACGCTCTAATAATAACGTTCGATGTTTCTTCTCTCTTGAAATCGTACAAAAAAATACGCTCAAAGTAAGTTAACAACGACGTTACTTTGAAATGATGACACGATGTCTGAATTCTAACTTTAAATAGAAACTAGTTATTTTAAAAGTCAAACCGTGACTGCTAAATGAATTCTCATTCTCTAAAGAATATTTAAATGTCAGCTTGAACTGATCCTCAAAAATAAGTTTAAATTCAAATATGAAAGACTAAAGTCACAAGACACTGAAGAAAATCTAATACACCTCTGAAGTGTACAGAATACAAGAACATTAAAAATACAAAATATGGGGTAAGACAGTTGCTCAAATTTCACTATACAGCTCACATTATAACAAATAAAAATCACAGCTACCTTAAATGAAGTTCCGAAGTTCTTGAAGAGTATTCACAGAATACTATAGATGTTCCCATATTACCAGAGTACAAATCTGGAATGTACTCAAACATAGGACCCGCGACCTCAGAGAACAGAAAAGGTTTTTTCCCCGGAATACACTCATCCGTGTTAACGAGAGACATCCTTCTGGCAACTTCTTCTGTTTGTGCTGGGATATGCCCGAGCCTGTCTTGATATTCTTCAAAAAAAAAAAAAAAAGTTCAACGTCGAAGAATAGCAGTGAAATCCATCGTATAATCGAAGCAGAAATATTCATATAAGTGGAGAATGAATAACTTTCCACTGCTGTATGAATCTAATATCAAGGTTTGTAGATATGCAATAGTGTATAAGCTGGTTACCCACACTATGCTAGTATTCCAAGAATACTGTCTATCGTAATTCCATAGTTGGATCTACACGCTATCTTAATGTGCCCCAGGTGCATAATTTGTTTAATACTCCATCACGACTTCCATAGCAATGTCGAATATATATAATTGATGAGTATTAATTTCCATTGTAATGGTAATTATAAGTTGCACCAACTGAACAAAGTTCTATTGCAAACTTGCAGTACGCCTGCCTTCTGAATGTTCGACGTGCGAAGCACGAATCAAGATAATGGGATCTGTGAAAAACACTTTTGTAATTCGTCATCTACTGTTAATATTTCTCAAATTATCAACGCTGTAAAGTTCTAGTTTTCACACAGGCACTATATAGTCCTATACTTCTTGAATGTAATGATAGTTGAAGCCTAACTTCAAATGTTCACGAGATATTTCTACATACAGTTGCGTTTTAACTTCACCTAGTTTGAGATATCGTATAATGCACTGTTCTGCTTACCCAAACTGCGTTCTTCACGAGTGGACATTCTACACACTCGAATTAAATGGGACTATGTTAACCCAGTAACACTCTTCACTAGACAACTGTATATATCAGAAGCAAAAACAATTCTCTACTCCCTTTCCTGAATTAGTCAGACCAAGGGGGCATATTCTCTATCCCTTCCACAATTTCTATTGCGTCATTATTCATATTCAACTATGGCATTAATTAACCGATTTGAAGATTTTAAAGTAGTAGATATAATGCCTTTTTTAATTCCTTTCCATTTCTTAAGCAGAAAAAATATTTCAAGAGTCTTTAATTGCGAATTTTCACCAAAAACCATAGTTGCAGTAAATCCCGTCTTCACTAAGACTTTCGTTCATTGGTTCAACACAGCCAACCAATAGCGTAACTTCTACCAAGAGACAATACTATACATCCTTCTAGGTGTTGCGTCATGCTTCCAGAGGTTTTTCTTGAAAATTCTGTTGCGTCATCACGCACATCACCAGAACCTCCCTTCTCGCTTGAGCTATGAGCCAGCCGTGCTTACGTCATCCATACACGTAATAACTATGACGGTTACAACTTTACTTGGACTCTCCCAAATGCTGCCATTATGGTCTCTGGGTAATTCAATTTACGGGGGCAGTACTATGAGTTTTTTAACATAGCGAATCGTTTGGCTGAGAGAGGAGCATCAAGTATTTTTTGAATGACACATTTCGTAAAAACATTGTTTCATTACAGTTACTATTAGTTTGCTTTGTATTTAAACACTCTACGTTCAAGCAGCGAACATATTGTGATGTGTGTCAGCAGGGCACTGAGTCACTGCAGTTACTGTTAGTTTGCTTTGTGTGTAAACACTCTACGTTCAAGCAGCGAACATATTGTAATGTGTGTCAGCAGGGCCCTGAGTCACTGCAGTTACTGTTAGTTTGCTTTGTGTGTAAACACTCTACGTTCAAGCAGTGAACATATTGTAATGTGTGTCAGCAGGGCCCTGAGTCATTGCAGTTACTGTTAGTTTGCTTTGTGTGTAAACACTCTACGTTCAAGCAGTGAACATATTGTAATGTGTGTCAGCAGGGCCCTGAGTCACTGCAGTTACTGTTAGTTTGCTTTGTATGTTAACACTCTACCATCAAGGAGTGAACATATTGTAATGTGTGTCAGTAGGGCCCTGAGTCATTGCAGTTACTGTTAGTTTGCTTTGTATGTAAACACTCTACGTTCAAGCAGCGAACATATTGTGATGTGTGTCAGCAGGGCCCTGAGTCATTGCAGTTACTGTTAGTTTGCTTTGTGTGTAAACACTCTACGTTCAAGCAGTGAACATATTGTAATGTGTGTCAGCAGGGCCCTGAGTCATTGCAGTTACTGTTAGTTTGCTTTGTATGTTAACACTCTACGTTCAAGGAGTGAACATATTGTAATGTGTGTCAGCAGGGCCCTGAGTCATTACAGTTACTGTTAGTTTGCTTTGTATGTTAACACTCTACGTTCAAGCAGCGAACATATTGTGATGTGTGTCAGCAGGGCCCTGAGTCATTGCAGTTACTGTTAGTTTGCTTTGTGTGTAAACACTCTACGTTCAAGCAGCGAACATATTGTATTATGTGTCAGCAGGGCCCTGAGTCATTGCAGTTACTGTTAGTTTGCTTTGTATGTAAACACTCTACGTTCAAGCAGCGAACATATTGTGATGTGTGTCAGCAGGGCCCTGAGTCATTGCAGTTACTATTAGTTTGCTTTGTGTGTAAACACTCTACGTTCAAGCAGTGAACATATTGTGATGTGTGTCAGCAGGGCCCTGAGTCATTGCAGTTACTGTTAGTTTGCTTTGTATGTAAACACTCTACGTTCAAGCAGTGAACATATTTTGGTGTGTGTCAGTAGGGCCCTGAGTCATTGCAGTTACTGTTAGTTTGCTTTGTATGTAAACACTCTACGTTCAAGCAGCGAACATATTGTGATGTGTGTCAGCAGGGCCCTGAGTCATTGCAGTTACTGTTAGTTTGCTTTGTATGTAAACACTCTACGTTCAAGCAGCGAACATATTGTGATGTGTGTCAGCAGAGCCCTGAGTCATTGCAGTTACTGTTAGTTTGCTTTGTGTGTAAACACTCTACGTTCAAGCAGCGAACATATTGTGATGTGTGTCAGCAGGGCCCTGAGTCATTGCAGTTACTGTTAGTTTGCTTTGTGTGTAAACACTCTACGTTCAAGCAGCGAACATATTGTGATATGTGTCAGCAGGGCCCTGAGTCATTGCAGTTACTGTTAGTTTGCTTTGTATGTAAACACTCTACGTTCAAGCAGCGAACATATTGTGATGTGTGTCAGCAGGGCCCTGAGTCATTGCAGTTACTATTAGTTTGCTTTGTGTGTAAACATTCTACGTTCAAGAAGTGAACATATTGTGATGTGTGTCAGCAGGGCCCTGAGTCAAGGCAGTTACTATTAGTTTGCTTTGTATGTAAACACTGTACGTTCAAGCAGTGAACATATTGTGATGTGTGTCAGCAGGGCCCTGAGTCATTGCAGTTACTGTTAGTTTGCTTTGTGTGTAAACACTCTACGTTCAAGCAGCGAACATATTGTGATGTGTGTCAGCAGGGCCCTGAGTCATTGCAGTTACTGTTAGTTTGCTTTGTCTGTAAACACTCTACGTTCAAGCAGCGAACATATTGTGATGAGTGTCAGCAGGGCCCTGAGTCATTGCAGTTACTGTTAGTTTGCTTTGTGTGTAAACATTCTACGTTCAAGAAGTGAACATATTGTGATGTGTGTCAGCAGGGCCCTGAGTCATTGCAGTTACTATTAGTTTGCTTTGTGTGTAAACACTCTACGTTCAAGCAGCGAACATATTGTGATGAGTGTCAGCAGGGCCCTGAGTCATTGCAGTTACTGTTAGTTTGCTTTGTGTGTAAACATTCTACGTTCAAGCAGCGAACATATTGTGATGTGTGTCAGCAGGGCCCTGAGTCATTGCAGTTACTGTTAGTTTGCTTTGTGTGTAAACACTCTACGTTCAAGCAGCGAACATATTGTGATGTGTGTCAGCAGGGCCCTGAGTCATTGCAGTTACTATTAGTTTGCTTTGTGTGTAAACATTCTACGTTCAAGAAGTGAACATATTGTGATGTGTGTCAGCAGGGCCCTGAGTCATTGCAGTTACTATTAGTTTGCTTTGTATGTAAACACTCTACGTTCAAGCAGCGAACATATTGTGATGTGTGTCAGCAGGGCCCTGAGTCATTGCAGTTACTATTAGTTTGCTTTGTATGTAAACATTCTACGTTCAAGCAGCGAACATATTGTGGTGTGTGTCAGCAGGGCCCTGAGTCATTGCAGTTACTATTAGTTTGCTTTGTGTGTAAACACTCTACGTTCAAGCAGCGAACATATTGTGATGTGTGTCAGCAGGGCCCTGAGTCATTGCAGTTACTGTTAGTTTGCTTTGTGTGTAAACACTCTACGTTCAAGCAGCGAACATATTGTGATATGTGTCAGCAGGGCCCTGAGTCATTGCAGTTACTGTTAGTTTGCTTTGTATGTAAACACTCTACGTTCAAGCAGCGAACATATTGTGATGTGTGTCAGCAGGGCCCTGAGTCATTGCAGTTACCGTTAGTTTACTTTGTATGTAAACACTCTACGTTCAAGCAGCGAACATATTGTGATGTGTGTCAGCAGGGCCATGAGTCATTGCAGTTACTGTTAGTTTGCTTTGTATGTAAACACTCTACGTTCAAGCAGCGAACATATTGTGATGTGTGTCAGCAGGGCCCTGAGTCATTGCAGTTACTATAAGTTTGCTTTGTGTGTAAACATTCTACGTTCAAGCAGTGAACATATTGTGATGTGTGTCAGCAGGGCCCTGAGTCATTGCAGTTACTGTTAATTTGCTATGTATGTAAACACTCTACGTTCAAGCAGCGAACATATTGTGATGTGTGTCAGCAGGGCCCTGAGTCATTGCAGTTACTATTAGTTTGCTTTGTGTGTAAACATTCTACGTTCAAGCAGTGAACATATTGTGATGTGTGTCAGCAGGGCCCTGAGTCATTGCAGTTACTGTTAATTTGCTATGTATGTAAACACTCTACGTTCATGCAGCGAACATATTGTGATGTGTGTCAGCAGGGCCCTGAGTCATTGCAGTTACTATTAGTTTGCTTTGTGTGTAAACATTCTACGTTCAAGAAGTGAACATATTGTGATGAGTGTCAGCAGAGCTCTGAGTCATTGCAGTTACTGTTAGTTTACTTTGTGTGTAAACACTCTACGTTCAAGCAGCGAACATATTGTGATGAGTGTCAGCAGGGCCCTGAGTCATTGCAGTTACTGTTAGTTTGCTTTGTGTGTAAACACTCTACGTTCAAGCAGCGAACATATTGTGATGAGTGTCAGCAGGGCCCTGAGTCATTGCAGTTACTGTTAGTTTGCTTTGTGTGTAAACATTCTACGTTCAAGAAGTGAACATATTGTGATGTGTGTCAGCAGGGCCCTGAGTCAAGGCAGTTACTATTAGTTTGCTTTGTATGTAAACACTGTACGTTCAAGCAGTGAACATATTGTGATGTGTGTCAGCAGGGCCCTGAGTCATTGCAGTTACTGTTAGTTTGCTTTGTGTGTAAACACTCTACGTTCAAGCAGCGAACATATTGTGATGTGTGTCAGCAGGGCCCTGAGTCATTGCAGTTACAGTTAGTTTGCTTTGTCTGTAAACACTCTACGTTCAAGCAGCGAACATATTGTGATGAGTGTCAGCAGGGCCCTGAGTCATTGCAGTTACTGTTAGTTTGCTTTGTGTGTAAACATTCTACGTTCAAGAAGTGAACATATTGTGATGTGTGTCAGCAGGGCCCTGAGTCATTGCAGTTACTATTAGTTTGCTTTGTGTGTAAACACTCTACGTTCAAGCAGCGAACATATTGTGATGAGTGTCAGCAGGGCCCTGAGTCATTGCAGTTACTGTTAGTTTGCTTTGTGTGTAAACATTCTACGTTCAAGCAGCGAACATATTGTGATGTGTGTCAGCAGGGCCCTGAGTCATTGCAGTTACTGTTAGTTTGCTTTGTGTGTAAACACTCTACGTTCAAGCAGCGAACATATTGTGATGTGTGTCAGCAGGGCCCTGAGTCATTGCAGTTACTATTAGTTTGCTTTGTGTGTAAACATTCTACGTTCAAGAAGTGAACATATTGTGATGTGTGTCAGCAGGGCCCTGAGTCATTGCAGTTACTATTAGTTTGCTTTGTATGTAAACACTCTACGTTCAAGCAGCGAACATATTGTGATGTGTGTCAGCAGGGCCCTGAGTCATTGCAGTTACTATTAGTTTGCTTTGTATGTAAACATTCTACGTTCAAGCAGCGAACATATTGTGGTGTGTGTCAGCAGGGCCCTGAGTCATTGCAGTTACTATTAGTTTGCTTTGTGTGTAAACACTCTACGTTCAAGCAGCGAACATATTGTGATGTGTGTCAGCAGGGCCCTGAGTCATTGCAGTTACTGTTAGTTTGCTTTGTGTGTAAACACTCTACGTTCAAGCAGCGAACATATTGTGATATGTGTCAGCAGGGCCCTGAGTCATTGCAGTTACTGTTAGTTTGCTTTGTATGTAAACACTCTACGTTCAAGCAGCGAACATATTGTGATGTGTGTCAGCAGGGCCCTGAGTCATTGCAGTTACCGTTAGTTTACTTTGTATGTAAACACTCTACGTTCAAGCAGCGAACATATTGTGATGTGTGTCAGCAGGGCCATGAGTCATTGCAGTTACTGTTAGTTTGCTTTGTATGTAAACACTCTACGTTCAAGCAGCGAACATATTGTGATGTGTGTCAGCAGGGCCCTGAGTCATTGCAGTTACTATAAGTTTGCTTTGTGTGTAAACATTCTACGTTCAAGCAGTGAACATATTGTGATGTGTGTCAGCAGGGCCCTGAGTCATTGCAGTTACTGTTAATTTGCTATGTATGTAAACACTCTACGTTCAAGCAGCGAACATATTGTGATGTGTGTCAGCAGGGCCCTGAGTCATTGCAGTTACTATTAGTTTGCTTTGTGTGTAAACATTCTACGTTCAAGCAGTGAACATATTGTGATGTGTGTCAGCAGGGCCCTGAGTCATTGCAGTTACTGTTAATTTGCTATGTATGTAAACACTCTACGTTCATGCAGCGAACATATTGTGATGTGTGTCAGCAGGGCCCTGAGTCATTGCAGTTACTATTAGTTTGCTTTGTGTGTAAACATTCTACGTTCAAGAAGTGAACATATTGTGATGAGTGTCAGCAGAGCTCTGAGTCATTGCAGTTACTGTTAGTTTACTTTGTGTGTAAACACTCTACGTTCAAGCAGCGAACATATTGTGATGAGGGTCAGCAGGGCCCTGAGTCATTGCAGTTACTGTTAGTTTGCTTTGTGTGTAAACACTCTACGTTCAAGCAGCGAACATATTGTGATGAGTGTCAGCAGGGCCCTGAGTCATTGCAGTTACTGTTAGTTTGCTTTGTGTGTAAACATTCTACGTTCAAGAAGTGAACATATTGTGATGTGTGTCAGCAGGGCCCTGAGTCATTGCAGTTACTATTAGTTTGCTTTGTGTGTAAACACTCTACGTTCAAGCAGCGAACATATTGTGATGAGTGTCAGCAGGGCCCTGAGTCATTGCAGTTACTGTTAGTTTGCTTTGTGTGTAAACATTCTACGTTCAAGCAGCGAACATATTGTGATGTGTGTCAGCAGGGCCCTGAGTCATTGCAGTTACTGTTAGTTTGCTTTGTGTGTAAACACTCTACGTTCAAGCAGCGAACATATTGTGATGTGTGTCAGCAGGGCCCTGAGTCATTGCAGTTACTATTAGTTTGCTTTGTGTGTAAACATTCTACGTTCAAGAAGTGAACATATTGTGATGTGTGTCAGCAGGGCCCTGAGTCATTGCAGTTACTATTAGTTTGCTTTGTATGTAAACACTCTACGTTCAAGCAGCGAACATATTGTGATGTGTGTCAGCAGGGCCCTGAGTCATTGCAGTTACTATTAGTTTGCTTTGTATGTAAACATTCTACGTTCAAGCAGCGAACATATTGTGGTGTATGTCAGCAGGGCCCTGAGTCATTGCAGTTACTATTAGTTTGCTTTGTGTGTAAACACTCTACGTTCAAGCAGCGAACATATTGTGGTGTGTGTCAGCAGGGCCCTGAGTCATTGCAGTTACTGTTAGTTTGCTTTGTGTGTAAACACTCGACGTTCAAGCAGCGAACATATTGTGATGTGTGTCAGCAGGGCCATGAGTCATTGCAGTTACTGTTAGTTTGCTTTGTATGTAAACACTCTACGTTCAAGCAGCGAACATATTGTGATGTGTGTCAGCAGGGCCCTGAGTCATTGCAGTTACTATTAGTTTGCTTTGTATGTAAACACTCTACGTTCATGCAGTGAACATATTGTGATGTGTGTATTCAGGGCCCTGAGTCATTGCAGTTACTATTAGTTTGCTTTGTATGTAAACACTCTACGTTCAAGCAGCGAACATATTGTGATGTGTGTCAGCAGGGCCCTGTGTCATTGCAGTTACTGTTAGTTTTCTTTGTGTGTAAACACTCTACGTTCAAGCAGCGAACATATTGTGATGTGTGTATTCAGGGCCCTGAGTCATTGCTGTTACTGTTAGTTAGCTTTCTATGTAAACACTCTACGTTCAAGCAGCGAACATATTGTGATGAGTGTCAGCAGGGCCATGAGTCATTGCAGTTACTGTTAGTTAGCTTTCTATGTAAACACTCTACGTTCAAGCAGTGAACATATTGTGATGTGTGTCAGCAGGGCCATGAGTCATTGCAGTTACTGTTAGTTTACTTTGTGTGTAAACACTCGACGTTCAAGCAGCGAACATATTGTGATGTGTGTATTCAGGGCCCTGAGTCATTGCTGTTACTGTTAGTTAGCTTTCTATGTAAACACTCTACGTTCAAGCAGTGAACATATTGTGATGTGTGTCAGCAGGGCCATGAGTCATTGCAGTTACTGTTAGTTTACTTTGTGTGTAAACACTTGACGTTCAAGCAGCGAACATATTGTGATGTGTGTATTCAGGGCCCTGAGTCATTGCTGTTACTGTTAGTTAGCTTTCTATATAAACACTCTACGTTCAAGCAGCGAACATATTGTGATGAGTGTCAGCAGAGCTCTGAGTCATTGCAGTTACTGTTAGTTTGCTTTGTGTGTAAACACTCTACGTTCAAGCAGCGAACATATTGTGATGTGTGTCAGCAGGGCCCTGAGTCATTGCAGTTACTGTTAATTTACTTTGTATGTAAACATTCTACGTTCAAGCAGCGAACATATTGTGATGTGTGTCAGCAGAGCCCTGAGTCATTGCATTTACTGTTAGTTTAGTTTGTATGTAAACACTCTACGTTCAAGCAGCGAACATATTGTGATGTGTGTCAGCAGGGCCCTGAGTCATTGCAGTTACTGTTAGTTTGCTTTGTGTGTAAACACTCTACGTTCAAGCAGCGAACATATTGTGATGTGTGTCAGCAGAGCCCTGAGTCATTGCAGTTACTGTTAGTTTGCTTTGTGTGTAAACACTCTACGTTCAAGCAGCGAACATATTGTGATGTGTGTCAGCAGAGCCCTGAGTCATTGCAGTTACTGTTAGTTTGCTTTGTGTGTAAACACTCTACGTTCAAGCAGCGAACATATTGTGATGTGTGTATTCAGGGCCCTGAGTCATTGCTGTTACTGTTAGTTAGCTTTCTATGTAAACACACTACGTTCAAGCAGCGAACATATTGTGATGAGTGTCAGCAGAGCTCTGAGTCATTGCAGTTACTGTTAGTTTGCTTTGTGTGTAAACACTCTACGTTCAAGCAGCGAACATATTGTGATGTGTGTCAGCAGGGCCCTGAGTCATTGCAGTTACTGTTAATTTACTTTGTATGTAAACATTCTACGTTCAAGCAGCGAACATATTGTGATGTGTGTCAGCAGAGCCCTGAGTCATTGCAGTTACTGTTAGTTTGCTTTGTGTGTAAACACTCTACGTTCAAGCAGCGAACATATTGTGATGTGTGTCAGCAGGGCCCTGAGTCATTGCAGTTACTGTTAATTTACTTTGTATGTAAACATTCTACGTTCAAGCAGCGAACATATTGTGATGTGTGTCAGCAGAGCCCTGAGTCATTGCAGTTACTGTTAGTTTGCTTTGTGTGTAAACACTCTACGTTCAAGCAGCAAACATATTGTGATGTGTGTCAGTTGGGCCCTGAGTCATTGCAGTTACTGTTAGTTTGCTTTGTATGTAAACATTCTACGTTCAAGCAGCGAACATATTGTGATGTGTGTCAGCAGGGCCCTGAGTCATTGCAGTTACTGTTAGTTTGCTTTGTGTGTAAACATTCTACGTTCAAGCAGCGAACATATTGTGATGTGTGTCAGCAGGGCCCTGAGTCATTACAGTTACTGTTAGTTTGCTTTGTTTGAAAACACTCTACGTTCAAGTAGCGAACATATTGTGATGTGTGTCAGCAGGGCCCTGAGTCATTACAGTTACTGTTAGTTTGCTTTGTTTGAAAACACTCTACGTTCAAGTAGCGAACATATTGTGATGTGTGTCAGCAGGGCCCTGAGTCATTGCAGTTACTATTAGTTTGCTTTGTGTGTAAACATTCTACGTTCAAGAAGTGAACATATTGTGATGTGTGTCAGCAGGGCCCTGAGTCAAGGCAGTTACTATTAGTTTGCTTTGTATGTAAACACTGTACGTTCAAGCAGTGAACATATTGTGATGTGTGTCAGCAGGGCCCTGAGTCATTGCAGTTACTGTTAGTTTGCTTTGTGTGTAAACACTCTACGTTCAAGCAGCGAACATATTGTGATGTGTGTCAGCAGGGCCCTGAGTCATTGCAGTTACTGTTAGTTTGCTTTGTCTGTAAACACTCTACGTTCAAGCAGCGAACATATTGTGATGAGTGTCAGCAGGGCCCTGAGTCATTGCAGTTACTGTTAGTTTGCTTTGTGTGTAAACATTCTACGTTCAAGAAGTGAACATATTGTGATGTGTGTCAGCAGGGCCCTGAGTCATTGCAGTTACTATTAGTTTGCTTTGTGTGTAAACACTCTACGTTCAAGCAGCGAACATATTGTGATGAGTGTCAGCAGGGCCCTGAGTCATTGCAGTTACTGTTAGTTTGCTTTGTGTGTAAACATTCTACGTTCAAGCAGCGAACATATTGTGATGTGTGTCAGCAGGGCCCTGAGTCATTGCAGTTACTGTTAGTTTGCTTTGTGTGTAAACACTCTACGTTCAAGCAGCGAACATATTGTGATGTGTGTCAGCAGGGCCCTGAGTCATTGCAGTTACTATTAGTTTGCTTTGTGTGTAAACATTCTACGTTCAAGAAGTGAACATATTGTGATGTGTGTCAGCAGGGCCCTGAGTCATTGCAGTTACTATTAGTTTGCTTTGTATGTAAACACTCTACGTTCAAGCAGCGAACATATTGTGATGTGTGTCAGCAGGGCCCTGAGTCATTGCAGTTACTATTAGTTTGCTTTGTATGTAAACATTCTACGTTCAAGCAGCGAACATATTGTGGTGTGTGTCAGCAGGGCCCTGAGTCATTGCAGTTACTATTAGTTTGCTTTGTGTGTAAACACTCTACGTTCAAGCAGCGAACATATTGTGATGTGTGTCAGCAGGGCCCTGAGTCATTGCAGTTACTGTTAGTTTGCTTTGTGTGTAAACACTCTACGTTCAAGCAGCGAACATATTGTGATATGTGTCAGCAGGGCCCTGAGTCATTGCAGTTACTGTTAGTTTGCTTTGTATGTAAACACTCTACGTTCAAGCAGCGAACATATTGTGATGTGTGTCAGCAGGGCCCTGAGTCATTGCAGTTACCGTTAGTTTACTTTGTATGTAAACACTCTACGTTCAAGCAGCGAACATATTGTGATGTGTGTCAGCAGGGCCATGAGTCATTGCAGTTACTGTTAGTTTGCTTTGTATGTAAACACTCTACGTTCAAGCAGCGAACATATTGTGATGTGTGTCAGCAGGGCCCTGAGTCATTGCAGTTACTATAAGTTTGCTTTGTGTGTAAACATTCTACGTTCAAGCAGTGAACATATTGTGATGTGTGTCAGCAGGGCCCTGAGTCATTGCAGTTACTGTTAATTTGCTATGTATGTAAACACTCTACGTTCAAGCAGCGAACATATTGTGATGTGTGTCAGCAGGGCCCTGAGTCATTGCAGTTACTATTAGTTTGCTTTGTGTGTAAACATTCTACGTTCAAGCAGTGAACATATTGTGATGTGTGTCAGCAGGGCCCTGAGTCATTGCAGTTACTGTTAATTTGCTATGTATGTAAACACTCTACGTTCATGCAGCGAACATATTGTGATGTGTGTCAGCAGGGCCCTGAGTCATTGCAGTTACTATTAGTTTGCTTTGTGTGTAAACATTCTACGTTCAAGAAGTGAACATATTGTGATGAGTGTCAGCAGAGCTCTGAGTCATTGCAGTTACTGTTAGTTTACTTTGTGTGTAAACACTCTACGTTCAAGCAGCGAACATATTGTGATGAGTGTCAGCAGGGCCCTGAGTCATTGCAGTTACTGTTAGTTTGCTTTGTGTGTAAACACTCTACGTTCAAGCAGCGAACATATTGTGATGAGTGTCAGCAGGGCCCTGAGTCATTGCAGTTACTGTTAGTTTGCTTTGTGTGTAAACATTCTACGTTCAAGAAGTGAACATATTGTGATGTGTGTCAGCAGGGCCCTGAGTCAAGGCAGTTACTATTAGTTTGCTTTGTATGTAAACACTGTACGTTCAAGCAGTGAACATATTGTGATGTGTGTCAGCAGGGCCCTGAGTCATTGCAGTTACTGTTAGTTTGCTTTGTGTGTAAACACTCTACGTTCAAGCAGCGAACATATTGTGATGTGTGTCAGCAGGGCCCTGAGTCATTGCAGTTACTGTTAGTTTGCTTTGTGTGTAAACACTCTACGTTCAAGCAGCGAACATATTGTGATGAGTGTCAGCAGGGCCCTGAGTCATTGCAGTTACTGTTAGTTTGCTTTGTGTGTAAACATTCTACGTTCAAGAAGTGAACATATTGTGATGTGTGTCAGCAGGGCCCTGAGTCATTGCAGTTACTATTAGTTTGCTTTGTGTGTAAACACTCTACGTTCAAGCAGCGAACATATTGTGATGAGTGTCAGCAGGGCCCTGAGTCATTGCAGTTACTGTTAGTTTGCTTTGTGTGTAAACATTCTACGTTCAAGCAGCGAACATATTGTGATGTGTGTCAGCAGGGCCCTGAGTCATTGCAGTTACTGTTAGTTTGCTTTGTGTGTAAACACTCTACGTTCAAGCAGCGAACATATTGTGATGTGTGTCAGCAGGGCCCTGAGTCATTGCAGTTACTATTAGTTTGCTTTGTGTGTAAACATTCTACGTTCAAGAAGTGAACATATTGTGATGTGTGTCAGCAGGGCCCTGAGTCATTGCAGTTACTATTAGTTTGCTTTGTATGTAAACACTCTACGTTCAAGCAGCGAACATATTGTGATGTGTGTCAGCAGGGCCCTGAGTCATTGCAGTTACTATTAGTTTGCTTTGTATGTAAACATTCTACGTTCAAGCAGCGAACATATTGTGGTGTGTGTCAGCAGGGCCCTGAGTCATTGCAGTTACTATTAGTTTGCTTTGTGTGTAAACACTCTACGTTCAAGCAGCGAACATATTGTGATGTGTGTCAGCAGGGCCCTGAGTCATTGCAGTTACTGTTAGTTTGCTTTGTGTGTAAACACTCTACGTTCAAGCAGCGAACATATTGTGATATGTGTCAGCAGGGCCCTGAGTCATTGCAGTTACTGTTAGTTTGCTTTGTATGTAAACACTCTACGTTCAAGCAGCGAACATATTGTGATGTGTGTCAGCAGGGCCCTGAGTCATTGCAGTTACCGTTAGTTTACTTTGTATGTAAACACTCTACGTTCAAGCAGCGAACATATTGTGATGTGTGTCAGCAGGGCCATGAGTCATTGCAGTTACTGTTAGTTTGCTTTGTATGTAAACACTCTACGTTCAAGCAGCGAACATATTGTGATGTGTGTCAGCAGGGCCCTGAGTCATTGCAGTTACTATAAGTTTGCTTTGTGTGTAAACATTCTACGTTCAAGCAGTGAACATATTGTGATGTGTGTCAGCAGGGCCCTGAGTCATTGCAGTTACTGTTAATTTGCTATGTATGTAAACACTCTACGTTCAAGCAGCGAACATATTGTGATGTGTGTCAGCAGGGCCCTGAGTCATTGCAGTTACTATTAGTTTGCTTTGTGTGTAAACATTCTACGTTCAAGAAGTGAACATATTGTGATGAGTGTCAGCAGAGCTCTGAGTCATTGCAGTTACTGTTAGTTTACTTTGTGTGTAAACACTCTACGTTCAAGCAGCGAACATATTGTGATGAGGGTCAGCAGGGCCCTGAGTCATTGCAGTTACTGTTAGTTTGCTTTGTGTGTAAACACTCTACGTTCAAGCAGCGAACATATTGTGATGAGTGTCAGCAGGGCCCTGAGTCATTGCAGTTACTGTTAGTTTGCTTTGTGTGTAAACATTCTACGTTCAAGAAGTGAACATATTGTGATGTGTGTCAGCAGGGCCCTGAGTCATTGCAGTTACTATTAGTTTGCTTTGTGTGTAAACACTCGACGTTCAAGCAGCGAACATATTGTGATGTGTGTCAGCAGGGCCCTGAGTCATTGCAGTTACTATTAGTTTGCTTTGTGTGTAAACATTCTACGTTCAAGAAGTGAACATATTGTGATGTGTGTCAGCAGGGCCCTGAGTCATTGCAGTTACTATTAGTTTGCTTTGTATGTAAACACTCTACGTTCAAGCAGCGAACATATTGTGATGTGTGTCAGCAGGGCCGTCATTGCAGTTACTATTAGTTTGCTTTGTATGTAAACATTCTACGTTCAAGCAGCGAACATATTGTGGTGTATGTCAGCAGGGCCCTGAGTCATTGCAGTTACTATTAGTTTGCTTTGTGTGTAAACACTCGACGTTCAAGCAGCGAACATATTGTGATGTGTGTCAGCAGGGCCATGAGTCATTGCAGTTACTGTTAGTTTGCTTTGTATGTAAACACTCTACGTTCAAGCAGCGAACATATTGTGATGTGTGTCAGCAGGGCCCTGAGTCATTGCAGTTACTATTAGTTTGCTTTGTGTGTAAACATTCTACGTTCAAGCAGTGAACATATTGTGATGTGTGTATTCAGGGCCCTGAGTCATTGCAGTTACTATTAGTTTGCTTTGTATGTAAACACTCTACGTTCATGCAGTGAACATATTGTGATGTGTGTATTCAGGGCCCTGAGTCATTGCAGTTACTATTAGTTTGCTTTGTATGTAAACACTCTACGTTCAAGCAGCGAACATATTGTGATGTGTGTCAGCAGGGCCCTGTGTCATTGCAGTTACTGTTAGTTTGCTTTGTGTGTAAACACTCTACGTTCAAGCAGCGAACATATTGTGATGTGTGTATTCAGGGCCCTGAGTCATTGCTGTTACTGTTAGTTAGCTTTCTATGTAAACACTCTACGTTCAAGCAGCGAACATATTGTGATGAGTGTCAGCAGGGCCATGAGTCATTGCAGTTACTGTTAGTTAGCTTTCTATGTAAACACTCTACGTTCAAGCAGTGAACATATTGTGATGTGTGTCAGCAGGGCCATGAGTCATTGCAGTTACTGTTAGTTTACTTTGTGTGTAAACACTCGACGTTCAAGCAGCGAACATATTGTGATGTGTGTATTCAGGGCCCTGAGTCATTGCTGTTACTGTTAGTTAGCTTTCTATGTAAACACTCTACGTTCAAGCAGTGAACATATTGTGATGTGTGTCAGCAGGGCCATGAGTCATTGCAGTTACTGTTAGTTTACTTTGTGTGTAAACACTTGACGTTCAAGCAGCGAACATATTGTGATGTGTGTATTCAGGGCCCTGAGTCATTGCTGTTACTGTTAGTTAGCTTTCTATATAAACACTCTACGTTCAAGCAGCGAACATATTGTGATGAGTGTCAGCAGAGCTCTGAGTCATTGCAGTTACTGTTAGTTTGCTTTGTGTGTAAACACTCTACGTTCAAGCAGCGAACATATTGTGATGTGTGTCAGCAGGGCCCTGAGTCATTGCAGTTACTGTTAATTTACTTTGTATGTAAACATTCTACGTTCAAGCAGCGAACATATTGTGATGTGTGTCAGCAGAGCCCTGAGTCATTGCATTTACTGTTAGTTTAGTTTGTATGTAAACACTCTACGTTCAAGCAGCGAACATATTGTGATGTGTGTCAGCAGGGCCCTGAGTCATTGCAGTTACTGTTAGTTTGCTTTGTGTGTAAACACTCTACGTTCAAGCAGCGAACATATTGTGATGTGTGTCAGCAGAGCCCTGAGTCATTGCAGTTACTGTTAGTTTGCTTTGTGTGTAAACACTCTACGTTCAAGCAGCGAACATATTGTGATGTGTGTCAGCAGAGCCCTGAGTCATTGCAGTTACTGTTAGTTTGCTTTGTGTGTAAACACTCTACGTTCAAGCAGCGAACATATTGTGATGTGTGTATTCAGGGCCCTGAGTCATTGCTGTTACTGTTAGTTAGCTTTCTATGTAAACACACTACGTTCAAGCAGCGAACATATTGTGATGAGTGTCAGCAGAGCTCTGAGTCATTGCAGTTACTGTTAGTTTGCTTTGTGTGTAAACACTCTACGTTCAAGCAGCGAACATATTGTGATGTGTGTCAGCAGGGCCCTGAGTCATTGCAGTTACTGTTAATTTACTTTGTATGTAAACATTCTACGTTCAAGCAGCGAACATATTGTGATGTGTGTCAGCAGAGCCCTGAGTCATTGCAGTTACTGTTAGTTTGCTTTGTGTGTAAACACTCTACGTTCAAGCAGCGAACATATTGTGATGTGTGTCAGCAGGGCCCTGAGTCATTGCAGTTACTGTTAATTTACTTTGTATGTAAACATTCTACGTTCAAGCAGCGAACATATTGTGATGTGTGTCAGCAGAGCCCTGAGTCATTGCAGTTACTGTTAGTTTGCTTTGTGTGTAAACACTCTACGTTCAAGCAGCAAACATATTGTGATGTGTGTCAGTTGGGCCCTGAGTCATTGCAGTTACTGTTAGTTTGCTTTGTATGTAAACATTCTACGTTCAAGCAGCGAACATATTGTGATGTGTGTCAGCAGGGCCCTGAGTCATTGCAGTTACTGTTAGTTTGCTTTGTGTGTAAACATTCTACGTTCAAGCAGCGAACATATTGTGATGTGTGTCAGCAGGGCCCTGAGTCATTACAGTTACTGTTAGTTTGCTTTGTTTGAAAACACTCTACGTTCAAGTAGCGAACATATTGTGATGTGTGTCAGCAGGGCCCTGAGTCATTACAGTTACTGTTAGTTTGCTTTGTTTGAAAACACTCTACGTTCAAGTAGCGAACATATTGTGATGTGTGTCAGCAGGGCCCTGAGTCATTGCAGTTACTGTTAGTTTACTTTGTATGTAAACACTCTACGTTCAAGCAGCAAACATATTGTGATATGTGTCAGTTGGGCCCTGAGTCATTGCAGTTACTGTTAGTTTGCTTTTTGTGTAAACACTCTACGTTCAAGCAGCGAACATATTGTTATGTGTGACAGCAGGGCCCTGAGTCATTGCAGTTACTGTTAGTTTACTTTATGTGTAAACACTCTACGTTCAAGCAGCGAACATATTGTAATGTGTGTCAGCAGGGCCCTGAGTCATTGCAGTTACTGTTAGTTTACTTTGTATGTAAACACTCTACGTTCAAGCAGCGAACATATTGTGATGTGTGTATTCAGGGCCCTGAGTCATTGCAGTTACTGTTAGTTTGCTTTTTGTGTAAACACTCTACGTTCAACA
The DNA here is from genome assembly GCA_946902985.2 of Meconema thalassinum. NCBI lineage: Eukaryota > Metazoa > Arthropoda > Insecta > Orthoptera > Tettigoniidae > Meconema > Meconema thalassinum. Next base: position 449,305,874 of record OX336394.1, on the reverse strand, counting down.
GCGAACATATTGTTATGTGTGTCAGCAGGGGCCTGAGTCATTCATGATTAGATACTTACTGAGCTACAAACATCATATTTTCAACGTAATGATTTTATGTTTCAATTACGATTCTCAAAAAGTGCCGTGGCTCCCTTGAACATGTAGGCATTGTGTCAAGCGCAGACAAGAACAAGGCAGTGCCGCAATTGACTGCCTTGACTACCGTCGATGTGCAGAGACTACCTGACGATAAGACCATGTGGCCAGCATTCAGGAGAGATCACATTGCTCCGTTCTTCATTTATAACTGACAAGGTAATAGTAGTGCATCAAATTTAAAGGAAAATTACAACGCCAAGAATAATTACATCAACAGCTAAGACGTATACAGTTGCAATATCTGAATGAGCTTCATATCTTCAAGTCATAAATGCCTCGCCAACGTTCAAACATAGGCCGCCGGTCTCGACGCACGATCACAGAACATCCAAGGAGTCAAACCGCACAGATCAAAAACGTTTAGACGATTATGAACGTGTCAGAGTCAGAACTTCTCAAAGTGAAACGTATTTCTATTTGAAGGGCAGGATCATGCTAGGATAAAATAGTAGATTGTCTTTACCGAGTTCCATTGAAATCGCTCCAGGCGTTTATATTTGATTAGGGTTACACACATACGCACACCCTCTCTCACACACACGCACACACACTCACCTGCATCGGGTTCTTCCTTTCCTTTCATTCCACAGCATAACCGTTGCAACGCAAGGCAGGATATTGCATTGAATGACGTGTTTTCTTGATGAATCTATGTTCGCTACAATACTTTTATTTACCTACCTCTTTCATATAAGACTGAGCTACAGCCGGGTTCAGCTAGTTACATGTAAATAGGAAACTTTTGAACGAACAGAAACGATCTATATAAAGTAATCTTATGGAAAAATATCACTGCTTACTGTTTGGCTTATATCAGCCTAATACTCTCTCATAATCACATATAAGTAGATTAATTATGTTACTATCACATCACCAATCTGATGCTTTAGCAACGGATGGATCAAGTACCCCATTTGCACTAAAACCTAGTCAGCATGTGGCTGAGGTAAGTATTCTGTAACTATTAATTTTTCTGATATGTTGTAGGGGATGGATGTCTCATAAGTAGAAATACAGGGAAATCGCAACTGCGATAAATGCAAATTTTACTCTTTTCTCATTTATTCTGAAGGGGAGTAGCAGCCTTCCAGAGTAAACCATTTCTTTACTTGTCTGATAGACTTTTAAGACATTGATCACATTAGCCAACTGATGGCTGCACGGCTGAAAGCAACGGGAAACTACAACCGTAATGCTATTCCCGAGGATATGCACCACTCTATTCATAATTATATGTGATGATGCCCTCCTCTCTTGTAAAATTCCAATCCGGAGGTAAACTAGTCCCCCGTTCGGATCTCCGGGTGGGGACTACTCGACAGTGGGTTAACATCACAGAAGTGTAAAAGAGGAAATCTGACATTCTACGGATCGGAGCGTGAAATGTTAGAAGTCTGCTGGCAGTGGAAGATTATAAAACTTAAAAATGGCAATGGATAGGTTGAGGTAGGATTTGGTTGGGATTAATGAAATGCACTGGCAGGAAGAACAGGACTTTTGGTCAGGAGGCTATAGGTTCGTTAGCAATAAATCAAACAACGGCTATTCGGGGTTAGGTCTCATATTAAGTAGGAAACTTGGACAGCGGGTGGAATATTATGAGCAATATAGTGAACGGATTATTGTAGCTAAAATCAATACATGAACCACAGTATGTCTAGCAGTCAAGCTGATGATGAAGATGTTGAAAAGTCTACGAAGAAATGAATGACATTCTGAGGTATGTCACGGATGATGAAAATCTTATAGTGATGGGAGATTGGAATGCTGTGGTAGGAAAGGAAAGAGAAGGGAAGATAGTAGGCGATTTCGGATTGGGTGAAAGGAATGACCGAGGAGGCAGGCTGATGGAATTCTGCACCGAGCATGAGTTGGTCATAGCTAACCCCTTATTCAATAACCACTATAGGAGAATATACACATGGATGAGACCAAGAGATACTGGGCGTTACCAAATCAACTTCAGTATGGTCAAGCAGAGATTTCGAAACCAGATTTTGGGTTGCAAAACATATCCCGGTGCTGACATAAACTCTGACCGCAATCTGGTTTTTATGAAATGCATATTAACGTTGAAGAAACTGAAGAAAGTCAGAAGCCAAAGAGATGGGCAATAGACAGACTGAAAGAGAAGGATGCACATGAAAGTTTCAAGGAGAGTATACAGGAAGGACTAATGAAAAACCCTAAACAAACTTCAATTGCAGACGAATGGGCACTTTTGAAGAATGAAATAACGAAATCCGCACAAGAAAACATTGGTAGGAAAGAAAGAATAGGTAGAAAACCGTGGATGACTCAGGATGTACTAGAATTGATGGATGAAAGGCGGAAACACAAGAAAGTATGAGATGAAAAGGGGAAAGCAGAATGCAGACGTCTGAGAAATGAGGTTCACAAGAAGTGCAAGGAAGCGTAAGAAGAATGGTTGAAAGAGAAATGTGCAGGTATAGAACATTGTCTGAAATTAGAAAAAGGAGACAGAGCTTATCGAAGGATTACGAATATTTTGGGAGAAAAGAAGACTAGATGCTGTAATTTTAAGGACACAAATGGAAAGCCTCTAACAGATAGGGAAGAAAAGGTTGAGAGATGGAAAGCTTACATAGAGAGTTTGTATAAGGGAAAGGAGATTGAGAATCATGTAATGGAAAGGAAAGAGGAAATTGATGAGGATGCGAAAGTAGATTTAATATTGAGATCAGAATATGGCAGAGCATTGGAAGAATAATTTACAAGAGGATTGAAAGCCAGATAGAAACGGAGTTGGGTGAAGACCAGTTTGGTTTCAGGAGAAATGTAGGAACAAGGGAAGCTGTACTAAGTCTTAGGCTGATTTTGGAAGGTAGAATAAGGAAAGATAAGAGAACGTTCATGGCTTTTGTAGACTTAGAAAAGGCTTTTGATAACGTTGATTGGACTAAATTGTTTGACATTTTGAAATCGATTGGAATAAAGTACAGGGATAGGAGGGTGATATACAATCTATACAGAAACCAGACAGCAGTCATTCGAGTTGAAGAACATGAGAGAGAAGCTGGTATTCAGAAAGGTGTGAGGAAGGCTGCAACTTATCACCCATACTTTTCAATCTTTACATTGAACAAGCAATGAAGGAAATTAGAGAAAAAATTAAAGTGGGAGTGAAGATTCAAGGAGAAATAATTTCAACTCTGTGATTTGCTGATGACATCGTCAACTTGGCCGACAAGCCTGAGGATTTGAATGAGCTTTTGAATTGTATGGAATCCATCTTTCGGAAAGAATTCATGATGAAAATTAATAAATGTAAAACAAAAATACTGGAATGCAGCCGAAATAAATCAGAAACCTCTATGGAGATCAAATTGGCAGGTGAAAAGCTGAAGGAAGTAGGAGACTTCTGTTACTTAGGAAGCAGAATAACCAGTGATGGACGAAGCAAAGAGGATATAAAAAGTAGGTTGGCTCAGGCAAAGAAAGCATTTCTACAAAAAAGGAATCTGTTGACATCGAATATAGATTTAGGTATTAGGAAGTCATTTTTGAAAGCCTTTGTCTGGAGCGTGGCGCTCTATGGAAGTGAAACTTGGACTATTGGTGCAGCAGAAAAGAGGAGAATTGAAGCATTTGAAATGTTGTGTTACAGGAGAATGATGAAGATCAGATGGGTAGATAGGGTTACAAACAAAGAGGTATTAAGACGAGTGGGAGAGGAGAGATGGTTCTGGCGACTGTTAATGAAGAGAAGAGATAGGTTGGTAGGACACATACTAAGACACCCAGGAATAGCAAGCTTAGTTATGGGGGGAAGGTTCGAGGACAAGAACTGAAGGAAATTTGAGAAAAAAAATTACGTGGGAGTGAAGTTTCAAGGAGAAATAATTTCAACTCTGAGATTTGCTGATTGCATCATCTTGGCCGACACGCCAGAGGATGGGAATGCGTATTTGAATGGTATGGACTCCGTCATGAGGAAACAATTCAAGAGGAAAATCATAAATGTAAAACAAAAATATTGGAATGCAGCCGAAATAAATCAGAAACCCCTATCACATAAAATTGGCAGTAGAAAAGCTAAATGAAGTAGGAGACTTCTGTTACTTAGGAAGCAACATAACCAGTGATGGACGAAGCAATGAGTATATAAAAAGCATGTTAGCTCAGGCAAGGGAAGCATCACTACAGAAATGGAATCAGGTGACATCGAATATTGATTGAGATATTAGGAAATCATTTTTAAAAGCCTTTGTCTGGAGCTTGGCGCTCTATGGAAGTGAAACTTGGACTATTGGTGCAGCAGAAAAGAGGAGAATTGAAGCATTTGAAATGTGGTATTCAGGAGAATCAGGAAGACCAGAAGGGTAGAGAGGGTTACAAACGAAGAGGAATTGCGACGAGTGGGAGAGGAGGGATGTTTCTAGCGACTGCTTACGAAGGGAAGAGATAGGTTGGTAGAGCACATACTAAGATACTCAGGAATGGCACGCTTAGTTATGGAAGGAAGGGTCGAGGACCAGTATTTTTGGAGTAGACCAAGGTTGGTATATGTTAAACAGATGACCTCGGATGTAGGGTGAGGTCGCAGTGTAGAGTTGAAACGATTAGCTCAGGACAGGGAGGCATGGGGCGCTGCTTCAAACCTGTCAAAAGGCTGAAGATTCAAACAACTACATGTTTATATCCTAGTATAAACATATTCTAGAAAGATCAATAGTTACTGAAAAAGAAGATCTATGACATTATTCTACCAGGAATACTTGGAGAAAGGACTTCACAGGACTTATGTACCTGCACCCAATTGAAATCATGATGGAGCAGGAACCATTGGAAAACAAGGGAAATTATTTCACTCCCTCCCCACGTACAATCGCTTCAGGTATATAATCACATTCATCCCGAGGTGAAACGAGATATTTAAGGTAACGTTACCTGGTACGATGATAATTCAACGTACGTTAGTCAAGAGAGATATAAACAAAAGAAACGCCTGACTCAGGTAAGTAGTGGCAATAGTCAACTTTTGTAGGGGGATCTGTGTAAAATTTTTAAAACCCATAGATTTTGAAATAGACCGTTCGAACACGCTGCGTAGCATAGGTAGAGTAACGACCGTTTGTTACAAAACAAAGTCTAGGGTAGTCAGAAATGATAAAATTTAAGGGCAATTGTCGATTTTTGGTAACACTTAACAATATTCTTAGGATTTTAGGATTTCTTAGAGAAATTGCCAATTAAGGTAAATCTTGTTATATTTGTCATCAAACATTAGAGTTTCCAACCTAAGCCTTCGCTGTAAACTAAAAGAGCGTGGACAAAAGAGAGAAGGGACCAACTCAGTTTACGAATAAAGAAATACTTAACTAATTTTAAAGCTCAAATAAAACAATTAAAACAGGAAATAATAATAATTATTAAATTAAATGATAGCTAATAATAAACAGTAATTATTAAATAAATTTAAATGTTCCATTTTACGTCACTAGTCAATAATTTTCTTGTTTAAACGGTCATGTAACCTCAACAGCTGTAAAGCCATGCATGTTAAATTGTAAGTCATAATAATAATAATGATAATAATAAAATTAATAATCTAATATTAATAATTGTAAACAATAATTATTTAAAGTGCCTCCGTGGCTTAGGCGGCAGCACGGCGGTCTCTCACCGCTGGGTCCGTGGTTCAAATCCCGGTCACTCCATGTGAGATCTGTGCTGGACAAAACGGAGGCAGACAGGTTTTTCTCCGGGTACTCCGGTTTTCCCTGTCATAATTTCATTCCAGCAACACTCTCCACTATCATTTCATTTCATCTGTCATTCATTTAATCATTGTCCCAGAGGAGTGCGTCAGGCCTCGGCAGCCGGCACAGTTCATATCCTCGCCGCTAGATGGGGGCTTCATTCATTCCATTCCTGACCCGGTCGGAGACTGGAAGCAGGCTGTGGATTTTCATTTTTCAATTATTTAAAGTAAATACATATTAAATAATAAAAGCCATCTTAACTCGCTTGCTCGTTCTGTCCTGTCGCGGACAGCCAGATGCCATTTTACATGATTTGGTTAAAGCCTCCTTTTACTTTACAATGTTTAACATTTTAAATATATGTATATATAATTTTAAAATTTGCATTTAGGTCTTAAAGCGAAAATTAAAAAAAAAAAAAAACAGTTGCTCTAGTAATAGAGCTTTTTTATTCAAGCTGTTGTATAACATTGTCCAATTATTGGTTTCGGAAATCTCAAGTCACAAACCAAGTTGTTAATTCAAGGTTACAGTCGTGATCAAACAAAATGTACTTGTTTAATTTCTTACAGTGCGGTTTACCAAGTGAAGATATAGCCTGGCTTCAGGTAGTCCAGTGTTTGTCATACAATCATCCAGTAGTCTAGTCGTTTGGTTAAATCTAAAAAAGAAATGATCAATAAAAGTTATATAAATAATAAATTAAATAATGAAATATTTAAATAAAAATTATTTTAAAACCCAAAATTTGAAAAAGGTAATCTTGGGCTAGTAGCCTAGTAGTTAAGAGGAACTATCTGAAAAATTCTTAGTTGCAGTACTTAAATTAACAAACAGATAACACACACTAATACAGTCATCACAATTAACACCGGTTATCAGACAGATTCTACACATACCCAAAGTACACGGGGCTACATGACCGCGTTGTCGCAGCCCCTAAACTTAAGAACCAACCAACCAACCAACTAGTTAAGTCCTCTGACAAAAAGTAAAAATAAAAGATTAACAAAATACAAAATATTACATGAATTAATTTAAATCCATCTTCAAGTTTCTATGGTAATGCGTTCTGAAAATCTCGGGTCAATGTCTTTGTAGTTCGGTTTTTCCACAAAAGCTGAAAATAAATAATACACAGTAAAGGAAACGTAATCCCTAGCAAAACGAGCCCTTGCACATCTTTCTTGAATAAATAGTTCCCGAAAATCTTGAGTCGGTGACGTACTAGTTTTGGAAAAATCTGAGGAAGTCAATGGACCGTGAAAAAGGGGCCTTAAATAATAATTATAATAATAAATATTCCATTTAGCAACGTTACACGGCAAACCTCTCCCTGTAACGTCACCCACGGTCTCGGGACAGGTTTATTCTTGTTTGAACTGCACCATGACCTTGGGCAATACCAACGTGCAGCTACCTACATAGCCACGAGTGTTAAAGCACACCTGCTTGTCATAAATGAGAGGCATACACTTGAAGATCTATTTTCCTCCTGTGACATGACGATACTTCCGCTCGAGCCAACCAACTTCGTAAGCACAGTAAGCTACACTTCACATTTGATCTCATCATAACAAATAACCCACAGAAAGTAGTGACTCATGGTCAAATACCAGTGCTGGCTATATCCACCCATGACTTAATATACTTAGCGTATTCGCTTGACGTTCCAAAGTACAGGACTAAATATGTTACATGCAGAAATATAAAGGACATAGACCCGGTCAAACTGAAATATGATGCCTACAGTCTTCCATGGAACGTCATATTGAGACTAGACGACATTGCCGAAAAAGTAAACAAGTTTAACCTATTAACACATGCACTATACAACAAACATGCGCCTAGGAGAAAGATAAGGATTTCTCGTAAACCTATGCCGTGGGTAACTCCGGAAGTCAAGAAAATGATGTCCCGTAGAGATAATCTTTTCAGACAATACAAACGTTCTGGTCCACCAAATGATTTTCAAAACTACCGTGTACTTCGAAACCAAATTGAGCAAACTTTACGTAATCTTAAATTTAAGTATGTCGTGATACAACCTGCCGACTAAACACGGCTAGAGCGTGGAAACAATTCGGTGCTTTGGGCCTAGGAAAAAACTAGGAGCAACTTCCTATACCTGACTTTCCAGTGTACGACCTAAATGCATATTTCACGGATGCAGATACTCAATCCAGCCCAGATAACGCTGCCAGTCACGGCCCATCATTTTCACCACCAGATCGACCCAGCTTTGCATTTCGTAACGTAAGCACTAATGAAGTTAAGAGAGTGTTGTATTCCATTAGATCCCAGGCGAGCGGGATTGATGGTATACATTACATTATTGGTGCTGTTCTCCCCATTTTCACACACATTTTTAATTACTGTTTAAACAATGGCACACTGCCTTCGATCTGGAAATACGCCAATGTGATCCCTGTTCCTAAGATACCTTGCCCACTTTTACCGTCCGACTATCGCCCTGTATCTATTCTCCCTGCTCTCTCCAAAGTACTGGAACGGTTAGTAGAAACTCAAATACTGGAATATTTGAACACTCACTCTCTACATGACCCACTCCAGTCTGGTTTCAAGAAAGGCCACAGCACAGCTACTGCTTCACTTAAGGTGACTGATGACATCAGACAAGCAATGGACCAAAGACAAGTAACAATACTCACACTCCTCGATTTCAGCAGAGCATTTGACACGATGGATATACCGACCCTATTGAAGAAGCTAAAATCCCTTCTTGGCACCGAAGCCATACATTTTTTCTCTGCTTACCCAACGGGTCCAAATCAGCGTGTGATTGTACAGGACACCACCTCACAGTGGCGTCAGAAAAAGGCAGGAACCCCCCAAGGTTCGGTCCTTAGGCCCCTACTTTTCGTGCTCTATATCAACGATATCTCCTCCACAATTTACTATAATAAATATCATCTTTATGCAGATGATATACAAATATATTGCCACGATCAACGATATATCAAATGCAATAAGGGATATAAACACTGGTCTCCATCAACTTAGTGTATACGCCGGTGACAACTCTCTCCTGCTCAATCCTAAGAAAACCCAAACTATCATCATCGGCTCTCATAAGTTACTAAACTCATTAAAAGACAACTACGTTGTGCCTCCAGTAACACTGAATTCAATCACCATCCCCTTTAGTAAAGAAGTAAGGAACCTTGGGTTATCCTTAACTGAAACTCTCGACTAGTCACCAGATATAAGAAATACACGTAAAAAGATATACGCATCCCTTCACCCACTCGTGCGCCATAAGAACATTTTACCACTAGAAATTAAGATTAAGCTCACCAGACGCTAATACTACCAATTCTAGACTACTGTGACATCGTTCTCGCTGACGCGACTCATGGACAAACAATGAAACTCCAACAAGCATTGAACTCTTGTCTTCGGTTTACATTCAATCTAAGATATGATGCCCACATTACCCCAAGCTACCGTGCTGTTTCATGGCTTAAACCTGATGAACGCCGTAAATTTCACTTGCTGACATCCATCTATCGATTTTTGCATGAAAACACCCCCACGTACATGTCGTCAAAATTTAGTTACTTGTCCTCATATCATAATCAAAGCACTCGATCTGACTGTTCCCTCGCCATCCCCATCAACCACTCATCCATGTTTAACCGCTCTTTTGCTGTAGCTGGGTCTCGACTATGGAATTCAACTCCTCCCGATATCAGAAATTCCACAACAATAAATAAATTTAAGGCCGCATGCCGATATTACCTGTGGAATACTGCTGATTGCCCCGTGTGGATGGTGATGGATGATAGGACGTATGACTGAGCTAGGATTATATCTAGGATATTATAGAAATGTCTGTGACATTGTAATTCTTCTTCTTCTTATTATTATTATTTGTATTGTTATAATTATTACTATCATTAGTCATGCGCCTTTTTCATTAATATTAGTATTAGCTTGATTAATTTAATCCTTACTTATTATCATAATAATATTTGTATTTCCGAAATTGTCTCATATGTACGGGTAGCATATTTCGTGGTTAAGTGTAAGAGAGGACCATGAGCCCTAACTTCGCCACTACCGAATACATAACATAAATATATACCTATTTGTACACAGATCAAATAATAATAATGACCTACTAGTTTTGGGTCTTATTGGGTGAAATTTGGGGAAAACAATAGTCCATGGGAAAGGGGGCTTCATGCCGAGTAAACCGTACACATCCTTGTACAATAATTGGTTCAGGAAATAACCGAAAAATAAACGAGCTGTGAGGTACAGTCGCGTTCAAATAAAGTAGTGCTTCCCATGTAGTTAGGTCGTTCGAATAAATTTTAAAAAATAATCCACGGTATTGAGAGCTTCATTCCGAGTAAATGAGTCCACATACATCTTTGTGTCATTATTCATTCCCAAAATCTTGTGCCGAGGACCTGGTATTTAATCCATTATCGAAAAATAATGAGTGAATAATTTATAAATAATCATTTGAAAAGCGCGCCGTTTTACAAGAGCCGAGAGTGCGCATTTATACAATAAATCAATATTTAACCCCCGGGGTAGTTTTTATCTTGATGTGAAGTAAGTAGTCCTTAGGAAAGGGGGCTTCACGCCGAGTAATATGAGCCGTCACACGACCATCTCCAATAATTGGTTCGGGAAATATCGGAAAAGAACCGAACGCAAGGTATGGTCGGGTACTAATAAAATGGGTGAGTTTGGATTCCCCTGTCCCTCTACTTAAGTGGTCATGATAAGCCCCATGATTCTTTCTTTTAGGTGTGTATTAATGTTCTTAATGCAATTTGAAATGTGTAAATATGGATATAAATTGATGTCGCACAAATGACGAATACGTTTTGTGCTCTTACATGAGACGTGGCTGACGTTAACAGCTGCCAGTGTTAATACTCCACTTCATATTTCAAATTAATAATTCCAATTTGTGAAAGAAAGGTTACAGAGTAGTGCAAATACTCCACACATGACCATGAACATGGAAATGAGTCATTTCATTCGTATAAGTGAGAACTGCAAATATGCAAATGCATAAAACGTTTCAGAAGCGGGATATAAATTGTCAGCAGGTACATCAATTGAGACAGTAAAGTTAGGAACAAGACAAGCAGCCACCTTTTACGAGGATGACATGCATTATTGAGACCTAGAAATGAATAAAAATGCGAAATATTGCTTTGCAGAGCAACAAACATGTATGAAAGTCCTGGAAAGACAAACTCAACTATTAAGAATCGAACCACTGGAATGTGAAATATTGCTTAGCAGAGCAACTAACACGTATGAAAGTTCAGGGAGGAGAAACTCAACTGTTAGGAATCTAACCACTGGAATGTGAAATATTGCTTATCAGAGCAACAAACATGTATGAAAGTGCAGGAAAGAGAAACTCAACTATTAGGAATCTAATCACTGGAATGGCTGATAATCAAATCCAGATTAGAACGACACCAAATAATAATATTGTTGCAGCAAATGGAAAATGACGACATGAAAAAATTTTCTAAGTACTACAGTGGAGAAAATTCTGTTCACAAAACTTAATAATAATGAAACTGACCTACTTGATACCAATCTTACAGACGGCCTATTCATCTTCCGGAAGTCCACTAGAGATGATACTGAATGGTAAGTTTAGCAAAAAAAATATCTGGCAGTGAAAAATTACTGGTATGTGAAATTTGATTAACCTTTAGCGAAGTAAAGACACTAGGCCTGTGATTGTATCCACAATTTGTATGTGTCGGGAGATTCTAAGGTGTGTGGTATTTGATTGGATCGTGCAGCAGGGTGCTTACTATGTGAGCGTTGCCGCTAATCTACGGAGTAGTATGTTATTTGGGACGACATCAAATGCATTGGCGAAATCTCTATTTACGGCACTTGCACTCCCTTGTCATTAATATCCTGGCTCTCGCACAAGCCATGATCAATTTCCCCACTGTTCCCTCAAGGTCCGAAAATCATGTATATTTCACTTTTTTATTCCTCAGCAACAGAAAGTGCGAAAGAATTGTAATTTGTTCTGCCAATCACACTATGCTTTGCCAATATGTTCTTGTATTTACAAGTCTTTTGGCGAATGCATTTCCGCAAATTAGGCATTTAAAATGGCGGCTGCATATTGTGCACTGATCCACCGTTTCCCTAATTTACTTTACTTACTTACTTCCTCGGCGCTACAGCCTGGGGTAGGCTTTGGCCTCTCTCACGATTCCTCGCCATTCGTCCCTTCTATGAGTTTTCTCCCACCATCTTCCAACCCTCATAGTTTTCAGGTCTTCTCCTAAGTCTTGTAGCCATCTTTTTCGCGGTCGTCCACGTCTCCTCTTCCCTTCCATAGTTCCATGTAATATCTTCCTTGGTGTTCTTTCTTCACTCATCCTCTCTACATGACCAAGCCAATCCGGACGTCGGGACTTAATAAATTTCACAATATCTTCACCTTTGATTATCTCTTCAATTTCTTTGTTTGTCCTGATTCGCCACCCTTCATCCTCCTTTACCGGGCCATATATCCTTCTTAAAACTTTCCTTTCAAAAATTTTGAGATCATTCTCATCATTTGTTGACATTGTCCACGTCTCAGATCCATAGGTCACCACTGGTCTAATAAGGGTCTTGTAGAGTTTAACTTTCAAGTTCCTACTTAACAGTTTTGATTTTAAGAGCTTAGTGTTAGCATAGTAAGCCCTGTTTCCATTCATGATCCGTTTATGAATCTCCTCTGATACAGAATTCTCACAATTTAGTTTAGTACCAAGGTAACTGAAGCAGTTTACATTCTCAAACTTATACTGACCAATTTCTACATTTTCTCTTGCTCTTCTATCTTTTTCCGCTGACATTTTCATATATTTCGTTTTCCTTTCATTAATTCTCATTCCCATCTTTCCACTCTTCTCCTCCAGAATCTTGAAAATTTCTTTAAGAGATTCCCAGTTCCGTGCCATCAACACAATGTTATCCGCATATGCATACGCCTGCTTGGACTTGCTTATTATCGTCACTCTCAATCCCAGTTCTTTCATAACTTCATTCAGTGTCAAGTTGAATAACACTGCAGACAGTGAATCTCCTTGCCTCACTCCGGTATTCACCTCAAAATTACTGCTAGTTTTGCCTCCTGCATAAACCTTGGCCTGCGATCCTTCCATTGTCATTGCTACTAGACTGATCAACTTCTTTGGCACTCTACATGCTTCTAGGGCGTTCAACATCTTCGTTCTATCAATGCTATCAAACGCCTGTTGGAAATCAATGAATAGCAAATGCAGATCAACACCATATTCATAGCATTTCTCCATAGATTGTCTCATAACAAATATTTGGTCAGTAGTTCCCCTTCCTGGCCGGAATCCACACTGGTTCTCATTCAGTATTTCTTCAGCGTAGTCGCCCAGTCTCCTTTGCAATATACTTGAGAATATCTTATATACAACACTCAGTAATGTTATCCCTCTATAATTTCCACATTGTAACTTATCACCTTTCTTGAAGATGGGACAGATAAGGCCAACCTTCCAATCCTGAGGCATTATCTCTCTATCCCATATCTCCCCAATCAGTTCATGTAGGTTCCTAACTATCCCTTGTCCTCCATTCTTTATTACCTCCGCTATGATCTGATCCTCTCCTGGTGCTCTTCCATTTCGTTGACGCTTCACTGCCTCCATAACTTCATCTATGGATGGTTTAGTGACCCGTGGCTCTACATTCATGTAGACCTGTCTCTCATTCATCTCGTCCTTACGTTCTATATTTAACGTATCGTTAAAGTGCTCCGCCCATCTTCCAAGAACTCTCTCTTCCTCTCCAATCACTTTTCCATCTTTATCCTTACACGAGTTCTCCCGTGGTTGAAATTCCTTTGTCATTCGTTTCGTTGCTTGGTACAATTTCTTACTTTCATTCTGGCTGTTCAATTCTTCAATTCTTTCCATTTGTCTTCTTAGATACATTCTCTTCTTCCTTTTCAGAACTCTATTTGCTGTTCTTCTACTTTCTTTATATCTTTCTCAATTCCATCTTGTCTCTCTTTGAATCATAATCAATCTGTCTGCATTCTTCTGCTCTATATATTTCCTACATTCATCATCAAACCATTCTTCATTCCTGTTCCTCTTCTTCTCCCCAATAGTTTCTTTCACAGTCTCTTCCAATGCTTTCTTTATTCCAGTCCATCTCCTCTCTACAGTGTCATCCTCATTCATATTCTTTAATCTCTCTTCCAACTTCTTGTTCAGTGTGTCCTCATATTGCTTAACAATTTGTGTTTGCTGAAACTTTTCCACGTCCCACTGTATCCTCTTAATTCCTCTGTCACATTCTACATTCGCAATTCGTTCTCTAAACAGAGCTTTCACCAAAAAATGATCCGAATCACAGTTGGGGCCCCTTGCAGATCTGACGTCAATCATTGAAGATGCATGTCTTCTTGAAATCAAGACATGGTCAATTTGGTTTACCACTCCGGTGCCTGGCATTTTCCAGGTTCCTTTGTGTATGTCCTTATGTTTAAAACAAGTACTTTTGATTACCATTCTATTACTTTCTGCAAACTGGCATAGAAGCTTCCCATTTTCACTAGTATTAGTATATAAAGAATGTTTCCCTGCTACATACTGCAAGAAGTCCTCTCTACCTATTTTGGCATTGAAGTCCCCAAGAAGTATTATCACATCATATTTTGGTATCATACTACATTCCTTTTCCAACTGGTCATAGAATGCATTTTTCTTCCCTTCACTATCGTCTTCTGTAGGTGCATATGCTGATATAAGTGTCAGATTCCTGAATCGTCCCTTTAGTCTCATTTTACACATTCTATCTCCTAGAGGCTCAAATCCAAGAAGACTTATTTTTATCTTTGAACTAATGATAAAGCCTGTTCCACACTGACCAGTTCTTACTCCAGGACCACTGAATAACATTGTATAGTCCTTCTTGTCAATCCTACCGTTTCCCCTCCATCTCACTTCCTGTATCGCTACTATATCCATTCCATACTTCAAAACTTCCTCAGCTACTTCTGCCATTTTTCCTATCTGCAACATCGTTCGTACGTTCCATGTTGCCATTGTCAAAGTCATATCCTTTTTCCTTGTCCTTAAACATTTTCCAGGTTCATCATCGTTAATTCCGTCCAAATTCCGAGGCTTCGTTGAGAGTTTCGTAACTTTTGAGGTTTTACAGTATGGGGTTATTAGCCCCACGCCCAACCTGGAGGATCAGGGTACCGCTCTTAGTCTGGCTCATCACTTTAGACCTGTCCAGCTTGGGTGACCCTACCAGGAGCTTAAGCTCCCGCTGGCATAGCTCTGAAGATCATTTGAGCTCGCATGCCCCCAAAACACCCGGCAATAACAAATTGCCTTCTTCAAGGTGGCAGTACTGGCGGGGGGACCGTTTCCCTAATATTTTACAAAAATATCATTGTTTTTCAAAAATTCTTTTTTCATTGTATTTACTAATACTGTATTTAGAGATTGACCTAGAATCATTGGAATCTATAAAGAAAAACGTTTTTTAAAAGCTTATATTAAAGTGTATCTTTTGTGCAATTTTTTTCGCTGAATATTTTTTAAACCAAAACTATGACATGTACAACAACAGTTCTAGGTCATATTGTTCTCCCATATAAGATACACTTGTACACTAAATTTCACTCATTATCTTGAAAACTCTGGCAGTTCCTAAGGAAACGGATTTCAAAATCCATAGTTTCGTGAAACGAGCAACAAAGTTACCATTGTGTAGGCAAACTTCCTAAACTCCCCTGCACGTTTTGGTCATAACTTCAAAAGAATTATACATATCAAAGAAATTGTTGCAGTGATTTGAAGAGGAAGAATCAATAAACGTAGAAAAAAATAAATTGAAAAATGACAAATTTTGATTCTTAAAGGTGTAGGTCCCCCTTAAGTAATCAGAAATAAGCTGATCCAACAGTTGACGTATGATGGATGTGAGCCTAACAGGCCTATAGTTTCCCATTGCCCATCTGTTCCCTCCCTTGAACATGGGAACTATTGTAGCACTTTTCCAGTTTTCGGGTATTTTTTATTCATTTATTCATGAAACAACACCCCAAAGGCTGTACCTCCCAGTTTTAGCACATCTCCACAAATATTGTCTGCGCCTTTCGATATACTTCTAACTAGCATTTTAATTCTTGCTAGAATCGACGATTGGTTTATTCGGAAATGATGGCTAACAGCACAATTGTTCAGGCACAACACACAGCTATTGAATTTATTAGGAAATGATGGCTATCAGCACCATTGTTCAGGCTCAACACACAGCTATTGAATTTATTAGGAAATGATGGCTATCAGCACCATTGTTCAGGCTCAACACACAGCTATTGAATTTATTAGGAGATGATGGCTATCAGCACAATTGTTCAGGCTCAACACACAGCTATTGAATTTATTTAACACACTACCATATCATATATTTGATTCATTTGCAATTGCCAGTTTCTCAGTAATTAATTCATCATCCCAGGACATTATCATAGACAAATCATTGGATTTTTTCTTCCGCATTCTAACGTAACTATACAATTTTCTCCGCATTGTCATGTAATTATCGCGAGCAGCCTTCTTTTTGAGCACTAGCACTTTTGATAATAATTTAAACTCTTGCATATGCTCGTAGCTATATTGTCGTTTGTTATAAGCTTTCCTTAATTTAAGTACAAAGTATAGCTTTATGTCAATCATTAGAGTAACAAAACTATTGTCTAGAGGCACAGATCTAAAACGATACAATTGTACATAAAATGGAATCAATTTAAATAGATTTTAATTATATTAAAACCCCGGCTATTTATATCAAAATTCTAGACTGCCGATAATATAAAATGTATTTACTTACTCCAGTGTATTGTATTAGCGTCAAGTCCTATATTGGAATAGCACTGAGCCATTATGCCTTAAATTATTCTTGCATCGGAAATCTAAAGACATGGACCTCTGGTGTCAAGTCCTTTATTGGAATAGCACTGAGCCATTATGCCTTAAATTATTCGTGCATCGGAAATCTAAAGACATGGACCTTTGGTGTCAAGTCCTTTATTGGAATAGCACTAAGCCATTATGCCCTATATTATTCGCGCATCGGAAATCTAAAGACATGGACCTTTGGTGTCGGGTCCTATATTGGAATAGCACTGGGCAATTATACCTTAAATTATTCGTGCATCGGAAATCTAAAGACATGGATCTTTGGTGTCAAGTCCTTTATTGGAATAGCACTGAGCAATTATGCCTTAAATTATTCGTGCATCGGAAATCTAAAGACATGGACCATTGGTGTCGAGTCCTATAATGGAATAGCACTGAGCCATTATGCCCTATATTATTCGCGCATCGGAAATCTAAAGACATGGACCTTTGGTGTCGAGTCCTATATTGGAATAGCACTGAGCCATTATGCCTTATTCGTGCATCGGAAATCTAAAGACATGGACCTTTGATGTCAAGTCCTTTATTTGAATAGCACTAAGCCATTATGCCCTATATTATTCGCGCATCGGAAATCTAAAGACATGGACCTTTGGTGTCGAGTCCTATATTGGAATAGCACTGGGCAATTATACCTTAAATTATTCGTGCATCGGAAATCTAAAGACATGAACCTTTGGTGTCAAGTCATTTATTGGAATAGCACTGAGCCATTATGCCCTATATTATTCGCGCATCGGAAATCAAAAGACATGGACCATTGGTGTCAAGTCCTTTAATGGAATAGCACTGAGCCATTATGCCCTATATTATTCGCGCATCGGAAATCTAAATACATGGACCTTTGGTGTCAAGTCCTTTATTGGAATAGCACTTAGCCATTATGCCTTAAATTATTCGTGCATCGGAAATCTAATGACATGGACTCTTGGTGTCAAGTCCTATAATGGAATAGCACTGAGCCATTTTACCTTATATTATTCGTCCATCGGATATCTAAAGACAAGGACCTTTGGTATCAAATTTTATATTGGAATAGCACTGAGCCATTATGCCATAAATTATTCGTGCATCGGAAATCTAAAGACATGGACCCTTGGTGTTAAATCCTACATTGGAATAGCACTGAGCCATTATGCCTTAAAATATTCGTTCATCGGAAATCTAAAGACATGGACTCTTGGTGTCAAGTCCTATAATGGAATAGCACTGAGCCATTTTACCTTATATTATTCGTGCATCGGATATCTAAAGACATGGACCTTTGATGTCAAACCCTATATTGGAATAGCACTGACCCATTATACCTTAAATTATTCGTGCATCTGAAATCTAAAGACATGGGCCTTTGGTGTCAAGTCCTTTATTAGAATATCACTGAGTCATTATGCCTTATATTATTCGCCCACCGGAAATCGAAAGACATGGACCTTTGGTGTCAAGTCCTATATTGGAATAGCACTGAGCCATTATGCCTTAAATTATTCGTGCATCGGAAATCTAAAGACATGGACCTTTGGTGTCAAGTCCTTTATTGGAATAGCACTGAGCCATTATGCCCTATATTATTCACGCATCGGAAATCTAAAGACATGGACCTTTGGTGTCAAGTCCTATATTGGAATAGCACTGAGCCATTATGCCTTAAATTATTCGTGCATCGGAAATCTAAAGACATGGACCTTTGGTGTCAAGTCCTTTATTGGAATAGCACTGAGCCATTATGCCCTATATTATTCGCGCATCGGAAATCTAAAGACATGGACCTTTGGTGTCAAGTCCTATATTGGAATAGCACTGAGCCATTATGCCTTAAATTATTCGTGCATCGGAAATGTAAAGACATTTTGGTCCAATATCGTAAGTAGTGGTTTTGTGAGAGTTCAAAACCCACCGCCACCGCTCCACTGCTGGAATACTAAAATGGCAATATCTCGCGAACCAATCAGGCTAAAGACTTGTACGAGGTGTCATTGAACTCGGGCTGACATCCCCTTTCCAATGGACAACATATTTCAACCCCAAAATAAAACCTACCCCTACTAGGGGGTGAAATTGTAATTTTTTAGAGAATCTCTCTTTCCAACTGCAACATGTGAGAGTTTGAATGTCAATATGGAATGAAACGTTGTTCTACACAAGAGACATGTGTTCGGTGGAAAGCCACTATGAATTAACATGCTTGTTTTCCGTTTTTTACACACATGTCCACTCATGGCTTTTGTAAGAGGGCGGGCTTTTTAAAGATGGTGGCTGTAGTGTAACCTAACCTATCCCAACCCACGAGGGGTGATCAAAACGTTTTCCAGGTGGTGCTTGTCGATAGGCAAACTGATAAACAAAGAGGGTCTTGTCAGGCCTTGAGGCGAGAGCCCCTGTTATTGTTGACGAGCCCCTGTGGTCGGGTCCCTGTGAACGGGTCATTGTTGACGGGTCATTGTTGACGGGTCCTTGTTGATGAGTCCCTGTGGACGGGTCATTGTTGATGATTACTTGTTGACAGGTCTTTGTGGACGGGTTATTAATGACAGGTCATTGTTGACGGGTCATTGTTGACGGGTCATTGTTGACGAGTCCCTGTGGACGGGTCATTGTTGACGAGTCCTTGTGGGCAGGTCCTTGTGGACGAGTCCTTGTGGATGAGTCCCTTTGGACTGGTCCCTATGGACTAGCCCATGAATTTATTTAAATTATATCAAAGGGCCTAACTACATTTTGCGTGTAATGCAGTGTGTTGAACTGACGTTGTTCACTAATCCCCGACTACTATAATGGGATAACGATATGAAAGGAAAGTGATGAAATACATGTGAGCATACAAGGGATCTAACTTGGTGGATGGATGTGTTCTAACGAGTCATTTGTAGTTGAAAGAGAATAATACATGTTCTTAAGATGTTAAAACTGAGGAGATGATATGTGCAGTAAGACGTCTTGTTATATTTCCTGTGTCATATTACAGACATGGCAGAGAGCGCGCAGATCTGTTGCTATTACTAACGCTGCAGTAATTTAAAACCGCAAGTGTTCATGAAGACAATGGGTGATGATCATGTAAAGTTAGCAGTTATTGGATATTACACAGGTGTTCCTTCCGGTGTCATGTTGCTGACATGGCAGAGAGCGCACACTGCTGTTGCTATGACTGACGCTGCAGTAATTTGAAACCTCAGGTGTTGATCAAGACAATGGGTGATGATCATGCAAAGTCAGCAGTCATTGGATACCACACAGGTGTTCCTAGTGTACTTTGGACTCTCAGCTGTATTGGGAAAGGAATTGCAATGATCTGCAAAAAACTGCTGACACGAGCGATGAGAGTTTATATAAGAGGGGTGTCATATATTTCCCTACTGTCAGTCTTTATTACTCGCTTTGAGTGAACAGTGCTCTATTACTGCTCAAGAGTTGAAAAAAAAAGCCTTTTTGGTAGAAAATCATTAAATTATTTTGCATGGTAAGTACTTATTATTAATGGATTGTAGTCTTTTATTACTAATTGATGTTGAAGTTATTGATTGGAATGTATTTATGTATTGATTGATTGATTGATTGATTTGTTTACAGATAATTGGGTACCTGTAGGTTACCAGATTCCTACAATCTGTTAATTCAGTGACAGCAGTTGATAAATTATAAAAAGGTAAGTGCCCCCTCTAATAACTTTTAAACAGTTAGAGGGATATTTTCCAATGTTCACCACTACATGTTATTGAAAATGGTATATTTGGCAGTCAAAAGTTGGAACTACTTGACCATGGTGTGTAAAGCTAATTTTATAGGTTAGATTTTGATTACCGCTCTATTAAGTTTAAATGTTCATTGCTAGGTGTCAGTGACAGTCACGGGCGAGATGTAGCAGCAAGCGTATTGGAGAGAAGCGGAGAAATAGAGGTCACTTGGACAGTAAAGCCAGCAGCACCCATTGCAGCTGCCATGAACTGGATGATAGGAGAGTGTGCAACCCTCACTTCAAAGGACTATGCAGTAATCATCGCTGGAGCAAACGACATCTATAGAAATGAGAGTAAAAAGGTAATCAAAGATTTAAAGGGTACATTGCCATCCATGCTTAACACAAATGTCATTATTGTAAACATTCCGCAGAGATACGATTTAATTCCCAAATCATGTGTAAATGTAAAAATAGAGGCTACAAATGGTAAAATTCGTAAAATTTATAAGAGTTTTCTAAATGTACAAATTATAGATGTAAGCAAATTAGACAGGAAATTCCACTATCGACATGGCCTACATTTAAATAGGTTAGGAAAAGAGTATCTTAGTGTTGAGATCTGCAAAATTGTACATTCAAATGGTAAGAATAGTTCAACAGTAATATCTTTAGAGTGGAAGCAGGGAAACTTGTAAAAGAAGCCAAACGTGAGGTTTGGCATTCAGATCTTTCGATGTCAAATTTAACTGAGTGGAGCAATGGTATTTCGGATTTGTCTAGCAACAATAATAATAATAACAATTATGATAATAATAATGTAAATAAATCACCAAAACAAGCTTGCAAAAGTAACAAATTTACAAATTACCTCCAGAATGTTCAGTCTCTCTATAATAAAATTGATTACATAAATCTAATGCTTAAAAATGAACTTAAAGACATCTCAGCACTATGTATTTCAGAACATTTGCTGAAAGAGGAACAACTCGAATTAATTCAATTCCCAGGGTTTATACAAGCTAGTAAATACTCTAGAATTAATATTAGCCATGATGGTACTTGTATCTACTTAAGAAATAATTTAGATCATGAACAGTTAACATCTTATGATTATCTAATTATGGAGCAGGATTTTGAATCCTCTGCCGTAAAAATACAGCAGTTTAAGTTAATAATTGTATGCGTATACCGTTCTCCGTCAGGAAAGTTTCCTTTATTTATAGATAAATTAGAATTGTTACTCAATAACATGAGCAAAGTAAATTTCGATATAATAATTTGTGGGGATGTAAATGTGGATTTCTTAAAATTTGATAGAAATTGTGAATTATTAACAGAGTTACTAAATTCCTATGGACTGAAACCTACAGTAAATAAAAAATTTCGTAAAACCACTCCTGATCATTTTTTTAAAAATACAGATAAATATCACAATTCAATAAAAGTCTATTGTGCGGGTTTTAGTTACCACCATGGACAAATACTGAGTTTTGAAGTACCCGAAACAATCAATAATAATGATAATGGAGTAAAATCAAAGTGCAGGTCATTCACTGAAACAAATGTTACATATTTCAATGACTTATTAAATAAGGAAACATGGTCAGAAATTTATAAACTAGAAAATGTAAATGATAAATTTAATGCATTTAACAGTACCCTAAAACACTATTTTGAAACAGCATTCCCCTTTAGACAAAGAACTGTTCAAAATAACAAAATTAACAATTTGATAACAACAGGGATTATAAATTCATGTCAAAGAAAGAAATTTCTACACAAATTATATAAACAATACCACACAACACCTGAATTCAATTTATACTACAAAAAATACACCAGCATATTAAATAAGGTAATAAGACTAGCAAAGAAAATGCATAATGATAATTTTATTTCCCAATCATCTAATAAAAACAGAGCACTGTGGTCCGTGATAAAGAAAGAAACTGGAAAATCTGCTAAAATACAAAGGAACATTACACTGGCCAGAAATATTAAAGTGATAAATAATCCAGAGGAAATAGCAAACACTTTCAATAACTATTTTCTGGAAATTCCACAAAAATTATTAAATAAATCACAGGTAAATACACTAAATTCTAATAATAAAATAAATATAATTATGTAGTGATTCTTTATTTATAAATCATGTCACAAGTGAAGAGGTAAGAATAGTTATAAAAGAGCTAAAAATAAATTTAGTGCTGGCATTGATGGAATCCCAGATGCAATTTTAAAGAAATGTGCAGAAAATATAATAAATCCACTTACACACTTAATAAACAGTTCAATTCTCTCAGGAACTTACCCGGATATGATGAAGTTATCAAAAGTAATTCCTGTGCACAAAAACGGTTCAATATATGAATTAGATAACTATCGTCCTATTACTTTACCAACTGGTATCGCAACAATTGTGGAACAAATCATGTATAGGAGACTGATTAGTTTTATAGAAAAAAATTAAATATTATCAAGCTCACAACATGGATTCAGAACGGAAAAATCTACACAGACAACAATTTATGAATGTATTAACAGTATACTGAAATTAATTGAAAATAAGGAACATGTAACTGGCCTATTCTTGGATTTATCGAAAGCATTTGATGTTGTTGCCCATAAAATCCTCCTTAAAAAACTAAACCAATATGGTGTTAGAGGTCTAGATAATAAATGGATAGAGACTTACTTAACAAGGCGTAAACAAACAGTAAGCTTGAGACACAAGGATGATGGAACCAAGTAACTTAATGAAACATTGTTCAATGAGGGAATTATTAAATTTGGAGTACCGCTGGGATCGGTTTTGGTCCCACTACTCTTCCTTCTATATATCAATGATATAACACAGAACGTTCATTCACATAAGGAAATTTTGTTTGCGGACGATACAACACTCGTAATAGAAGGTGAAACTAAACAGGTCATATAGCAGTCTGCTGACTCCATTATAGGAGAGTTAACCAAATGGTCACAAGATAATCGCCTCATAATCAACTATAAAAAACAGAATGTCTAAATTTCCACACTATACAGAATAGGAATCCTGCGAAGCCCAATATAACATTAAATGGTCATCAAATAGAAAATGAATCAGAAACAAAGTTTTTAGGACTATGGATACAACATGACTTGAAATGGAATAAACATATACAATATCTGAATACTAAACTGAACTCGATGTGCTTTGCGTTACGTATTTTGAAAACCTGCACTAGCATGCACACATTAAGAAATACTTATTTTGCTTATTTCCATTCATACTTAAGATATGGGGTCATATTTCGGGGTATGTCGCCAGATGTACTAAGCACGTTTAGGATACAAAAGAGGGCGATTAGAATTATGGCAAATGTAAACACTAGAGAATCATGTAGACCTCTGTTTAAAGATTTAAACATTCTCCCTCTGTCCTGTATATATACCTTTGAAAGTATTATGTTTTGTAAAAAGAATTTAATGAATAAGGATGTTTTTCTTAAAACAAACAATGATGTTCATAGGCATAACACAAGACAAAATCAAAACATTCATATTTCACACACACACACATACACACACAAGCATCAAAAAGGAACTTTCACACAGGAGTTAAATTAAACAATAAACTACCCCAGTATATAAAAGCTGCCCCAAAAATAAAAACCTTTGATAGAATGTTGAAAGCTTATCTGCAGTGCCATTGTTTTTACTCTGCAGTTGAATATCTTAGCGTATAGAAACGATTAAATTAATAATTATATTTTATTTTCCATTTTAATTGTAATAACTAGCTCTAAGATTTGTATTTATAGAATTAAGTTTTCATATTATGATAATAGAATAAGGTGTAAATAGTTGTCCAATAAGATTGTATCTCTTAAGATCTGTTATTACAATAAGTTATAAATAGTTATAGTATTAGTATTACTGTATATACCTCTTAGTACTTTTATTTTATAGATGTAAATTCTGATGTGTCCTATATCAAAACTGTATTGTATACATGTATTTGATCAATTGGAATTAATAAAGCTATCTATCTATCTATCTATCTATCTACAGCCATGTTTGTAAGCAGCACCAACAATAACAACAACACACAAAATTTCAAAAAATCCTAAGTGCTCGAAGGTTTATCATTGACTCTCAACTCCTACACTTACCTCTAACCCATGCCTAGTCAAAAAAAAATAGTGTATTCTTCAAATTTTTCAAAAAATATTTGGAAAGTAGGCTATATCATTAAACTAAAAATCCTTAAATGACATATGTTAACTCCAACACCTACCTCTATACCACTCTCAGTCCAAAAATAGTGTATTTTTCAAATTTTACAAAACATATTTCCAAAATGGGTTATATTTCCAAAATTAAAAAGTTTTCAAAAATGTTTGTTTGACATAAATGAATGGCCTTTGCCCCCTCTACCACCAAACCAAGTCCCAGGTCTCGAGGACAAAAAAATAAAATTTGAAAATGGTCTATATTTCCAAAATTAGGAATTCTACAAAAAATGTTTGTTTGACATAAATAATTGGTATTTACCCCCCTCTACCTGTAAACCAAGTCTCAGGTCTAGAACAACAAAATCAAATTTCGAATATGGGCTATATTTCCAAAATTAGAAATTCTACAAAAATCAGGTCTCTAGAGCAAAACAAATTTTGAAAATGGGCTATATTTCCAAAATTAGGAATTCTACTAAAAATTTTGTTTGACATAAATGAATTATCTTTACCTCCTCTAGCACCATACCAAATTTCAAGTTTCTAGGACAAAAGCAAATTAATTTTGAAAAATGGTCACTATTTTGGAAACTAGGAATTCTACAAAAAAGTTTGTTTAACATAAATGAAAGGTCTCTATCCCCTCTACCTGTAAACCAAGTCCCTGATCTGTAGGACAAGAATGAAAAAAAGTTCAATTGGGAAAGTAGGCGATTTATTATGAAACGAAACATTCTAAAAAGTGTTCTATGGGCTTAAAAAGATGGCCTCAATGTCCTTTATTTTTTATAATAAAACTTTTTTATTTTTTACATTTTTCAAAAAAGTTCAATTTTGAAATTCTTATATCTTGGAAATTAAAGAGTTTAGAAAACATTTTGTTTGACATAAATGAATGGCCATGACCCCCTCTACCACCAAAATAAATTTCAAAACTCTAGGACTAAAACTGTGCAGTAGGGGAGAGCGAGGGTTTCGCCCCCCCCCCCCCCCCCCCCTGCCTCAACCTCTGAAGGTCACATTTCGGGGCGGGGCTAGAACCCCTCGCTCTCACCTACTGCACAGTCTTAGCCCTAAAGGCTTGACATTTATTTTGGTGGTAGAGGATGTCAGGGCCATTCATTTATATCAAACAAATTTTTTTGTAAAGTCTTTAGTTTACAAAACATGAAAATGAAAATCCACAGCCTGCTTCCAGTCTCCGACCGGGTCAGGAATGGAATGAATGAAACCCCCATCTAGCGGCGAGGATATGAACTGTGCCGGCTGCCGAGGCCTGACGCACTCCTCTGGGGCAATGATTAAATGAATGACAGATGAAATGAAATGATAGTGGAGAGTGTTGCTGGAATGAAATATTTTACAGGGAAAACCGGAGTACCCGGAGAAAAACCTGTCTGCCTCCGTTTTGTCCAGCACAGATCTCACATGGAGTGACCGGGATTTGAACCACGGACCCAGCGGTGAGAGGCCGGCGTGCTGCCGCCTGAGCCACGGAGGCTTCAGTTTACAAAACATAAAAATTTCAAAATTGAACTTTTTTAAAAATCTTTGAAAAAAATTAAAAAGTTTTGTTATAAAAGATAAAGGACATTGAAGCCATATTTTTAAGCCCATACAACACTTTTTAGAATGATTGGTTTTATGAAAAATCGCCTACTTTCCCAATTGAACTTTTTCATTTCTGTCATACAAACCTGGAACTTTGATTACCTTTCATTTATGTTAAACAAACTTTTTTTTGTAGAATTCCTAGTTTCCAAAATAGTGACCATTTTTCAAAATTCATTTTTTGTCCTAGAAACTTGAAACTTGGTATGGTGCTAGAGGAGGTAAACACAATTCATTTATGTCAAACAAACTTTTCTGTAGAATTCCTAATTTTGGAAATATAGCCCATTTACAAAATTTTATTTTTGTTGATCTATTGACCTGAGACTTGGTACGGCGGTAGACGGGGCAAAGGCCATTCATTATATCCAACGAACATTTTTTGTAAACTTTTTAATTCTGGAAATATAACCCATTTAGGAAATATGTTTTCGAAAATTTGAAAAATACACTACTTTTGGACTAAGAGTGGTATAGAGGTAGGTGTTGGAGTTAACATATGTCTTTTTAGGATTTTTAGTTTAATGATATAGCCTACTTTCCAAATATTTTTAGAAAAATTTGAAGAATACACTATTTTTTTGACTAGGCATGGGATAGAGGTAAGTGTAAGAGTTGAGAGTCATTGATAAACCTTAGAGTACTTTTTTTTGGAATTTAGTGTGTTGTTGTTGTTGTTGCTGCTGCTTACAAACATGGCTGTACGCATTATGCAGCCATAAAAAGGACTGACATACTTTCCAAGACCAAATAAGCCCCAACAAGCAAGAGCAAATATGAGAGAGCTAATACAAAAGCCAACAAAACCCAACAAAAAAAGCCAACAAAATTCTGACAAAAAAAGCCATGTAGCATGCTGGTAGTTGAGTGAGTTGTCGTATTGACCGATAGGTAGCATGCTGGTAGTTGAGTGAGTATTGATATCGACCGCTAGATAGAATGCTGGTCGTTCAGTGAGTGAGTGTTGAAATGGAGCGCTAGGTAGCATGCTGGTCGTTCAAGTAGTTCTCATAGTCACCGCAAGATAGCGGAAACATACTTTGCGTGTCGCATGCAGCTATTTAACAAAGTTTTACCTCATGAGAAACGTGCTTATATAAGCTTAGTATAAAAATTGAATATACAGTTAACTACTTAGTGTTCAGAACTAACATGTATAGCCTTGTGAAGGGAATATTGGGGTCCTTAGCAAGGAAGAGTGACTAACACACATGATTGTACAGCCTTTTGATATGCAGTAAGTACCTGATAACTTTGAGTAGGGTATAAGAATATTTTCAGTTGACTACTACCTGTCACAGTGTTTACATTGTGAAAGACCGTTGAAACAACCAGTCTTTAGCCTTGTCATATGCATCAAGCAGCTGTTACCCTTAACTAGGTGTATATTAGAGGACCCTTAGCAAGAATATGACCAGTTGACTATTATCTCTCATGGTGTTCACATCGTGAAAGACTGTCAAAACAACTATTGTACAGCCTTGTACTACACAGTAAGTAGCTGTTGGTCTTGACTATGATATATTAGAGAACCCTTAGCAAGAATACTATCAGTTGACTACTACTTGTTACAGTGTTCACATCGTGAAAGACCGTCTCACTGTCCAGTCTACATCCTTGTCATACGCTGTAAAGAGCTATTGGTCTAGACTAGGCTATATTAGAGGACCCTTAACAAGAATATCGCCAGTTGACTAAAACCTCTCACGGTGTTCACATTGTGAAAGACCGGCTCACCGACCAACCTCTAGCCCTGTGATACGCAGTAAGCAGCTGTTTGCAGAAATCAACATTCATAATGGAAGAACCTATTCCTAGCTATATGTGTAAAGAGTGTGGAAAGACTTTTCTTCGAGACTATCATAGGAAGCGACATGAAGTATCGTGTGGTGAATTGCATGAGTACAAGACCTGTGGTAGTACATTCAACAATGGGTACAATGGACGTCGGCATGAAGAATGTTGTAACGTTGTGTCGGCAGCTAAAAGACAAAAAGCGGAGACTACAAAACATTACCTACTGTCATTGGTCCCTGACAAAAATGGACATATTGAATATGAGACATCTTTTGAAGGTCGACTTAAATCCTATTTCATACGTTGTGATACGTGTAAGGATTTAAATTCATACCTTAAAGGGCCCAAAAAGCAAATAATACAAGCTATGCAGAAAGAACTAGCAATGCACAAGTCGATCAAAGTGGCTGAATGTTGATTCATTCATACGTCCACCAATAAATTACAGATTGTGCTTTAAAAACACGAAATCAGGCCCTATTTTTGGAAACGGACTTAATTAGTTTCTTGGAAACACAATTTAAAAAGTTAACTACGGAAATGGAGGAATCTGAGCTAAAAGGCAGTAGTTGGGCTTTGTTAGCAGTGGAAGGAGTACGATTGAAAATAAATAAGTACAATCCCTTGCGTGGTAGCACATATATTCCATTACCAGCAGCTATAAACGCAACAAAAGCCTGCTTTAATCGTGAAAACTTGAAAGATGAAAAGTGTTTTATGTATGCCATTTTAGCAAAACTGGTTAAAAAGAATGCTCAACGCATTAGTAAATACAAGGACCTGGACAACAAGTATGATTTTTCTGTAATATCGTTTCCTACATCGCTAGCTGACATTCCCGAATTTGAAAAAGCCAACGATATATCCATTAATGTATTTGGATTGGAACAAGACAATAAACTGTTCCCTCTAAAGTTTGTGGATCAAGAGCTGCAAGACCATCGCGACCTCCTTCTGCTAAGTTCTTCTTTCGGCCAGAACCACTACGTCTTTATCAAAGATTTTGATAAACTGGTAAGACATCAGATTACCCACCATGAACATAAGATATATACGTGTAAACTATGTTTTACTCACTTTGATAATCAATATGGTCAACAAGGAATGGATAAATTGAAAGAACATAGAGCTTTGTGTGTCCAGCTTAACATTGCTAGGGTTGAAATGCCTATTAACAACCCCATTGTCAAATTCTGTTTACTCGGGGAGAAGATAGAGATAACAATGAGATAAGTAGGATGAAAATGATATAATATGTCGTCGTGATGGATATTAGAATTGGGGGAATGTGAAGTTGTTAAAGAAAACTTATATGTAGAGATCGCAAATGAGATAACAATGAGATAAGTAAGATGAAAATGATATAATATGTCGTCGTGATGGATATTAGAGTTGGGGGAATGTGAAGTTGTTAAGGAAAACTTATATGTAGAGATCGCAAATGAGTTGCAAGAAAATATAAAAGAAGCTTTTGACGTTATATCTATGGATTATTACCTTAAAGGGTCAACGTAACAAAATCAGCCCAACCCTCTATCATCGACTAATTGGATTTCCTGCCCGAGATGTACCCATCAGAACCCCCGAAAAACTATACATAGGCATTAGTGGGCCTTAAATTCATTACTCCTGAAAGCATAAAGAATATATCTACGAAGTTCATCCCCCAACAACAGCTGTCGATAATGTGAAGGAATTTTCGCAGCAATTAGCAAGGATGAAAAGGGAAATAAGGGTTTTGAAACGCATTCCAAAAGCAGCTCGTATGGTGGTAGCATTCCGTCTTTCCCACCTTATGGACGAATGCCAAAGGAAGAATTCATTTGATTCTTGGAAGGATCTACTGACTTTTTGCTACGTAGCTTTACAAGTTCCTGAAAAGAAATCAAAGAATCTAGTCCAATTTATCAAGAAAAATGTTTCTCATTCTCCAATCGACTTTTCTCAGCGTGTTCCTCAAAGAAAATCTCAAAAGCCTCAAACTTCTTTATCATGGAGAGTGGAATCTAAAATGGCAGAAGGAGACATACGTGGAGCCGTGAAACTCCTTTCATCCTCAGATAAGCTTGCACCTGATAACGAGGATACTTTTTTACACCCAAAGGATAAACATCCTGATCCAACTAGAGCACTTATTTTTCCCGTTCCTCCTAATGAAGAAAATAAGTTCACAGTATCAGAAGATGATGTGGTGGTAATTCTCAGCAAATTCCGAAAAGGGTCTGCAGGTGGTATTGATGGTTTACGCCCACAACACCTCAAAGACTTAACTGCAACGGGTAATGGTGTGGCCGGAAAAAAATACTAATTTCTTTAACATCCCTCTGCAATTTTATGCTATCGGTTCAGGTGAATTTGGATATCCTTACAATCCTATATGGGGCGAGTCTATGTGGACTGAACAAGGAGGGTGACGGGCTCCGCCCTATTGCAATTGGTTGCACTCTAAGAAGGCTAACAGCAAGTCTAGCATGTAATTATGTTCGTGAAGATTTGGCAGAATACTTCAACCCCATCCAACTTGGCTTTGGCACGAAGGGTTCCCGTGAAGCTGCAATCCATTCTGCTCGGGCTTTTGTGTACAAAAATGTCGGAACCGACAAGATTGTACTTAAGTTTGACTTCAGAAATGCGTTTAATAGTGTTGATCGAGATGTTCTGCCGACACGTTTCAAAGATAAAGCCCCTTCACTTTACAACTTCTTCTGGCAATGCTATCGAGAACCATCTTATCTAGTTTTTGGAGACAAGATTATCCTTTCTCAATCTGGTCTCCAACAAGGTGCCCTGGAGGGCCCTTAGGCTTTTGCCTGGTCATTCAGCCAATTTTGGAGAAGCTTTCATCTGAACTGAACATTTGGTATTTGGATGATGGCTCGCTGCTAGGGAATCCGACTGTCGTTCTAGATGATTTTTCCTCGACTATTGCGGAATGTAAATCACTTGGTCTTGACATCAACCCCAGCAAATGTGAGTTGTTCTTCTGCGGAGACAATAAAGATGAGGATTTTTCTCGTTTCAACGAGTTATCTCCAGGCATTGAAGTGGTTCCGTCTCTAACTTTGCTGAAGGCTCCAGTCACTGAAGGCGCCATTGAACACTCCTTATCCAGAAAATTTGACGAGTTAACTCTTCTGCTTGGGCGTCTGAAAGATTTGAAGTTTCACATTGCTTACTTTCTCCTAAAAAACTGTTTCCTTGTTCCTAAGCTCATATATTTGCTTAGAAGTACTTCTCTATGGAAGATTAGACCGTCGATACAGAGAATGGATGAGTTTGTGAAATGCACACTAGAGTCATCTCTTAATACAAATTTAAATGATAGATCATGGGCAATAGCCTCAAACCCTGTTCGTTACGGTGGAATCGGAATAAGGAAAATTGAAGATTTAATGCTTCCAGCTTTCATGTCATCGGTGAATAGTGTTTTCTCTCTCGTCCAGTCAATGTTTCCAGTTATTTCGGACATTGAGGAAATCACTTTTTACGCTGAGGCTTTGGACTTATGGAACGATCAGTTTAACGATCCCTTCAGCTCCTGCGTTCCAACGTAATTGGGACGGTCTCGTTTGCAAAAAAAATGGACAACCTGGAATTTCACTCAGATGAGGAAAAGGCTATTCATTTGGCTAGTTTGAAGAAAGAATCGAATTCATGGTTAAATGCCATCCCATCGAGAACAATAGTGACATTACTGGACAACAATAGTTTTAGGATTTCGATGTCTCTCCGCCTTGGATCAACGCTTTGTAAACCTCTTACTTGTGTCTGTGGTGAGGTCGTTTCCGCACGAGGTGCACATGGCCTCTCTTGTAAACGGAGTGCTGGCCGACATTCTCGTCATTTCTCTATAAATGAAACGCTTCGGAGGGCTTTCGCTACTGCAAAATTCCCGTCAATTCTTGAACCATCTGGAATTTCCAGAGACGACGGTCGCCGCCCTGATGGGATGACCATAATTCCATGGTCGAATGGCAAATGCCTAGTCTGAGATGCAACGTGCTCAGATACGTTGGCTCCTTCCTATATTTCATCATCGTCAAAGGAAGCAGGATCTGTAGCTGAGATCGCCGTCACTCGGAAGAATAACGAATATAGGAAGATCATGGAGGACTATATTTTCCTTGGGGGTGAGGACGCAATAAATGTAGTAAACAAGGTAGGAAGAGTAATAGGTGGAGTCTCTGGTGATCCTCGTTCCAAGACCTATTTGATGCAGAGAATCCGCATAGCGATTCAAAGGGGAAACGCAGCCTGTGTAATGGGGTCTATTCCACATACCACTTCTATGGACGAAATATTTTATTTGTTATAGGGTACTGTAGTTAATTTAATACGGATGTGCTATTTCAAGATTGTAATGAACTGGCTGATTAATGTAAAATGTGCCTGTTTGTGTAGCTGTAGAAATAAAATTATGCAAAACTTAAAAAAAAAAAAATGTTGAAAAAATGCTGAGAATACCTTACGTTATCTATGCAGATTTTGAAAGTATACTGTTACCCTATCAAACATGTCTACCTAATCCTGATGCAAGTTATACAGTGCCATACCTGAGTCATGTTCCTATGAGCTTTGGTATATACGTTAAACCCTCACCGGCTGTGGAACACATAAAGGCAAACCTTCCAAGCCAACCTGTTATTTATCGTGGACCTGATGCTGCAGAAAAGTTTATGGACCGCTTGATTTCAATAGCTAATGAAATTGATCGCCTTTACAGCTTAAATGTTCCAAAGGCCTTAACTCAGGATCAAGAAGCAGAGTTCCAATGTTCTGAAACCTGTTATTTGTGTCAAAAACCATTTACCAAATAGGACTGGAAAGTTCGAGACCACTGCCATATTACAGGGGAATACCGTGGAAGTGCTGACAATAACTGTAATTTGAGGTGCAAAACACGTAACCCCGTTCCTGTGTTTCTACATAATATGAGTGGCTACGACGCAAATTTCATTGTAAAGCAATTAGGATGTACTACTGAGAGAGTGGATGTTATCGCTAACTCCAAAGAAAAGTACATTTCCTTTACCAAATATGGAGGAAATATTAAGCTTAGATTTGTGGACACGTTTCGGTTAATGCCAAGTAGTTTGGAAAACTTAGTTTCCAACTTAACATCATACCCTGAAACAGACAAGTACTTTGGAAAAGAAAATGCAATTCACATAACTCGTGAAGGGGTATTTTGTTATGACTACATTGACTCATGGGAAAAGTTAAGTGAAACGTGTTTACCTCCAAAAGAGGTATTCTTTAACAAATTAAGTCAAGAAGATGTTAGTCAAGAAGACTATGAACATGCCAAAAATGTCTGGAATCAGTTCAACGTTAAAACTCTAGGGGAATATAGTGACCTCTACCTAACTTCAGATGTATTCCTTCTTGCAGACAGCTTTGAAACGTTTAGAAACAAAACACTAGAAACACACCGAGTGGATGCTGCACACATTTTTACTTCGCCTGGTTTAAGTTTCAAGGCACTGCTCTTTTACACAGGAATTGAACTGGAATTGCTACAGGATTACGATCAGATTCTTCTAATCGAATCTGGAATACGTGGAGGCATATGCCAGATGTCTCATCGGTATGCTGAAGCTAACAATAAATACATGGAAACCTATGATTCTGAGAAACCATCGCAGTTTATTACCTATGATGATGCCAAAAACCAATACGGGTGGGTTATGTGCCACTCTCTTCCTTATGGCGGATGATAGTGGGTTTCTCCAGATACTGTTGATCTAGAAAAACTAAAGGAAGACGATCCTGTGGGATACATTCTAGACGTTGATGTTGATTACCCATCTGACCTTCATAATATACACAACGATTTACCTTTCCTACCAGAGTGTACACAATCTAAGGATTCGTCTCTGAAAAAGCTAATTCCTCATCTTGGAAATCGAAGGCAATATGTTGTTCACTACATGGCATTAAAACAGGCTTTAGATCATGGAATAAAATTGATAAAAATTCATCGTGTGTTAAAGTTTAAACAAAGACCTTGGCTAAAGGCATACGTTGATTTTAATAACAACCTTCGAAAACAAGCCAAAAATGATTTTGAGAAAAATCTGTTCAAATTATTCAACAATGGCATTTTGGAAAAACAATGGAAAATATCCGTAAAAGAATAGACATACGTCTTGTGACTGACAGCAAAAAGGCAGAAAAGCTAATAGCAAAGCCGACATTTATTGACAGAACAATTTATGGTCCTAACCTAGCTGCTTTCCACGTGGCTAAACGTAACATTGTATTCAATATGCCTATATATATTGGAATGTGTATACTGGATATTTCAAAAACTCTAATGTATTCCCACCACTATGATATCCTGCTACCCTATTATGGAATGAACAATCTTAAACTCATGTATTTGGATACCGACTCGTTCATTTATTTGGTTAACACCGCAGATGTATATCAAGACAAGTTGGATTTCCTACAACACCTGGACACATCAGATTATCCTACTAATCACATATGTTACTCTACATCAAACAAGAAACCGTTGGGGAAATTTAAAGACGAGGCTTGTGGACATATTATAAAAGCATTTGTTGGACTTGAGCTAAAATCTACGCTTTATACATAAATGATAAAGAAATCAAAAAGATTAAAGGTATTAACAGAGGTGTTGTCAAAAATTGTATAAGCTTTCAAGATTATAAGGATTGTGTCATGAAAAACAATGTAAAAAGAATACCAATGAACATTATCGCTTCTAAACATCATGACATATCATCTATAAGACTAAACAAAATTGCTTTGTGTCCTGGTGATGATAAAAGAGTGATTGACGTTGATGGTATAGGTACACATGACTATGGTCATTACTCAATCATTAACCATGCTTAAGGAGTTAAGTTATGAATATCAAAATCTTCTGCCTGCAACTAGCAAATACATAAAACAAAACAATTTTGGAAATAAAACAATATCACTACAAAAATAAAAAAATGGTATTCATAAACAAAAATAAATAAAAAAGAAAACAAAATAAAAAAACTGTACAATTTATAACAAAAAAGTATGTATAAAATGTATTATGTGTAAATAGTGTACATGTATTTAAAATAAAAAATATTGTATGGACACTGCTTGTATATTTTTAATTACTACCCACCTCTCTCCACTCCTAATGCAAAATGAACATGTAAAACACAAATTGGAAAATCCATGTTTCCATATTGACAAAATAGAAAAAGCATTAAACTGAAATTTTAAAAACTGAAAATGGGAATTTGGTTAATTGACAAATGTGTTAACAACAAATTGGAAAAAACATGTTTCTATATCATGAAATTGAAAAACTATAAACTGACATTTTAAAAACTGTAAATGAGAAATTGTGAAATTGATAAATGTGTAAACAACAAAATGCAAAATCCATGTTTCCATATTATGAAATTGAAAAACTTAAAACTGACATTAAAAAAAACTGAAAATGGGAAATTGGAAAATTGACAAATGTGTAAACAACAAAATGAAAAAAAAATACCCCGCTTGGGGTAGTGATCACGTTGTACAGTAGCTTATAAGGCTAGCATAAGGGTAGTTGCATGTGCCCTTATATACTTTGTGTATGTGCATTAGCCTTTGGATTAGCTTAAGTTAGGTTTGGTATAGTTAGGGTTGGTGAGGTTAGGTATGTGACCTTGTAGTTTACTCTTTTCGGAAAATGTAAAATCTAAAATCAAAAGATCTTAAATTTAAAATGTAGAATCTAAAAAACTAAAATCTAAAATACAAAAAAATCAAAAATTAAAAATGTGAAATCTAAAAAATGTAAAATGAAAAAAAAATCCAAAATCTAAAATGTTAAAATGTAAAATGTTAAATCTAAAATCTTTAAATGAGTATTCTGTGGGTTAAGTTAAGTTAGGTTAGGTTATAACTAAGTTTATTATTTGTGCTCTGTCATTTGCTCTTACTTTTTTTGTTCTGACTTTGAAGTTAGGTTAGGTTATAACTAAGTTTATTATTCGTGCTCTTTCATTTGCTCTTACTTCTTTTGCTCTGACTTTGAAGTTAGGTTAGGTTATAACTAAGTTTATTATGTGTGCTATCACATTTGCTCTCATATTTGCTCTAACTTTGAAGTTAGGTTAGGTTAGTGAAGTTAGGTTAGGTGAAGTTAGGATAGGTTAGTGGAGTTAGGTTAGGTTAGGTTATTACTTAGTTCATTATGTGTGCTCTCACATTTGCTCTCACTTTGAAGTTAGGTTAGTTTAGGTGAAGTTAGGTTAGGTTAGGTGAGGTTAAATGAATTTCGGTTAGGCTGAATGGCAGAGGTATGAATTAAACCCGCCTTTTCTCACTTTTGCCTAACAAGACTGAGTGTACCCCGTTCCACTCGTGAGACCAGAAATTAAATTTCTTGGCAGAGCCATGAATCGAACCCGGGCCTCCGCGGTGACATTCAAGATTACTAGCCGCTACACTACGAGGTGGACAATATAAGGCTGGTCTTGATTGTACATGATCGATGTATAATTACCTAATAATAATAATAATAATTATTATTATTATTCCATTTGGCAACTACGCGGCCGACCTCTCCCTGTGACGTCATTGACGGT
The DNA here is from genome assembly GCA_946902985.2 of Meconema thalassinum. Lineage (NCBI taxonomy): Eukaryota > Metazoa > Arthropoda > Insecta > Orthoptera > Tettigoniidae > Meconema > Meconema thalassinum. Next base: position 449,269,127 of record OX336394.1, on the reverse strand, counting down.
CTCAGGGCGTGGCGACCATGTTGCCCATTAGCCCCTGTGCCAGCTCTGACTGACCCCTCCATAGGAATAACATAGGGCTGGTTGCGCGCGGCGGCCATGTTGCCCATTAGCCCCTGTGCCAGAACCGCCTTATATTACCTGCTTTCGTTTTTAATACTTTAATCTGTGGGGGAGCAATAGTACAGATTTAGCCTTGGTGTATTTGTCCTTCATATGGTGAAGTCATATTTAACAACAGGCAGAATTAATAATATATAATCTGCGCCCTCGTGCAAGGCTGCAAGCAACGGGAACTATAGGCGTAACTTTCTTGCCGACGAGACCAGGAGGAATAAGAAGCTCTTAATTTGTCTTCGTTATGATCAAGCTGATTTTCCAAAACGTGGCTTTTGCAAGAAAAACTTTTGGTGCCAATATTAACTCTGACGACAATCCGGTTGTTATGATTTATATGCTACAAGGAGGAACTACAATGTGAACTTTTATGAATAATACAACACAATCCGTGGAAGGAAAGTAAGCATAGACAGAATATATGGTCACTCAGGGTATATTGGAATTAATGGATGACAAACTGAAGAACAAGAACGCATGATATGTAAAGGAGAAAGCATAATACAGGTTATTGAAATTTGAGATAAAGAAGAGGATGAAAGCAGCCAATGAATAATGTTTGAAAGAGAAATGTGCAAAGACTTTCTCATCATACATCGCTTAGCATAGTTGTCTGCCGCTTTGGAAGTTGGGATTCGATTTCTGGCTCTGCCATGAATTGTAATTCTGGTCGGAGGGCTGAATAGGGGTACACTCAGCCTGTTGAGGAAAATTTGAGAAGAGGTGGGTTCGAATCCCTCTCCAGTCATCCACAAAGTTATTTTTCCGCATCTCCCACTTCTTCTCCAGGCAAACGAGATTTAATATGGGGATCTGATTTTGATTGGCCCATAGAAGGCCTATGTATTTAGGAACCAACAGACATAGGTGATATCCTTAAGTTGTTACGTTGCATAGGGGTACAGGATCTCATCAGTTTATTTCTCTTGTATTTATGTTGGATATTTTGACAGGCATATCGAGGGTGAGGGTAGTTTGTCTTCAGGAAGTATAATACTATGCATAAACCTAGCAAAGTAGTTGACGGATGGGAAGATTATCATTGCAATGAATTTCATGATTCATGCTTCTAAATTTCTGACTCGAGTAATTTATAAAATAACGCAGCGACAGCCTCGTTAGGGGAAGAATCAGTTTTAGTCCGAAGAAGCGTAGGATTAAGGGAATATTTGATATCAGTATGAAGGGACTCTAAAACTCTCAAAGCAGAGAAGGGTGATGGAAGGTGTGGCCGGTAGCCATTTACAAGCATGGGCATTAGTTACAAATATAATCAAGCTCAAAGCCTATATGAAGAAAAATTATCGTTGCGCTCAAAAAGAAACATTAAATCTCTCACAAGAAAAGCATCAAGAGACTTAGCGAGATTAGACACAGTCTTGATTATGAAAAAATAGTAATCAAGGTGCATTTGAGAACGACCCCAAGTAGGAAACTAGCTGTGCGACCTTTACCAGCGACACTCATCTAAAGAGATCTGTGAAAAATCATATACCTGACAAAAAGTAGCTTAGCAAGTTTTGGTAAGAGCACAACAAATGAGGGAGGCGTATCTTAAGTTGCTGGCATAAGTGAAGATCAAGTACAAGGATAGCTTGAATAGTAATTACTTGGGGTAAATATTGAGAATACACGCTCAAACTCTAAGTGAATAGAGACGATATAAAATACGGAACAGGGGGCTGCCGTGGCTAAACATTAAAAGCTATGCAACTGATATAATTTTAAAGCAATTTCATTGCTGATTTTGACACAATACAAAATGTAGCAGTTGCTAGCGACTAGTTGGTCTCAGAACAAAATTGGACTAAAAGACAAATAATGATAAATTGCATTTATTGAATAGACTTGATTTGATATCACAAGTAAACGTTCCCCATTAGACACAATTAAGATTGGCTAGAGCGTAGATTGTTGAATATTTGGCAATCCCAACAACTTGGAAACAGCAGGAGTCGCCGTGAAATCTTAAAATATCATTTATTTGACGATGTTTATATTTAATGTTTGATAGTTCAGTTTCGGTAATCTTATTTATAAAATTTTGTTTTATTGTTTTAAACGTCATCGTTTTTCGATTTTGATGAAGTGTAATTATCATTCCTCGACGCATTTTGGTGTTATTTAGTTCTTCGATTGTTATGCGAATCCGTATTTATGGAATGTGGAATATTTCAGAATATTTCTACATTTATTTCGAAATTGTTTCGTAAATTTTATTAGGAGATATATTATGATATATTGTCATAATATTATCTATTTAAATCTTTGGATTCAATATACATTTCGATTTGGTTCGATGTTGAACGTAAATATTGTGTTAATCTTGATTGAAGCAACGCATTGTTGATATGAAAGTCATTTTGAGAGGATTTATAGTTCGTTATGCAATGCAGAGGTCTTGAAAACGCTAAGCCAGCGATAAGTAAAAAGGAATACAAAAAGTAATTGGAATGTATCATCACATATTTGTGATAGAAATTATGTGAAGGATGTATTATTCCATAAGTTGTAACATTGAATGGAGAGGAAATGAAAAGTATTGTTGTTGTTTGAGTCTTCAGTCTTTTGACTGGTTTGATGCAGCTCTCCATGCCTGCCTGTCCTGAGCTAATCGTTTCATCGCTACATAGCTACCACACCCTACATCCGAGGCAATCTGTTTAACATATTCTAACCTTGGTCTACCCGTACAGTTCTTGTCCTCGACCCTTCCTTCCGTAACTAAGCTTGTTTTTCCTGGGTGTCTTAGTATGTGTCCTACCAACCTATCTCTTCTCTTCATTAGCAGTCGCCAGAAACATCTCTCCTCTCCCACTCGTCTTAATACCTCTTTGTTTGTAAACCTATCTACCCATCTGATCTTCATCATTCTCCTGTAACACCACATTTCAAATGCTTCAATTCTCCTCTTTTCTGCTGCACCAATAGTCCAAGTTTCACTTCCATAGAGCGCCACGCTCCAGACAAAGGCTTTCAAAAATGACTTCCTAATACCTAAATCTATATTCGATGTCAGCAGATTCCTTTTTTGTAGAAATGCTTTTCTTGCCTGAGCCAACCTACTTTTTATATCCTCTTTGCTTCGTCCATCACTGGTTATTCTGCTTCCTAAGTAACAGAAGTCTCCTACTTCCTTCAGCTTTTCACCTGCCAATTTGATCTCCATAGAGGTTTGTGATTTATTTCGGCTGCATTCCAGTATTTTTGTTTTACATTTATTAATTTTCATCATGAATTCTTTCCGTAAGACGGAGTCCATGCCATTCAAAAACTCATTCAAATCCTCAGGCTTGTCGGCCAAGATGACGATGTCATCAGTAAATCTCAGAGTTGAAATTATTTCTCCTTGAATCTTCACTCCCACTTTAAATTTTTCTCTAATTTCCTTCATTGCTTGTTCAATGTAAAGATTGAAAAGTATGGGTGATAAGTTGCAGCCTTGCCTTACACCGTTCTGAATACCAGCTTCTCTCTCATGTCCTTCAACTCGAATGACTGCTGTCTGGTTTCTGTATAGATTGTATATCACCCTCCTATACATGTACTTTATTCCAATCGATTTCAAAATGTCAAACAATTTAGTCCAATCAACGTTATCCAAAGCCTTTTCTAAGTCTACAAAAGCCATGAACGTTCTCTTATCTTTCCTTATTCTACCTTCCAAAATCAGCCTAAGACTTAGTACAGCTTCCCTTGTTCCTACATTTCTCCTCAAACAAAACTGGTCTTCACCCAACTCCGTTTCTATCTGGCTCTCAATTCTCTTGTAAAGTATTCTAGATAGGATCTTTGAAGCATGAGTAATCGAGCTGATTGTACGTTATTCTTCACATCTGTCAGCTCCCACTTTCTTAGGTATAGGGCTGATTACATTCTTCTTGAAATCAGGGGGTACCTCACCTGTCTCATAAATCCTACACACCAAGTGAAATAACCTGATCAGACCTTCATTTCCTATACAGCGTAGCAACTCAATCGGTATATCATCTATGCCTGGTGCTTTGTTCCTGCTTAAGTCTTCCAAAGCTCTATCATATTCTGATCTCAATATTAAATCTCCTTTCGCATCCTCATCAATTTCCTCCTCCCTTTCCATTACATGATTCTCAATCTCCTTTCCCATATACAAACTCTCTATGTAAGCTTTCCATCTCTCAACCTTTTCTTCCCTATCTGTTAGAGGCTTTCCATTTGTGTCCTTAATATTACAGCACTTTCTTTTCCACAAAAGTATTCTTAATCCTTCGATAAGCTGTGTCTACTTTTCCTAATTTCAGACAATATTCTATACCAGCACATTTCTCTTTCAACCATTCTTCTTTCGCTTCCTTGCACTTCTTGTTAACCTCATTTCTCAGACGTCTGTATTCTGCTTTCCCCTTTTCATCTATTACATTCTTGTGCTTCCGCCTTTCATCCATCAATTCGAGTATATCCTGAGTGATCCACGGTTTTCTACCTATTCTCTCATTCCTACCAATGTTTTCTTCTGCGGATTTTGTTATTTCATTCTTCAAAAGTGCCCATTCGTCTGCAATTGAAGTTTGTTTAGGCTTTTTCATTAGTCCTTCCTTTATACTCTTCTTGAATCTTTCGTTTACATCCTTCTCTTTCAGTCTGTCTATTGCCCACCTTTTTGGCTTTTGACTTTTCTTCAGTTTCTTCAACTTTAATCTGCATTTTATTACAACCAGATTGTGGTCAGAGTTTATGTCAGCACCAGGATATGTTTTACAATCCAAAATCTGGTTTCGAAACCTCTGCTTGACCATAATGAAGTCGATTTGGTAACGCCCTGTATCTCCTGGTCTCATCCATGTGTATATTCTTCTATTGTGGTTATTGAATAAGGTGTTAGCTATGACCAACTCATGCTCAGTGCAGAATTCTACCAGCCTGCTTCCTCGATCATTCCTTTCACCTAATCCGAAATCTCCTACTATCTTCCCTTCTCTCCCTTTTCCTACCACAGCATTCCAATCTCCCATTACTATAACATTTTCATCACCCTTGATATACCTCAGAATTTCGTCTATTTCTTCGTAGACCTTTTCAACATCCTCATCATCAGCTTGACTGGTAGGCATATAGACTTGTACCACTGTGGTGCAGGTAGGTTTAGTATTGATTTTTGCTACAATAATCCGTTCACTATATTGCTCATAATGTTCCACCCGCTGTCCAAGTTTCCTACTCAATATGGGGCCAACCCCTGCTTGGCCATTGTTTGATTTAGTGCTAATGACCCTATAGTCTCCTGACCAAAAATCCTGTTCTTCCTGCCAGCGCATTTCACTAATCCCAACCAAATCCAACCTCAACCTATCCATTTCCCTTTCTAAGTTTTCCAACCTTCCATTTCCTAGCAGACTTCTAACATTCCACGTTACGATCCGTAGAATGTCAGATTTCCTCTTTGTCACTTCTGTGATGTTAACCCCCTCTCGAGTAGTCCCCCCCCCCCCCCGGAGATCCGAACGGGGGACTAGTTTACCTCCGGATTGAAATTTTACAAGGGAGGAGGCCATCATCACATGTATTTATGCATAGAGAGGTGCATATCCTCGGGAATAGCATACGGCTGTAGTTTCCCGTTGCTTTCAGCCGTGCAGCAGGACGCAGTGTAGCCATTATTTGGCTTATATTATCAATATCTTAACCGTCTATAAGACTAGTAAAGAATTGATTTATTCTGAAAGGCTGCTACTCCCTTGCAGAATAAGTGAAGAGCAATTCTACTAACAAAAATACTAACCTTCTACCGTACTAACAATTAAATACCAAAATTCTACTAAAGAAAAAATACTAACGTTCCACCAACAACAAATACTACCACTAAAACAGTCTGTCACCAGGCACACTCACATGCACCCTCACACATCACAGTCTACTGAAACAATGAACTATAACTAATAAACAATGCAACTGCTACCAGACACACTCACACACCCCAGTCTAATAGAACAATGACATATATCTAATAGACAAACTAACTACCTACTTACAACTACAACTAACTACATACTTACTGTACTGTTATTTGAATTGACAATATTTACAAAATGCAATTTAGATAGAAAATACTTACAAAATGTAATTTAGATTCAAAATAGTCACAAAATGCAACTGAGAATAATAATACTTACAAAATACCCACCCCACACTTTGGTATAATAATTTTATTTCTGGGCACTGTTGGATCTCCGTCAGACCAATCAAATGCTCCCAGAAGGGGAAGCGATAAAGCAATATAAATGCTTTTAGCAATAATTTTACTTGTTTTCTGGACAATTTTTATAAGAATACCAATTGTTGCACTTAAGGAAGGCTAAGCTTTTACCCAGCAAGATGCCGACTCATAGTTTAGAAGAGGAAACCTCTGACCTAACTATAAAATAAAACTAGAATTTTTAAAGCGAACCATGAACCAGAGTAAAGATCTCCACAAATAGGTAGCTGGCGGAGCGAGCTTTATTTGTTTCAATGGTTAGCTAGAATTAGCTAAGATAGCTAAGAGAAACCTTAGATTACCCTGCACGTGTTCCCTGGGTGGTGCTAAGAGAGCAACAATATTACTGGAGCCAGATAATCCTTGTGATCTCCGGGTATATATAACATTGCCAAAATGGCCAAAATTAATAATTAAACCATGGACACACCGAGAAAAAATAAAATGGTTTACGTACCTTATACAGTGTTGTATTTACATATATCTGCTACGAATTAATACAGCACTGCATCACTTTTACTCTCGTGTTAAGATCAGACACAACTCTTGCTTTCGAAGACTTCTGCCGAACTATGTCAGTAATGTAAGTTGTGAATTGCTCAGTTAAATGCTGAATTCTAAACTGATTGAGACAACGACAGGCATTTGTTGATTGACAGTGCATTAAATGCATGAGCAACAAGAATCTGACACTCGCTAATGTGACAAAAAGAAGAAAGAAAAGAGGAACTATCAAATAACTCCCGACTCTTCCAAAATACAAACTGTATATCTCCTCTCGCACAGACACACAACCACCGTATATCACGACAGTGGCGACAATCAACCACGCTGCGCCAGTATTGCAGAGTGGGACATTTAAACACTGCTATTCCCAGGAAATGGAAATTAATATGATATTTATATACATACTATTATCTTAAAATAAACCCAGCGAGATAGTGGTTATTTTTAAATAATATTATTGTACAGTCTTATTGGACTTGATGAGCTGAAATGAATCGCTAATAAAATGTATTGAAGATGAGATATTTAACAAGCATCATGGAAGAGCCAGGAATATAGTCTGCGAGCACGATGAAATGAATGTTATGTATAATCGATGGCAAGATTATTGTGGAATTAAGTAAGAGGAATGAAGAGGAAGTTTTATTGTGGTGAGGAGTAAGGAGGTTACGTAAACATGTGTGATACTTAGAGGTATTTGAATTCCTTGCAATATTTAAGCTGGAGAGGAAAGAAATGTCAGTATGAGGATTTATGCGTGTAGTATAACGCCATGTAAGACTTGTTGAGAGGTAATGTAAGTAGGTATGGATATTTCAGCGAGGTTATAATGAATGATAACGAGATATTAATGGTAATTAACGACGTGTTGTCGATCAAAGCGATACAATACTGTATGTAAGCCCCGAACATGGATGTGAATAGGAATATTTAAAACCAATGTAATTGAAGAGTCAAGGAGATAGTCTTATGTAATATCATCTCAATCGTAATTGATCAAGATTAAGACTTCTATGGAACTGTTATTAGTTTAATTGTATGTTGCTCAGTTCATTGGATTTGACCAGCTTAAAACAATAATACGAGAACAATGTTAATAGTAAGGTGGTACATAATATGACCGTAGAGGGTAGATGTATCGTTCTGACAATGATACATTAAATAATGCTGTAAATATTTTGTATTTAATAATAATAATAATACGTGATGGATTTAAAGATTTTTATTAATGCATAGAATTCACAGGAAGAGGATTTAAGGAGATTTACGTATAAATTAGGGAATGAAATGTAAATAGAAGCAATCGTTCTAAAAAGTTCAATTAACGAGTGTGAGTGCAGTATGATCAATCAGTAGTTGCTGGTTTCAAGAATATAGATAGAGGAGGTGTCTATAGAACAAATATTATTTTACTCCTTAAGGAGGGCATAATATTGTCCCATTGCTGAAATTCACGGTATATCCTTGCTTCTAGGTGAAGTTATATCTTTATTTGAAGTTAGAAGGTTTATTTTTCAAGGGAGTGATTTCCATTAAATAATTTTTGGACATGTTTATATGTTTGCTGTCCTTTCTGAATAAATCTTAGCAGGCGCTTATTATTTTGCCTGTTCCTTTTATAGTAACTACCGATCTCTTATTTTAATAATTACCTACTGTGGTACTACTAGTTAGATACTGGCGCCCTCTTAATTAACCGATAATCGAGATGTTAGTCCCCTTAAAACAACGACAATTATTATTAATTAACCGTTCACCCTCAAGATTCCGAGAATCTCGTCCCCAATACTTGGTTGTAGGATTCGTATGTAACTAGGTAGTAGATACGATCGTATTTTTAATATCTATGCGCCAAGGTATTCCTAACTTGCTATCTAGCAGGGAACCGTTGATTTTTCTAGCTGGGGATCAGCGTCCCTTGTGATCCCTTCCATCTTTCGGATAATAGGTGGTGATTACGTGAATTTCGGGTACAGTACCAACTACGTAAAGCGTGTATTCAAGGAATATACCAACACTGATAGATGAAGCGGTAAAGGAAGCTGGTGACTCCTGGTACTTAGGAGGAAGTATGCACCAAGCGAAGGAGATGCATATGCTAATAACATATATAGATGCAGCTAGTGGGAAGTCATTTTAGAAGTCATGGTATGGAGCGTGGTGCTATATGTATGTGAAACTTGGTTAATTCCTTCTGCAGGAAAGGGAAATAGAAGCATTTAAGCGAATGTTGGAGTTTGGACGGCTAGATAGAATTACAAAGAAAGGGTAATGAGATGAATGGGGGTTAGATAATTCTGGCGAGAGGTAATGAAAGGAAAAGTTTGGTAGGGCACATATTTAGGCACCAGGAATAGCAAATTTTTAGTAGTTCTGGTAGCAAGTGTTAAGGACATGAACTATATGCGTTAAGCAAGGTTAGAATATGTAAAATAGATTGCTGCGTTTCTAGGGTATAGAGGCTATGTGAAGACGAATTTTGTTTCCCTTAACATTGGGAGAAATGGAGTGCAGCAATGAAACCCAAACATCAACGACAACAAAAAACAATCACCAACGCAACGACAACAGTAATGTGTTCTATTCACTCAGCATTTTAGCCGTTTTGCGATAGCTCAAGTCAGCAGGGATGCGAATGGTGCAAACTAAACACCTTGTCTTATATTGCATCCGGCATGTAGAAATCTAACTCCTTTGGATCGGAAGAATGTGTTGGCTAAGAAACAATCCCACCATGCTCATGGTGCTATGACCAAAAAATTTCCTAGAAGACACACAGTATTTTCCGTTATATATAAATTAAATTGCAAAACATTCAGACTGTATGAAAAGCTAATTATTGAGCAATGAAAGTGGAATCACATTCCGACAATTCTTAAAGACTTATTTATAGGTAGTGATATTAATGAAAGTTGCTCCAATTATAATGTCACTACTTGACCTCTATACCTTGACTATTGTTTCACTTCCTATAATAATGCACCATACTTCACACTGTTTGTATTAACTATTACAGGCTGACATGTCCTCATACGTTGAATCCGGCTGAAATGAAGATATATGTTGTTGGTAATACTGGAAGACAATATACTAACCCTGCCTCTGGGGAAAGATGTTATATGAAGCAAAATTTGGAAACAAATATTTTAAGCCATAGTAGTAACCAACACATGTGAATCCATAAAGGCGAGAATGCAAATGCAGCGTCTGAGAAGCTTCATATCAATGCATGCTGATCCATAGTGGCGATAAGGCTTATTCATGTGCCGTGTGCAAAGCCGAATTTACTGAGAGAAGGTCCTTCAATCAACGCATGCTTATCCATAGTGTACATAAACATATATGACTGAGTGTATTCTTAAGAGCCGCCAGGGCTGCGAACTGTAATAATTGCTCTCTCTATTTTCTTCATCCAAATACCAATATATCTGAAAGTATGCAAGCCGACAGCTTTAAACTATGCACACGCATACTACCTGATATTTTATATTAATTTGGAGTAACTTATATACATCAGCTCTACCAATATGATTCTAAGCCTGCTGATAGGACCAAATATTCAATACATGTAACTTCTCTACCATCAGTTGGATTTCAACCAAAATTCGTATGTGCTATGTTTAACATAACAGATATGCCTATGAGTATTCTTGAGAGCAATCAGGCTGCCAACTGTTAATAAATGCTGTCTATATTTTTGTACCCTAATATCAATATATCAGAAAGTATGCATGCCAACAGCACACGTATAGCACCTGACACTCTAGATTAATTTGGAGTAATTAATATTAGTCAGTGCTGCCAACACGAGTCTATGCTTGCTGATAGGTCCAATTTTAAAATACATGTAACTTCTGTACTAAAAATGGATTTCATCCAAACTTGGCACAACAGGATATAATATTCCTGGTTATTTCTAACCAGCACACGCATTCCAATGTTACCAACATGCTTTTACGCGTGCTGATAGATCCAATGTCTAACTGCATGTAACGTCCTTTGGACATCAACCAAATTTTGTATTCTGTACCTTAAGAGATGGAACTAAGAATATATTCAGTCACCAGGGCTGCCAACTGTAGTGCTCTATTAGGCTATATTATACCAGGAATATTTCCAAATAATTGGACATTTCGATATTACGAACTTAATTTCGTCATTATTCTAGATAGGTTCTTATACTGTAGAATAATCATTGGCATGAAAAGTAGGCTCTTTAGTTCGTCACGGAACTTCTTGTTTTTACTGCAATCTATATTTAATAAGAACAAAATAATGTTATGTATAAAAGTCATCCTTGCCCGAGGGAACATACTTTTCATATCCTCATTGCTTCGTCAATCACTGTTAACTAAGTGGAAAGAGTCTCCCACATACTTAAGCTTTGCACCTGCCTATTTGACGTCAATAAGGCTTTGAGATTTTCGACGTCTATATTTTTTATATGTTATAATTCTCTTTCTGAAGACGGAGTACATAACCTTCTAAATTCATTGAAATACATGCATATATAGTCTATGATGAGACTTATATATTAAAGCTCAGAGTTGAGCGAATTTCTCGTTGCATTTTTAAATCTACAAGATTTTTCTTTCTAATTTGTTTCATTGCTAGTTCAATGTTTAGTTAGATAATTATGAGTGATAAACTGCAGCCTTGCCTTACACCTTTATGAATACCAGATGCTCTCTTATGCTCTTCAGCTTGTATAACTGCCGTCTGGTTTCAGTATGACAATCAACTTGCTCCAATAGCGTTATTAAAAGCCTTTTCACTGTCTTCAAGTGCCATAAACGTCCTTTTATAATTACTTATTCTACCTTCCAGGTTCTACCAAAGACTAACTACCGATTCCCTAGCTCCTACGTTTCTCCTCAGACTAAATTGATATTCAGCAAATTCGCTTTTTGTCTGCCTTTCCATCTAGTAAATTATTCTAGTCTGGTTCTTTAAAGCATGAGCGATCACGCTAGTTGTACTAAAAACTTCCCATTTATCAGCTTCTGTTATCTTCGGTATAGGAATGATAACATTCTCCATAACCTCAGGGAGTACCTCGTCTGTCTCATAAATGCTACATCCAAACAAAATAATCTGGGCCCACCTTCACTAAGCAACTCAGTCAGTATATCATCTATTCCTGGTGTCTTGTTACTGCTTAAGTCTCCCAGTGTTCTATCAAATTTAGATCTCCATATTAAATGTATTTTCGTATCGCCATACCTTCCTCATCACCTTCGGGAACATGATTCTCAATCTCTTTTCCTCTATACAAATGCTCTATATAAATATTCCGTCCCTTAACCTATTATTCTCTATCTGTTTTCCACCTGATTGTGAGTTTTGATAAGCTGTAACTACTTTTCCTACCTTCAGACAATTTTCAGACGTCTAAATTCTGATCTCCCAATTTCATCTCTTGCATTCTTGTTCTTCCGCCTTTCATACATTATTCAAATGAACAGACTGATTCGCCAGCCCCTTATATTGTTCGGAGAAAAGCAACCCCACAAACGCGTATATCATAGCCATCCTAAAAACATTAGTATCTGCCCCTTTTCGGCCTTAGTAGAACTTTACCGTTGAGTTCGTGCTCGCGAATATAGTAGAAATCATTAGCAGCAGTGTTATTTCAATAACATAAAACATAATGCATGATTAAAATGATCAGAGCTCCGAATAACACCACCTCATGTTTGGACAAGAAGTGTCTACGAATGGATTCTATACGTGCAAGCGATACACCATGCCTCTCAGTAGATAAGGTGGCTAAATCAAGCATTTAGAAGTAACGTCAGGCATGTTGTTAGGAAGCATGTCCAAATCCCGGGCTAGTACATATTATTTTGTTTAATGACGTTTATGTTCGACCCGCACTATTATGTGTCAGGAAACGGTGTCATAATGATGGTCATTATAACACTTATTTTCATTATTATACAGTTTCTCCAGCCAATCAGAGCTCGTTCATTGACCAATTAGGTAACGATACCTTCGCGCATGCGCTCAAAATCCAACATGTCGGACATAAACACAACATCGAACTATAATAAATTACCGACATGGAATATGCACCGTCCATATGTTCGCGTAAATAATCTGGCGAATATGAAACAAGAAATAGCACTGTACCTTAAAATCACCAACACTAATTTCTACACAGCGCATTCAAACAACTCCGGTGACAATATTACTGAGGGACGGCAGATGTAAACATATGGCTTGCATATGGCATTGCAAGCACACAGAGCGCATGCGTCGGTCGTTCAAAGATCTTGAAAGACAGAGAGATGGCTCGCGCTCGCTCTCCGATAACAAAATTCTTGTGGCTGACTCTCAACAGATATTTATGAATATTTATGTTAAAACATATAATAAAATTATAATTATCGTCGAACAAAAACAGTCGTATGCAACTCGCCTATAATGGTAATTAAGACACTCGTATGGAAATTATATAACTCGCATACGCTCGTTTTATAAAAATTACTCGTGTCTTAATTATAGCCATTATAGGCTCGTTACATAATGTACTATTATAGTGGAGATATTATGTGTGCATATCTATCTCTTTCAACGAGTGATTTCTTATCCGGTCCTGGAAAGGGCCATTTTTATCCGATGATACGTAGCCAGGTTGGATGTCGAAATACTGATCTGTAGAACGAATGCAAGGTAGGCCAATCCTGTATATTCAGGGCAGCAAGAGTTCAAAATGTTGAACACCTTGGTTTCAAGGAAAACTCAGACTCACTCAGGCCACCGCACGTGTCAAGTCAAAGTACTCTGTAACATCGGGTTGTAAACCATTCCTCATTCCTACACTGTGTCATGGCATAGCCATCTGTAACGCCGGGATGTAAACCAATCTTCATTCCTACGTTTGACAAATATAAAATAGTATTAATTGATCCACTTATGAGAAATGCCTGAGTGTATTGAGTTCATTAGACTGTTAACATGACTTTTCTCACTAAAGATGTGCTGCGAGAAACTGGCGATAGTAGAAAAGAAAACTACTGACTGAATGAGCGTGATGAATTAATTTTCAGGATGAATAATTTGTACACAAACAAAATAAAGTGTTATATTTGCTTTCACGGCCCGTGAATTAAAACTCAGCAATTTTTCTATGCTGATGCCGTGTCTTGTGTGGGGTTTATTCCGTGTCTTGTGTGGGGTTTATGCCGTGTCTTGTGTGGGGTTTATGCCGTGCCTTGTGTGGGGTTTATGCCGTGTCTTGTGTGGGGTTTATGCCGTGTCTTGTGTGGGGTTTATGCCGTGCCCTTGTGGGGTTTATGCCCTGTCTTGTGTGGGGTTGATGCCGTGCCTTGTGTGGGGTTTATGCTGTGTCTTGTGTGGGGTTTATGCCCTGTCTTGTGTGGGGTTGATGCCGTGCCTTGTGTGGGGTTTATGCTGTGCCTTGTGTGAGGTTTATGCCGTGTCTTGTGTGGGGTTTATGCTGTGTCTTGTGTGGGGTTTATGCCGTGTCTTGTGTGGGGTGTATGCCCTGTCTTGTGTGGGGTTGATGCCGTGCCTTGTGTGGGGTTTATGCTGTGTCTTGTGTGGGGTTTATGCCGTGTCTTGTGTGAGGTTTATGCCGTGCCTTGTGTGGGGTTTATGATGCGTCTTGTGTGGGGTTTATGCCCTGTCTTGTGTGGGGTTTATGCCGTGCCTTGTGTGGGGATTATGCTGTGTCTTGTGTGGGGTTTATACTGTGTCTTGTGTGGGGTTTATGCCCTGTCTTGTGTGGGGTTTATGCCGTGCCTTGTGTGGGGTTTATGCTGTGTCTTGTGTGGGGGTTATGCCCTGTCTTGTGTGGGGTTGATGCCGTGCCTTGTGTGGGGTTTATGCTGTGTCTTGTGTGGGGTTGATGCCGTGCCTTGTGTGGGGTTTATGCTGTGTCTTGTGTGGGGTTTATGCCGTGTCTTGTGTGAGGTTTATGCCCGCCTTGTGTGGGGTTTATGCTGCGTCTTGTGTGGGGTTTATGCCCTGTCTTGTGTGGGGTTTATGGCGTGCCTTGTGTGGGGTTTATGCTGTGTCTTGTGTGGGGTTTATACTGTGTCTTGTGTGGGGTTTATGCCCTGTCTTGTGTGGGGTTTATGCCGTGCCTTGTGTGGGGTTTATGCTGTGTCTTGTGTGGGGTTTATGCCCTGTCTTGTGTGGGGTTGATGCCGTGCCTTGTGTGGGGTTTATGCTGTGTCTTGTGTGGGGTTTATGCTGTGTCTTGTGTGGGGTTTATGCTGCGTCTTGTGTGGGGTTTATGCTGTGTCTTGTGTGGGGTTTATGCCGTGTCTTGTGTGAGGTTTATGCCGTGCCTTGTGTGGGGTTTATGCTGCGTCTTGTGTGGGGTTTATGCCCTGTCTTGTGTGGGGTTGATGCCGTGCCTTGTGTGGGGTTTATGCTGTGTCTTGTGTGGGGTTGATGCTGTGTCTTGTGTGGGGTTTATGCCGTGTCTTGTGTGGGGTTTATGCCCTGTCTTGTGTGGGGTTGATGCCGTGCCTTGTGTGGGGTTTATGCTGTGTCTTGTGTGGGGTTTATGCCGTGTCTTGTGTGGGGTTTATGCTGTGTCTTGTGTGGGGTTTATGCCGTGTCTTGTGTGGGGTTTATGCCCTGTCTTGTGTGGGGTTGATGCCGTGCCTTGTGTGGGGTTTATGCTGTGTCTTGTGTGGGGTTTGTGCCGTGTCTTGTGTGGGTTTTATGCCGCGTCTTTTGTGGGGTTTATGCCGTGCCTTGTGTGGGGTTTATGCCGTGTCTTGTGTGGGGTTTATGCCGTGTCCTGTGTGGGGTTTATGCCGTGTCTTGTGTGGGGTTCATGCCGTGTCTTGTGTGGGGTTTATGCCGTGTCTTGTGTGGGGTTTATGCCGTGTCCTGTGTGGGGTTTATGCTGTGTCTTGTGTGGGGTTTATGCCGTGTCTTGTGTGGGGTTTATGCCGTGTCTTGTGTGGGGTTTATGCCATCTCTTGTGTGGGGTTTCGCCCACGACCACCAAGCTTGCTCATCAGTGGGTGAAGGGCTGTTTGAGCTCACAGCTCTCACAGTTAGAGGCACACTAGCGCTTCGTAAGAAGGCAGGTAGTGCGCAGTTCGCTACTCCTGTGGGGGTCCGGGCGCGGAACATCAAGAACCCGCTGATGAGTCAGCTTGGTGTTCCGGGGCGAAACCCCACACATGACACGGCATAAACCTAGAAAAAATCCCGAGGTTTAAAATAAAGTGTGTTGGCATGCTTGTGGTATTGATTTCCAAATCTTTATCATCTACTCGAGACCAACCTAAATCATCCTGGATATAGTTCTCTTCTACTCCAGATAAAATGCTGACAGAATATCACACTGTTAGTAATTCCCACTACGCCATGACAATATGTTGTTCCCGCTACGGTACCCATGATGCACGGGGGTTCAGCGCATGCGATCGAGCTGACGGTGGCTGCACATTTTAAAGCAATCACAACGAAAGAATAGAACATAAACATATATTTTTCTTATACCTGTCGACTAAAGAAAAGTATTCGAACGGATAAGAACGTTTTAGATTAAGAAAGTCAAGTGTCCTACGCAGATAGTTGTTACTTTCTGTCTCTGCGTAGCGTGTAAGCATCCGTGGCTGAAATGGTACCGCGCTGGACTGCGGATTGAAAGAGTTGGGGTTCAATACTTGTTAGGGGGAGAGACTTATAATTTGTTTTCGTTACGTTTTATCGTCTTTGTCGACCACTTTATCAATGTCTTACGACGGAAATGATACAAGAGGTCACAGTTACCGTAATTAATGGGCATGGGGTTCTAGTAATATAGCAAGTAGATGTATTTTCAGGTTGGATTCCATGAACGTTACATAGTGTGTGAATCGGGTATTACACGAAGCATCTAAATAAGAACACTTCAATTAGAGTTGTGTTGTTTTTGTTTGAATATAATAACAAAATTATGCCAAGGGAATTTCTCAAGAACAAGTATACTGGCAATCAGAATCTCCTTCGGTATGTTGTTGTTGTTGTTGTTTCAGTTGAGGGGCTAGAACATCGCGGTCATTTAGCCCCGTGTACGTAGGTGTGTGCATGTATATGTAAAAGTTCTCTGATAACCTCTGTTATAGTGATGTCTATATTAATGTGTGTATGAGCAATTAATGTGAGGATTGGGAAGGAGGCAAGTTAGAAACCGTCCCGGCATTTGTCTGGAGTAGGGTGGGTAAGGCTTAGTATGCTGCATTCCACCCCCTCAGAGCAGCATTAAATTCCTTGTCAGAGCCGGGAATCGAACCCGGACCTCTGGCGCAACACTTCGATATGTTATGTTAATATACATGTCAGATTTATTACCTTTCTGCCATTACATGTTACGTGGAATAGCCTGATTCGTATTCTCTTTATAATTCTGCAAAATTCGACGTTCTCTTTACATGAATATATCGTAAGTCAATAAATATGGCATTGAAATTGACAGCAGCCTTCAGGTACTTTCTAAAGAGAGGCGAGCTTCTCAGAGTCCACCTTGTAGTTGGACGAGATGTATTTCGTGATGGCTCTGCTCACCATCTCGCAGGTTTTCGGATTGGCGGGCAGAAGCCTTGCTCTTCTTGGGTGAGGCTGGACCGGAGCCGAGGCGGGAGCTGAATACGTTAACATTCAAGCAGCTGTTAAGGAGGAGGTTTAACCTGCATCTGTACTTTTCGGGTAACGAATCTAAAGCCATCCTTCTTGAAAGCTTAGGCCCATTAAAGAGGTCCCCTAAGTGTGAGAACACCTCTCTGGTCGTTGTTTGTTTGTCAAAAGAACACTGATATCATATATCAGAATTGCAGAAACTTCGAAATGGAGGCAAGACTCTAAGATTGCTGCAGGTTAATTGTCAGAGTATAGCTAATACAATAATAGAATTTTGGAATCTAGTAGAGACATATTCACCGGACGTTGTCATAGCTACTGAATCATGGTTATATGAGTATGTAAATAGTATTGAAATAATTCAGGGTACATCGTAAGTTGCTTGAAATGGGCCAATTTGGATCGTGAGCTGTTACGTGTAGAAATCTTGGATGAAGCAAAATTAAACCCCCTTTTATGACATCACCTGTACGGGTAAAGCTATGGAAATGATTGTTATAACTAGTAATTGCCGGGGAAGTGTGAACTGGTCCGGTGATTCAACTAGCGGTTGCCAAGCTTAACTTGCAGCAAACAAGCTAGTTAGGGAGGGGGGTGTTCTCCTTGGTGGTTGATTTCTCGACGAGAGGGAATAATACTTTAGGTGTTTATTAGTATGACTTGTGGCGCTGTATATTAGTAGTAAGAAAGTTCCTGGAATTAGTGGTGTGGAATTAAATATTAGGCACAGTGGCAGTCCAATACTTGACTCCGTCGAAGCAGTAAAATATTTCAATACATCAGAGCAGATCAAAGCACTTGAATGAGTCATTTGTAAGAAGGGCGTCAGAGGGGTGTCCTATAAACACACAGTCCAAACAAATTAGGGGAACATGTTTTGTAACGTCTGGTGTGTGAACGTTAATTGTGTAGATGGGGTTCCAATGGTATTGCAGCTCGCCTTGAGACCTTAACTCCTCAGGGTATATCAAATGAATTAAACTGTCAGGTGACCCCTCAAAACAAAGAGAATAGCGGTGCGTCCGGGTGTTGTTGTGAGTTACACCGACTACTGCGGTCATTTGAGCACGTTGTGCGTAAACCAGCACATGGCATGAGACATCTTAACGAGGTTCAAGTCGCAAGGGTTGTCACTTTGATCAAGGAAGGATGGACTATTAGTCGTGTTGCTGTGGATCTCAATGTCTCTCCGTCAGTTATTCAACGCTTGTGGAAACGCTACAATGAGACAAACCAGTTAACAAGGAGGGTTGGACAAGGCCGTGGACGCATGACAACCCCACATGATGACCTATATCTGACCATCTGTGCGTTGCTGCGTCGTTCATCAACTACCCGAGAACTGCAACAAGACCTCAGGAGGATCACTGGAGTCACGGTGCCCGACCAGACAGTAAGGAACAGGTTAAGAGAAATGTCCTTACGACCCGGACGGTCTGTTCGAGTGCCCCGTTTAACGCAGCAACATCACGCAGTTTGCCCGCACCCACGTCATCTAGCAACTTCGCCAATGGAGTCTTGTGTTGTTCACAGACGAGTCGTAATTTCCCCTGACACAGCGTGATGGACGTCACCGTGGTGAGCAGTACATGCCAAATGTTGTCCAGGATGTCGACCGATTCGGACATGGTTCTGTGATGGTGTGGCGTGGCATCAGAATTGATGGCCGTACGGATCTTGTCGTCGTCCATGGTAATCTTACTGCTGCGAGGTACATCGAGTAGATACTGCGACAGCATGTGTTGGCTGCTGCATACGGGTTTGGCCCTGAATTCGTACTCATGCACGACAATTCCAGGTTTCATGTAGCGGGCATCACCAGAGCTGTGTTGCAAGAACTGGACATTCAAGATATGGAATGGCCAGCGGTGAGTCCTGACCTTAATCCCATCGAGCGTGTGTGGGATAGACTTGACAGAAGTGTTCGTGGGCGTTCTGTTCCACAACAGACGCTCCAAGACCTCGAACATGCTCTCATTGAAGAATGTGACCGGATACAGCAACGTGATCTCCGTCGACTTATTCGGGAAAATTTTCTAAATATCTTAGATCGTGCTATTGAGAAATTCGTGCCGTTTAAATTACTGATGTAAAACCCGGATCCGGAATATTACACAAGGGAAATCAGGGGACTCAATGGGAAATAAGGAAAGCTTATAAAAAACGACTGGATAGATACTAGCATATGCTAAGGTTTGAATTACTATCGAAAGAGCTAGTCCTCAATAAGAAGGCTGCTCACGATAATTACATGCAAAACTTAATTGGTGGCGGGGGGGGGGGGGGGGATGGTTGGAAAAAAATTATAGTTACGTTAGAAGGCGGAAGGGAAATTCCAATGATTTGTCTATGATAATGTCTGGAGAAGGTGAATTAATTACTAAGAAACAGGCAATTGCTTATGAATTAAATACATGGTATGGTAGTGTGTTGGACCTTAACTATGATTCAGATAGCCCACCTTTCCGAATAAACCAATCGTTGATTCTAGCATCGTTGATATCGAAAGGCCCAGAAAATATTTGTGAAGATGTGCTAAAACTGGGAAGTAAAGCCATTGGGCGATACTTGGGGGTACTGTTGAATGTATCAATTATTATCACACAAATACCCGAAGACTGGAAAAGTGCTACAATAGTTCCATTAATCAAGGGAGGGAACAGATTGGTAATGGGAAACTATAGGCCTATTAGCCTCACATCTATAACATTGTAAACAGATGGAGCACCTTATTTCTGATTACTTAAGGGAACAAAGGGGAAAGTTATCAAGGCTTAATGGGAGGCAACACGGATTTAGACGATGGTACTCTTGTGAGAACCAAATATTATCACTCTTGCAGGATATTAATGACTCGCTAGACAGGAGGATGTAAGTTGACGCTGTAATTATACCGAGATTTTGCGAAGGCATTTGATGTATCGCACATGTCATACTACTCGGTAAATTAGCGGCAACGAAGATTGATAAAAGAGTAATTTTATGGATTCAAGAGTTCTTGACTGGTCGCTCGCAAAAGATTAACACGGGTAATGTATTCTCGGAAGACATTTTGATAACATCAGGTGTCCCTCAGGGTGGTGTGATTGGGCCCCTCTTATTTCTGGCACGTATTAACGACCTACCGAATGGGATTCGAAGTGACTGCCGATTGTTTGCGGATGATTGTGTAATATACCGAAACATTCAAACATCACAAGACAACGCTCAGTTGCAAACTGATCTCATCCTGGTTCAAAAATGGGCAGTTGACAACAAAATGAAGATAAATACGAGTAAATGAAGTGTCATGAGAATATGGAGAGGGCGAAGGCATGATTTTCAATATAATATCGGCTCGGAAATAGTTGTAGAAGAAGACTCGTGCAAATACTTTGGCATGCATGTAAGGAATGATATGAAAAGGAGTACTCATGTGGGTAACGTCGTCTCGAAAGCGTACAAATAACTACATTTTTAACGCGGGTATTAAAAGGCAGTAGCTCTACCGCAAAATCATTAGGATATTTGACCCTGGTGATACCAATCTTGGATAACTGCTCACAGTTTGGGACCCATATCAGGTGGGGCTCATCAAAGAGAGGGAGATGGTAAACAGAAATGCTGATTGGTTTGTGCTCAACGATTTTAATCCTAGAAGTGGTGTAACTCTTATGATAGAAATACTAGGGTGGGAATTTCTGGAAGATAGAAAGATGAAATCCAGACTATGCGCTATGTTTAACACTTACACTAATCGGCCAGCTTGGGGAGAACTAAGGAAACGTCTGTGAAATAACACCCACCTGAACACGGCCGATCATCCACACAAAGTTAAGGTCTCTCCGCAGCGTACAAGTTATGGGAAATATTCTTTCATTAAAACCGTGGTATTGATAATTTACCTGCCTCAGTCTTAGAGCCTTTCCCCAAACGTATTGATGTGTTGAAGGGAACATTGAAATATTGTGTAAATACGACGATGTAATTATTATAGTTCCTAAATTGTGAATTGTGGTTGATGTTATTTTTGGTAATTTTCTGTATTTGCATAATTTGCCACCGGGGAATAACCCCATTTGCAAATTGTATATATAATAATAATAATATGTTGATAAATGATATAATCTGAAGAGCCAAGGGGGTTACACCAAGCAGATGAAGGAAGAACTCCGGAGGCTCGGTATTAAAGATGACGACTGTCGAGACAGAACACAATTCAGGGAAATACTTTCGAACATAAAGGTTCTTGTGAGAGAAAAGAGAGAACGCATGGGAGGAAGATGGACAGCATAGAGAAAGGCGCAACACTCTGAAAGAATGAAGGAAGTGTGGAGGAAGAGAAAGGAAGAACGAACTATGAGAAGGAAATGAAATGATATTTGCGTGGTCCTTAGTTTTGGCCGGTTCGCATAATGTAATGTAATATTAAAGTAACGTGCATTTCTGTAAATATGGTTGTGTAATGTAAGTAAGCACATGCAATGGGAAAATGTATGACTGATTAGAAGGATTATTATTAATGAATGAGTGAAACAGAGTGATTAAGAACTGTGTAATTGATATTATTCCTACTAGCTTAATTTTTAAGCAGTGTGTGAATTCCCCCTCCCTCTTTAAACTCTCTAGGCATAACCTTATTAAAATAAATGAAAGCACATATCTAAATGCAATTACTTTGTGGCACCTGTCGCCTGTTATATTCTAGCAAAGCCTTCACAATGACAAAGGGTATCAGACGGCTCAAAACCACCCACAAACTTTTAAATAGTAAACATTGGAGTCCATGTCACGTTGAATTGTCTATAATCCCTAAAGCTCGACTGATTCAGCAAGAGAGTCGTAGCCACGATGCCTGTAATTTAGAAGAGTAGGATATAAAGGCCGAAGCTGGGACAGGGGCTAATGCGCAAGATGGCCGCCGCGCGCAACTACCCTATGTTATTCTTATGGAGGGACAGTCATAGCTGGGAAAGGGGCTAATGCACAAGATGGCCGCCACGCACAACTGCACTCTTTAATGGCGGGCATTTCAAATCATTATTTATTTGTTATTAACTGTCCATTGTTTTTCATTTATTTATTATTTATTGTTATTTTTTTAATTTTTTTAAATATTTAATTTATTATTTATAAATTTTTATTATGTCAAAGCACTAAACTGCAAGGTCATTAACCCAACAATTATCTAACCCATAATTACAGAAAGCTCATTTAACATTTAACTTAATGCATGTAATATTTTGATATTTTTAAATTTTCAGTTTTACATTTTAATATTTTAGATTTTTTTATTTTACATTTTCAGATTTTACTTTTAAGTTTTTAGATTTTGAATTCCTTTTTTATTTTAGATTTTAGATTTTGTGAAATAGACCAAACTACAAGGTCACAGACCTGAGATTTAATTTTTAAATTTTGTTTTATAACTTATAAATACTTTATTTTATTTAATATTTAATTTATTATTTTAGCACACAGCTAATACTCAAAATGGTCACTGCACGCAACCACTTACATTAATGACATGCTAACCTAACTTCACCTAACCTAACCTAACCTAACTTCACCTAATTTCAAAGTGAGAGCAGATAATAAAGTAAGAGCAAAAAGTGTGAGCAAAGAAGTAAGAGCAAATGTGAGAGCAAAAATAATAAACTTAGTTATAATCTAACCTAACCTAACATAACACACAGGAACCTCATTTAATGATTTTAGATTTCACATTTTAACATTTTACGTTTTAACATTTTAGATTTTTGATTTTTTTCATTTTACATTTTTGATTTTTTGTATTTTAGATTTTAGTTTTTTTTTTATTTTACATTTTAAATTTAAGATTTTTTGATTTTAGATTTTACTTTTTACATTTTCCGAAAAGAGTAAGCTACAAGGTCACATACCTAACCTCACCAAACCTAACTTAAGCTAATCCAAAGGCTAATGCACATACACAAAGTATATAAGGGTTTATACAACTATCCTTATGCTAGTCTTATAGGTTACTGTACAACATGGTCACTACCACAACCGGTTTTTTTTTTCATTTTGTTGTTTACACATATTCAAATTTTCCAATTTCCCATTTTCGGTTTTTAAAAATGTCAATTTTAAGTTTTTCAATTTCATAATATGGAAACATGGATTTTGCATTTTATTGTTTACACATTTATCAATTTCACAATTTCCCATTTACAGTTCTTAAAATGTCAGTTTAAAGTTTTTCAATTTCATGATATAGAAACATGGAATTTCCAATTTGTTGTTTACACAAATTCCCATTTACAGTTTTTAAAATTTCAGTTTAATGTTTTTTTCTATTTTGTCAATATGGAAACATGGATTTTCCAATTTGTGTTTTACATGTTCATTTTGCATTAGGAGTGGAGATAGGTGGGTAGTAATTAAAAATGTACAAGCAGTGTCCATACAATATTATTTATTTTAAGTACATGTACACTATTTACACATAATACATTTTTATATATATTCTTTTTTGTTATAAATTGTACAGTTGTTTTTATTTTGTTTTCTATTTTATTTATTTTTGATTATGAATGCCATTTTTATTTTTTTTTTATTTTTGTAGTGCTATTGTTTTATTTCCTAAACTGTTTTGTTTTATGTACTTGCTAGTTGCAGGCAGAGGATTTTGATATTCATAACTAAACTCTTTAAGCATGGTTAATGATTGAGTAATGACCATAGGCATGTGTACCTATACCATCAGCATCAATCACTCTTTTATCATCACCAGGACACAAAGCAATTTTGTTTAGTCTTATAGATGATATGTCATGTTGTTTAGAAGCGATAATGTTCATTGGTATTCTTTTTACATTGTTTTTCATGACACAATCCTTATAACCTTGAAAGCGTATACAATTTTTGACAACACCTCTGTTAATACCTTTGATCTTTTTGATTTATTTACCATTTATGTCTAAAGCGTACAATTTAGCTCTAAGTCCAACAAATGCTTTTATAATTTGTCCACAAGCCTCGTCTTTAAATTTCCCTAACGTTTTCTTGTTTGATGTAGAGTAACATATGTGATTAGTAGGATAATGAGATGTGTCCAGGTGTTCTAGGAATTCCAACTTGTCTTGATATACATCTGGGGTGTTAACCTAATAAATGAACGAGTCGGTGTCCCTATACATGAGTTTAAGATTGTTCATTCCATAATAGGGTAGCAGGACATCATAGTGGTGGGAATACATTAGAGCTTTTGAAATATGCAGTATACACATTCCAATATATATAGGCTTATTGAATACAATGTTACGTTTAGCCATGTGGAAAGCAGCTAAGTTAGGACCATAAATTGCTGTGTCAATAAATGTCGGCTTTGCTATTAGCTTTTCTGCCTTTTTGCTGTCAGTCACAAGACGTATGTCTATTCTTTGGCGGATATTTTCCATTGATTTTCAAAAAAATGGTATTGTTGAATAATTTGTACAGATTTTTGTCAAAATCATTTTTGGCTTGTTTTCGAAGGTTGTTATTAAAATCAACGTATGCATTTAACCAAGGTCTTTGCTTAAACTTTAACACACGATGAATTTTTATCAATTTTATTCCATGATCTAAAGCCTGTTTTAATGCCGTGTAGTAAGCAACATACCGCCTTCGATTTCCAAGATGAGGAATTCGTTTTTTCAGAGACCAATTCTTAGTTTGTGTACATTCTGGTAGGAAAGGTAAATCGTTGTGTAGATCATGAAGGTCAGATGGGTAATCAACATCAACGTCTAGAATGTATCCCACAGGATCGTCTTCCTTTAGTTTTTCTAGATCAACAGTATCTGGAGAAACCCACTGAAATCCACCATAAGGAAGAGAGTGGCACATACTCCACCCGTATTGGTTGTTGGCATCATCATAGGTAATAAACTGCGATGGTTTCTCAGAATCATAGGTTTCCATGTATTTATTGTTAGCTTCAGCATCCCGATGAGACACCTGGCATATGCCTCCACGTATTTCAGACTCGATTAGAAGAATCTGATCGTTATCTTGTAGTAATTCCAGTTCAATGCCTGTGTAAAGGAGCATTGCCTCGAAACTTAAACCAGGCGAAGTAAAAAGTGTGCAGCATCCACTCGGTGTGTTTCTAGTGTTTTGTTTCTAAACGTTTCAAAGCTGTCTGCAAGAGGGAGTACATCTGAAGTTAGGTAGAGGTCACTATATCCCCCTAGAGTTTTAATGTTGAACTGATTCCAGACATTTTTGGCATGTTCATAGTCTCTTGACTAACATCTTCTTGACTTAATTTGTTAAAGAATGCCTCTTTTGGAGGTAAACACGTTTCACTTAACTTTTCCCATGAGTCAATGTATCATAACAAAATACCCCTTTACGAGTCATGAGCATTGCAATTTCTTCTCCAAAGTATTGTCTGTTTCAGGGTATGATGTTAAGTTGGAAACTAAGTTTTCCAAACTACTTGGCATTAACCGAAACGTGTCCACACATCGAAGCTTAACATTTACTACATATTTGGTAAAGAAAATGTACTTTTCTTTGGAGTTAGCGATAACATCCACTCTCTCAGTAGTACACCCCAATAGCTTTACAATGAAACTTGCGTCGTAGCCACTCATATTATGTAGAAACACAGGAACGGGGTTACGTGTTTTACACCTCAAATTACAGTTATTGTGAGCACTTCCACGGTATTCCCCTGTAATGTGGCAGTGGTCTCGAACTTTCCAGTCCTCTTTGGTCAATGGTTTTTGACACAAATCACAGGTTTCAGAACATTGGAACTCTGATTCTTGATCCTGAGTTAAGGCCTTTGGAACATATAAGCTGTAAAAGCGATCAATTCCATTAGCTATTGAGATCAAACAGTCCATAAACTTTTCTGCACTGTCAGGTCCACGATAAATAACAGGTTGGCTTGGAAGGTTTGTCTTTATGTGTTCCACAGCAGGTGAGGGTTTAACGTATATACCATAGCTCATAGGAACATGACTCTGGTATGGCACTGTATAACGTGCTTCAGGATTGGGTTAACATGTTTGATAGTGTAACAGTATACTTTCAAAATCAGCATAGGTAACGTAAGGTATTCTCAGCATTTATTCAACGTTTAAAATTTTAATAATTGAGTTTTAATAGGCATTTCAACCCTAGCAATGCCATGCAGGACCCACAAAGCTCTATGTTCTTTCAATTTTTCCATTCTTTGTTGACCATATCGATTATCGAAGTGAGTAAAACACCGTTTACACGTATATATCTTATGTCCAAGGTGAGTAATCTGATGTCCTACTAGTTTATCAAAATCTTTGATAAAGACGTAGTGGTTCTGTCTGGTTGATGAACTTAGCAGAAGGAGGTCGCGATGGTCTTGTAGCTCTCGACCCACAACCTTTAGAGGGAGCTGCTTATTGTCTTGTTCCAGTCCAAATACATTAATGGATATGTCGTTGGCTTTCTCAAATTTGGGAATGTCAGCTAATGACGTAGGAAACGATATTACTGAAAAATCATACTTGTTTTCCACGTCCTTGTATTTACTAACGCGTTCAGCTTTCGTTTTAAAATGTTTTGCTAAAATGGCATACATAAAACACTTTTCATTCTTTAAGTTTTGAGGATTAATGCAGGCTTTTCTTGCTTGTATAGCTGCTGGTAATGGAATATATGTGCTACCACGCATGGGATTGTACTTATTTGTTTTCAATCGTGATCCTTCCACTGCTAACATAGCCCAATTACTACCTTTTAGCTCAGATTCTTCCATTTCAGTAGTTAACTTAGTAAATTGTGTTTCCAAGAAACTACTAAAGTCAATTTCCAAAAATAGGGCTTGATTTCGATTTTTAAATGCCCGATCTGTGATTTCGTTGGTGGACGTATGAATAAATCTACATTCAGCAACAAGATTAACTTTTATTGACTTGTGCATTGCTAGTTCTTTGTGCATAGCTTGTATTATTTGCTGTTTGGACTCTTTAAGGTATGAATTTAAATCCTTACACGTATCACAACGAATGAAATAGGATTTAGGTCGACCTTCAAAAGATGTATCATATTCAATAAGTCCATTTTTGTCAGGGACCAATGTTTTGTAGGCTCTGCTTTTTGTCTTTTAGCTGCCGACACAACATTACAACATTCTTCATGCCGACGTTCATTGTAGGCATTGTTGAATTTACTGCCACACGTTTTACACTCATGAAATTCCCCACACGAAACTTCATGACGCTTTCTATCATAGTCCCGAAGAAAAGTTTTTCCACACTGTTTACACATATAGCTAGGAATGGGTTCTTCCATCATGAGTGTTGATTTCTGCAAACAGCTGCTTACTGCGTATCACAGGGCTAGAGGTATGTCGGTAGGACGTTCTTTCACGATGTGAACACCGTGAGAGGTAGTTGTCAACTGGTGATATTCTTGTTAAGGGTATTCTAATATAGCCTAGTCTAGACCAATAGCTCGTTACAGTGTATGACTGTAACAAGTAGTAGTCAACTGATTGTATTCTTCATAATGTTGAATTTTGGGCTTATGCCCTGTTAATTATATTAAAATTCGACGCGTTTCGAAAGAAACCATGCCTTTCTTCGTCAGGAATAATCTGGAATACGACAATGATTGCTAAGAGAAAGCAACAAAGAACATATAGAAGGTGCCCAAAGATGGACGCCATTATAGCCCCATGTTAGGGACAACGGAAAGCAGCAGTGAATTACTTTCTCAGGGTTCTGATAATAGGTAGCCAGGATTCACTGAGATTGTAGCCGGTGTCGCGGTTGAAATTATCTGGGTGTTTACGTATTTCAACCGCCTCCCTGATGATTCTGGGACGATATTGCTTTATACGGGCAAGAACATCCACTCCTTGGAACATGACATCATGGCCAGGTGTTAATGCATGATCGGCAACAGCTGATTTATCAGGTTGAATGAGCCTGATACATCTATTATGTTCCTTAATGCGAGTGCATATTGTTCTCGAAGTCTGCCCGATGTAAACCTTGCCACAAGTACAACATGGCAAGCTACAAATTTACTTTCTGGATAAATGTGGCTTCGCGTTGCTTCTCGCCATTATGGATTTGCACGTAATTATTCAAACATGATCTGTGAGAAAATTTGGCTGGACACACGGCTCATGAATGAGGCTTCTCGCCACTATGGAATACCATGTGTCGTTCCAATGATCCTTTGAGTAAACTTGGTTGGGCACACGGCACATGAATGTGGCTTCTCGCCACTATGGCTTACCATGAGTGTTTTCAATGATCCTTTCTGAAAAATTTGGATGGGCACACGGCACAAGAATATTGCTTCTGGCCACTATGGGATAGCATGTGTTTTTTCAATGATCCTTTAAGAGAAAATTTTGCTGGGCACACGACACATGAATTTGACTTCTCGCCACTATGGACAACCATGTGATAATACAAACTTGATCTGCGAGCAAATTTGGCTGGACACACAGAACATGAATGTGGCTTCTCGCCACTATGAACTAGCATGTGTTGGTTCAATGATCCCTTCCGAGCAAATTTGGCTAGACACACGGCACATGAATGTGGCTTCTCACCACTATGGGTACGGACGTGGTTTTTCAATGATCCTTTATGAGTAAATTTGGCCGGACACACGGCACATGAATGTGCCTTCTCGTCACTATGACTTATCATGTGTTGTTTCAAATATCCTTTCTGAGCAAAATTTGGTTGGGCACACGGCACATGAATGTAGCTTCTTGCCTCTATGGGATATAGTATGTGTTGTTTCAAAGATCCATTATGAGTAAGTTTGGCAAGGCACATGAATGTGGCTTCTCGGCACTATGGCTTATCATGTGTTGTTTCAAATATCCTTTCTGAGCAAATTTGCCACGGCACATGAATGTGGCTTCTCGCCACTATGGATAACATTTGTTGATACAAATCTCTTTTCTGAGTAAATTTGAGTTTGCACACGGCACATGTATAAGCCTTCTCGCTACTATGGAGTATTGTGTGTTGATTCAAAGTACCTTTCTTAGTAAATTCGGTTTCGCAGACGTTACATGAATGTGTGTTAACGCCTTTATGGATTAACATGTGTCGGTTACTACTATGGCTTAAAATATTTGTTTCCAAATTTTCCTTGACGGAACATATTTCCCCAGATGCAGTGTTAGTATATTGTCTTCCAGTATCACCAACATCATATATCTTAATTTCAGCCGGATTCAACGTAAGAGGACATATCAGCCTGTAATAGCCAGTACAAACAGTGTGAAGTATGGTGCATTATTATATGAAGTGAAACAATAGTCAAGACATAGAGATCAAAGTAGAGAAATTATAACTGGAGCAACTTTCATTAATAACACTACCAAGAAATAAGTCTTTATCAATTATCGGGATGTGATTTCACTTTCATTGCTCAATAACAAGCTTTTCATACAATCTGAATGTTTTGCAATTGAATTTATATATAACGGAAAATAATGTGTGTCTTAGTGGAAATTTTTTAGTCACAGGACCATGAGCATGATGGGATTGTTTCTTAGCCAACACATTCTTCCGATCCAAATGAGTTAGATATCTACATGACGGATGCAATATAAGACAAGGTGTTTAGTTTGCACCCTTCACATCTCTGCTGACCTGAGCTATAGCAAAACGGCTAAAATGCTGAGTGAATAGAACACATTACTGTTGTCGTTGCGTTTGTGATTGTTTTTGTTGTCGTTGATGTTTGGGTTTCAGTGCTGCACTCCATTTCTCCCAATGTTAAGAGAAACAAAATTCGTTTTTACATAGCCTCTATACCGTACAAACGGAGCAATCTATTTTACATATTATAACCTTGCTTAACGCATATAGTTCATGTCCTTTACCTTGCTTCCAGAACAACAACAAAAATTGCTATTCCTGGTGCCTATTTATGTGCCCTACCAAACTCTTCCTTCTATTACCTCTCGCCAGAATCATCTCATTACGCTTCCTTTGTTATTCTGTCTAGCCGTTCAATCTCCAACGTTCTCCAACAACACCGCATTCAAATGTTTCTATTTCACTTTCCTGCAGAAGGAATTAACCAAGTTTCACATACACATAGCACCACGCTCCATACCATGGGTTCAAAAATGACTTCCCACTAACTGCATCTATGTTGTTAGATAACTTTTGTGTATCTCCTTCGCTTGGTGCATACTTCCTCCCAAGTACCAGGAGTCACCAACTTCCTTTAGCGCTTCATCTGACTATCAGTGTTGGTTTATTCCTTGAACACATGCTTTACGTAGTTGGTAATGTACCCGAAATTCACGTAACCACCACCTAATATCAGAAAGATGGAAGGGATCGCAAGGGACGCTGATCCCCAGCTAGAGAAATCAACAGTTCCCTGCTAGATAGCAAGTTAGGAATATCTCGGCGCATAGATATTAAAAATACGATCGTACTACTACCTAGATACATACAAATCCTACAACCAAGTATTGGCGGACGAGATTCTTGGAAACTCGGGGGTGAACGGTTAATTAATAATAATAATTGTCGTTGTTTTAAGGGGCCTAACATCTAGGTTATTGATTAATTAAGTGGGCGCCAGTATCTTACTAGTAGTACCACCGTAGCTAATTATTAAATAAAGAGATGGATAGTTTCTATAAAAGGAACAGGCAAAATAAAAAGCGCCTGCTAAGATTTATTCAGAAAGGACAACAAAATTATAAACATGTCCAAAAATTATTTAATAAAAATCACTCACTTGAAAAATATACCTTCTAACTCCCAATAAAAATATAACGTCACCTAGAAGTAAATATATATCGTGAATTTCAGTAATGGGACTTTATTAAGCCCTCCTTAAGGAGTAAAATAATATTTGTTCTATATACACCTCGTCTATCAATATTCTTGAAACCAGCAACTACTTATTGATCATACTGCACTCACACTCGTTAATTGAAGTTTGTAGAACGATTGCCTCTATTTACATTTCATTCCCTAATGTATATGTAAATCTACTTAATTGCTGTTCCTGTGAATTCTATGAAAATGAAAATCCACAGCCTGCTTCCAGTCTCCGACCGGGTCAGGAATGGAATGAATGAAACCCCTATCTAGCGGTGAGGATATGAACTGTGCCGGCTGCCGAAGCCTGACGCACTCCTCCGGGGCAATGATTAAATGGATGACAGATGAAATGAAATGATAGTGGAGAGTGTTGCTGGAATGAAAGGTTTGACAGGGAAAACCGGAGTACCCGGAGAAAAACCTGTCTGCCTCCGTTTTGTCCAGCACAGATCTCACATGGAGTGACTGAATTCTATGCTTTAATAAAAAACTTTAAGTCCATCACTTATTATTATTATTAAATATGTACAGAATTATTTATTTTATCGTTGTCGGAACGATACATCTTCCCTCTACGAACATTATGTATCACCTTACTCTTTACATTGTTCTCGTATTATTGCTTTAAGCTGGTCAAATCCAATGAACTGAGCAACATACAATTAAACTAATTACAGTTCCATATAAGTCTTAATCTTGATCAATTACGATGAAGATGACATTATATCAGACTATCTCCTTGGCTCTTCAATTATATTGAAATATTGGTTTTAAATATTCCTATTCACATCCATGTTCGGGGCTTACATACAGTATTGTATCGCTTTCATCGACGACACTGTCGTTAATTACCATTGATATCTCGTTATCATTCATTTTAACCTCGCTGAAATATCCATACATACTTGCATTACCTCACAACAAGTCTTACGTGGCGTTATACTACTCGCATAAATCCTCCTACTGACATTTCTTTCCTCTCCAGCTTAAATATTGCACGGAATTCAAATACCTCTAAGTATCACACATGTTTACGTCACCTCCTTACTCTTCACCATAATAAAACTTCTTCTTCATTCCTCTTACTTAATTCCACAATAATCCTCCTATCGATTATACATAACATACACTTCATCGTGCTCGCAGACTATCTTCTTGGCTCTTCCATAATGCTTGTTAAATATCTCATCTTCAATACATTTTATTAGCGATTCATTTCAACTCATCGAGTCCAATATGACTATACAATATTATTATTTAAAAATAACCACAATCTCGGTGGATTTATTTTCAGATAATAGTCTGTATATAAATATCATATTAATAACAATACTTTTCATTTCCTCCCCATTCAATGTTACAACTTATGGAATAATGCATCCTTCATATCATTTCTATCACAAATATGTGATGATACATTCCAATTACATTTTTGTATTCGCCCCCTCGAAATAGCCATTTCCTGTATTCACCATGGTTAGTGATAGCCTCGTTGTAATACACGCCCAGCTCTACCGGCTCTCTGTCTACAAACACTGTTTATTTAACAATTTTGAATTATAATAATAATAATAATAATAATTATTATTATTATTATTATTTTCAAACAATAACGATCACATTGGAAACAGGGCGTTACCCCGAATCCTTGGACACCTCATTGGTTAAAATCCGACTATGCATTCGCCAAATATAACAAAAAGTTTAAAATCATGATTTTATCCCCAAAATGGGTTTATCTCCTACTCGACTTAGACATCATCGTCAAGAGGGCAACGCGACGAGAAAAATGAATCCAAGCGCATCGTTCTAGTTTTATTCGTTTCCCAAATATTACCCACATATAAAAAACATGTTTTAACCCATAATTGCGTTTCCAAAATTTACCCATTTTAAAAAATAACCCCACCATCAAATAGAGCGGAAAAATACCATCTAAACGACGCCTCACTCGACCCTAGTCCTCCCCCACCATCTTACCTTTTTCCAACATAGCCATACGTATTCAAGCACACAGGCGACAGGTAGGAGAACTCCTATTACCCCACTACTCTTACAAGTTTTTATCCTAATGACTTGAAATTTGGTATGGGGGTAAAGGGTGTACGGACCTTTCATTTATGTCAAACACAGTTTTATGAAGAAATCCTAGTTTCCAAAAATATAAGAATTTAAAAATTGGACTGTTTTAAAAAAATAAAAAAAATAAAAAAAAAGTTTCATTATAAAAAATAAAGGTCACGGAGAGCATTCGTTTGAACCATGGCACAACGTTCTTTCATGTTTGGTTTTCAAACTATCACCTACTTTCAAAAACAAAATTTTCTAAAAAAATTTGAAAAATATAATGTGTGGTCCATAGCAAAGCCCCCGTCACCTCGAGTCCAACGACACCTCATTCGTGAATCGCCGACCATGGATTCGCGAGATATCGGCTCAGACTCGAGCGGCGTCCATGACAGTAAGTAGAACCCTTCTTGCTCCCCTACTCTCACTATTTTAACCTAGCTATGAAGCTCTCTTAATGCTTGCAAATAATCAAACCAGCTATATTTTTTATCTTGCCGGCAAGGTATCATTTTCGTGATGTCAAACATCCATTTCACCACCGAGGGATTCTATGCTAAATTTAAAAGTACAACTATTGCCTAGGCGCAACAGAGGACTTACTCCGTTTTCATCAT
Organism: Meconema thalassinum; assembly: GCA_946902985.2. NCBI lineage: Eukaryota > Metazoa > Arthropoda > Insecta > Orthoptera > Tettigoniidae > Meconema > Meconema thalassinum. The sequence goes on along the minus strand of OX336394.1, from coordinate 449,235,177 downwards.
TACCTTGTCAAAGTCTATAACTTGATACATCGTGGGTATTTTGTAACTTCGTAACTAACTGTATAATGGGTTAACTCTGCTCATATCACGAGGCACTCAACCTCAAGTATTTACATCAATGTTCAAGATTGAAATAGCATTGAAACTATGCAAATTCTCAACCCGGAAATAATTCACCATGTTAATGGCATTTTTTAAAGAGAAACTCTATCCACAACTGCAAAACTAAAAACTGCATCGCGCCAAAAAATAGTCTGGTTTGCCGTACAAACGGTTCCAGGGTTGGGTACACATACACATACAGACAGTGAAAAAACCCTAATTTACTTTCCTCTCCTTTTCCCCCTCGGATTACAGAATTTAATTAAATGTATTACATAATCTCTGCTGGTTTGTTTGATGTGGTCAATCTGAGGTTCTACCAAAGAGATGTCCTCCCCATTTTTAGACAAGTTTCATTAATGATAAAATAGGCTTATGAGATCACCTCTTGTCCGTGTGTCTGTCTGTGTGTGCGTGTGTGATGGTGTGCCCCTCCCCCTAATAAAATCTAAACGGCTAGAGCGATTTCAGTGAAACTCGGTAAGTTCATAGCACTATTATGGACGACCCCGACCGTGCCCTTCAAATTTTGTTACGTCTAAATAATCCAACATGGTGGCTGTGTGAAATATTTCACCAGCAATCAATATCTCCGAAACTGTTAACGATATCACCCTGGAATATTTTACGATGATAAAGGGAATTACTAGAAGTTCATCTATGTGACTTTCGAAAACCTGGTAATTACAAAACCAACATGGCGGCGAAGCGAAGTTGTGAATTTTTTATAGACGATTCTCGCGATTTAACCAACCAAACGCAATAGAACTTGGTACAGTACATGTTTATACACATTGTAATGCACCGACATCGAACTTCGTTCAAATGTTTACATAACCTCAAGATGGCGGCTGTGCGAAATATTTCACCGGCATTCTATATCTCTGAAACTATTAGCGGCATCACCCTGAAATTTTGTACGGAGATAAAGGGTACTACTGGAAGTTCATCTATAAGACGTTCAAAAACCGGTTAACTACAAAACGAATATGGCGGCCAAGTGAAGTTGAAAATGTTAAGTAGACCTTGCTCGCGATTTAATCATCCAAACGCAATGAAACATGGTACAGCAAATGTTTATACGCATTGTAATGCACTGGTATCTAATTTAGTTAAATTGTTTACATAACCTCAAGATGGTGGCTGTGGAATTTTAAAATTTAGTTTTTATTTCTTGTGTTGTAATCATGCGATCGAAGTGAAAGTTTGAATAATGAACCTACGCAATAATTTTCCTTTAATGGTACATGACTCTATGGCCTATACATATAACAATCCAACATGGTGACCATCCGAAATATTTGGATGGATCTCAATATCTACGAATTTGGGCAGTCGAACTGAATTTTTTAATGTTCATAGGGGCCATGAACATAAGTTCACCTATAGGACTTTCAAAAACTGGTGATCACAAATCCAACATGGCGGCGAAGCGAAGTATAAATATTCACATGGTCGTTTCCCGCAACTTAACCATCCGAGTGCAGTGACACTTGGTACAGTAAATCTTTATACAAATGTTAATCCACTGGCATCTACTTTGTTTCAATAATCACAAGATGGCAGCTGTGCGAAATTTTAAAATCTCATTTTCACTTCTTGTGTCCTAATCATGCGATTGAAGTTTGAATACTGCACGTACACAATAATATTCATGTAACATTACATAACTCTAAGACCTACATACATAAAAATCAAACATAGCGAACAACCGGAATATTTACTGTCGATCGAAATATTATGTGCACTCTAGTTTGAAGGTTGTTTGTGAAGTAACCAATTGACCTACATAAAATCCAATAACATCATCGTTTTATTTTACTTTAGTTCATTAAGGTTTGGAATTTTTAATTAATATTTTAATATTCTTTATCGCAGATGAAACACAAAAAGTGCCCGTTTTTAAGCGTGTTTCAACCATGCGTTATATTTAGGAATTATTATATCATAAACCCACAATCAGATCGAGTCCAAATTTTAACACAATATACACTGGAATGTTTTATAACTGGTTTTTTAATTTCAAAATGTTGTGTGTTAAAGAACGAAAGTTGTTAACATTTTTGTAAGGTAACTTTTTCTCGGCTCGGGGTCGTTGGAAAATATAGTATTGGTTACGTTGTAATCCTTATACATCAAAAGGTTATGCTGTATGATTGTGAAATACGTAAATTAATTCACTTATTTTATATCGGTTTGTATTTGTACGGGGAATTAAGAAATGGTTCACCAGCTAGCCACTCCGGAAAATGCTGTACAGCGTTGCTGATATGGAGCCCATCACTTCCGAACGAGGCGCGCCATTCCAAACTCAAATTTTGTATATTGAGAGTGGCAGTTAACATAAGTAGGATATATGAAATTAGGCTGTATAGCTGTTCACGAAACTACTTGTTCATAGATGAAAATAGGCTAAAACAGGATAACTTATTCCATTCACGAAAGGACATTTTTTCCCTTATTTTGTTGTCTACTTACTCATTTGGATGATTTCTATTTGCATCCCTCTCGTCATCTTGGGTTTCTTCTTTTAGAACCTTGCGACAAAAATAAATCATTAATTTCTGAGGTATTATCGTACGCTTCTACAAAGTTAAAAACAAATAATAATGTAACATTGCAGCACAGCTCAACTTGAAGTGAGGATAAATTAGCTATTCCACTGACTGAAATAACTTTCTCAATTTAGTTAGTAAGTTATTGAGGCTTTAAGGGGCGGAACACCGAGATCATCTGCCCCCTTTTTATAACGGTGTTTGAAGCTTTTCAGTCGGTCATCACGATTGTACCCAGATGAGATGGGTTATTCCTAATCCTGAAGAAAATTACATGAGATTACATTTATTGTATTTTGTATTTATTGTGTTTATTAATCTCATGTAACTGTTTCAGGATTTGGAATAACTCATCATTTGGGTACAATCGTGTTGACCGACTGAAAAACACTAAACTTTTGCCCCTACTTTCTTATTCTCCAGCGTATCTTACTGCATTATACAAGCCTTATAGGTCTAGTCAATCTAAGTGTGATAGAGAAGTGGTGAACAGAGCAATAAAGGAAGTAATAGGTTTAAGGGCTGAGGAAATAATATGTAATAAGCAATTTCTAGCAGTAAGACTATAAGGGGCTAATCTTGTCACAGGTCACTTACAAGTGTCTTGGGCTTCAACAGTTCTACCTGACAGCTTTTAAGAATGACCGTATAAATCACTCACTTGAGGTCATATAAAATATACTTCACATGAATATTTTCACAAAACACAGCAGAATTTATGATTATGGCTGTTAAATTTGCAAATCTTCGGGTTAGCCAATTGCAGTAAGCGCAACTGGATAGTGTGTTGAGTAGACTAACATACATTATGGCACTACATAATGCTTCTACGGCAACCAATAGGCCTCTTGTATTTTCATTTTATATCAACAGCAGCCTCCGTGGCCTCTCACCGCTGGGTCCTTGGTTCAAATCCCGGTCACTCCATGTGAGATTTGTGCTGAACAAAGCGGGGGCAGACATTTTTTTCTCCGGGTACTCCGGTTTTTTAATGTCGATTAATCAGGTCCGTATTGACGTAACTATAACTTTGAAAGAATTATGTATTTTCCGCCTTCAATACTGTTTAATATTATTACTTACAGGGACTAGTTTCGGGGGTAAATACTCCCCCTTCCTCAGCCTGTCCAACAAAACTACACAATGGAAAAACTTTCCATGTACAAGTTCATACAAAATATATGAAGAACAAAGAATAAAGAAAAAAAAAAAAAAAAAAAAAAAAAAAAGTTTTTCCATTGTGTAGTTTTGTTGGACAGGCTGAGGAAGGGGGAGTATTTACCCCCGAAACTAGTCCCTGTAAGTAATAATATTAAACAGTATTGAAGGCGGAAAATACATAATTCTTTCAAAGTTACTCCGGTTTTCTCTGTCAAAATTTCACTCCATCACTCTCCACTATCATTTCATTTCATTAGTCATTTACCATTGCCCCTGAGAGGTGCGGCAGTCTTTGGCAGCCGGCACAGTTCATATCCTCGCCGCTAGATGAGGGGCTACATTCATTACATCCATGACCCGGTCGGGGGACTGGAACAGGCTGTGGATTTCCATCAACAGCAGTTATTAGAGTTAATGTAATACTGCGAAACAGCATTACGATTCTAGAAATAAACTTTCCGTTAGTCCGGGCTACCAACAAATGCGAAATGTAATGCGATAAGCCATCATGTGTTTCCTTCTTAAGGCTGGTCGAGGTGGTGTTTAAACCTCCTGGTTGGATTTATTAGGAAACCTTTCTTGGTCTTGTAGGAAATAATCTCCAGCCACATTGAAATGCGATTTATGATATGGCACCGACTTGTTCCTGGACGTTATAACCTTTCTTCTGACAAATATGCAGGGCATGAATTTATGGTGCCGGGATTTCTTCTTTGCAAAACTGGAAAAGATTCAAGTACATGAGCCAGTGTTTCTGTCTCCCGGAGGAATCACCAGTAGAGTTCACCAGACAAAGGAATGCCTGGAGCAGGTCTGACTGCAGTGACGTTGACTAACATTTCAAGAGCTTCGCTCCAACTCACTGCCTATTTTAAAAGCTTTCATAAATGTAGTCGGTATCATAAATAATGGCTTCAGAAAAGTAGATGAGCTTATTAAAAAATCACGAACCTTCAAGATACAGGCCACTTGGTCAGGGTACTTCCCCGCTCTGAAACAACTGGGTTTGGAACCCACCGTCGGTTTTCTATGAAACGGTTTAGTATATTTTCTTATTCTTTTTATTCCAAGCGAAATGGGGATAGTACCCGGTAATAGGCCGTGGAGAGTTCTTACCAACTCCACACCATATTTCATTCTGATTGAACAGTACATACAGGTAACAACGAACATATTGAGAAATATCACACATGATGGAACACTGACGGGAAAGAACAAAAACATCAAAGAGTAGACGCCAACAAACTCAAACATGTAAACGTTTGCTGAGAGCGTCACTTCTACACAAGAATTTTGTTCTCATAAACTTCGGCTGTGAGAAAGATCCGTTGCCCCATAGGAACTCTCTCAATCTCCTTCCCAACACTGTGGAAACGGGAATAATAAGGGTAGAAATACTCTCACACATCTTAATCAGTTATAAGAAATGTAAAATACAGGAATAAATAATTGTCAGTGTTCATATACAAATAAAAGGGAAGCTGATATATATCGACGGTGAACATGAAAGGTCTTGCACGCCACCTTTCTGCACCTATCCGTTCTCTTCCGTGTATTTGGGACATAACTCCCAGATTGAAGCGGATATACATTCACTTTGAACTTCATATTTATAAATCAAGGTCCTCTGCTTAACCATAGTTATCTCAGTAATCGGCAGGAACGCTTTGTGCCCCGTAGTCTATGATTTAAGGCCCAGACCACATTCTTCATAAAATTCTAAAGTTGTCAACATTTTAATCAAGATTTTGCACGATCACAAATTACATGATAATTTTTTAATTACCAGGAATCCGTGGGGCGCGTCATAGGACAGCGAAGACACGCCCATTCAGATCGCGAATTAGAGAAATAAAATGATTCTACGGAAAATATGGTACTTGAAAGGAACTATTAATACACAGGCAAGAAATATGAAGTCATTTGTTCGCGTAAAACCCCATGTAAAAAATGAAAGTAGACTTATGAGATCAACACGGGGCGAAAAAATGTGTTACTGTCTGTGTGTGTGTGTGTGTGTGTACTCTGCATGTCTGTCTGTCCCCCCCCCCCTATCAATTCGAAAACGGTGAAACCGAATTGAACGAAATTTGGTACAGAGGTAGCACTAGCAAAGGGCACCTCAGTGTCATGTTTTATATTGCCGCCCCCCCAGGAGCTCATATCTCGTGGGGCGTGGGTTGGCGACCACGGGTCCCCAGCTGAGTCCAGCTTTGCTTCCACATTCTTGTGCCGGGCTCCTCTCCGTCATCTTTCCTGTCGACCTCACTTGGTCAACTCTTGTTCTCTTCCGACCCCGACGGTATTAGGGTATCTGAGGCCTAGGGAGTCTCTTCCTTCCCGCCTTAATTGGTCCTAGTCTCATCTTTTCTGATACCCTCCTTCTGCGAGGGGTCAGCCTTCTTTTATTTTTATGTTATCTCCTGTCTTCTGCTCAAGGCCCTCAAGGAGGCAGAGTGCATTTAGCCCCACCACTTCTGGTGCACCCTGGATATTGCTACACCCTCAGGGGCTCACGGCTCGTGAGTTCGGGAGTTGGCGACCCCGAGGGATTCTTGAGCTGGGTCTGGGTTTCCCCCTTTTATCCATTACCTGTGGGGCGGACCCTCTCCTCTTTCAATTTACTATCTGTATTTTATGGCTATCCTTCCTTCCAAGTCCCTCAATCCTCATTCTTCGAGGGTTGAGGGCATTTCTTGTCCTCCTGTCCTTTATTTGCCTTATTCTCCTTTTGTTTTCCATTTCTTCTTCTAGTATATAAGTTAGTAGTTAGTTACATTCCATTATCATCTTCACCATGCTTTATTGAAGGGTGCAGTAGTTAGTTACATATCATCTTCACACTCACCCAAACCATTAGGGGCCGATAACCTAGATATTAGGCCCCTTAAAACAACAATTATCATAATCATATATTGCCGCCATCTTGACGAAAACGTAATGGCGGCCACCCAAATGTTAAAAGCTTAAATCAAATTACGACCAACCTAATCATCTGATCTCTACCAACTTTTGCAACGTTTTACCTTTATGTACGAAGAATCTTCTGATCAAACTACAAGGTCATCAGCCCAATAGTTTGCTGATAGCGGCCATGTATGTGGGCAAATCGATTCCCAACATGAATTCAAACACGGTGAAACAGAATTGAACGAAATTTGGCACAGAGGTAGCACTTGCAAAAGGCAACTCAGTGCCATGTTTTATATCGTCGCCATCTTGACGGAAACGTAATAGCGGCTACCCAAACGTAAAAAGCTTAAATCAAATTACGACCAACCTAATCCTCTGATCTCTACTAAATTTTGCAACAACATATCTTTATGTGAGAAGCGTTCTTTGACCATGTTACAAGGTCATCAGTCCAATAGTTCCCATATGGCGGCCAGGTATGTGTGCGAATCGATTCCCCCTATCAATTCAAACACGGTGAAACCAAATTGAGCGAAATTTGGTACAGAGGTAGCACAAGCGAAGGACACCTCAGAATCATGTTTTAATATCGCCGCCATATTGACGGAAACGTAATGGCCTCCCAAATGTTAAAAGCTTACATCAAGTTACGAACAAACTAATTATTTGATCTCTACCAAATTGTGCAACAAAATACTTTTTTTTGGGAAGCATCATTTGACTGAACTACAAGGTCATCAGCCCAATAGTTTATAATAGCCGCCATTTATGTGTGCAAATCGATTCACCATACCATTTAAAACACGGTGTAACCGAATTGAATCAAATTTTGTACAGAGGTAGCACTAGCAAAGGGCACCTCATATTCATGTTTAATATCCGTATAACACGTTGTATTTCAACAAGCCACTACAACCAACATTCAATTATACTCCTTGAAAAGGACAAAGAGTTATAACAATACCCATGCATTTAGGAGAAAGTAGGCTATATGTTCTTTACTGAACATCTTGTTTATGTATCATATTAATTGGGCCAGATAAGTGGTGTGAAATGCCCCAGTTCTGGGCGAAAAAAACTAATTCGAGACATTGTATGTTTCCCTCCTGTGTATATTGTAGTGCTTCTGACTTGAATTTTAAAAAAATTGGACGGATAATAGACAAAATATTGCTGTGAAACTAATTGTAACGTGTACAAAACATTTATGTGAGCAAGATGTAAGACATCATTGAATTGAGTGCCTACTTTATAACTGGACCATGTTAGGCATAAAGATGGAACTGAGATATTGAGGCTCATAGTTAACCTTCGATATTTAATTCCTATTGCATGTGTGGAATCGAAAAATAACATAATGACGAAAAGGGGGATATATTTGACTTTATTACATATATTTATTTTGCCTTTGTAAGTTACTTGAATATGCTGAAGAATTGCACTTGGTTATTTTATGCTTTACTGATTACATACCATAGACAATTATTGATATGGAACCTGACACTTGGTTCAGTTATAAATGTTTACATACACAGATAACCGATTTGCATTCTCTAATGAAATATAGACCGCCTCGTGGTGCTGTGGATAGCATTGTTGGTTGCCATCCCAGAGGTCTCGGGTTCGATTTCCAATCTGCCAAGAATTTAAAATGTCTTGCTATGTTCCGGTACGTGCTAAATGGGCACCTGCCGGATGCTGTCGCAGGGGGAGAAATGGAAAGGATCTAGCCACCCTACCGCATGCAAACTCCGGTTAAGGACGCCTGATTAGTGATCCTTTAACATAGCCGGGGACTCTAATCAGATCGCCTACGTCTCTTGAGGATATGACACTCTGCAATAGCCCAAATTCACACGAAATTCAAAATACTTTTCTATTATTCTTTGTATTTTACGCCTGATAAAGAGAAGGAGAAACGGTATTGGAATATAAAATTAACTGTGCTTATGAACCAACAACAGAAAATCCACATTCCATTCATTCACAACCTCAAAATCAGTAAAAGCTTTAAACCCATCAATGGCATCGATTACACGCGTTTTCTACTACATACAGGAGCAAATTGCAGTCTTTATTTTTGCAATATTTTCTCGATCTTCATCACTTGTTGCTGAAGACAATTCACAATTTCTGCCTAGTAGGTCGCTTGAACTTTATATATATATATGTTTGGAGCGTTCCTCTTGAAATAGAATTACTGGCAAAAATTGTTTGATATTATGGTGGGATCTTCCAAGTGGGATCTGTTGGTAGATAATACAATTCAGTCTAGCCACGTGAATAATGGGATCTGTTGGTAGATAATACAATTCAGTCCAACCACGTGGATAATGGGATCTGTTGGTAGATAATACAATTCAGTCTAGCCACGTGGATAATGGGATCTGTTGGTAGATAATACAATTCAGTCTACCACGTGGATAATGGGATCTGTTGGTAGATAATACAATTCAGTCTAGCCACGTGGATAATGGGATCTGTTGGTAGATAATACAATTCAGTCTAGCCACGTGGATAATGGGATATGTTGGTAGATAATACAATTCAGTCTAGCCACGTGGATAATGGGATCTGTTGGTAGATAATACAATTCAGTCTAGCCACGTGGATAATGGGATCTGTTGGTAGATAATACAATTCAGTCCAGCCACGTGGATAATGGGATCTGTTGGTAGATAATACAATTCAGTCTAGCCACGTGGATAATGGGATCTGTTGGTAGATAATACAATTCAGTCTAGCCACGTGGATAATGGGATCTGTTGGTAGATAATACAATTCAGTCTAACCACATCTGTAACCTGTTTTCTTTTATCACTGTGCCTACATTTCTTAAATTATTTATTTTGGTTGCTTATTTTTACAATCTTTTACTCCTTTATACAAAATATTATTCGACTTAAAACAAAACAATTAGAACAATGAAGCAATACAGAAACGTCAAATGCAAGGCGCTTGGGTCTGTTATGCGTTTTTTTTCTAATCTGCCAAACAGGACAAGCAGTTTCTTCAAACATAAAATGTAAAATAATTTGCTGGGCAGATAGTACAATATTCCCTCCACAAGGTAGCACTTAAAACTCAATTTCGGTAAAAATGCCACTTGGTTCCTTTATGTATAACATGGTCCAACTATGAATTAGGAAGGGGCCGTCCGTTGCCCGTCACCACAAACTACGGAGGGGGAAGAAAACATGATAAGTTATTCTCTTTGGCTATATTTGTTTTGTCATTTCCTGTTTATGCGAGAGGATTTGTGAATGTAGATATAACATAGTCCAGTTAGGATACTTTTGATAGGCTAAAGTAGGTGTCTTATTCAGTAGAAACAGCGTATCACGAATAGTTAGAAGTAAGGAAAGTTACCTTTAGATTATAGGATGTTATTTATTTCCGGTCACCTGTTCATTAGATGATGTGTATGTTGAAACAAAACCATGTTATATTAAGTGTGAAGTTAGGATACTTGTGATAGGCTAAAGTAGCGTGCAGTTAATCACATGGTAGCGTTCTGGTCACAGAATTCACAGATGCACATCGGGTTGGGTTCGTGGAAGCATTTCGTCTTGCACATGAAGTGGTGGTAGCCATGCACCACTAGTGAATTGACAAAATGTCGTAAGTCTTGGTTCGCTTCTGTCCGGGCGCTGTTTGTCATGGCCTCTGTTGAGTAAAACTCCATCCAATATCATCTCTTCTGTTGACTTCTTCCAGGTGTCCGTAGATGGCAGCAGGAACTTGTGTCTCAAATCCTCCAATAAGAAGAGCTCTCTAGCAAGTTCGTATAGCAGTCCGTAGATGGTAGCAGGAACTTGTATCTCAAATCCTCCAATAAGAAGGGCTCTCTGGCAAGTTCATAAAGCAGTCCGTAGATGGCAGCAGGAACTTGTGTCTCAAATCCTCCTATAAGAAGAGCTCTCGAGCAAGTTCGTATAGCAGTCCGTAGATGGCAGCAGGAACTTGTATCTCAAATCCTCCAATAAGAAGGGCTCTCTGGCAAGTTCATAAAGCAGTCCGTAGATGGCAGCAGGAACTTGTATCTCAAATCCTCCAATAAAAAGAGCTATCTAGCAAGTTCATAAAGCAGTCCGTAGATGGCAGCCGGTACTTTTATCTCAAATCCTTCAATAAGGAGGGCTCTCTAGCAAGTTCGTAATGCAGCTCGTAGATGGCAGCAGGAACTTGTATCTCAAATCGTCCAATAAGAAGGGCTCTCTAGCAAGTTCGTACAGGTGTCCGTAGATGGCAGCAGGAACTTGTATCTCAAATCCTCCAATAAGAAGGGCTCTCTAGCATGTTCGTATAGCAGCCCCTAGATGTCAGCAGGAACTTGTATCTCAAATCGTCCAATAAGAAGGGCTCTCTAGCAAGTTCGTAAAGCAGCCCGTAGATGGCAGCAGGAACTTGTATCTCAAATCCTCCAATAAGAAGGGCTCTCCACCAAGTTCGAAAGCAGCCTTGAGCGGGTGTATTTAGAAACTACAAGCACCACCTTCAGATATCTTGCTTTGACCTTCTGAAGTGTTAGGAAATCTCCAACCCTTAGTTTGTGCCAAACCACCACAACGCCATAAGTGAGTATTGGTATAATTATGGCGCCAAACAGTAACATGGCGGACCTCAGCGATAATTTGGTAATGGCTTTGATGTCAAATATGGCTTTAGTAGCTGCTCCGCTCACTGTCTTGTATGAATTCTAAAATATTAGTGATTCGAAAGGTAAGGTTTATAATGTGTGAGTAATTCGCTTGCAGTATGTGTGTTATGAATAATGTGCCATTTTAAGTGAAGCCATGTCATAAGTGAATGTCGACTAGTGGTGACAGGTGTAGCCACTTATCGCCCATAGTTTGTGATAATCATCGAGGCAGGTAAACCTATAATATGTGAATATTAGACAAGGGGCCAGTGAGAGACTATCTGCGAGGCCATGGGAGCCAAATAGTTTATGTTGAGGTTCGAGTGAGCTGGGTTTTCACTTAGATACACAAATGATATGCATAACCACAAACAATGTCATTTTGATTGTTGAACGGAGATACATGAGATCTTGGAGCCTCGGCGAGAAATGAATCACACTTATCATCCTGAAGTGAACAGTTGGGTTGGTGATAGATATTGAGTTTGTTATTCGAGGCTTACCGAGGCATTAGTAAGCCCAAAATTTGAGTGGTCATTAACATCATATCAACTGATTGTTAGCAAGGGAACTTTTGACCCCCACGCGTTTCCAGTTCAGATTAGATTTATGGATTTGAAGTTTCGATTTTGATTGTTCAGTATACTTCACGGAAGGGTACGTTATTTGAAAACGAATTAAGAATTAGTGAATTTTGTATTTATTTCAAGGTAAGTTTTTCTGTTTTATGTCTTATATTCGACGAGAACGTTATTTTAAAACCCATTTATAGATCATGAGATCCTGGCTCGTCGGTCTATCCACACATGCTGATTAATCAGGTGGTTAATCGACATAATTTGATATTTTAGATTGATGCACGGTGAATGATATGATGTGTTTGCCATTCAATGGCAGTTGTCACCGATCATTTCTCATCTATTGTAGTAGTGAGGAGAGGATCTGAAGAAATATTCATCACATTTCCCCCCCCCAATTATTTCAAGAACAATTTGGTGGAAACAAATGTCATGTGTCATAATTATTATTGTCACTGTCTTTATTATTAAGCCAGCAGAAGGCAAACTTCTACACGTCTTGCACTTTCCGTGCCAAACCCAACCTAACAGCAGAAAGCTTCCATTTGTCATCAGTACGGTCTGAATACACGATGGTGTATTCCCTTAATTGCAATGGTGAGAGGAAGATGGCGATCAGGTGATGTCTCTTATAAGGTGCAACAAGTAGTAACCCATAAGGTACTTACCTCTTTCAAATCTCCATCACTCACTAAAGAAGGACTATCTATTTTGACGCTTGGAGAAATATCTGGCATAGAAAATTCTTCTATCTTAATATCCTCAGTCTGATCAGAATCATCCTGCAGAGAAATTACTGGTTTTACAAACACGTTCCTTTACATAGGGGGAAATAAATCATACACAGTGTTCCATCATTTTGAATACCATCCAAACACAATGCGACATACAAGACCTAAATAAGAAATATGAGACTTCACTGATTGGCGAGACGACTTTCTCTCAACAATACGACAACTCAATCGAGATAATGTTTATTATTGTACATATTTTTCTTCAATGTCATTTGTTACTTGTACAGCTTAGGAATGAGTTTCGGATGCGACGTATTGTAGGATACTTCGTACACGATTTAGCTTGATTTTAATGTATTTAAATGGTGGATGTGATTCCATCAGAACTTATTTTCTTTATTCTGGTTTCTTTGTAAGATGTTACTGATTGTTGTGGAACGACAGGGGGTTAGGCATCTACTGCGGATGATAACAGCAATTTAATTAGATCTGACGAATTACTGACATTTGTATTTGCGTTGGAACTATTTATGTACCATTTCTCAAGTTGTATTTTATGACGTTTCCGAATATGGAACTTCTGGAGGTGGTATTCGGACAGTAATGTAAGATGGAATCTAGTTTCAGGAGTGTTCATTTTCTAGTTAGCTTGTGGACTAACCACCAGATCCCCAATACAGAGTAAGCTAGTGATATTTGGTGAATGAATCAACCAAGGACACGAACTTTTAACTTAAAATGTGTGGTCATTTGTAGTAGATATTGAGCCTTCTGTTTATTAATTAGCATATGCTTAGTCAAGTTTCATAACACACACCAAAACCTGAGAGTAACGGTCTCGTGTTGGGACCAGCTCAAATCCATGTGTGTTTGCTGGTGAAGGGATCTCACGAGGGTTGGTTTGGCCTTCGGCTCAGAGGTATATCGGACCAATACGGACACAACATATTGTCCCCGTTCACTTGATCATAAAGCGCGCCTATATCTGAATTCTACATCAGATCACGTAACATCAAATTATACGCAGAGATTGCGAGCTGAGCTATCACATGGAGAAAGATGCATGGGAGGGCTGTGGACGGATCGAGTGAGCTGTGAACTTCATCAGACTCAAGAGATGGAAACAAATATTTAAAAAAAAGTAGACACAAACAACACAATAAACTGAGTTGGAAATTTACTGCATGATACTAGACATTATTCTATGTGGGAATAATACACATGGTGATGATACTTGTTGCTTTAAGGGGCCTAACATCTAGGTTATCGGCGCCATTAACAAATATTTGGACTGATGTAGAAGGACATGTTGGAGGAGCAACCTGACAGGTCGCAGAGGGAAGAAGCCGGAAGCGCTTACTTATTAATGTACAGTACTTGTCGAACACTTAACAGCGTGAGTGCGGAGATTTGTGCATTGGACCGAATGGTACTGAAAGCTGTAAACATTTATTGAAATCATTTATAATATGGTGAAGAACATTTATTTGCCAGTGCGGAATACGCTAATAACGCGTCCAATATTGCACACACTTTTTGTTGAATTAATGAAACGCTTGCGAACTGAACACCGCATGGTCAGTCGTCGTGCTGTGTGAAATCGTGCTGCAAATTCCAAAGTTATGATGATGATAATTGTTGTTTTAAGGGGCCTAACATCTAGGCTATCGGCCCCATTCCAAAGTTAAATATCAGTGCTAAAGAGGAGAAATAATATTCTATAAAACTGTGTGCAGCGTAACATCGTTATTGAAGGCCATGGCGTCCAGATTGTAGTAATTATAGTATAATAGGATCCAGGGAGCCAGCAGAGTGGAACTGCAGAATCAATAGGCTACAATAATCAGCTACTGTTGGTGTTCTTATAGAAAACATGAGTAAGCTTTCCAATCCTCCAAACAATGTTCATTCTAAATAAATTCATATTAATATTATTATTATTTTTACAGGAGAAATAACGCAGAACCGATAAGTACCTGTAGTTCATGTTCCTCCTTAACCGATATCCTTTCACCGTCAAATATATCAGCAGCCTCGCCTTTCAAGTTTTCTGAGGGCAACAGGACATTTGTCTCCTGCGAATTAACACAAGCATGAGCCAATCAAAAATATGCAGACACAATATGAGTGCCAAGTTACGATACTAAACGTTAGCGTGCCATTTACCATTAAGTAGTGTATTAAGTCACTAAACCTCACTTGTCATGCTCATCACTAAGAATGCAATGTTACACCATATACGCATCAAAATGCTACTCACATGTTATAGAACTCAGTTGTATGATCCAACCAGTCAGGCTCACTTTTAATAAATGGCTGCTCCTCCATTGTGTTCAGGAAACTAGAACACAAGAAAAGCACTGAAGAATTAATTAAAGACCTTACTTATACCAGCAGGCTACGCCAAATCATTCTCATATACAATAAATCGCATAGGAAGTGCACAGTGATAAGGAGCGGTTATATGTTTGTCAACAACAGTAAAACAAACTTGATTTGCGGTGAGTAGATTAAATATTATTTTGTCATACAATAAATTATCGACGGTAACAATCTAACAATACGCTAAATGAGGCACGTGAAATTGACATTAGTTCACTGTACAGGTACCACTAATAGCATACAGTCATTCGGAATCCACAAACTACCAAGCTCTCCTTGCGTTACAAGTCACACAGTTCAAATGAGAATCATTATCAACTCAAACTAACATGAAGCTAACATGTACTGCTCGGGTCTAAGCTGCGTGAACCTGAGAGGAATGTGCTTCGCGGACTGTGAGTAGTGGTATTGGCGAGTGATGAAGTTTCTCGGTCCGTGCATAGTACAGAACCAAATACTTTGGTCGGTGACTCACTCACTTATTCCTAACACCACAGTGGTTTGAGCAACAGTCCAATGTTAGCAGTATTGGAATAGAAAGGGATACCATATATCACGGTGGGCTGTTGGCAGATCCTTCGCTTCTCGCCTGACCCTTCCCTTCTCTTTTTTCCTCATCCTGCAAGTTCATAGAGCTTGGACCCGAGCAGTACATTGTCGTCATAAGGCTGTTCCCAGTTAAATAACCACACCTCTGTATCTTCGACAGTTAAATATTGTGAATTGACTGTCACTGAAAATCTGTTCTGGGCACTAAGTATTAACTCCACTGTAAAACATGCTTCGTCATGTCTACCAAATTTTGGAGACAAAAAATACGAATTACCGTAACTTACAAATCACATTTTAGACCTATTGCAAGCTTCGACAACAATGAGGCTTCAGTTCAGAAGCACAAGAGAAGGTTTTCGTAAATCGTATAAAGGATGTCAATTGTTGCAAAATAAACTGGCGAAAACTAAAACTAAGGGAAATTCAGCTGTAAACGTCACGGCGTTGTACCATGTATGTCAAGCTTAATGTAAAGGGGAAATGTAGTAAAGACTTATACCATTAGCATTATATCTCTGCCGGTGAGGACCGTTGTATATCTGAGAATTCAAGCCGTCGACTATACTCCTATTCGCGAGATGTGATGGCCGACTTAGCATAATGCACTTGGCACACTCATTAGTGCTTACCACACAATTGTTTGAGTGCCAATTTGAGAAATGTCTTTGGTGTGGCGAGTACATTCGGTGTACCTTTCCTGGAAGCAATGACGTAGGTCACCGGCAGAGATATAACGTGGGCACAGTAAAGGGGCTTTTACTTCGAGTCACTCAGCCCCGTGTACTTGAGTGTGTGTGGCCTTTTGCTTGACAACCTGTGTTATTGTGATTTATATATAAGAGTGTGTAATGTAATTCAGGGGAGGATGTGGAAGGGGGCAGCCGTGGCCTTAAGCTATGAACCATCCTCCAGGAGTAGAAGTGGGAAACCATTTCCGAGATACCTGTGGTGGGGATCGAACCCAGCTCAGATATACGTCACGAGGCGAGATGCACTCGTTCCATTCCTCAAATCCAGGTGTTGAAACCTTTGAGGCGAACTGGGAAGCCTAGGTGATGCACCTAACACCTGCAAGAGACGTGATGGAGATGCTGACTTAGAGTTTCAATGAACAGGGCAGCGTAACTATCATTTTACCTGTCCAGTGTTTGTGCAAATTTATTGGTGCATTTGGTTCTTATTAGCCTATTTTCAATTTTGAAAACATAGGTTTATGAGATCACCTTTTGTTCATGCGTCTGTGTGTGCGTGTGTGTGAGATGGTGGTTTTGTGTCCCCCACCCCCCTAATAACCTCTAAACGGCTGGAGCTATTTCAATGAAACTCGGCGAGTTCATAGCACTATTCCGGACGACCCCGACCATGCCCTTCAAATTTTGTTACGTCTCAGCAATCCAACATGGCGGCTGTGCGAAATATTTCACCAGCATTTAATATCTCCGAAACTATTACCGATATCACCCTGGAATTCTTTCGGTGATTAAGGGAACTACTAGAAGTTCACCTAAGTGACTTTTGAAAAACTGGTAACTACAAAACCAACATGGTGGCCAAGCGAAATTGCGACTTCTAAATAAGACGTTTCTCTCAATTTAACCAACCAAACGCAATAAAACTTGGTACAGTATATGTTTATACACATTGCAATGCACCGACATGAAACTTCGTTCAATTGTTTACATAACCACACGATGGCGGCTGTGCGAAATATTTCACCGTCATTCTATATATCTGAAACTATTAGCGGTATCACCCTGAAATTTTGTACGGAGATAAAGGGCACTACTGGAAGTTCATCTATAAGACTTTTAAAAACCGGTTAACTACAAATCAAACATGGCGGCTATGCGAATTTGAAAATTTTATATAGACCTTTCTCGCGATTTAATGACCCAAACGCAATGAAACTTGGTACAGGAAATGTTTGTACACATTGTAATGTACTGGTATCTAATTTAGTTCAATTGTTTACATAACCTCAAATGGCGGCTGTGCGAATTTTAAAATTAAGTTTCTATTTCTTGTGTCGTAATGATGCGATCGAAGTGAAAGTATGAATAATGAACCTACGCAATAATTTTCCTTTAATGGTACATGACTCTATGGCCTGTACATTTAACAATCCAACATGGCAACCATCCGAAATATTTAGACGGCTCTGAATAGCTACGAATCTATTATAGCAATAAACTGATTTTTTATGTTCTTAGGGGCTATGAACATAAGTTCACCTATAGGACATTCAATAATCTGGTGATCACAAATCCAACATGGCGGCGACCCGAAGTATACACATTCACATGGACGTTTTTCGCAATTTAACCATCCGAGTGCAGTGAAACTTGGTACAGTAAATCCTTACACAAATGTTAATCCACTGGCATCTAATTTATTTCAATTGTTTTCATAACGACAAGATGGCAGCTGTTGCTTCTTGTGTCCTAATCATGCGATTGAAGTTTCAATGCTACACGTACACAATAATCTTCATGTAACAGTACATAACTCTAGGACCTACATATATAAAAATTCAACATGGTGATCATCCGAAATATTTAGTCGGTTCTCAATATTTACGAATCTATTACAGCAATCAAACTGATATTTTGTATGTTAATAGTGGCAATTAACAGAAGTAGGATATATAAACATAGGCTGTATAGTTCTTCACGGAACTACTTGTTTCTTATAATATTGCTTTGTACTGATTCTTCCTACGAGGCTTTAAATGACCTTCGATCTCGCCTTCCCTCTCATGGTGAGTTGAAAGATGCTCACATTTGTTTCCCTATCGCTTAGAATTGGACGCAGTAAAGCGAGGAAGAGACACAGGCCTTGTTACAGCCTTCACTTACGTTCTGCTAACTGAAAGCAAGATCTGATTTCTCTTTTCCTGATTAGGTCCTTGCTATGTACTTGTAAGAATTGGAACAGCTGCATCTAAATTACAGGCGTCAAGGCTACTACCCTCTTGCTGAATCAGTCGAGTTTTAGGGATATTAGGCAATTCAACTTGACATGCACTCCTATAGATGAAAGCTAGTGTGTGGTTGTGACCTGTCTGATAACCTCTTTAGGACAGAGATGCAACAAAGGACTTTAATTTAGAGATTTATCTTAATAAGTTTACGACTAGAGAGTTTAAAGAGGGAGCAATAGGGAGAGGAGGGGTGGACGAGGGTGAGGGAATGCACTCACTGTTTACAAACGAAGCTAGTGGGAGTAATATCAATTAGACAGTTCTTAATCGCCGTCATTCATCCTTCTACTTAGTGCCCGTTCGGATCTCCTGGTGGAGACTGCTCGAGAGGGGGTTAACATCACAGAGGTGACAAAGAGGAAATCTGACATTCTACGGATCGGAGCGTGGAATGTTAGAAGTACGCTAGGCAGTGGAAGGTTGGAAAATGTAGAAAGGAAAATGGATAGTTTGAGGTTAGATTTAGTTGGGATTAAAGAAATGCACTGGCAGATAGTAGAGGACGTTTGGTCAGGAGACTATAAGGTCATTAGCTCTAAATCAGACCGGCTATGCGGGGGTAAGTCTCATATTAAGTAGGAAACTTGGACAGCAGGTGGAATATTATGAGCAATATAGTGAACGGATTATTGTAGAAAAAGTCAATACAAACCCTACGTGCACCACAGTGGTACAAGTCCATATGCCTTCCAGTCAAGTGGATGATGAAGATGTCGAATAGGTCTACGAAGATATAGATGAAATTCTGAGGTATATCAAGGGTGATGAAAATGTTACAGTAATGGGAGATTGGAATGCTGTGGTAGGAAAAGGCAGAGAAGGGAATATAGTAGGAGATTTCGGATTAGGTGAAAGGAATGATCGAGGATGCAGGCTGATGGAATTCTTCACCGAGCATGAGTTGGTCATATCTAACACCTAATTCATTAACCACTACAGAAGAATATACACATGGATGGGACCAGGAGATACAGGGCGTTACCAAATCGAATTCATTATGGTCAAGCAGAGATTTCGAAACCAGATTTTGGATTGCAAAACATATCCCGGTGCTTACATAAACTCTGACCCCAATGTGATTGTTATGGCATACAGATTAAACTTGAAAAACTGAAGAAAAGCCAAAATTCAAAAAGGTGGGCAATAGACAGAGTGAAAGAGAAGAATGCAAACGAAAGATTCAAGAAGATTATAACGGAAGGACTAATGAAAAAACCCTAAACAAACTTCAATTGCAGGCGATTGGACACTTTTGAAGAATGAAATAACATAATCCGCAGAATAAAACATTGGTAGGAAAGAAAGAATAGCTAGAAAACCGTGGATCTCTCAGGGTGTACAGGAATTGATGGACGAAAGGCGGAAACACTAGAATGTAAGAGATGAAAAGGGGAAAGCAGAATACAGACGTCTGAGAAATGAGGTAAACAAGAAATGCAAGGAAGCGAAAGAAGAATGGTTGAAAGAGAAATGTGCAGGTATAGAAAATTGTCTGAAATTAGGAAAAGTAGACACAGTTTATCGAAGGATTAAGAATAGTTTTGGGGAAAAGAAGACTAAGTGCTGTAATATTAAGGACACAAAAGAAAGCCTCTATGAGATAGGGAAGAAAAGTTGAGAGATGGAAAGCCTACGTATATTGTTTGTATAAGGTGGTATAAGGGAAAAGAGATTGAGAATCATGTAATGGAAAGGGAGGTGAAAATTGATGAAGATGCAAAATGAGATTCAATATTGGGATCAGAATTGGACAGAGCATAGGAAGACTTAAGCAGGAACAAAGCACCAGGCATTGATGATATACCGATTGAGTTGCTGTGCTGCATAGGTGATGATGGTCTGTGTCAGGTTTTTTCACTTGGAGTGCAGGATATATGAAACAAGTGAGGTACCCTCTTATTTCAAGAAGAAAGTTATCATCCCTATACCGAAGAAAGTAGGAGCTGACAGATGTGAAAATTACCGTACAATCAGGTTTATAACTGATGCTTCAAGGATCCTGTCTAAAATAATTTACATGAGGATGGAAAGCCAGATAGAAACGGAGTTGGGTGAAGAGCAGTTTGGTTTCAGGAGAAATATAGAAACGAGAGAAGTTGTACTAAGTCTTAGGCTGATTTTGGAAGGTAGAAGAAGGAAAGATAAGATAACGGTCATGGCATTTGTAGACTTGGAAAATGCTTTTGATAACGTTGATTGGGCTAAATTGTTTGACATTCTGAAAACGATTAGAATAAATTACAGGGATAGGAGGGTGAACTACAATCTATACAGAAACCAGACAGCATTCAATCGAGCTAATGGATACGAGAGAGAAGCTGGTATTCAGAAATGTGTAAGGCAAGGCTGCAACCTATCAACCATACTTTTCAATCATTAGCCCTACATTGAACAAGCAGTGAAGGATGTTGGAGAAAAATTTAAAGTGTGAGTGAAGATTCAAGGAGAATTAATTTCAACTCTGAGATTTACTGATGACATCGTCATCTTGGCCGACACGCCAGAGGATGTGAATGAGTTTTCGAAAGGTATGGACTCCGTCTTGTGGAAAGAATTCATGATGAAAATCAATTTAAAACAAAAATATTGGAATGAAGCCAAAATAAATCAGAAACCTCTGTGAACATCAAATCGGCAGGTGAAAAGTTTAAGGAAGTAGGAGACTTGTGTTACTTAGGAAGCAAAATAACCAGTGTTAGACGAAGCAAGGAGGATATAAAAAGTAGGCAAAATAAAGTATTTCTACAGAAAGTGAATCTGTTAACGTCGAATATAGATTTGGACATTAGGAAATCTTTTCTGAAAGCCTTTGGCTGGAGCGGGACACTATATGGAAGTGAAACTTGGACTATTGGAGCAGCTGGAAAGAAGACAATTGAAGCGTTTGAAATGTGGTGCTACAGGAGAATGATGATCAGATGGGTAGATAGGGTAACAAATGAAGAGGTGTCAAGACGAATGGGAGACGAGAGATGTTTCTGGCGACTGCTAATGAAGAGAAGGGATAGGTTGGTAGGACACATACTAAGACACCCAGGAATAGCAAACTTAGTTGAGGACAAGAACTGTAGTGGTAGACGAAGGTTGGAATATGTTCAACAGATTGCCTCGGATGGAGGGTGTGGTCGCTATATAGAGATGAAACGATTAGCTCAGTACAGGGAGGCGTGGAGGGCTGCATGAATCCAGTAAAAAAACTGAAGACTCAAGCAACAACTTAGTCATACATTTTCTCATAGCATGTGCTTACTTACATTTCACTTAACCATATTTACAGAAATACTCTTCTTACAAACAACTAACTAGAACACAGCAAGTGCGCTTAGGAGTTACTTAAACAGGGGACCTAATAATCTCAAATACTGTATGGTGAATAATAACATTGAGTAGAGTGTTCATTGCGACTGAATCGTTAACCTGAGGAATTATTGTGGCTGCAGTGAAATAAAGCATTCACTATGCACACTAAAATCTGAAATCTTCATTTTGGGGCAGGCTGTATACATATAATTCATTACAAACCTATCAACACAATTAATTAGGCTGCGTGAAACAGAACTCAACTCACTACACGAGTACTAATTGTATCAGCGCTAGTTGCATCCAGAAGCTAAGGAAATACAACTTCCTGCTTGAGTTACATCACGCCCAGCTCAAAACTAGAAATAGTAACGCCTGTCAAAGCGTGACTCACCAATAGTCTCTGCAGATGCTATGTTTGCCGCTAGAGGCACCGCACATGATTAATTCCGTTGGTGGTGTTGATCCGCATTGTGTACTCACCAAACAAGTTATATAGTTGAAATATTGTGTTAGTATACCGTTGCATGACGTTTTAAAAACAGGGCTGTAGAAATAAGCTTCCTGAACTTCCTTGTAGAGAGTCAACTAGGAATTATGGATTAAAGCAATAAACAGACAAGTTATGTACCATTCGCTGACCATGTGACTGAAAATTAGGTGACCTAGTATTATTGCTCTTGTTCTGATTGTGATAATAACCTCCTAACCCATGCGTAGTGTAGTGGCCAGCATTCTTGGCTGTCACCCTCAGAGATCCATGTTGGAATCCAGGCTCTGTTCTGGTGTGAGGGCTGGAACAGGGTCTCCTCAGCTTCATGAGGTAAAACTGAGAAGAGGTGGGTTAGATTCCCATCTCATCCATCCTGGAGTTGGTTTTAAATTTTTTCCCACTTCTAGTCCAGGCAAATGCTGGGATGGTTTCAAAGTGAAAGCCACATCCATGCAAATCATCACCGGAATTACAAATGCACACGCCACAATTACACAGGGTCGCAGACATGGGGCTAAATGACCACATTTCTGTGGCGAGTGCTGCAATGGCCTGTATTGGAGGGAGCTGTCAAGCCCACCTCGGAGCGTAGTGGCTAGCATTCTTGGCAACTGTGATCATTTAATAAGTACATGCAAGTCTTTCCAAGAGTGTGCTTACACATTTATATCTTGTACAACGTCCATTCATTGGCCGAGTTGACGGAATAAAGAATTGCATGATGATGATAATTGTTCTTTTAAGGGGCCTAACATCCAGGTTATCGGCCCCTTAAGAGTAACAAATGAGGGTTTTGTATAGCCAAGTCTGGCAAAGAATGGTTTCAAATCTCTACAGGCCAAAAAAGCCTCAAAGGAAAATGGATGTTTGTATGAACTGTTTCACAAATATTAAATAATTATACTATGAAAAATATTACTACATATTGTGGTATGCATATTCAATTAACACACGAATATGACTTCCAATTATCGAAAAACGTCATCTGAAATCAATTTTTTATTTTCATTATCTGTGATCATACATTCATACATTTCATAATCTCATGATCTGAAACTTTTTAATG
This sequence comes from Meconema thalassinum, assembly GCA_946902985.2. Taxonomy (NCBI): domain Eukaryota; kingdom Metazoa; phylum Arthropoda; class Insecta; order Orthoptera; family Tettigoniidae; genus Meconema; species Meconema thalassinum. The sequence continues at coordinate 449,211,719 of OX336394.1, read as the reverse complement.
ATTATCGTAAGTAAAAATAAGCATTAAGGATCATTATTATTTCGTTCGTAATTCACAATTTCAAAGCATTCCAACAACTACGAAATTGTCATAAGAATGGTTGTTAATATTCAAATGGCAATGATCCTACAAATCCTCTATCCTGCTGATATCTAATTACATAATATAATTAAAACGTCAGATCATCCTTGAATCATTATTAAAGTAGCACACATAATATATTAGTTATTAATTCTTATTTTGAGGAGCAGAACTACGCGGTCATATGCCCCAACAAACATAATCTTGGACACTTTTTTCATCGGCATGTCTATAATCGATTTTACTCTAGGTTCACCCTCAAATACCTTTTTATGATTATTTGCGGCCACATTCCAAACATATTACCCATCTACAGGGCTATAGGTATTATAGCGATTTGCACCCCTCACCCCTTGAACCATCAAGTGAGAACGTTAGTGAGTAAAATGCCTGTAATATTACATGGCAATGGCTTCCAGCCAGGACTGCATTGCATGTTTGCAATAATATTTGAGAAAAAGTAACATTAAAATAATCAATGTTCACAAGTAACACAAAACGGGAAGACTGTGGGGACTAGCGCTATGAGGAACGAAGGTTGAACTTAATACGTGACAAGTCTCACTTTAGTACCCCAGAAATAAATTAATTTTATTTCTTAGGCTGCGCATAAAATTGAATGTGCCGGTTGGACACTAAGATTATGCAATTTCTAAGTACAACTAGTTCGCATTTTATACGCTGCCCGTGAATGTGGATTAAAAGAGATGTAATAAATTCACTGCGTCCTATAATGCATAAACAACATTTCATTGGCTTCTAATGTGAATTATTATATTTGATAAAACTTCCCCGCATACAGAGCGAGGTGTTGAGTGTTCCTACTAAGAGGATTACCTTGAGCTTTTAAACACAGTGGATCCTGCGGCTCTGGATCACTGTAGATAAAATGTTTTACCGGACCATTCCTTACAATATACAGCTGCACATGTAGTGGCTTCCAAGTATAAATAAATCAGTACAAGACTAGGCTACATGTGAATCGTGCAGTGGTTTACATGGCAAGTATGATTTTTTATACGTTTCTTCGTAAGTCCGATTCAAGTGAAGTTTAGTTAAGGGCTTCAACATCAGCATGTCAAGTTTCCTACCGAAATTACACATGTTCACAACATTCCATTTATAATATTAGCAATATTGTTACATAGTACATTTCACTTTCGTTTCAAGCAATCATGAAGAATCATGCGAGTCTTCATACTTCCTTCAAACTCCATCGTAGCTCATTTATATGGATATGGTGTAGTCCGCTTCTCTGAAAATATCCAATCTTATCACACTTAGCTTCACATTGATTATCATGTTTCGTTTTAACTCTCAAGAGGTTTGTAATTGCTACATAAAAGTAGCTCTTCGATGGTGAAGAGATGGTTTAAGAGAACTTCTGCCTGACATACACGGCTAATTGCCACTAATATGTAGGGAAAATATATTTTTGATGCCCCTTCAATGCATATTTTGCTTCACATAAGGTATCAAAATTATAATGTGCTTTCTCAAATACGACCTCTGGGCAAACATTTTTCCGCATGTATTAACTTAATAATACTCGACCCTGCTGTGAATTAACTCGTGTGTCTAACGTCCCCACCTGGTAAAGCTGGCTTTACGTATAAGTATTACTTTAGATGGCTATGGGCTAACATGTGTTTCTTCAGTGAGCTTTTGTGAGTAAAGTTCACTTCGCAACTGCAACATGAGTAACGTTTCTCACCGGTATGTTTTAAGTCATGTGATTTTAAATAATCCAGCTGACCAAATGTAGCGTCACATTTACTACATGCATATGGCTTTTTGCCACTGTGAATTGCGATGTGTCTCCTCAAATGTGCCCTCTGAGCAAACTGTGATCCGCAGGTACCACAGGAGTACGGTTTCTCACCGCTATGGATCAGCATGTGAACCTTCAACGTGCTCTTGTGAGCAAACTTCGCGACACATGTCTTACAACAATGTGGTTTGCTACCACTATGCGTTAACTCATGGGTCTTTAAGTGTGAACTCTGGGTAAATTTGGCTCCGCATTTAGAACATGAGTGTGGCTTCTCGTTTTTATGAATTAACATGTGCGTCTTCAAATATGTCCTTGTATAATATTTACCTTCGCAAATACCACAACAATATGGCTTGTAACCATTGTGATAAACCATGTGCTTCCTCAAACCATGTTTGTCTTTAAATTTACCATCACATATATTGCATGTGTATGGCTTCTCGTCACTATGAATTACAAGGTGCCTCTTCAAAGAGCCTTTGTCAATATATTTCCCATCACATATATTACATAAATATGGCTTCTGGCCACTATGAATTAGAACGTGTTTCTTCAAATATGTTTTCTCATAAAATTTGCCATTACATATACTACATACATGTGGCCTTTTAGTAGCATGAATTATGATGTGCTTCTGCAAATAGACTTTCAGAGCAAAGGTCTTCCCACAAGTAGGACATGAATGTTGCTTTTCGGTCCTATGTGTTAAGATGTGTTTTTGAAATGTTGACCTCCCAATTAATTTCGCTTCACAAATACTACACGAATATGTTTTTCTATTAGTGTGAATTAAAGAGTGTTTCCTTAAGTACTCCACCACAGCAAACTTTCTTCCGCATGTATCACATGAATGAGGCTTCTGTCCAGTATGTAATAGTACGTGTCTCATCAATGATTGTTTAGTGGTAAATTTTGTTTTGCATAAGCCGCAGGAATTTGAGCTGTCACATCTATGAGTGTCCAAGTGATTTTTCAAAATTCCCTGATCTGTAAACTTGCATAGGCATATACTACAGGAATATGTTTCTTGGCCACTGTGGATTCCAAGATGAATCGTCAAACTATCCTTTGAAGAGAATGTTTCTTTGCATATACTACATGAGTTAGTCATATTGCCAGTAGGAATTATCACACTTTCCTTCATGCTACTACGCGTATGGATTTGCGTGGTTGTCTTCAGGTTGGCATTCCGAATGAGTGAGTCTGCGTATTGCTCACTAGTTACGGTGTTCTTCGCCTTGTAACATGTAGGTTGTTCCAGATGTACATTTCTTCCAGAATCAGTGGTAGTAAATTTTCTTCCAACATTACCAGATGTTTCTGGTCTTAGGAGTCTGAAACATATGGTATTATATTAAAGCAGTACGCTTTTACATTCGTTGAATTATCAGGGAAAGTAGATTATTACTTTCGTGACCCAAAGACCAAAGTTGAACCAGGCAATTTTAGCTTAACAAGTACCAGGAATTGATCTCGTTTCATCTCGGGATGAATGTGATAATGTACCTCAAGCTACAGAGAAGCATTTGTACAGACTTACGTTGTTCGCTAATGGTATCTGCACCTTCATGATTTCAATTGAAAGTATTCAACAAGAAGTTCCGTGACGAATTAAAGAGCCTACTTTTCTTAAAATTTAAGATTCATGCCAATCTATACAGACCTATCTAGAAAAATAGCGAAATTAAATTGGTAAAATTGAAATTTCTAATTAGTTCGAAATATACCTGTAGCCTAACATAGCACTACAGTTGGCAGCCCTGGTGACTGAATATATTGTTAGTTCCATCTCTTAAGGTTCAGAATACAATATATGGTTGAAGTCCAACGGATAGCATGGACGTTACATGCAGTTAGACATTGGATTTATCAGCGCACGTAAAATCATGTTGGCAAAAATGTCATGCATGCGTCGGTCAGAAATAATCTGAAATATTATGATCTCTTGTTGTGCCAAATTTCGATAAAATCCATTTGTTAGTATGGAAGTTACATGTATTTTAAAATTGGACCTATCAGCAGGCTTAGAGTCATGTTGGCAGCACTGACGTATATTAGTTTCTCCAAATTATTCTAGAATGTCATGTACTATACGTGTGCAAATTTTAAAGCTGTTGGCTTACATACTTTTTGATATATTAATATTAGGGTAAAAGAGACATCATTTATTAACAGTTGGCATCCTTGGTTGCTCTTAAGAATAAGCATAGTCATATCTGTTATGGCACACATAGCACATACAAAATTTGGTTGAAATCCAATTGATAGTATAGAAGCAGGCTTAGAATCATGTTGGTAGCGCTGACGTACATAAGTTACTCCAAATTAATCTAGAATGTAATGTGCTATACGCGTGCATAGTTTAAAGCTGTCGGATTGCATACTTTCAGATATATTGATATTTGGATAAGAATATAGTGAGAGAGCATTTATTAACAGTTGGTAGCCGTGGTGGATTTCATGAATACGTTCAGTCATATGTTTTTGTACACATAGTACATACGAAATTTGGTTGAAATCGAATTGATAGTGTAGAAGGTATATGCATAAAAAAATTGGACCTATCAGCAGGCTTATAATCATTTTGGCAACATTGCCATGCATGGTCTTCTGGAAATTATAATGAAATATTATTATCTATATGTGTGCCAATTTTGGCATAGCTCCCATGCATACCTTCCAAGATATCCAACATGGAGCTCAAATTTCAATTGCGGCTTTTCAGCAGTTGGTAGCACTGACATAATTCTCAAATATGAGCTTGAGACATTCGGGTATATATCTTTGCTCATACCAAATTTGGATTCGAATGCTGTAGCCGTTGAGGAGTTGATAGGGAGGGACACACACACAGACAGAGAGAAATTTGCCCGGATCGATCTCATAAGTCCACTTTTTCCTCATTTTTGCAAAATACGAAATGCAGGCTAAACATAGAGAGAGCATTTATTAAGAGTTGGCAGTCCTGCTGGTTCTTAAGAATACGCTGTCATATATGTTTATGTGAACATAGTACATACGAAATTTGGTTGAAACCCAATTGATAGTGTAGCAGTTATATGCATTTAAATATTGGACCTATCAGCGGGCTTAGAATCACTTTGGCAACACTGCCATGTATGGCCTTCCGGAAATTAATCTGAAATATTATTATCCCTATATATGTGTCAATTTAGGACTAGCTTCCATGCATACCTTCCAAGATACCGAACATGGAGCTCAAATTTCAATTGTGGTATATCAGCAGTTGGTAGCACTGACATTATTTTCAAATATAGATCTCTACTCATATTAAATTTCGTTACGGTTGCTGCAGCCGTTAAGGAGTTGATAGGGGGGGACATACATACATATATACATACATACATACATTTGCCCGGATCGATCTCATAAGTCTACATTTTACTCAATTTTGCAAAATGTGAAAAGTACGCTAAAAATCGGATGCAGATAGATACAAAAGTCCTTTTGCAACTGTTCTACTCACATTTCTCTAATAAATCCTGGTAGAATGCAGTCAGAGATTTTCTTTTTCAATTTTAAATGATCATTGTAGAGCAGGTTTATACTAGGATATAATCATAAATTGATAGAATCCTGGCAACTGAGCTCCGGGTAACTAAATGTGAGCACTCGTAATGGTAAGACAGATTAATCCACATTTAATATGCCACGGGGAGGCCATTCCGGCTTAATGGAGTACTTTTGGTGATTCGGATACGCTGGCCACATGGTTTCTAAACATCTATCTAAGGCTACATCAATAGTGTGAAGACTATTAGCTTGAACGTTCAAAAGAAATCATTTACTAAATATGGTAGTAAATTGTTATAATATACAGAAGGTAGTAACCTCTCATGATTAACCACACCACAATGCGAAAATTATCCAACTCTCGCCATAAAACTACACGAATCCCGTCTAACGTTCCACCTTGTAGGTGGGAACATTATATATCAGCGTTCGTTTCTCTTCGCCCAAGGAATTAATCGCATTTATTTGAGATAATGTTATAATATCTCGATCTCTGGTTCAGACTCCGTAAAGTTTAAGGTCTATACACAACTATTTTAAATTAATTACCGAAATATATAATTGAAAAGTTAATAACTACTGGACAAAATATCTCAGATGTTTCTCAAACCCCATACTTTGTCAATAAAGTGAAAAACGTAGGTACCGGATTTCGCTTCATGCAGAGTTCACGTCTGTTATTTGAAATATGTGACGTAGTCATCTCTCTATATATAAAAATGAAAGTTTGTCTGTTTTTTCTGAATTTCTACGAAAATTTGCGTTATTTACGCGTTTCAGACTGTTTTATGACGGATGCGCGCGAAAATAAAATTTTTGTCTGTCTGTCTGTATGTCTGTCTGTCTGTCTGTTTGTCTGTGGGCAAGTATGTTCCCTTATAACTCGAGAACGGCTGGGTGGATCAACGTAAAATTTGGCACAGATATCCTTGAGAGGCACGACACTAATCATTGATGTAACTCTTCTCAGTAGCTCCAATAAAAGGGGGCCTACCCCGTAAAACACTTGCTGAAATAGGCGTAGAAGGGCGAAACAAAGCTCATTTTCAGCCCCTTAGTGTCAGAAACGAAACTCGGGGGCCCTAAAAGGTCCCCGAAAACCACCTTTTTAGGCCCTAAACCCAACCGTTGTTGAGATATTCCCAAAAAACTAATTTCATTTAATACAATAATGAAGGAATGTAATCCGGTAACCATGGCAACAGAAACTCACAGGTCCATCTATTGCTTTAAGACGCAATACAATTCCATTGATTACATTACTGAGATAGTTTGCAAACGGTTATAAGGTTATAACGGAATAAAATCAAGCTGTAAAATTCATCAATACATATAATGCGCTTAAGGGGGTCAAGGGGTACTCAAGATTTTTTTCACGCGATTTACACGTGGGGGTGTGGTACGGAAGGTCTATTACGTCCCTATCTCTATATTGTTATATTATTATTATAATTATGTGTGTTATCCCCATTACTATTCAACATTTATTCAAATGACCAGCCAGAATATTTAGAGGCCATGCGATTTATTTATGCGGATGACACCGCTATTGCTGTACAGGGTAGGAGCTTTGAGGAGGTGGAGGGAAAACTGTCCAATGCTCTTGAGAGATTAGACAATTATTACACCCAGAATCACCTGAAACCTAACCCAGGAAAGACACAAGTATGCGCATTTCATCTTCGCAACAAAGAGGCCCGGAGGAAGTTGAATGTTGTCTGGAAAGGAGTGACACTCGAAAGCTGTGAAACGCCTTGATATTTGGGAATCAAGCTTGATCGTACCCTGAGCTTCAGGAAACTTTGTAGAGAATTGAAGTGCAAGATCAGCTGTAGAAATAGCATAATGTGGAAGTTGATAGGTTCAACATGGGGAGCGAACCCTCAGGTTCTACGTTCAACAGCATTGGGACTTTGCTTCGCAGCAGAAGAGTACAGATCATCAGTGTGGGGAGCATCTGCCCATACCAAGCAAGTGGACATAGCTCTTAACGAGTCCACACGTATTGTCACTGGATGTCTGAGACCTACTCCAGTGCAGAAGATCTACCCTCTCGCTGGCATTGCACCTCCAGTTATTCGACGCAGGGTGGCAGCAGAGAAAGAGAGACAAAAGCGTGAAACAGATCCCAGACATTCTATGTTCAACCACAAGGTGACCACTCCTCGCCTAAGATCCAGAAGAGTTTTATTAAGAGAACAGTACCCCTCCTTACCAAGCCAGACGTCCGGCGTGTGTCACTCTGGAAACAAATAGTACCAGAGGGTTTTACCCCTAAAGAAGAACTGAGCAGAGGTAGTCATTTGCCTTATACCACCTGGAGGTCCTTGACCGGATGAGAACAGGTGTGCCTAAGTGTCATAGCAACCTTGTGAAGTGGGGTTATGCAGAAGATCCACGATGTGCCTGTGGAGAAATCCAGACTCCACAACACCTGCTCACGTGCAAAGATCTTAATGAAACCTGCAGCCAGGAAGACCTTATGTTGGCCACAGACCGAGGGATAAGAGCTGCAGAGTTCTGGAAAGGAGGAATTTAGTGTGTCTCCCGGACACGGAAAGTAAGTAAGTATTATCATCATCATCATCTTGTACAGTTTCCAGCCCCAGGCTGGGTCTGTTTGGAACATAAGCCTCGCCACTTAGTCCGTTCTTCCCACCACCTCTCCGCTGTCACTCTGGTCCAGTCCTCGCCTCTCTTCTTGACACATTCCTCCACGCCTTTCAGTCATCTATCTCTTGGTCTTCCCCTTGATCGTTTCGTCTGCATCTGCATCTCATGTATCCTCTTGAGAATCTTCTTCTCATCCATTCACTTTAAGTGTCCATACCACCTCAGTCTTGATGTCTCAATCCTACCTTGCAAGGGCTCCTCTTTCACCATTTCCCTGACCTTTTCATTCCTCACCCTGTCTCTTCTTGTTACTACGATCCTACTTCGCAGGAACTTCATTTCACCTGCCTGTATTCTGCTTATGTCTCTTTTCTTCATTGTCCACGTTTCTGAAGCATAGGTCAGTATCAGGATATAGTAGCTTCTGTATAACACTTCCTTGCTCTTTTGTGGGACATCTTTATTCCACACTAAGCTCCTAATGCTTCTCAGAAATGCTTCTGCCTGTCTGCCACGTTCCGTAATTTCTTTGTCATTTCTCCCATTTTCCTCCACTATACTTCCCAAGTACTTGAGACTTTTCACCTTCTTCAGCTGTCCACCTCCAAGTGTTATCCCACTCATTGGTCTGTCCTTTTTCCTGGTCGTTAACAGGATCTCACATTTACTGATGTTGAACTTCCATCCGTACTCTCCCACTGTTTCTTCCCAAGCCTTTAGTTGCTCCTGAATTTCCTCCTCTTTGCTTCCCCAGACCATGAGATCATCTGCAAACACCATTGCCTTCATCTTATCTTCTCCTATCTTTCCTGCTATCCGTGTCATTACCTCGTCCATAACCACAATATAGAGAAGGGGTGACAGCGCACTACCCTGTTTCAGGCCACTCATTTGTCTGAACCAGTCTGTTCTTTCCCCTCCGACTTTCACACAACTCACACTTCCACAGTACATCTCCTTCACTCTGCCTACAGTCCCTTTTTCCACTCCCATGTTTTCCATTGCTTTCCAAACCTTCTCCCTACACACACTATCATAGGCCTTTTCGATGTCCAGAAAGGCCATCAACAGATCCTCTCCAAATTCGTAGTGGTGTTCCTGGAGCTGTCTCACTGAAAATATGAGATCCACTGTTGATCTCCCAGGTCTGAATCCATACTGCTCCTCTCTCAATTTTCTCTCCACTTTGGCTCGTATTCTACTTTCTAATATCTTTTCATATATCTTGGCACAGTGAGGTATGAGTGTGACTCCCCTGTAATTTCTGCACTCTTTTCTGCTTCCTTTCTTAAATATTGGGATAATTAATCCTTTCTTCCAATCTTCTGGGGTCTTTTTCTCCTTCCATATCACCCTCATCACACGGTACAGCCACTGTTTCCCAACCTCCCCTGCTGCCTTCACCATTTCAACACTCACTTCATCCATACCCGGTGTCCTTCCTCCTTTCATCTTGTCTATAGCCATCTCCAGTTCTCTCCAAGTCAGGTCCTTTTCCATTCCTGTGTTGTCTTCTCCATCTTCCAATGCATTGTCTTCCTCCCTATGACCATTTGGATTCAGCAAATCCTCAAAGTATTCTTTCCACACGGTCTTGAGGGTCTCTTTGTTGTGTACCTCATTTCCGTTTTTTGTCCATCATTACCTCATTACCACATCCTCTCGCAGACCTGTTCTCTTACTTTTGACCATCCCATAAAGTACTTTTTATTTCCTTTGCTGTCTTCCTCCATCATCTCTGTCCACTTTACCATCCACTTCTTCCTCTCATCTGCGACAATATTGTTTGCTTCTTTCTTCTTTATCTTATAATCTTCCCTTGCCAGATCAGTTCTTTCCTGGAACCACACTCTGAAAGCCTTGTTCTTCCTTCCCACAGCTTCTTTTACTCTCTCATTCCACCAGGGTGTCTCTTTACACCGCTTTCTGTTGCTTGTTCTTCCACATACTGCCACTGCAGCTTCCACCATTGTGTTTTTGAAATTCTTCCATTCCTCTTCTCCTGTTTTAGGATCCTCTGTTGGCATCCTTTCCCTTATTATCTCCTGGAATTCTTCCTTGACTTCCTTTTCCTTGAGTTTCCATACTTTGATTCTCCTTTCCTGGTACTCTGTCCTCTTGCTATCCTTAACAACTCCCAGGTTCATTACAAGTATTCTGTGGTCGCTATCTAAGGCCTCTGATGGTATTACCTTTATATCTGTGACACTTCTCTTCATTTCCCAGTCGTACAGCATGTAATCTACCAAAGATTTATTTGTTAAATCACTGCTGTACCACGTTACCTTGTGGCTTTCTTTCTTCCGGAACCAGGAGTTGCCTACCACTAAACCGTTTCTCTTGAAAAAATCCAGCAACTTTCTCCCTTCTTCATTCCTGCTGCCCCATCCTTCTGCTCCCATTACATTTTCATATCCTTGCCTTTCACTTCCTACATGTGCATTCAAATCTCCCATGACAATGATGCTCTGACCATTCAACTGCTGTTGTAGCTCCTCCTCAAAGTCTTCCTTCTCTTGAGCTGTACATCCAACTTGAGGGGCATATACCTGGGCTATCTCCAGGCTTCTTCCCTTTACAGTTACTCTGATTTTCATGATCCTGTCACTTATTCCCTTTACCTCTTCCTTCATACCATCTCTCACAACTACTCCTACTCCGCTGCTCCTTGCTTCACTGTTCCCACTCCAGTACAACCGGTACCCTTTCCTCAGTTCTCTGCGACCTTCTCCTTTCCATCTTGTTTCTGCCAAGCCCAGTACATCCAGTTTTCTTCTCTCCATCACATCTACAATCTCCTCCACCTTTCCTGTCAGTGTCTGTATGTTTAATGTCCCAACTCGTAGTCCATTAGCATATCCGGGTCATCGTCGTTTGCATCCGTCCTTTCCGAGGCCTGTTCATGTTTTGAAAGCAAATATGATATCCACTACTGGCTTGCTAGGCCTACAGCCTACAACGACGAGACAAAGCTTATTTTCTCCCCCTTGGTGTCAGAAACAAAACTCGGGGACCCTAAATAGCCGTAAAGGGTCCCCGAAAACTACATTTTAAGCCTCTAATACCAACAGTTTCTGATATTCCAAGAAAGCTAATGTCATTTAATAAACTATTGAAGGAATGCACGCCAATAGCCATGACAAAAGCATCTCAAAAGGTGACATCCAACTTTCCATCTATTTCTGCAAGAAGTAATGCCACTCCATTTATTAAATTTCTGTGAACGTTTGCAAATGGCAGTAAGGTTATCATGGAACCAACTAAAACTGTTAAAATTCATCAATGCGCTTAAGGGGGTCAGGGGTTACCATAGATTTTTTTCACACGACTTAAACGTGCGATATGTCGTACAGAAGGTCCATTATATCACCAAACAGCAACATGACGTGTATTGCTTTTCGTCTACGAGGTTTTTAATTTTATTTTCACGTAAGGAAGTACACATTAGGTAGGCTAAATTTATTTTCTGAGTATATTTTAACTAATCATTTATCTTTGTCGACAAACAGGTTCCAAGCCTCTAACCATTGCAACAGTAGCTCAATTGATTACGTCTGGCTATTAATACCAAAGACCGTTCGAAGCATGGGTACTTCTGCTAGTCATATTATATATCAGAGATGGACACAATTCGGTTCATTCAGCAGCGGTCCCGCACCAACTGGAGAAAGAGCCGAGTATGAGCTCTCACCGAAGTTAACCTTGTAGCTGCTTCCACAGCTTGCCGTTTCAAGCGGCGTATCACAACAGCTTTACACTTATGCCCTGTTTGTTGTGCATTAGATGATTAGATTTTTGTGTTACGCACATACGCTTAAATATATTCCTTTTATTAGGTCATGTGTAAGAAACATTAATTATTACTTTGACAGCTGACAAGTACACACTCCTTTGCACACTAACGATAGTCCTAAAACTACAATAAGCCAACCTAACAACTTGTTTGGAACACAAGGAACGAAAAATTACTGTAGGAGTACAGAAATAAATACATGAATAAAAATCATTTACTATAAACAAAAAAATAGACCTATGTGTTCTTATCAGAACTGTCATTTAGCAGATGATGAGGAGGTGTGCGTATCTTTTCGCTGGAGCGATCAATCTTGCACTTGCAATTCGAAGAACGGCAGTGAGATGTGCGTCAGTTAGCGTGGCTCTTCATGGAGATTCATTTATCTTCAATAGAGAGAACAGTTTCTCACACAGATATGTTGAACCAAACATTGATAGAAGATTGGCAGCCATTAAGTGCATGTTTGGGAAATGTTTGCGAAAACTGTTCATAAAAATGTGCTAAGCTTGTTCGTGATTCGTACACATAATATAATATATGTTATACCTATGCTTGCGCCTTGATTGCGCATATTGCCATCTAGTCGTTCCAGCACAAAGTATTAGCGAGCAGTCAGCTCGCCCTCGTACAGTTAGCTCCAGGAGCTGCGCTTTCTCATTGCCCACTTATCTTATATATGAATCGCACATACAATATAATGTACAGGTGAGTCAGTGTCACAAAAACTCCAATCCCAAATTAGCATTCAAAAGCGTTTGAGAGTTCCGTCACAAATATGGCTAACAAGCTACGCACGCTATAATCAGTGGATGAATGCTATTTGAGTAGAACAGTAAGAGAACTCAAGGGGGCCAATGTGTAGCAAATCCCTTTATGGAAACTGTGAGAAGGAAAATGTCCACGTCCGCCGATGTCCGGAACCACAGATGAAATTTTGAGATAATGAAATGAGGATATGTGGCACAGAGAAACTGACTGATAGTCTCAAACCTTCATGAGAATCACAAACAGCAGTGCCCCACCATTTATCCCAAGAATCACCACCACTTGAGTGGACAGAGCGAGGCTTTTGACTAACATTACATATCTCGATGTACTTTAAATCTATCAGAGACTATAACTGTGGGAGGTCATAGAAGATAAATTGTGTTAGCACAACACCCTCTGAAGTGAGGCCTGACTTCTCTGACGTCATCGGTCCACAACAGGAAAAGTGTGGTTATGAAGTGGACATATTATATTTTAGATTGATGGAGCGATTCGGTGCCGTGCAGTGAAGTTTTTCAAATTCAAACTACAAGACGCATCATCATTGGTGTGTAACTGGTTGTCGTGGCAACTACGATATTTGACCAAAATGTCTTTACATTTCCGATGCACGAATGATTTAAGGCATAATGGCTCAGTGCTATTCCAATAAAGGATTGGACACCAAAAGGTCCATGTATTTAGATTTCCGATGCGCGAATAATTTAAGGCATAATGGCTCAGTGCTATTCCAATAAAGGACGTGACACCAAAGGTCCATGTCTTTCGATTTCCGGTGGGCGAATAATTTAAGGCATAATGACTCAGTGATATTCCAATAAAGGACTTGACACCAAAGGGCCATGTCTTTAGATTTCCGATACAAGAAGAATATAAGGTATAATGGCTCAGTGCTATTCCAATAAAGGACTTGACACCAAAGGTCCATGTCTTTAGATTTCCGATGCACGAATATTTTATGGCATAATGGCTCAGTGCTATTCCAATAAAGGACTTGACATCAAGGGTCCATGTCTTTATATTTCCGATGCACGAATATTTTATGGCATAATGGCTCAGTGCTATTCCAATATAGGACTTGACACCAAGGGTCCATGTCTTTATATTTCCGATGCACGAATATTTTAAGGCATAATGGCTCAGTGCTATTCCAATATAGGACTTGACACCAAAGTTCCATGTCTTTAGATTTCCGATGCACGAATATTTTATGGCATAATGGCTCAGTGCTATTCCAATAAAGGACTTGACATCAAGGGTCCATGTCTTTATATTTCCGATGCACGAATATTTTAAGGCATAATGGCTCAGTGCTATTCCAATATAGGACTTGACACCAAAGTTCCATGTCTTTAGATTTCCGATGCACGAATATTTTATGGCATAATGGCTCAGTGCTATTCCAATAAAGGACTTGACACCAAGGGTCCATGTCTTTATATTTCCGATGCACGAATATTTTAAGGCATAATGGCTCAGTGCTATTCCAATATAGGACTTGACACCAAAGTTCCATGTCTTTAGATTTCCGATGCACGAATATTTTATGGCATAATGGCTCAGTGCTATTCCAATATAGGATTTGACATCAAAGGTCCATATCTTTAGATTTCCAATGCACGAATAATTTGAGGCATAATGGCTCAGTGCTATTCCAATATTGGACTTAACGCTAATGCAATACACTGGAGTAAGTAAATACATTTTATATTATCGGCAGTCAAGAATTTTGATATAAATAGCCGGGGGTTTAATATAATTAAAATCTATTTAAATTGATTCCATTTTATGTACAATTGTGTCGTTGTAGATCTATGCCTCTAGACAATAGTTCTGTTACTCTAATGATTGACATAAAGCTATACTTTGTACTGAAATTAAGGAAAGCTTATAAGAAACGACAATATAGCTACGAGCATATGCAAAAGTTTGAATTATTATCAAAAGTGCTAGTGCTCAAAAAGAAGGCTGCTCACGATAATTACATGACAATGCGGAGAAAATTGTATAGTTACGTTAGAATGCGGAAGGAAAATTCCAATGATTTGTCTATGATAATGTCCAGTGGGTGAATTAATTACTGAGAAACCGGCAATTGCAAATGAATCAAATATATGATATGGGAGTGTGTTAAATAAATTCAATAGCTGTGTGTTGAGCCTGAACAATGGTGCTGATAGCCATCATTTCCTAATAAATTCAATAGCTGTGTGTTGAGCCTGAACAATGGTGCTGATAGCCATCATTTCCTAATAAATTCAATAGCTGTGTGTTGAGCCTGAACAATGGTTCTGATAGCCATCATTTCCTAATAAATTCAATAGCTGTGTGTTGAGCCTGAACAATGGTGTTGATAGCCATCATTTCCTAATAAATTCAATAGCTGTGTGTTGAGCCTGAACAATGGTTCTGATAGCCATCATTTCCTAATAAATTCAATAGCTGTGTGTTGAGCCTGAACAATGGTTCTGATAGCCATCATTTACTAATAAATTCAATAGCTGTGTGTTGAGCCTGAACAATGGTGATGATAGCCATCATTTCCTAATAAATTCAATAGCTGTGTGTTGAGCCTGAACAATGGTTCTGATAGCCATCATTTCCTAATAAATTCAATAGCTGTGTGTTAAGCCTGAACAATGGTTCTGATAGCCATCATTTCCGAATAAACCAATCGTTGATTCTAGCAAGAATTAAAATGCTATCGAAAGGCCCAGACAATATTTGTGGAGTTGTGCTAAAACTGGGAGGTACAGCCTTTGTTTAATGAATCAATGGATAACAAATAGCCGAAGACTGGAAAAGGGCTACAATAGTTCCAATATTCAAGGGAGGGAACAGATTGGTAATGGGAAACTACAGGCCTATTAGCCTCACATCCATCACATTGTAAACTGATGGAGCACCTTATTTCTGATTACTAAGGGAACAATGGGGAAATGGCATAATGGGAGACCAAGGCTACATGTGCGAGAGCCAGGATATTACTGACAAGGGAGTGCAAGTGCCGTAATTAGAGATTTCGCCAAGGCATTTGATGTCGTCCCACATAACACACTACTCCTTAGATTAACGGCAATGCTCATATAGTAAGCACCCTGCTGCTCGTTCAATAAAATACCACCCACCTTAGGATCACCCGACACATATAAATTGTGGATGCAATCACAGGCCTAGTGTCTGATTTGCTTCGCTAATGGTTAATCAAATTTTACATACCAGTAATTTTTCACTGCCAGATTTTTTTTTGCTAAATGTACCATTCAGTATCATCTCAAGTGGACTTCCGGAAGATGAATAGGCCGTATGTAAGGTTGGTATCAAGTAGGTCAGTTTGAATTTTGTAAACAATATTTTCTCCACTGTATTACTTAGAAATACTTTTCATGTCGTCATTTTCCATTTTATGCAACAATATTATTATTTGGTGTCTTTCTATTCTGGAGTTGATATTCAGCCATTCCAATGGTTAGATTCTTAATAGTTGAGTTCCTCTTTCCTGCACTTTCATACATGTATGTAGCTCTGCTAAGCAATATTTCACATTCGAATGGTTAGATTCTTAATAGTTGAGTTCGTCTTTCCTGCACTTTCATACATGTATGTTGCTCTGCTAAGCAATACTTCACATTCCAATGGTTAGATTCTTAATAGTTGAGTTCCTCTTTCCTGCAATTTCATACATGTATGTTGCTCTGCTAAGCAATATTTCGCATTTGTATTCATTTCTAGTCCTCAAAAATGCATGTCATACCTCGTAAAAGGTGGCAGCTTGTCTATATATACCGGGTGTCCTGCTCCAAACTTTACTGTCTCAATTGATGTACTTGCTGGCAATTTATATCCCGCTTCTGAAACGTTTTATGTATTTGCATATTTGCAGTTCTCACTTTTATGAATGAAATGACTAATTTCCATGTTCATGGTCATGTGAGGAGTATTTGCACTACTCTATAACATTTCTTTCACAAATTGGAATGATTAATTTGAAATATGAAGTGCAGTATTAGCACTGGCAGCTGTTAACGTTAGCCACGTCTCATGTAAGAGCACAAAACGTATTCGTCATTTGTGCGACATCAATTTATATCCATATTTACTCATTTCAAATTGCATTAAGAACATTAATACACACCTAAAAGAAAGAAACAAGGGGTTTTATCATGACCACTTAAGTAGAGGGACAGGGGAATCCAATCTCACCCATTTTACTTGCACCCGACCATACCTTGCGTTCGGTTCTTTTCCGATATTTCCCGAAACAATTATTGGAGATGGTCGTGTGACGGCTCATATTACTCGGCGTGAAGCCCCCTGTCCTAAGAACTACTCATTATACACCAAGATAAAAACTACCCCGGGGGTTAAATATTGATTTATTGTATAAATGCGCACTCTCGGCTCTTGTAAAACGGCGCGCTTTTCAAATGATTATTTATAAATTATTCACTCATTATTTTCGATAATGGATTAACTACTAGGTCCTCGGCACAAGATTTTGGGAATGAATAATGACAGAAAGATGTATGTGGACTCATTTACTCGGAATGAAGCTCTCAATACCGTGGATTATTTTTTAAAATTTATTCGAACGACCTAACTACATGGGAAGCACTACTTGATTTGAACGCGACTGTACCTCACCACTCGTTTATTTTTTGGTTATTTCCTGAACCAATTATTTTACGAGGATGTGTACGGTGTCATTTTACTCGACATGAAGCCCCCTTTCCCCATGGACTATTGTTATCCCCAAATTTCACCCTATAAGACCCAAAACTAGTAGGTCATTATTAATATTTGACCTATGTATAAATAGGTATTTATTTAATGTTATGTATTCGGTAGTGGCGAAGTTAGGGCTCATGGCCCTCTCTTACACTTAACCACGAAATATGCTACTCGACATGACATATGAGACAATTTCGGAAATACAAAAAAAATATTACGATGATAAGTAAAGATTAAATTAATTATGATAATACTAATATTAATGAAAAAGGCACATGAATAATGATAGTAATAATTTTAACAATACAAATAATAATAATAATAATAATAATTACTATGTCACAGACATTTCTATAATATCCTAGATATAATCCTAGCTCACTCATACGTCCTGTCATCCATCACCATTCACACGGGGCAATCAGCGGTGTACAACAGGTAATCTCGGCATGCGGCCTTAAATATATTTATTGTTGTGGAATTTCTGATATCGGGAGGAGTTGAATTCCATAGGTCTTTACTAAAGGGGATGGTGATTGAATTCAGTGTTACTGGAGGCACAACGTAGTTGTTTTTTTAATGAGTTTAGTAACTTATGAGAGCCGATGATGATAGTTTGGGTTTTCTTAGGATTGAGCAGGAGAGAGTTGTCACCGGCGTATACACTAAGTTGATGGAGATCAGTGTTTATATCCCTTATTGCATTTGATATATCGTTGATACTAGTGTGGCAATATATTTGTATATCATCTGCATAAAGATGATATTTATTATAGGTAATTTTGGAGGAGATATCGTTGATATAGAGCACGAAACGTAGGGGCCCAAGGACCGAACCTTGGGGGGTTCCTGCCTTTTTCTGACGCCACTGTGAGGTGGTGTCCTGTACAATCACACGCTGATTTCGACCCG
This sequence comes from Meconema thalassinum, assembly GCA_946902985.2. NCBI lineage: Eukaryota > Metazoa > Arthropoda > Insecta > Orthoptera > Tettigoniidae > Meconema > Meconema thalassinum. The sequence goes on along the minus strand of OX336394.1, from coordinate 449,193,510 downwards.
TTGGGTAATCAGAGAAAACATTTATGGCTTCGGTGCCTAGAAGGGATTTTAGCTTCTTCAATAGGGTCGGTATATCTATGGTGTCAAATGCTCTGCTGAAATCAAGGAGTGTGAGTATTGTTACTTGTCTTTGGTCCATTGCTAGTCTGATGTCATCAGTCACCTTAAGTAAGGCAGTAGCTGTGCTGTGGCCCTTCTTGAAACCAGACTGGAGTGGGTCAAGTAGAGAGTGAGTGTTCAAATATTCCAGTATTTGAGTTTGTACTAACCCTTCCAGTACTTTGGAGAGAGCGGGGAGAATAGATACAGGGCGGTAGTCGGACGGTAACAGTTGGCAAGGTATCTTAGGAAGAGGGATCACGTATTTCCAGATAGAAGGCAGTGTGCCATTGTTTAAACAGTAATTAAATTGTGTGTGAGAATGGGGTGAACAGCACCAATAATGTAATGCATATCATCAACCCGCTCGCCTGGGATCTAATGGAATACAACACTCTTTTAACTTCATTAGTGCTTACGTTACGAAATGCAAAGCTGGGTCGATCGGGTGGTGAAAACGATGGGCCGTGACTGGCAGCGTTATCTGTACTGGTTTGAGTATCTGCATCCGTGAAATATGCATTTAGCTCGTACAGTGGAAAGTCAGGTATAGGAAGTTGCTCCAAGCTTTTTCCTATTCCCAAAGCACAGAGTTGTTTCCACGCTCTAGCCGTGTTTAGTCGGCAGGTTGTATCACGAACATACTTAAATTCCACCCGATGTCCAAGTTTCCAACTTAATATGAGACCTAATTCCGCATAGCCATAATTTGATTTATTGCTAACGACCCTATAGTCTCCTGACCATAGGTCCTGTTCTTTCTGTCAGCACTTTTCACTAATCCCAACCAAATCCAACCTCAACCTATCCATTTCCATTTGTAAGTTTTCTAATCTTCAACTGCCTAGCAGACTTCATACATTCCACGCTCCGATCCGTAGAATGTCAGATTTCCTCTTTGTCACTTCTGTGATGTTAACCCCCTGTCGAGTAGTCCCCACCCGGAGATCCGAACGGGGGACTAGTTTAACTCCAGATTTGAATTTTACAAGAGAGGAGGCCATCATCACATATAATTATGAATAGAGTGGTGCATATCCTCGGGAATAGCATTACGGCTGTAGTTTCCCGATGCTTTCAGCCGTGCAGCCATCAGTTGGCTAATGTGATCAATGTCTTAAAAGTCTATAAGACAAGTAAAGAATTGGTTTATTGTGAAAGGCTGCTACTCCCCTTCAGAATAAATGAGAAAAGAGTAAAATTTGCATTTATCGCAGTTGCGTTTTCCCTGTATTTCTACTTATGAGACATCCATCCCCTACATCATATCAGAAAAATTAATAGTTACAGAATACTTACCTCAGCCACTTGCTGGCTAGGTTTTAGTGCAAATGGGGTACTTGATCCATCCGTTGCTAAAGCATCAGATTGGTGATGTGATAGTAACATAATTAATCTGTGATTATGCGAGAGTATTAAGCTGATATAAGCCAAACAGTAAGCAGTGATATTTTTCCTATTTACATGTAACTAGCTGAACCCGGCTGTGGCTCAGTCATATATGAAATATGTAGGTAAATAAAAGTATTGTAGCGAACATAGATTTATCAAGAAAACACGTCATTCAATGCAATATCCTGCCTTGCGTTGCAGAGGTTATGCTGTGGAATGAAAGGATAGGAAGAACCCGATGCAGTTGAGTGTGTGAGTATGTGTGTAACCCTAATCAAATACAAACGCCTGGAGCGATTTCAATGGAACTCGCTAAGGACAATCTACTATTTTATCCGACCATGATCCTGCCCTTCAAATTGAAATACGTTTCACTTTGAGAAGTTCTGACTCTGACACATTCATAATCGTCTAAACGCTTTTGATCTGTGCGGTTTGACTCCTTTGATGTTCTGTGATTGTGCGTCAAGACCGGCGGCCTATGTTTGAACGTTGGCGAGGCATTCATGGCTTGAAGATATGAAGCTCATTCAGATATTGCAACTGTATACGTCTTAGCTGTTGATGTAATTATTCTTGGCGTTGTAATTTTCCTTAACATTTGATGCACTACTGTTACCTTGTCAGATATAAATGAAGAGCAGAGCAATGTGATCTCACCTGGATGCTGGCCAAATGGTCATATCGTCAGGTAGTCTCTGCACATCGACGGTAGTCAAGGAGGTCAATTGCTGCAATGCCTTGTTCTTGTCTGCGCTTGACACAATGCCTACATGTTCCAGGGAGCCATGACACTTTTTGAGAATCCTATTTGAAACATAAAAATATTACGTTGAAAATATGATGTGTAAATCTCAGTAAGTATTTAATCATGAATGACTCAGGGCCCTGCTGACACACATAACAATATGTTCGCTGCTTGAACGTAGAGTGTTTACATACAAAGCAAACTAACAGTAACAGCAATGACTCAGGGCCCTGCTGACACACATCACAATATGTTCGCTGCTTGAACGTAGAGTGTTTACATACAAAGTAAACTAACAGTAACTGCAATGACTCAGGGCCCTGCTGACACACATAACAATATGTTCGCTGCTTGAACGTAGAGTGTTTACATACAAAGTAAACTAACAGTAACTGCAATGACTCATGGCCCTGCTGACACACATCACAATATGTTCGCTGCTTGAACGTAGAGTGTTTACACACAAAGCAAACTAACAGTAACAGCAATGACTCAGAGCCCTGATGATACACATCACAATATGTTCGCTGCTTGAACGTAGAGTGTTTACACACAAAGCAAACTAACAGTAACAGCAATGACTCAGGGCCCTGATGACACACATCACAATATGTTCGCTGCTTGAACGTAGAGTGTTTACACACAAAGCAAACTAACAGTAACAGCAATGACTCAGGGCCCTGATGATACACATCACAATATGTTCGCTGCTTGAACGTAGAGTGTTTACACACAAAGCAAACTAACAGTAACAGCAATGACTCAGGGCCCTGATGACACACATCACAATATGTTCGCTGCTTGAACGTAGAGTGTTTACACACAAAGCAAACTAACAGTAAAAGCAATGACTCAGGGCCCTGCTGACACATATCACAATATGTTCGCTGCTTGAACGTAGAGTGTTTACATACAAAGTAAACTAACAGTAACTGCAATGACTCAGGGCCCTGCTGACACACATCACAATATGTTCGCTGCTTGAACGTAGAGTGTTTACACACAAAGCAAACTAACAGTAACAGCAATGACTCAGGGCCCTGCTGACACACATCACAATATGTTCGCAGCTTGAACGTAGAGTGTTTACACACAAAGCAAACTAACAGTAACTGCAATGACTCAGGGCCCTGATGACACACATCAGAATATGTTCTCTGCTTGAACGTAGAGTGTTTACATACAAAGCAAACTAACAGTAACTGCAATGACTCAGGGCTCTGCTGACACACATCACAATATGTTCGCTGCTTGAACGTAGAGTGTTTACACACAAAGCAAACTAACAGTAACTGCAATGACTCAGGGCTCTGCTGACAAACATCACAATATGTTCGCTGCTTGAACGTAAAGTGTTTACACACAAAGCAAACTAACAGTAACTGCAATGACTCAGGGCCCTGCTGACACATATCACAATATGTTCGCTGCTTGAACGTAGAGTGTTTACACACAAAGCAAACTAACAGTAACTGCAATGACTCAGGGCTCTGCTGACAAACATCACAATATGTTCGCTGGTTGAACGTAGAGTGTTTACACACAAAGCAAACTAACAGTAACTGAAATGACTCAGGGCCCTGCTGACACACATCACAATATGTTCGCTGCTTGAACGTAGAGTGCTTACATACATAGCAAATTAACAGTAACTGCAATGACTCAGGGCCCTGCTGACACACATCACAATATGTTCGCGGCGTGAACGTAGAGTGTTTACACACAAAGCAAACTAACAGTAACTGCAATGACTCAGAGCTCTGCTGACACTCATCACAATATGTTTGTAGCTTGAACGTAGGGTGTTTACATAGAAAGCTAACTAACAGTAACAGCAATGACTCAGGGCCCTGAATACACACATCACAATATGTTCGCTCCTTGAACGTAGAGTGTTTACACACAAAGCAAACTAACAGTAACTGCAAGGACTCAGGGCCCTGATGACACACATCACAATATGTTCGCTGCTTGAATGTAGAGTGTTTACATACAAAGCAAACTAACAGTAACTGCAATGACTCAGGGCCCTGATGACACACATCACAATATGTTCGCTGCTTGAACGTAGAGTGTTTACACACAAAGCAAACTAACAGTAACCGCAATGACTCAGGGCCCTGCTGACACACATCACAATATGTTCGCTGCTTGAACGTAGAGTGTTTACACACAAAGCAAACTAACAGTAACTGCAATGACTCAGGGCCCTGCTGACACACATCACAATATGTTCGCTGCTTGAACGTAGAGTGTTTACACAAAAAGCAAACTAACAGTAACTGCAATGACTCAGGGCTCTGCTGACAAACATCACAATATGTTCGCTGCTTGAACGTAGAGTGTTTACACACAAAGCAAACTAACAGTAACTGCAATGACTCAGGGCCCTGCTGACACACATCACAATATGTTCGCTGCTTGAACGTAGAGTGTTTACAAACTTAGCAAATTAACAGTAACTGCAATGACTCAGGGCCCTGCTGACACACATCACAATATGTTCGCGGCGTGAACGTAGAGTGTTTACACACAAAGCAAACTAACAGTAACTGCAATGACTCAGAGCTCTGCTGACACTCATCACAATATGTTTGTAGCTTGAACGTAGGGTGTTTACATAGAAAGCTAACTAACAGTAACAGCAATGACTCAGGGCCCTGAATACACACATCACAATATGTTCGCTCCTTGAACGTAGATTGTTTACACACAAAGCAAACTAACAGTAACTGCAAGGACTCAGGGCCCTGATGACACACATCACAATATGTTCGCTGCTTGAATGTAGAATGTTTACATACAAAGCAAACTAACAGTAACTGCAATGACTCAGGGCCCTGATGACACGCATCACAATATGTTCGCTGCTTGAACGTAGAGTGTTTACACACAAAGCAAACTAACAGTAACTGCAATGACTCAGGGCCCTGCTGACACACATCACAATATGTTCGCTGCTTGAACGTAGAGTGTTTACACAAAAAGCAAACTAACAGTAACTGCAATGACTCAGGGCTCTGCTGACAAACATCACAATATGTTCGCTGCTTGAACGTAGAGTGTTTACACACAAAGCAAACTAACAGTAACTGCAATGACTCAGGGCCCTGCTGACACACATCACAATATGTTCGCTGCTTGAACGTAGAGTGTTTACATACAAAGCAAATTATCAGTAACTGCAATGACTCAGGGCCCTGCTGACACACATCACAATATGTTCGCTGCTTGAACGTAGAGTGTTTACATGCAAAGCAAATTAACAGTAACTGCAATGACTCAGGGACCTGCTGACACACATCACAATATGTTCGCTACTTGAACGTAGATTGTTTACACACATAGCAAACTAACAGTAACTGCAATGACTCAGGGCCCTGCTGACACACATCACAATATGTTCGCTGCTTGAACGTAGAGTGTTTACACACAAAGCAAACTAACAGTAACTGCAATGACTCAGGGCCCTGCTGACACACATCACAACATGTTCGCTGCTTGAATGTAGAGTGTTTACATACAAAGCAAACTAACAGTAACTGCAATGACTCAGGGCCCTGCTGACACACATCACAATATGTTCGCTGCTTGAACGTAGAGTGTTTACACACAAAGCAAACTAACAGTAACTGCAATGACTCAGGGCTCTGCTGACAAACATCACAATATGCTCGCTGCTTGAACGTAGAGTGTTTACACACACAGCAAACTAACAGTAACTGCAATGACTCAGGGCCCTGCTGACACACATCACAATATGTTCGCTGTTTGAACGTAGAGTGTTTACATACATAGCAAATTAACAGTAACTGCAATGACTCAGGGCCCTGCTGACACACATCACAATATGTTCGCTGCTTGAACGTAGAGTGTTTACATACAAAGCAAACTAACAGTAACTGCAATGACTCAGGGCTCTGCTGACACACATCACAATATGTTCGCTGCTTGAACGTAGAGTGTTTACATACAAAGCAAACTAACAGTAACTGTAATGACTCAGGGCCCTGCTGACACACACCACAATATGTTCGCTGCTTGAACGTAGAGTGTTTACATACAAAGCAAACTAACAGTAACTGCAATGACTCAGAGCCCTGCTGACACACCCCACAATATGTTCGCTGCTTGAACGTAGAGTGTTTACATACAAAGCAAACTAACAATAACTGCAATGACTCAGGGCTCTGCTGACACACATCACAATATGTTCGCTGCTTGAACGTAGAGTGTTTACATACAAAGCAAACTAACAGTAACTGTAATGACTCAGGGCCCTGCTGACACACACCACAATATGTTCGCTGCTTGAACGTAGAGTGTTTACATACAAAGCAAACTAACAGTAACTGTAATGACTCAGGGCCCTACTGACACACACCACAATATGTTCGCTGCTTGAACGTAGAGTGTTTACATACAAAGCAAACTAACAGTAACTGCAATGACTCAGAGCCCTGCTGACACACATCACAATATGTTCGCTGCTTGAACGTAGAGTGTTTACATACATAGCAAATTAACAGTAACTGCAATGACTCAGGGCCCTGATGACACACATCACAATATGTTCGCTGCTTGAACGTAGAGTGTTTCCATACAAAGCAAACTAACAGTAACTGCAATGACCCAGGGCCCTGCTGACACACATCACAATATGTTCGCTGCTTGAACGTAGAGTGTTTACATACATAGCAAATTAACAATAACTGCAATGACTCAGGGCCCTGCTGACACATATCACAATATGTTCGTTGCTTGAACGTAGAGTGTTTACATACAAAGCAAACTAATAGTAACTGCTATGAAAGAATGTTTTTACGAAATGTGTCATACAAAAAAGTACTCGATGCTCCTCTCCCAGCCCAACCATTCGCTATGTAAATAAATCTTAGTACTGCCCCCGAAAATTGAATTATTTTTGACTTAAATTAGAATATTTTCCGAGCCCATGATAAAATTTAACCAGCAAATATAAATCCTGGAATTGTGACACAAGTGAGTCGTGTTACAAGCTTGAGGCAGTGGGAAAGTCCGATGACGTGAAATCTTGCGCAATAGACGCTTCTAAAACGTTGAAATCGACATAGCAACAGGGAACTTGCTAAGGAATATTATAATTATTGTTTTAATTTATGTCATTGGACATAAGCCCCAACCAATGAGGAGACCTCTTATGGAAGACGGGAATAACTTCAACTAGATTATTCGGATAATTTAAGCATTTAGGACCCGAGAAGGATATTTTATTCATAGATAATGAGAAGAAAATTAAAGGAAAATATTACAGAGACTTTAAAAGGAGTTGATAGGTCTAATTATGCAGTTATAAGCATTGTTAAAGTGCGCGCTAAAATTTCTGGAGGGAGTCAGAAATGGCCGCCAAATTCTCGACTTGGAGAGGGAGATCCAAGCATCGAGGCTCTTATCCCGACAGACTTCGAAGAAGATAGTTGTGTTCACCGGGTTAACCGAGATCCCGAGGCTTATACGAGTACGGTAGCGAGACCAGTCGTGGGGTCAGCACGATCACCGAGGCGAGATAGGAGATACTCACACTTCGAAACTAGGCTTAGTTTGCAAGTTCTTAATATTGCAATAACTCAGCGATAAGTGAGAATAGACTTCAGCCAATTGAATTATCCTACAGTACAAGCTCTGTTCTAGTATGTGTGCAGATTAAAGCATCACAAGTTGTATAGTTTTAAACTTTTAGGCATTTTAAAAGTGACTTAGAAAAGTGCTTGAAATCGAAGGTGAAAAGCATTTTAGTTGATGCAAGGCAGCATTGAACATTAACCGAGTGAGTAATAGTGTCTTTACTTACATTTTGGAGCAGTGTATAAACATTTGCACTATGGCTGTTAACATTCATCAGAACTTATTCGATATTTATCACGATGTTATGATGATGAGATAAGAACTTTATGCGCGTGGGACATATCTGATGCAGATATATAGATACAACATGGAGCTTCGTTAACCGGAATACTTCAGAATGTAGACGTTGTGTACTCTTACACCTTGTGCATGCACATCATTATACGAACATTGTTTAACAACTACAAGCTCTAGAGATATTTCATACACTATCCTTATGAATATTTCTACGATTATACGCAATGACACTGAAACATATCGATGACGGAGAAAGAAGATGAAACATAAGAAGATTTGTCAAGATGTCCAGGGTAAGATCCCGGTAACAAAGAAGAATATGCCAGAAGGATGTCATTCGAGTCCACACGGAGGTTGGTGATTATCGGAGAGGAAATGTCTTTCCTTATCCGAGATTGCTGGTCTGGGGAATCGAACTGAGGTCCAACCCAATATCTTGGATTGAGGAACAACTAAGTATTTTCCCAAAATACTTATATTGAGCTTCTAGATGTCATCTGATAAGGTAGCTGTGTTAATTATTTGTTTATTGAGAGCTTTATAGTGACATTCTGAGCAAACGTTTTCCTCCATATTTTATGTATTTCCGTGTTGCGACATATTTTTATTCTTCATGTGCGTAACGACATTTTATTCTGCAAGATCATTTGAGATGATCGTCTTTCGTCAGTTTTCATTTTATTCTACGGATCAGTTTCTGAACTGACTAATATTCATTGTTTAAGGAATCAGTATTCTTTATATTAGACCAGTCATTTTAACATTCAACGATTTGAATTTTATTTCGAGTTATGGTTGTAGACATTTTGTCAGAGATGCAAATTAAATTCCTTTTTAAGTAATTTGATTTGGCCTCCTCATCGTAAAGAAGTCACCAAGATCAGAAGAAACCATGAATGATATTGTTATATCATTATAACTACTATGAAATTTACGTCGCACTGATAAGGATTGTTTGATAGGATGTGATAGAAGTCATACTCATAGACATTCGTTGTATCGAATGGAGACTCATTGCGATAGTGACAATCCTTAATTTATTTGTGAAAGCTAACAGCTTTCTTCATTTAATTGTTTTAAGGAAACATAATTTGATAGATGATAAGTAAGCAAGTGTTTAGTGATTTTCAGTCGGTCAACACGAATGTACCCAAAAGAGATGGGTTATGCCCTAATCCTGAAATAAATTACATGAGATTAATAAAACACTAGGATGACCAGTTTCGATCGTCAAGTGATCATCATCAGATCCATTACACTTAGGCTATAAAATCTATGTTTGAAATACAGGTGAAAATATTTACAATATGTACAATTATTTAGTTGCAGTATTGGTACTGCAACTGTCAGTGTATGCTAAATGCAGTATATATGTTAGGTGAAATGCTAAATGGTGATAGCTATCCGGAGATTGTACTTTAGTGAGATTATATGGTTGTAAACTATGGTTAAACTATAAAATTTTAGGCTAACTACTTATCTGATTGTCTTCCGTACTACAGCTACTCGCAGTTTTCGTGCTTACTAGAACTCACTGTGCGGTCGATAGTTTAACCATAGTTTACAACCATATAATCTCTCTAAAGTACAATCTCCGGATAGCTATCACCATTTAGCATTTCACCTAACATATATACTGCATTTAGCATACACTGACAGTTGCAGTACCAATACTGCAACTAAATAATTGTACATATTGTAAATATTTTCACCTGTATTTCAAACATAGATTGTATAGCCTAAGTGTAATGGATCTGATGATGATCGCTTGACGATCGAAACTGGTCATCCTAGTGTTTTATTAATCTCATGTAATTTATTTCAGGATTAGGGCATAACCCATCTCTTTTGGGTACATTCGTGTTGACCGAATGAAAAGCACTAAACACTTGTTTACTAAGGCAACACTGAAAATATGGCTTCAAACACCACAATAGAAGATACGTTTTATCTTACGTTAGGGATTCGAAGCTGGATTACCCTAAGATAGAATTCTAATGCACATGATAAATAACATATGTGGTTATTTATACACAATTGTGGTGTCGTGTCGCATTGTGGACTCGATATTACATAGACGTGTAAATTAAAGCTAGATCAGAGAGGTGGACGGAACAGTATTTTTATTAATTGTATATGTGACATATACTGTGGAGATTTAAGTATCTTTTATGAAGTAAACTTACGGAGGTCATATACGACTTGTCTGAGGTCGTCATTTATTGGAAGGAAGTGTCTTTTAAGAACCAAAGGAAGAATTCAATAAACCAGCAATTGTGTGTGTTATAACGCTAAAGATAATGCCAGTAATTAAATGAAGTTCCTACAGAAGAGATGTTGATAACAATGACTGTATTAGGAATTGTTCGACATAGTAGATGAGTTTTATTACCATATACAGTCACTCCATGTGAGATCTGTGCTGGACAAAACGGAGGCAGACAGGTTTTTCTCCGGGTTCTCCGGTTTTCCCTGTCAGAATTTCATTCCAGCAACACTCTCCACTATCATTTCACTTCATCTGTCATTCATTTAATCATTGCCCCGGAGGAGTGCGTCAGAGCTCGGCAGCCGGCACAGTCTATATCCTCGCCGCTAGATGGGGGCTTCATTCATTCCATTCCTGACCCGGTCGGAGACTGGAAGCAGGCTGTGGATTTTCATTTATACAGTGGATATATGAGATTTTTGGAGATATGTGTACTCATGTGAAGGTGTTGCCACATTGGAGGGAATTACTGAAGTATTGTACTTGTGATAAGATCATGGCATTGTATAGAAGAGGAGTCAGTGTATTAAGAACTCCTATATGAATATAAATCTACGATTTTAGCAGTAATGACAAGAGTTTTAGTAAGCGGAAAAATAATTGGAGAAAGTAATTATCCACAGGTTATTGCTAATACCTTTATTAATTTTTATTAACAAGGATTTGAATATTTACGTGCATTTGAACTTAAATAATTGAAAGCATTGGACTGATTTTGTCTATGACACTAATAATGACCAAATGTTGCAGTATATAAACATTAGTAAATGTTTAAAGAATGTATATTTGACGAATACCTTGTATATAGCGGGGAGAGAAGGAGTATTGTTTAAAGAGAGCTATGACACTGTTTTAGAACGTTAAATACAACGATTCAACTTTTGTAAATAATAGCATAATTATTTAATTAGTCAAATAATTTTGAAATAGTTTTTCGGTCAATGCTTTTTGAAATATAGGGTATTTCTGAATGCATGATATTGGAATGAATGATTTGTTTATTGTTGAGAATAACTGAACCCCGGCAGTCATGAATGTTGAGGGAGGATGCATGGATGCTAACGTTAAAATCTGAGAGAGAATGTTTGAAAGGTGTGTGAGATATGAAGAGTTTCATAATTGGAGAATGTAAATTTTAACACGGCGAATGTCTGCTGGCGAGATCGAGCACAGTAGTGTGGGGATATGTATGCCCACTGCTTCGCTGAAGGCCAGTCTGATATTTTGGAGAACTCACAGCCCTCTGTTGTCAAACGACTTCCCGGCTGATTCAGAAGTGGGTCATTCATCCCGCATAGCCAGGTGCATTACGAGTAAGCGTGCCAGCTTTTATATTGCTATTCAAGAATGTATGGCGCGTGTGGTATTTGTCTTAAACGGTTTAATATAGTTACAGTCGGCTCCGGCCCTTCAAAATTTGTTTATTTTCAACTTACAGCACCATAAAGCTAATAGGGTATTTGTTGTAGTGGAGGAGTACGTATGAAAGTGTGTGTTATTTTTATTTAATTGTTGTTATTTAATGTTTAAATATTAGAATTAGTTTACTATTGTTAAATAAATTTTGCAGTTCGTTTTTCTATGTTGTCTATTAGTGATTTATTTGTATATAGTTAGAAACAGTGGTATTGCGGATTCATTTATAGGTTGGAGCAAAGCCCCTGAGAGACCCCGAGAAAACTATAAGGTAGGTGTTTCTGAGCAAGTGTATTTATGTTGTGTAGCCACGATACCACTGATCGATACTGTGTAGATTCCCGAAGATCTTGTTGGAGCGATTTCTGATGGCTTTTGCCAGAGCTCATTCAGTGATAAACCAATCCAGTTTTTGCTTTGGATGCCCAACAGGCATCTTCCCGAATTTACGGGTACAGTACCTTAAGCAAGATGATTTGTACTTATATCCAATCACATTAGTTCACAACGTCTGCATGCGTGGTACGTATGAAACGTTTCGCAAGAATATCACTGCATTACAGCTTCCGGTAGTATAGATTGTACAGAAGGATTCCATGTACAAGCAGCAAACGCTTTCACACGGGGACATTATGTCAGCAAAGCCCCACGTCAATCATTATACTACCTGAGCTACAAACATCATATTTTCTATTTATCATTTTTATTACTGCAATTATAGAAATATGAAATTATTTTCACATCACATGTAATCATAGCCATGCCAACAACCGCCGGAAAAAAATATCTGTACTTATCTCTGAATGTTTGAGTAGTTTCATCATAAAAGAGTAACAGAGAGACACTACTATACCTTTAAATATAAGTATAGATGAGACCCACTTAATCACACACTGGCGTCTTGATCTACATCCCCCAATTCGTCTCTCACATTCACAAGACAAAAATTTATAAAATGGTGGCAACTGAACACCAGGTAACTAACGATGTGTACACTCGTACTGGTGACACAGATGAATCCACGGAGTGGCCATTACAGCTTAATGGAGTATGTCTGGTGGTTTGGATATGCAGGCCACATGATTTCTAAATTTCTATCTAGGGCTACATCAATAGTATGAAGACTATCTTATATATTAAAATAGTTTTCAAAAAATTTCACCCTTCACTAAAACTGAAATATCTCGGGAAGTATTTGCGCTACGACGACGTTTGTTGTCTTAAAATGTAATGCCTGTCACGCACTCTCGATTGATACCCACCTTACTTGATTATATCATTCGAGTATTAAAATAATAGCGAATATTACTTCCTTCAAGGTCTCACGAAAATGGAATATTCGAACGACTTGACGGACATATTGTCGCTAGGCGACAACGACTAACACCGTATCATGATATTCAACGCCGCCCCAATAATAAATCGAACTTGATATTAACCAAGAGTTCCCTAATTACGTCATGATATCGTTAACTTCTACCTGCTCCACTCGGGCGCTAATGTCGCATGTAACCATACATGATATCGTTAACTTCTACCTGTTCCACTCGGGCGCTAATGTCGCATGTGTCCATACAATAAGCAGAAGGGGATTCTGTGCACATAATTTAATTAAAACTTCTCAAAGAATGGATTACTTTGAGACTGATATGCTCGTGCACAATCAGCAGCCATTTTGCTAATGACACTGGCATGTCAACATCTCTTTGAATTACAACATTTACTGTATACGAAAGACAACTAATTTCACGAAGATGCCGCTACAGTCGAATGTTGGAACCGCCATTTTGTATTGTGTATCCGATCTTTCAATTATATAGTCTTTGGTCTCACCAGCTACAAACAGTCTTCTTTTCGTTTCATCATTCGTCCTTATAGGTTGTGTGCTCAATCAAAACAATGAATCATATTATGATGAATGTGAGGCGACACTCAATTACAAATGTTATAAAGATTAAAGGTGACGGTAATTGTCTGTTCAGGTCATTGGCATATTGTGAGTACAACAATCAGAGTTTATTTACACAGGTTAGAAAGCGAATTGTAAAACACGTTACTGACAATTGGAATAATTATTCTTCCTTTATTGTTGGCAACAGCGATATGTACGAACGAAATTGTTATCAATACGAGCGATGATTACAAAATGTATATGTCTATGAATGGTATTCATGGAGGTCATGTTGAGTTAGTTGCCGCTGCTCAAGTTTACAAAATGGATATTCACATAATCACTAATAATAAAACTCATAGTGTAAAAGCAGAAAATACGCCATCAAATAGAATAATTTCTTTTCTATACTCTGGGGATGGGTGGAAAGAGCATTATGACGTCTTAAATACCGGTATCAGTGCTAACTCAGTTGAGAACGTGGATGCCAAGTGAGCCATGTTTAACATCTCTCTTTTCTTTATTTTCTTTGGCGGCCGTCTCGGTTGACTCAGACGCCATGTGAGATACTTTCTGTCCGGACGTGCCTTGAGGCTCTCCGCCTTATTATTTAAAATGTAATGTTTTTCCTTTTTATTTAAAATTGTTATTATGCCGAAGCCTTCCATTTACTCATGTAAGTAATACATCTAACCTTGTGTCCACTATGCTCATTTCCTAAATTTAACTGTTCTTTTTGGTCTTCGTCGTGTTCTTGGATTTGCTGTAGAACCAATCGAAATGGCGGTCTCCTGTTTTATTTGGTTTGAGTCTACGGTTTAACCTTTTATTTGTGCCGTGAAATATATCTGCGAGTGATTTTGTGAGTGTATGTTTTTCTTGCTGCCAGGTGCAATGAAGTTGTTTTGATTTGGGCATATCTTCGAATGGGTCTCCCGTGGTTTGTGGACGTTGGCGTTTCGACCATTCTCCCAACACGAGGCATGACACCATATATTTTAGCCCTTATGTTTTCCCTTCATTTCATGCTTCGGGCAACTGGATCACGGCGGTAACTTTAAGTAGGCCTTACCGTATTCAGCTCGAACTCGGAACGTAAGTTGGGGACCATATAGGTTTAGCATGTTTTGCTAGACTACCTACAAGCACGAGTTGCTTTGAGTTTTATTTCTGCATCGTCGGCTGGCATTTTGTGTGTTTGACTGCGTGTATGTATCTTGATAAATTTCACGGACACCTGACGTCATTTGTTTCTTCTTATAGTATCTTTGGTTTGGCTTTTCTTTTCTCTGGGGACTGCCAGCTCGATCGCATCCGCATTTGCTCGCCACAGCCTCTGCGACACGCACACAGCCTCTTGTTTTATCTTTGCTATGCTTGTTATTTGTGGTCGTCATGACAACCATGCTTCTCTAGGCTGAGAAGTGATTGTTGTTGACCAGCGACCGGCTCCATTGCCTCTTGATCATTTACTTCCTCCCTTTTTACATCGTTTTCACGGAAGTGAGCACTGGTATGAAGTTAATTTGTTAACGTTATTTATTATCGTAAGTAATTTATTGTTTATAATCATCCTTCCCGTTTGAAAGTGACTGTATTTGACCCCTAGGGTATTCTTTTTTGTGTGTGTTATTCTGGCCGGGTTTCTTTGTGTGTTCGGTTTCAATTCATTAAATTTCCATTTCTTTACCCATGTGTCTTATTTAGTAGTGTTTGGCGATCGGGCTGCTCGCTCTCTCTCTCTCTCTCTCTCTCTCTCTCTCTCTCTTCAAACCTAGGCCTAACTTATTCTAGCTGTCTAGCACCAGGAGGGTATTCCTACCACTCGTCGTGGGACCACCTTCACGGAGTCTGGAGTCGCTCGGCACATCTGGCCTGCAAGTACGGGCCCAGCACAGGTCAGAAATTAACATCCATTTCCACTGCGTACTCCTTTCTTTTCTAGTTGGTTCCAGTGATGCAGCTAGGAGGCACGCCAAGAATATGTTTATTTCAATAGGGCGGTGCAGATGGTATCAGTTGCGAGGTTAAGTCTCCTGGTCGCTTAGCCATATCCATTGGATTTTAATATTTCGCTGCATATTTTTCAATGTTGTTTTTATTCTGTTTCATGTTCCCTATTGCATACTATGCAAACAAATATTGAGAGTCAATGTGAACTTCCAAGGAGTATGGACCATAAAAATAACAAACTGTAAGGAGAGTGCAATGAGTTGGACCCTATCAACGAACCCCAGCATTGGTAATGTACTAACCAACCCTACTTCTTGTTTCGTACTCATTTCAGGCGCAGGACGGAGGCAAGACATTTGTAGTTATTGTTTTGAATTGTAGCTAGCAGTACTTCTGTAGTTTAGCCATGTATTCTCTCCCAGGTTGTAACGTGAAGAAGGAGCTCATCCAGTCTGACGATGATCTGCTATCGTTTGAAAGTGTCTGTGGGAAAGACACTAATCCATTGACTGAGGTGAAAGGCCATCGCAAGGGAGGCGTAGCCAATATAGTGTCCAAGTGGGGAATTTCATTTTCTGGTGAACTGGGAGTTTCGTCTGTATTTGAGTTCTTAGACAGGGTCAGTGAACTCTGCCATTGTTATGACCTCGAACCAGACGACATTGTTGTCTGCCTACCGTTATTGTTGAGTGGCTTAGCTTTAAAATGGTATCGACTTACCAACAGATCTTTCATCTCGTGGGTTGATTTCTGTAAGTCAATAAAGGAGCGGTTTACGACTTATGATTTTGAACATGACTTGAAGGCTGAAATTCATCGCCGTACCCAGGGTTTGGAAGAGCCTGTAGACGATTTTGTTACTGGGCTAATGACTTTAATAAGTAGGTTGTCGCAGCCCCTTCCCCTTATTGAAACTGTTGATATTGTGTATAGAAATCTAGCACCTGAGTACAAGTCTTTCATACGCCGGTCCAGTGTGTATAGTGTGGCTGACATTGTTGATCAAGGACGTGAATGCGAGTTCAATCGGCGCCTGCGCAAGTCATATGTACCCCCACCCCTCCCCTCTGACAGTTTGTTTCCAGAGACTGCATGCGCGCAATCCCAGATTCAGAGGACTGCGCAACCATCTTCAATATCTCGTCAGGAGGACCGGGCAGTTAACCGTCCCCACTCGCATATTGTCGGGAGTATTCCCAATGCTACTTCTTCTGCGAATCCCGCTCCTCAGGATCAACAGTTACCTCGAAACCCGAACATGTATAACCGTATAAAATGTTGGAATTGTGATCGTTTGGGGCATCATTTTAATTCCTGCCGTGCGCCCTCGCGTGTGTTTTGTCACACATGTGGTCTTCGTGACGTGACGCACATAGCCTGTCCTAGATGTGCTTCGCGTCAGGGAAACAAGCATGGCTCCCCGGTTTAGACCCGCCGGAGTGGCCATGCAATGAAGTTCGCCGGGAAATGAACATTTCCACGACTGGAAACTTCTGTCCTTGGGTCCCTGTAAGTGTTAAGAAATTGTCGATACCCGCTTTACTGGATTCTGGTGCTTCACGTTCATTTATTCAGCGCTCCATCGCGGAACAGCTTCCTGTTACTCAGATTTGTCCACAAGATGGGGGCTTGAAATTTTATTCTGCGGTGAAGTCATCTATTTCTGTTTCTAGCGTTGTAACATGTCATATTAAGATATGTGGTTATTCTTGGGATTGGAACTTCCATGTGGTGGATGACTTATCTACGCCTATGATCTTAGGTTCTGATTTTATGCACAAAGCAGGGTTGAGGCTTGATTTTTCGGATCATTCCTTCAGTTTTTTGTTTAAATCCAAGGAGCGGTTTCATTTTAATACTTGTGAAGCGAGTGTTCCTTGTAGTTTTTCTGGTATCGCTGCTGTTCAAATCCCTCCTACTTTATTCACGAGTCAACGTGACGCTTTATCTGATTTGGTGAATGAATTTCCAGATGTTCTCACGTCGGAACTGGGTTCCGCTATCGGCTACGAGTGTCATATTGATTTAACTGATGAGGTTCCAGTTAGGTCGGCGCCATTTTCTTGCTCTCCACCCAAACTCATTGCCATGAGAGAATATATTGATGATCTTAAGGCACGCGGTGTTGTGAGTCCTTCTAAGTCTTCTTATGGTAGTCCAGCATTCCTGGTGCCTAAGAAAGAGGGTACTTTTCGTTTAGTAGTTGATTATCGTCGACTCAATTCTAAGGTGGTGTTCGACAACTTTCCCCTTCCAACTCTGGAGAGCGCTTTTCAGCATTTTCACGGGGCGAAGTACTATTCCGTCCTAGATTTGAAC
Organism: Meconema thalassinum; assembly: GCA_946902985.2. Taxonomy (NCBI): domain Eukaryota; kingdom Metazoa; phylum Arthropoda; class Insecta; order Orthoptera; family Tettigoniidae; genus Meconema; species Meconema thalassinum. The sequence goes on along the minus strand of OX336394.1, from coordinate 449,175,522 downwards.
TGTGCATATTATCAAATTCCTCTCGATCCCGAGAGCCGTAAGGTAACTGCGTTCTCCACTCCGTTCGGCCTTTTTGAGTTCAATAAGTTACCCATGGGCATTTCTATCGGCGGACAAGTATTGAGTAGGGTTTTGGATGAGTTATTTGGAGATTTAAAGTATTCATCTGTGTTTAACTATCTTGATGACCTCGTGATTTACAGTCAGTCTTTTGAGGATCACTTGATCCATTTACGTGAAGTCCTATGTCGTCTTCGCAGAGCCGGACTCACTGTTAACCCGGACAAAATCTCTTTGGCTTCGAAGCAAATCAAATTTTTAGGTCACATTCTTTCGGATGTGGGCATAGAAGTGAACCCTGAGCGTGTCCAATGTTTCCAAGAGTTCCCTACTCCCACGAATGTGAAAGCAGTCCGACGTTTTTTGGGAATGGCAGGCTTTTACAATAGGTTCATTAAGGGCTTTTCGGACATTTCAGCGCCCCTGAATTATTTGAAGAAGAAGAATGTACGATTCGTGTGGGGCCCCGACCAGTGTCTCGCCTTTGAGAAATTGAAAGAATGTCTTTCTTCTGCTCCCGTCCTTCGAACTCCGGATTTTGGGAAAGATTTTATGTTACATTGTGATGCGAGTGATGTCGCAGTTTCTTGTGTGCTTAGTCAGCAGGTGAATGGTAATTTGGCACCCATCGCTTTTGCCAGTCGGATGCTTAATGATTGCGAACGCCGGTATTCCACTTTCGAGAAAGAAAGTCTGGCTGTCGTATTCGGCTGTGAACGTTTCAGATCTTTTCTAGAACATCGGCATTTCATAGTGTATACCGACAATGAAGCTCTGTCCTGGATGCGCTCGCATGTCAAAAAATTGGGACGTATAAATCGTTGGATTCTTCGTCTATCCTCTTTCAGCTTTGACATCATTCACGTCAGAGGCAGTGAAAATGTTGTAGCGGATTGTTTGTCACGCATGTTTGAGGAAACTCCTCCCATTGTTGAGATCCCCGAGCCAGTGAATCTTCTCCAACACATTCCATGGTCTTTTACTGACATCCGTACGTACCAAGCAGATGACCCATTTTGTGTCACATTGCGTGAAAAAATTCTCGGGAAAGATCCTGGTGTATCTGAGTTTTCATTGCGCAATGATGTTATAGTGCATACCGCTCCTCGATCTTCGAAATGTAGGATTTTCGTGCCAGAGAATATACGAAGTATGCTCTTGGCGTATTTCCATGAATCCTGTTTTGGATTACATTTAGGTATGACGAAGACTTTCCATAAAATCTCTCAGGAATTCTTCTGGCCTCATTTGAAATCGGATGCTTTTGCTTTCGTCCGAAAATGCGTTACGTGTCAACGTTCTAAGCCAGCAAAGAATTCTCGCATTGGACTTCACCACGCTGACACGATGTCATATCCTAATGAGCGCCTGTTTATAGATTATTTTGGTCCCCTAGTTAGGTCATCTTCAGGTCATAAAGCTATACTTACTGTCGTTGATGGATTTTCAAAATTTGTATGGTTATTTCCTGTCAGGGAAATCACGACACGTACCACTGTTAGGCTTTTGACCAATCATATTTTTGGTGTTTTTGGTCCTCCAAAGTTTTTAGTGTCCGATAACGCGAGCGTTTTCCGGTCCAAGTCTTTTAGATCAATGTGTTTTTCTTGGGGAATTGATCATGTCTTTTTGGCACCCTACCACCCTCAGCCAAATCACGTTGAAAGGTTTCATCGTAACTTGAAGGCTTGCTTGAGTGCGTTCCACAACGCAGATCAGTCACGTTGGGACGCAAATCTTCAGTTTTTCTCCTTAGGATTTAACACTGCTCTTCATGAATCGACGAATTCTACCCCTTCGGAATTGTTTTTAGGAAGGCGTATTGTTGATCCACTTCAGCTTCAGTGGAAAATAGATTATCTGGCTGCGCCATCCCGCCGTACCTCAGTCAAAGAAAAATGGGAAGTTGCTGTACGGCATCTGAAAAGGGCACGAGATCGCGTGGCGTCTCGCTATAACAAGGGTAGGCAACCTGTTTGTTTTCAGGTGAATGACGACGTGCTAGTGCGCCTGCACCCACAGAGTTCGGCCAAGAATAAGGAGTCAGCTAAGCTAATGCTTCGCTGGAGCACGCCCAAAACTATCACTAGATTTTTAACACCTGTCACTGTTGAATTGATCTCCAAGGAGAATCCCACCGACGTATCCAGAGCTCACATATCTCAATTGAAACCATTTATTGTGTAACCTTCTTATTTGCTGTGATTAATGTTGTCCTTTTTCTGCGTAGGTTAGCCAATCATAATTTGCTTATGTTATCCAAGGAAGCTAGTATTCATATGGCGTCTCCTTGACCTGCCTATTATTGAACCAATTTTGACCGAGGCAGAGTCAAGTACAAATTTACGAGCTCAAGAAAGAAAATAATACAAGAAGAAATAGGCCTACATACTCTGTGTAACTTAATATTTATTGTAAAAATATGTATTTTTGCGAATTCGGCCAGTAGAGAATTTATATTCTATAAATAATGGACACATTATATCGCTTCTTTGTTATTTTAATACGTCACTTTCATGATGGGTATAAGGAGAATGGCAGACTTCGGCGTCAAAGGGCGAAAGTCTTTTGTTTATGATTTTCGTCCGTGTCTCTATCTACTTTTCTTGTCATTGTAACGCTCAGGCGAACCGTAATACCATTATGACAAGCCCAGGGATCGTCAAAGGAACGCGCGCCTTTGGGGACCCCGAAGGAGTTCTGTCCTGATATTGCGATCGCCGAAGCGATCTGATTATTTTTATATATTACTTCATTTTATAACTGTATTCTTTCTGATATGGCTCAATTGCTTAAGTGAATGTTATATCGATCACCCTCCCCCCCTCATATTTTGTGTACTGTTATAGTTGTTGACAAACCACCTGTGTGATAAGGATGTTGTGTATTTTGGAACACTTGGGACATGATTGATTTCAAAGCGGTGGTACTTAGTGATGTAAAAAGAAAAATCTTTTATTATTATAAATAATTTTTCTTTTGGGGGGTGGTGTGGATCCTGAGCCGTGTTTAACATCTCTCTTTTCTTTATTTTCTTTGGCGGCCGTCTCGGTTGACTCAGACGCCATGTGAGATACTTTCTGTCCGGACGTGCCTTGAGGCTCTCCACCTTATTATTTAAAATGTAATGTTTTTCCTTTTTATTTAACATTGTTATTATGCCGAAGCCTTCCATTTACTCATGTAAGTAATACATCTAACCTTGTGTCCACTATGCTCATTTCCTAAATTTAACTGTTCTTTTTGGTCTTCGTCGTGTTCTTGGATTTGCTGTGGAACCAATCGAAATGGCGGTCTCCTGTTTTATTTGGTTTGAGTCTACGGTTTAACCTTTTATTTGTGCCGTGAAATATATCTGCGAGTGATTTTGTGAGTGTATGTTTTTCTTGCTGCCAGGTGCAATGAAGTTGTTTTGATTTGGGCATATCTTCGAATGGGTCTCCCGTGGTTTGTGGACGTTGGCGTTTCGACCATTCTCCCAACACGAGGCATGACACCATATATTTTAGCCCTTATGTTTTCCCTTCATTTCATGCTTCGGGCAACTGGATCACGGCGGTAACTTTAAGTAGGCCTTACCGTATTCAGCTCGAACTCGGAACGTAAGTTGGGGACCATATAGGTTTAGCATGTTTTGCTAGACTACCTACAAGCACGAGTTGCTTTGAGTTTTATTTCTGCATCGTCGGCTGGCATTTTGTGTGTTTGACTGCGTGTATGTATCTTGATAAATTTCACGGACACCTGACGTCATTTGTTTCTTCTTATAGTATCTTTGGTTTTGCTTTTCTTTTCTCTGGGGACTGCCAGCTCGATCGCATCCGCATTTGCTCGCCACAGCCTCTGCGACACGCACACAGCCTCTTGTTTTATCTTTGCTATGCTTGTTATTTGTGGTCGTCATGACAACCATGCTTCTCTAGGCTGAGAAGTGATTGTTGTTGACCAGCGACCGGCTCCATTGCCTCTTGATCATTTACTTCCTCCCTTTTTACATCGTTTTCACGGAAGTGAGCACTGGTATGAAGTTAATTTGTTAACGTTATTTATTATCGTAAGTAATTTATTGTTTATAATCATCCTTCCCGTTTGAAAGTGACTGTATTTGACCCCTAGGGTATTCTTTTTTGTGTGTGTTATTCTGGCCGGGTTTCTTTGTGTGTTCGGTTTCAATTCATTAAATTTCCATTTCTTTACCCATGTGTCTTATTTAGTAGTGTTTGGCGATCGGGCTGCTCGCTCTCTCTCTCTCTCTCTCTCTCTCTCTCTTCAAACCTAGGCCTAACTTATTCTAGATGTCTAGCACCAGGAGGGTATTCCTACCACTCGTCGTGGGACCACCTACACGGAGTCTGGAGTCGCTCGGCACATCTGGCCTGCAAGTACGGGCCCAGCACAGGTCAGAAATTAACATCCATTTCCACTGCGTACTCCTTTCTTTTCTAGTTGGTTCCAGTGATGCAGCTAGGAGGCACGCCAAGAATATGTTTATTTTAAGAGGGCGGTGCACAAGTTACTCGATTCAGTGGCTGATTTACAGTTTCCAACTAAGAGTGGGTTTGCGTGCAGTAAAACCCCAGGATCGTGTCGGAAGCGAACCTCAGAACCAGTTAGCCAGAGACAAAATGTGATAAGAATTAAAGGTGACGGAAATTGTCTGTGCAGGGCAGTGGCATATTGTGTGTACAACAGTCAGAGTTTATTTACAAAGGTTAGAAAACGAATTCTTCAACATGTTACAGACAATTGGAATAAGTATTCTTCCTTTATTGTTTACAACAGCGATATGTACGAAACTACAATCAATACGAGCGATGATTACAAAATGCATATGTCTATGAATGGCATTCATGGAGGTCATGTTGAGTTAGTTGCCGCTGCTCAAGTTTACAAAATGAATATTAACATAGTTACTAATAATAAAACGCATACTGTAAACGCCGAAAATACGCCACCAAATAGAATAATTTCCTTACTGTATTCTGGAGATGGCCGGAACGGTCACTATGACGTCCTAGATATCAGTGCTAACTCAGAGTCAAGTATGGTCAAAAACGTCAATACCAAGAAACAGAAACGAGCACTACGCGACTCAAATCGATATCAGAAACAGATTGTCACAAAACCGTTCTCAGCCACTTCTCGATATGCTATTTTTGATACTATTCCCGACATAGAACCATTCTCAATTGGAAGTCTGTGTAACATTTTTCACTACTGCTCAGCTGCATACTTTTCAAAAGAGAAAAATACAAGTGGTCGCTTTTCTTTTTGTTGTAGTGATGGCAAAGTGAAACTTCCACCATACACAATACTTCCAGAAATTAAGCAGTTGTTTACGAATTGTGATGAAATCAGTAAAAATTTTAGGAAAAATGTTCGGCAGTATAATAATGCTATGTCGTTTGTATCCTTTGGTGCTACTGCTGAGCTACTACCAAGCCATGGGCCTTACTGTTTCAAAATCAATGGTGTCATTCATCATAGAATTTCCCCTTTATATGCCAGAAAACCGGAAAACAGTTCATATGGCCAATTATACATATTAGAATTTTCAGAGGCAAATGATTTAAGGCTACTGAATGATGCTAATCACGAACTGAGAGAAGATACCCTCAGTCTTTTAAATCGTTTACTAGATCAGCACAATCCTTACGTGAGCTCTTATAAAACAATGCACGAGAAAGTAAGTGAAGAGAAAAAATCAGCTCTAAAAGAAAATCGTCGTCAAATGGAATTGGTAATGCGTTTCTATCACGAACCTTCCTCAGATCCAAGACGTTATAATGACCCCACATGTTCAGAAATTGCTGCTGTATTTGGAACTGTTGATCGACACATTGCAGTATATGAGAGAGAAGGTGGCTTGAGGAATGTTGATTATGATAGTATGCACTGTGATCCTATGTGTTATACCTTGATTTGGCCTTGCGGAGAGTCTGGTTGGCACATTTCAATGCCAACTGCTGGAGTGAGACAAACTAAAATACGTCATACTGTCACAATGCGTGAGTATATTCTGTACAGAATTGCCATTCGAGGTCTAGGAGCTGAGTTCGATTTCTATCCCCTTATTAACGCTGGTAAATTGACTCAACAGCTATTCGTGGATTATTACTGTCGTATGGAATGTGACCGGTTAAAATATATACGTCATCAACAAACTAAGTTGCGAGTTGATACATATGCCGGTTTAGCAGACGCCTTGCATGTACGAGCAGAAAATGAAAATCTCAGAGTCGGTCGTATTGTAGTTTTGCCATCTTCTTTTACAGATAGCCCAAGGAATATGATGCAATATTATCAGGATGCGATGGCGATAGTGAGGAATTTTGGAAAGCCAGATTTATTCATTACATTCACCTGTAATGCGGGCTGGACAGAAATACTTAACAGCATTCATCCTTGGGAAACGGCTAATAATAGGCCTGATATTGTAGTGAGAGTTTTCCATTGCAAAGTAAAGGAATTGCTACGATTGATTAATGTTAAGGAAATTTTCGGTAAAGTAAAAGCATATCTATATACAGTGGAATTTCAAAAACGAGGTCTCCCGCACATCCATTTACTATTAACGTTAACGGAAGATAGTAAGTTTCGAGACATTTCTGACATTGACAGTGTGGTGTCAGCCGAAATACCAGATCTCAAGGATGAAGTGCTATACGAGTTGGTAAGGCGTCATATGGTACATGGTCCTTGCGGATCTTTGAATCCTTCTTCAGTCTGTGAGAAAGATGGCGTATGCAAGAAAGATTTCCCTAATCAGTTTCAGGAAGAGACCAAATATAACGCCAATGGTTATCCTTCGTATAGGAGAAGAAATAATGGACGGATTATTGTAAAAACAATTCGAGGTATTGACATTGAAATCGATAGTCGATTCATTGTTCCCTACAATCCATTTCTTTTACTTTACATTCAAGCTCATATTAATGTTGAAATATGCTCGAGTGTTCGGAGTGTTAAATACATCCACAAGTATGTGTATAAAGGTCATGACTGCTGCAATGTTAAAATATGTCCTGAAGGCGAAACGGTGAACTACGATGAAATTATTTCTTTTGTAAATGCTAGATATGTTGGTCCAACAGAAGCCGCATACAGGATATTTTCATTTCACATGCATAAACAGTCACATTCTATCGTGCGATTACCAGTTCACTTGCCAAACTTGCAAAATATCTATTTTAAAAATGATAACGCTCCTGATATTTTACTTCAAGCACAGTTGCGCAACACGGAATCACAAGCGTGGTTCAAGTTAAATCAGGATTCAAAGCCAGAAGTCCGTATATATATCCTGAAACACCAGTACATTACGTCTGGAATAAGAGCAACTGCCAGTGGCAAAAAAGAAAAAAATGTTTCAAAAACTATAGGCAGAATGTATAATGTTTCGCCTACAGAAACAGAAAGGTATTATTTACGCCTGTTATTGCTTCACGTCATTGGTGCTACCAGCTTCCAGGATCTACGAACATACAAAACCGTTTTCTATTCTACTTTTAAAGAAAGGAGCGAGGTTTGCTGATTGATGATTCTGAATGGCAGCGTTGTTTGGCAGAAGCGTCACAATTTCAGATGCCTTCTCAGTTACGACAACCGTTTTCTTACATATGTATCTTTCAGACCCCTTCAAATGTAAGACAGTTATGGGACATTTTCGAGAATTCATTATCAGAAGATTATCTGCAGTTTCACGAACCTAACATTGCATATCAGTTCACTCTTATACATATTTCTAATACATTAAAGCTCCACGGTCTTCCCATTACTTCTCTCGAATTGCCAGCTATTATTGATAATTTCCCTCGGACAAATTTACCAATGAATTATCCAAAACTTAATGAGGATCAATTAAGTCGGATGATAAACCAAGCAAATGAAAACCAAACGGCTATAATTACAGAAATTTTGGGGTTAGTACAAAACGGCAATGAAAGGAGAGTAATGCATATTTCATTGACGGTCCAGGGGGCACCGGGAAAACATTTCTTTACCAATGCTTGATTCACAGTTGCACAAATTTGGGGTTAAATGTAGTTTCTGTTGCATGGACTGGTATTGCAGCAATGTTACTACGTCAGGGGCGCACTGTACACAGCCAGTTCAAGTTACCTCTACATTTACATGAAAGTTCAGTATCAGGAATAAAAGTTAACAACAAGGAAGCTTTTTATATTCGTTCAGCAAAACTTATCATTTGGGATGAAGCCCCTATGGCTAATAAGCACGCATTGATGTGTGTAAATCGGCTGCTCAAGGACATCATGAATAACGACGTGCCTTTCGGAGGAAAAATTATCATCTTAGGTGGAGATTTCAGGCAGGTATTGTCTGTTGTGCCTCACGCATCTAGAGCAGCTTCAGTCCAAATGTCAGTAAGGTTCTCTCCTTTGTGGCCATAATTCAAAATTTTTAAACTCAACAAAAATATGCGAGCGGATATAGATCAACGTGACTTTGCAAACTTCTTGATACAAATTGGTAACGGTGAATACCCTCACGTCGATGGAGAAAATTCAGAATTAGTCGACTTACCACCCTCCATCATTGCTAAAACTGATATCATCACTGAAATATATGGAAACGAAGTTTCCACACTGAAAAATATTTCACGCTTTTCAAAAATTACGATTTTAGCACCTAAAAATGAACACTGTAAAGAAATCAATGACAAAGTTTTAGAGCTAATCCCAGGATCATCGAGAACTTACATCAGTGTGAATAATTTAATTACTGAAGATGAGAGTGAACTTCTACAATTCCAAACATAATTTTTAGACAGCTTAGACATAAGTGGATTGCCACCTCATATCCTTCGACTAAAAGAAGGCTCTATTGTGATTTTGTAGAGAAATATTAATGTTACCCAAGGTCTGTTGAACAGTACTAGACTGTTGGTTCGGAAGATGCATGACAATTGCTTACACCTGGAAATTATTACTGGCGTAAATGTTGGAAACAATGTTCTACTTCCTCGCCTTGACCTTACGCCATCAGATACTTCTATGCCGTTTTCCTTCAAAAGGAGGCAGTTTCCAGTACGTTTGGCTTTTTGTATAACTATCAATAAAGCTCAAGGTCAAACACTAGATCAAGTAGGCATTTATCTACCTCAACCAATGTTTAGCCACGGACAACTGTATGTCGCACTATCGCGAGCAAAATCCTTTCGTGACGTCAAAGTTCAAATAGAACCAAAAGGTAAGCGAACAGCAAATGTCGTATGGAAGGAAGTACTATTAGAATGTTGAAACGAATGTTGCGGAGGAGCACAGAACTCAGCAAACGGGGCACAGATTAAATAACAATTATACAAGGACGTCCGAATCCCTAATACGATAACTGTCCTGTGGTAATGGTAAAAAAGTGCTATTGTCCTACATCGGTGATTACTATCCTACATCCTGTTCTTTCATTCCCTCAGTTCTATAACTAAGATATACTCAATCAAATTTACAGCTTAATAAATATTAATTCCTTCTGTGTGAGTTATCTTTTCATTTCTCATCAATCTCCTTGACTCACTATTCTATCCGTAGTGGTGGAGGCGATAGCTGTCTTTACAGAGGTGTGCAAATTATTAGATTCGATGTCAGTTTTCCAAAATTGCACTTTTACTTTTCACGGTTTAATGCACTAAGTAGGCCTATGTTTACAAGGCGATGAAATTACTTCAAATGATTAACCAAGACTCCTAATTATATTTTAATTTAAGAAACTCAAATTAAAATGATTTTCTAGAATTTCCACTAACAGAGGAGCCTTGCAAATATAAGATGCCACACGTTTCGTTTTTATTACTTCACTCTACTTTACGTGTGAATTTAGAGCAGAGGGATTTTGGGTCTTTTAACTGATGAACGCTATTGAACTATTCAAAGATTCATGAACTATTCATTGAAATCACCTGACTTAAATTCTAAAGTCAATGACAAATTGAAAGCGGACCCAGCTCACATATCCCTCGGAATCCAATATTCTGAAAGTTTCCAGACGCAATTCCTTATGGGAAAAGGTGTAATTACACGGGAGAGGAAATACTACTAAGTAGGATAACAAAAGAAGTTGGTCAATAAAATGATTTTGAATAAAAGAAATTATGACTTATTAAAATTATTTTATTTAATTCTATTAATTTGCACACTTTTATAATTATGTTACCCAAGAGTTACGGTCATCTCTAAATTCAAAAATAAGAGAACCATCTTTTATTTTAAATGTATACCATTGGTATCATAAGTAGACAGATCACCAAATTGTACTACTGTAGCATTAAATTGTGTGGATATCTCTATCTACTTAGTATAAAGCAAAAGTTCCCAATTCTTGGATGTAACGGGTAATCTCGAGAGCAACTTGTTGGATTTTGATGCGGTTTTAACCATTCTGTGAAGGATTTCTCGATTAAGATGAAGGATTAAGTAGAAAAAAATATATTTACGGCATATTATGGGTAAACCATTAAAAATATAGATATACTCCGAGAATTGTTCAGCACGAAAAGTTCTGCAGGAAAGATCGCGACAGCTCCCACATCGACCACTATAAGTGTTTTTACGTTGTCATTTCTTCAAGCAATCTCCATTCAGTGGAAATTTAAATTACTAGCTTCAGAGTGAGTTTACGAGCTTGCCTGCGACCTATCACCCTACCTTCAGCCAGCATCAAACTGTCGCGTCGTGTCGAGTTAATACTTCAGAGATGATGATGATAATTGTTGATTTAAGGGGGCCTAACATTTACGTTATCGGCCCCTAATGGTCTGGGTGATAGCAAAAATGACAATGAAGTGAAAACCAGAACGAAAATTAAGTGAGAAGGAAAATACTTACAAAAAGGAACTCAGATTGAAACTACTCACAAAATGGAGAGCGGTAATATTTACAAAAGGGAATTTAGAACGAAAATACTCACAAAAGGAATAGATTGAAAATTACTTACAAAATGCAAATGAGATTGAAAATACGTACAAAATGCAATTGAGGTTCAAAATACTTGCAAAATGCAATTGAAATTGGAAATACACAATGCAATTTAGATTGAAAAAAGCGCATTTCAGATTCCAAAAAAAACACGCAGAGCAATTGAAATTCAAAATACTTACAAAATGCAAATGAAATTGAAAATGCTTACAAAATGCATGGTAGATTCAAACTACTCAATTGGATGGACAATACTTACAGAATGCAATTTAGATTTAAAATACTTACAAAATGTAATTTAGATTCAAAATACCCACAAAATGCAATTGAGAATCAAAATACCTGCAAAATGACCACCATACAAAATGCAATTTAGATTCAAAATACTCACAAAAGTCCCATCCCCTATATTGAAAGACTTACTAAAAGACAATTTAGATTGTCGATCCTTACAAAATGCAATCGAGGTTGAAAACACTAGCAAAATGCAATTTACTGTAGATCGAAAAGACTTAAAAAATGCAACGTAGTCTGAAAACACCTACAAAATGGAGTGTGGATGCAAAAGAAATCGCTCAATGGAATTTAGATACACGGGAGCCAATTAACAAAAAACAGTGCGGGATCTTAAAGAGTAAAGGAAATATAATGAAAAGAAAACAAGAGGTCTGACCCCTCGAAGAATGAAGGATCAGGAAAGATGAGACAAGGGCCAATTAAGGCAGGAAAGTGAAAGACTCCCTAGGCCTCGGATACCCTAATACCGTCGGGGTCGGAAAAGAACAAGAGTTGACCAAGGGATGTCGACAGGAAAGAAGACGGAGAGGAGCCCGGCACAAGTAAGAGGAAGCAATGCCGGACTCAGCTGGGGTCCCGTGGTCGCCAACCCACGTACTTCAGAGAAGAGTATAGTGTTTGGAGTTAGCTGTTCACCACGGCTTTTCAGAATTGCGTCTGGAACCTGACGTCCGTGCGCCTTTTAAGCTTACGCTGGGTAAATAGTGTCACACACACACAGAGGACATTTGATCTCATAAGTCTACTTCATCATTTACCCAAAAGCGACGGTACGTCAAATGTCTGTTCAGGTCACTAGCATGAACACATGCAAATGTCATATGGGCAGAAGTGCTGTAGGATTGAAGTGAATGCTGCGGAGCAGCACGGGTCTTCTAGTTAGCTTGGATTTCAAAAATATATCATATTCTAAATATGGGATTGGTTGTTACTGTATAATATACAGAAGGTATATGATTAACCACACCACAAAGCGCAAATTATCCAACTCTGGGCATAAAACAACACGAATCCACCTTGTAGTGGGGAATTCTATATATCAACGTTCATTTATCTCCGCCCAAGGGTTTAATTGCAATTATTTGAGATAATTTTATAATATCTCGACCTGTGGTTAAGACTCCAACAAGTTTACAGTCTATACACAATTATTTAAAATTAATTACACAAATATATCATTGAAAATTACTTAACACAATATCTCAGATGTTTCTCAAACCTAATACTGTGTAATTAAAGTGAAAAACTTAGGTACCAGATTTCGCTTCATGCACAGTTCACGTCTGTGTGACGTAGTCATCATATTTTATATGAATTGCCGCCAATGGCCATACCATATAATGTACAGTTGTGTCTGTGTCACAAAACATCCAATCCCAAATTAGCAAACAAATGCGTTTGAGAGTTCCGTCACAAATATAGCTAACAAGCTACGCACGCTATCAACCGTGGATGAATGCTATTTCACTAGAACAGTAAGAGAAGACATGGGGGCCAATGTGTAGCAGATCCCGTTATGGAAACTGTGAGAAGGACAATGTCCACACCTGAATGAATGAAATGAGGATAAGTGGCACAGAGAAACTGACTGATAATCTCATACCTACATGAGAATCACAAACAGCAGTGCCCCACCATTTATCTCAAGAATCACCACCACCTAAGTGGACAGAGCGAGGATTTGACTAACATTACATATCTCGATGTGCTTTAAATCTATCAGAGACTACAACTAGTTAGTTAGTTAGTTAGTTATTGATGTTTTAAGGGGCGGAACTACGAGGTCATCTGCCCCAGACTATAACTGCGAGAGGTCATAGAAGATAAATTGTGTTAGCACAACACCCTCTGAAGTAAAGCCTGACTTCTCTGACGTCATCGGTCCTTAGCAGGGAAAGTGTGATTCTGAAGTGGACATATTATATTTTAGATTGATGGAGCGATTCGGTGCAGAGCAGTGAGGTTTTTCAGATTAAAAACTGCAAGACGTATCATTACTGGTGTGTAACTGGTTGTCGTGGCATCAACGATATTGGACCAAAATGACTTTAGATTTCCAATGCACGAATAATTTAAGGCATAATGGCTCAGTGCTATTCCGATAAAGTGCTTGACGCCAATGTTCGATGTCTTTAGATTTCCGACGCACGAATAATTTAAGGCATAATGGCTCAGTGCTATTCCAATATAGGACTTAACACCAAAGGTCCATGTCTTTAGATTTCCGATGCGCGAATAATCTAAGGCATAATGGCTCAGTGCTATTCCAATATAGGACTTGACACCAAGTGTCCATGTCTTTAGATTTCCGATGCGCGAATAATTTAAGGCATAATGGCTCAGTGCTATTACAATAAAGGACTTAACACCAAAGGTCCATGTCTTTAGATTTCCAATGCACGAATAATTTAAAGCATAATGGCTCAGTGCTATTCCAATAAAGGGCTTGACACCAAGTGTCCATGTCTTTAGATTTCCGATGCGCGAATAATTTAAGGCATAATGGCTCAGTGCTATTCCAATAAAGGGCTTGACACCAAGTGTCCATGTCTTTAGATTTCCGATGCGCGAATAATTTAAGGCATAAAGGCTCAGTGCTATTCCAATATAGGACTTGACGCCAAAGGTCCATGTCTTTAGATTTCCGATGCACGAATAATTTAAGGCATAATGGCTCAGTGCTATTCCAATAAAGGGCTTGACACAAATGCAATACACTGGAGTAAGTAGATACATTTCATATTATCGGTAGTCTAGAATTCGGATATAAATAGCCGGGGTTTTATTATAGATATCTAACCTCCTTGACTTTCATAGTGCTTCAAGGAACAACAAAATTCGACATGCAAACTGCTCTCTGGGTGTCAAATAACAAAGCTTGCACCCGGCACGCGAGGCCATACGATATTGTTACTATATCATTGTAGCCCATAAGGACAGTGTCTCTGTTCCGTCCACAATGTTCCCGTCTTCTTCTTTTCATTTGCTTTACATTTTGTATTCTTAATTTTGTTTCTGAATTCTCCTCTGTCTCCAAACATTTGCCTGTCTTAAGTCTTCCTCTATTTCATGATACCAAATAGTTATCCTGCTTGAGCTGTTTACTAAATCAAGGATCCTCTTTGTAAGTCTGTTGTTGTTCATTGTCCGTCTGTGTTCTCGTATAGCTCTTTGGTAGGTCTCTTCATCTCTGTGGATTGCTCCAAATATTTTTCTGAGAATTTTCCGTTCTATTTTCTCAGTTTCTATGATGCCTGACGCTCCAATTGTTGTCGTTTCTGACGTATATAATGCTTCTGGTAGTACAACTGTTTTGTAGTGTCTAAGTTTGGCCTGCCTCGATACGATTTTCTTATTATAATGTGACCATGTGAGTTTGTATGTATTCTGATGTTTTGCCTTTCATTCTATGTTAGACGCCCTGTTTGATCCTCCTATGTGTATATATTCCCCTAAACATTTGAATTGTTCGACTCTTTTTATGTATCCATATATCGTAGGCTTGGTTTGCACATCGTTGGTCTGTCATGCCTCGTAAGATATTTGTACACCTGTTTTGGCAGCTATCTCATGCAAGCGTTCCGGTGCTTCCATTGCCTCCCGGGTGATATTACTGAGTATGGCTACGTCATCCGCAAATGCCAGACTTTGTATCAATGCTTTAGTTTCCCGTGTTCTACCTAGCTGTTCCTTTCATTGTCTGATAATTTTCTCAAATACCATGTTGAATAAGATTAATGACACCAGTGCGTATCTGAAAGGGTTCTGAAATTCCCCCCATTAACTTGATCTTGGAGGTGTTGTCTGTGAGCGTCTGTTGTATAAGTGCCCTTGTTTTTTGTCGATGCCATATTCTTACAGTACTTCAAAAGCGTTTCCCAGTCTATGGAATCGTATGCTTTTTGAAAGCCCACAAAGGTAACTACAGTCTTTCTTGTCTGCCTAACTTTCAGGAGTATTCTCAACTTCCACATCTGTTCGATGCAAGATCTCCCTTTCTGAATCCTGCCTGATACTCCCCTATTTGTGGATCTGCTTGTGGTTATAGTCTGTTTAATAACACCTTAGAGAAGATTTTGCGAGCCGGGGTTCGAATATAATTGAATTCTGCTTAAATTTATTCCATTTTATGTACAATTGTATCGTTGTAGATCTGTGCCTCTAGACAATAGTTTTGTTACTCTAATGATTGACGAAATTGACATAAAGTCATACTTTGTACTGCAAGGTGGAAATTAGGGAGAGCTTATGAGAAACCACACGATAGTTCCGAGCATATGCAAAAGTTTGAATTATTATCAGAAGGGCTAGACCTCAAATTGGGGGAGGTGGTGATATACGGAGAATATTTTATAGTTACGTTAGAAGGCTATGATAATGTCCGGAGATGCTGAATTAATTACTGATAAACAGGCAGTTGCTAATGAATTGAATATCTGGTTCGGTAGTGACTTTAATAAACTTAATAGCTGTGTGTTTAACCTGAACTATGAATCTGATCGCCATCCTTTCCAAATAAACCAATCGTCGATTCTAGCAAGAATTAAGAAGCCACGTATACATATATCAAAAAGCCAAGACAATATTTGTGCAGATGTGCTACAACTGGGAGGTACAGCCTTCAAGCGATACTTCGGGGTGCTGTTTAAAGTATCAATTAAGAACACATACCCGAAGACAGGGAGTGCAAGTTAACGGCGTAATTATAGATTTCGTGAAGGCATTTGATGTCGTCCCACATGACATACTACTCCGCAAATTAGCAGCAACGAAGATTGATATTCTCATATATACAGTTTCCTTTTTTCACTATCCATTAAGTAGTTTTGGTTGGTTTCTCTGCCTCTCTGCCTAAAATCGTTTCCACTCCTAAACCTATATACATTTTCTTTTCCAATCATCTTCCCTTAGGTAGTGTCTGAGCTCTCCAAGTCACTGGCTAGCACATACTGAGAAGCTACTGTAAGGATCTTATGAATCACGAGCAGTGACAATGTATTATGATACACCTCACCAACACACTGGCTAGCACATACTGAGAAGCTTACTGTAAGGTTCTTATGAATCACGATCAGTGACAATGTATTATGATACACCTCACCAAGACACTGGCTAGCACACACTGAGAAGCTTGCCGTAAGGATCTTATGAATCACGAACAGTGACAATGTACTATGATACACCTCACCAAGACACTGGCTAGCACACACAGAGAAGGTTACTGTAAGGATCTTGTGAATCCCGAGATGAGACAATGTACTATGATACACTTCACCAAGACACTGGCTAGCACACACAGAGAAGGTTACTGTAAGGATCTTGTGAATCCCGAGAAGAGACAATGTACTATGATACACCTCACCAAGACACTGGCTAGCACACACTGAGAAGCTTGCCGTAAGGATCTTATGAATCACGAACAGTGACAATGTACTATGATACACCTCACCAAGGTACTGGCTAGCACACACTGAGAAGGTTACTGTAAGGATCTTGTGAATCCCGAGAAGAGACAATGTACTATGATACACTTCACCAAGACACTGGCCAGCACACACTGAGAAGCTTGCCGTAAGGATCTTATGAATCACGAACAGTGACAATGTACTATGATACACCTCACCAAGACACTGGCTAGCACACACAGAGAAGCTTGCCGTAAGGTTCTTATGAATCACGAGCAGTGACAATGTACTATGATACACCTCACCAAGTCACTGGCTAGCACACACAGAGAAGCTTGCCGTAAGGATCTTATGAATCACGAGCAGTGACAATGTACTATGGTAGACTTTACCAAGACACTGGTTAGCACACACTGAGAAGCTTGCCGTAAGGATCTTATGAATCACGAGCAATGACAATGTACTATGGTAGACCTCACCAAGACACTGGCTAGCACACACAGAGAAGCTTGCCGTACGGATCTTATGAATCACGAGCAGTGACAATGTACTATGGTAGACCTCACCAAGACACTGGCTAGCACACACTGAGAAGCTTGCTGTACGGATCTTATGAATCACGAGTAGTGACAATGTACTATGATACACCTCTCCAATACACTGGCTAGCACACACAGAGAAGCTTGCCGTAAGGATCTTATGAACCACGAGCAGTGACAATGTACTACGGTGGACTTCACCAAGACACTGGCTAACACACACAGAGAAGCTTGCCGTAAGGATCTTATGAACCACGAGCAGTGACAATGTACTACGGTGGACTTCACCAAGACACTGGCTAACACACACAGAGAAGCTTGCCGTAAGGATCTTATGAACCACGAGCAGTGACAATGTACTATGGTGGACTTCACCAAGACACTGGTTAGCACACACTGAGAAGCTTGCCGTAAGGATCTTATGAATCAAGAGCAATGGAATGACGAGCGCAGTGGCACAAAGGGTCCAAATGTTGACAAATAGATTGAGTAATAGAATAATAACAAAAAGTTCCGTGACGAACTAAAGAGCCTACTTTTCTTAAAATTTAAAATGCATGCCAATGATTAATCTGTATGGATCTATCTAGAATAATGACGAAAGTCAGTTAGTAATATGGAAATTTCTAATTAACTCGAAATACTGTATACCTGGCATAATGTAGCCTAATAGAGAACTACAGTTGGCAGCCCTGGTGACTGAATATATTCTTACTTCCATCTCTTAAGGTACAGAATACAAAATTTGGTTGAAGTCCAATGGATAGCATGGACGTTACATGCAGTTAAAAATTGGATCTAACAGCGCACGTATAATCATGTTGGCAACAATGGCATACATGTATTGGTCAGACATAATCTGAAATAATATGATCTATTGTTGTGTCAATTTTGATTGATATCCATCAGTTAGTATAGAAGTGACATGCATTTTAAAATTGGACCTATCAGCAGGCTTAGAATCATGTTGGCAGCACTGGCGTAGGCCTATATTAGTTACTCCAAATTAATCTAGAATGCCAGGTACTATACGTGTGCAAAGTTTAGAGCTATTGGCTTGCATACTTTCTGAAATATTGATATTAGGGTAACAGAAATAGAGACAGTATTTATTACCAGTTGGCAGTCCTGGTTACTCTTAAGGATCGACATAGTCATATATGTTACGGTACACATAGCACACACGAAATTTGGTTGAAATCCAAATGAGAGTATAGAAGTTACATGTATTTAAAGTTGGACCTCTCGGCAGGCTTAGAATCATGTTGGTAGCACAGACGTACCTAAGTTACTCCAAATTAATATAGAATGTCAGGTACTATACGTGTGCATAGTTTAAAGCTGTCGGCCTTCATACTTTCTGATATATGGGTATTTGATTTAAAAAATGAGAGCATTTATTAACAGTTGGCAGCCCTCGTGGCTCTTAAGAATACGCTCAGTCATATATGTTTATGTACACCTAGCACATACGAAATTTGGTTGAAATCCAATTGATAGTGTAGAAGTTATATGCATTTAAAATTTTGACTTATCAGCAGGCTTATAATCATTTTGGCAACACTGCCATGTATGGCCTCCTGGAAGTTAAACTGCAATATTTTTATCTATACGTGTGCCAATTTTGAAATAGCTCCCATTCATACCTTCCAAGATATCCAACATGGAGCTCAAATTTCAATTGCGATTTTTCCGCAGTTGGTAGGACTGACATCATTTTCAAATATGGCTGTGAGATATTCAGGTATAGATCTTTACTCCTACCAAATTTGGATTCGATTGCTACAGCCGTTTAGGAGTTGATAGGGGGGGGGACACACACAGCCAGACAGACAGAAGGACAGACAGACACACATTTGCCCGATCTCATAAGTCTACTTTTTCCTCATTTTTGCAAAATGTGGAAAGTAGGCTAAAAATGGTTTTACCACTGTGACTTTTAAAGTAAGTCCCACCTTATTTTCTGGCCAAGTTAGTTTTTGGTTTGGTAGCTTTTTGTTCTTGGTTACAGAAGAAATATATGGTTTGTTGACACCGTGGGGAAGTGTGTAGTAATGGATGCTGCTTACAAAACTCATTCACATTCTTATCACCGCATCATGTGTACTTATTCCATGCATATTTCCACAAGACAAACAGACTGACAGAGAGTTCCTATATATTTCCAGACAGTGAGAACACTGAACGAGAATGCATAATAAGAAGAGAGTTAATATCAATATCCACTTCAATGATGAGACACAAACAATGAGTGACTTATCGCACTTTCCAAACAAATCTTATTCAAATCCAAAAATTACAGCTATGCGCACGAAAAGCGAACTGTCACATATTTTGTATGTTGAACACTTACTCATTTAAGTGACTTCCACTTCCACCACCTTCTCGTTCCTGGATTTCGTCTTCCACATCCTAGGGAAGGGATGGAATAATTTATTATGTGCTCTTATAAATAACAAGGCAGGTAATTGTACAGCACTGGTCAGCTGAAGTGAGGATAATATTCCCTGAAGGATATTTGTACTGTCCATCACATCCTAGTGCTAGAGCTGAGAGCTAGAACTTATAATAAACTATCGAACAAAATCATGACGTCACCAAGAATCTTGTTCGAGAAAGATCTGAGATTTACGACGCAGTCGCAGGAAACAAGGTATTGTGCTAAGGAAGAAGTTACGCTATTGGAGGAAAGGCTCCTTTTAAGCGAATCTTCAAGCAAAGGAGAATGCTGAGACGGTTACTCCCAAGAGGCAACAATCGTCTACTAACTCTCTACTATATATCTGGGCTCATTTACACCTCCTATGGGCTAGGCAAAAGGGTATGCGGCTGCAAGAAGTTTTTTTAGTATGAACTTACAAATAAAATTATTAGCAATTACTTTCTCCGTAAGGTTCTAGAACATTCTTTCACTTTTAACTCACATCATCATTTATCTTCATGCTTAAGGGCAACTACATGTTCTTGCAATGCTTCACTGTCATTAGTTGGAAGCATTCCAGCAAAAGCTGGGAGTTCAAGAGAAAACGCACAGAAGACCACTCATGAGGTTGGTCGAACCCAGCCTCTGTCAGTAGCATTCAAGTCGTCTTTAGCGTGTGGTTAAAGCCCGGCGCATCGAACACGGAGTAGTTCCATTTTACGGTGTTTGAAACTAGGCGAAGTTGAAACGCACACATTAACGTTTCCACCAGATAATCGTTAGACCATGGAATTTCAGTCAACGCCGTGGTTATAGATTTTGCGAAGGCATTTGATGTTGGAATATAGTTATCCTTATGGGAACCGGGAAGTGTGCAATGCTGGTATTTCATCCATTTCAAAATAAAGTTTTCAATGAATTTTTTTCAATTCTTTTTCCAGTCCTTATCAGGGCCTATTCTTTAATTCATATCAGTGTCATTGCCATAAATGAAAAAAAACGCTGAAGTAAATAGGCCATAAATTTACCAAAACGTCATACAATTTTTGACATTTTAGCTACAATTTCTGAGAACATTTTTCAAAATTTAGTCATGAGATTTTTACATGACACTTAACCACTGATACTTGACCTTGATGACCAAATTCATCTTCCTAACTGAAATAGATTTCAGTAAACAAAAAATATTACCATACTAAAAAAATCTGCCAAATTCCAAAAAATAAAAAAAATTATATCTTCGAACCTGTCAAACCTAATTGCATAATTTTAGAGGACAACACTCAGTATTACATGTAAAATGAATGGTCCAAATTTGAGCTTTCTATGCCATACAGTTCCTGAAAAATATGTACCTATGTTTGCAAAAATGCGCTATTGAGTAAAAGTGATATAAAGATAAAATTAATATTACAGTTTCCTTTTGTGCATTCCTGAATAATAGAATTACTTTAATAAAATTTTCTGTCATCCTCAAGAAAGAAGAATAATTAAATGATTTTAGAGCGTTAAAATCTATTACGTTATCGACGATCTTTGAAATACTAGTCGTCTTATGAACATGATTGCATTATAGACAATTTTATGAAATATGAACTTTGATTACGATTTATTGAATACACTATAGTAATGAACTTTTGATAGGAGTTTTTCTCAATTATAGATTGGAACAATAATATTGTCATTTAGACTTTCACGGCCCGTGTTATTATTCATAATGTTGAATTTTGGGCTTATGCCGTGTTTTATTATACTAATATTCGACGCGTTTCGAAAGAAACCATGTCTTTCATCGTCATCCAGATTATTCCTGACGATGAAAGACATGGTTTCTTTCGAAACGCGTCGAATATTAGTATAATAAAACACGGCATAAGCCCAAAATTCAACATTATGAATAATGGAACAATAATGTTTGCATTCCACAGTCTAATTGTATTCTATTCAATTATTTATGCAGTTTAGATGAACTTTGATTGAAGATAGTATTTTTATACTGCGATACTTTGATGATATTAATCTCAATTTTGATAGACCAGGGAGGAGTATCTAATCGTATTTGCTATTAAATTTATTTGTGATTGGCAAATTTTTACTTCATATCGATTCATGAATGGAACCCACGAAGGTAAAATAATAACAGTCATTAATACAATTGATGAATATAAGAATTTTTAAAGAGGAACAATGGATGTATAATCGTTAGTTCAGTGGACGTGTAAAAGTCGCTGATGAATAATGCCCTTGAATAATGAAGGAGGTTCCCACAGTAAGATGGATGATGTAGTTGAATTTATAAGTGGAGGTTTTTGTATGTAGTGTGGAAGATTTTGATGCCATATATATATAAAGATATATGATGAATTTTGGGCCAATTGTTGTGCAATTTTGTTCGTTTTGAGCGAAGTATTTTTCCGCTGAATGTATTGTCCTGGTTCTTTGAAAGTTATTCATGTGAAGATACTGTTAAAGTTAACAAGAGTGTTAAATAATTTGAGATGAAGATTTTGAATGGAGGTTACCGTCACAAATATTAATAATAATTATTAAACCTTATTAAACCTGAATTTCACAGTTAAATATAACTAACCTTCATTGGTCGATTATATCACCATGATTTGAGTAATTATCAACCGGATAAACGTGTGGTTTAATGTATTTCTTGTATAAATAATATAGACAATATAAATATTGTAAATAATTATGTAAATATCTTTGATAATAATTTGGAACGAAGGGATTAATAGAGGCGTGTATAAAATTTTTCAATTGTCGTTTGACATTGTTATAAACAATTTTATAATTGTTATAAATAATTAATGAACCTTTGTTATAAACATTAAGAGTTTTGTTATTATACTCTAAACAACGCTAATTAAACAATTGGATTGAACAATTAAACATGATTTGGGATTATTAGAGTAATCCACTGGTGTTTGAATGGAGCATTTAAAAGATTTGCGTGATAATATTTCAGTTGAGAAGTGGACATTTAACGTGTTTTGAAAGAGAGCCAAGCTCTGATGTAACTCGCATATGCTAAGGTCCACTTGACGATGCAGGTGTATCGCAGCTGGCCCGGACAACTGTATGATAGAGGCCAAGGACGTCTCCATAATAGCCTTGTGGCTATAAATAAAATGTGATGTGTATAAACACGCAAAACAATTACTATATGTGTCTCGTCCCAAATCCCGTTTCCATTCCAAGTGCATTATTATTTTTACGTTACTTTGAGCTTGAGAAAGCTGAAACATTGTATGTAGAGTATACAAGTCCTACAGGAGGACATGGTTATGTGGACAATGGCTTCTGATTGCCACGTTTATTTTGTTGTTTTATTTTGTTAAATTCATTCTTTATGTGAAATAAATTATTGTGCAGTTTAAAGTTTCTCGTCTTCGTTATGGTTCATTTTAAATATCATGGTGGAGGTTATTGTGAGGGCATACTTTAAGTGATCCAGTTGACAACCCAGTCCCCGAGATAAATTTAAAAGGTAAGTAAAAGGTAAGTATGAACCCCCGTATATTTTGGTGTGTTCCACAATAATTTCTTGTTAACTACTGTGCTCTAATCTCGGTAGTATCTGTCAGTGCCATTTTCATTGATGTAGCTGTGCCGATGCGATTGATTATTGGCAATCCGATTGAGGGGGCGGATATCTGACAGCCTACTATCCGGATATCGGGGACAGTACCACCAAATAATGCTTTCTGAAACCCACACCATGACTCCTCACCTTTGGGGCACAAGGTGTGTCGCGGGTGTGAATCAGAAGATGCCTTATGTAAAATATCGCCCACACTGCTGACCTCATATGCTTCAAACTATGGGTATTTCTCCTAATAGCTAACCGATATTAAGTCTGTATCAGACCTATTTCTTAATCAGTTAACCTACCAGCACCACCAATTTGTTTCTTATCTTTCAACACCTTGCCTTCCAGTCATTTTTATGTTTCCTAAGTATGCGCCCATTCTTTTTTACACACGCCCTACACATTCAAGTTTCTCCATATTTACATTAGGGCCATAAGGCTGTGCTTCACTGACTAACTTATAACCATTAGAATCCCCAACAAAATTTACTAGAATACTTTATCTCCACAGGGGACAGAGATATTTATATCAGAGTGCAAATGGGCATGGTATGGCTCAACTTACTGAAGCGCGCAGTCCCTTAAAATATTTCTTTATAAACTAAATATGCACCAAAAAAAATATAAAAATGCATATCATTTTGTTCAGAAAACTTTGGAGAATTTAATGCACTTCCCGGTTCCTTAAATCAATTTTAATAGGCCTATCTAGAATTTAAATGCACAGGGGAAACAATGTGATTGTGCCAAACCTATGTAAGCATCACACAATATACCTTTAGCCAATGGCATTATAATGCATCCCCAGAAGCTCATAGATCAGAACATCGCACAAAGTCGGCGGCCGTATGTGGATGTATCGTTTGGGACAGAGTTTTATTTCGCTATCCTTCCATCAATATGGATTGTGGTTGCTGTACAAAACACAACCTAATAGCCAAACGCTTCGGTTTGTCATCAACACAATTGTGAAAACACAACTCTTAATCCCGAAATGCTATTAAGGAGACGTCTTGTAAAGAGGAATGAAGATACCTACCTCTCTCAGTTCGGAAGTTGGTGTTTCTGTTTTCTTGCATGGAACGATCTCCTGAATAGAAGATTCCTCAATTTTAATATCCGTGGCATGATCTGTATCGGCCTGCAAAGAAATGACTTGGTTCACAAACATTTGCCTTCGTGTGAGTGGAATTAGGTCTTACACATGCCTTGTAAACTTGCACTGAAAGATTCAAGGAATAAAATAACCCACTGAAAGTAATTCAACCTCCCGTTCATAGTTTTCTTACGTCAGCGGTGACATGGCAAACAAAAAACTACATTATGAATAGGCTAGAGGGGGCACAGTGTTACACGGGGAACAGTGTTACATAACCTTTATTCATCAACTGTTAGCAGCTATACCTTCACTTGTTCCAGCAATTAGTTAGCCATCTTGTTTTCCATCTTCAGCTGTGTTTTGGAGGCATTTGCAGCATCTGTCAGATTTTTGTGAGTAAAATACTGTTTTTGAATGGTAAAAGTAAAATTTCTTGTTTGAAATCAATATGACTTAATTTATGGAACATATATCTTCAAGCACTGAAGATTATTTTATTGAATACCTGTGGTTCTTTAACTTAAATTGAATACAGTTTCATAACCTAACTGAATAGCATATGGCCACAGGACATTTTAATTGTAACCTATGACACATGGGGCACAGTGTTACATGTATCATCTCTGTTCAAGTAATATATATTAAATTCGTACATATTTGAAACATATGTATTTGTTTCAGCAAATGTGCTACTGCACAAATGCTAATGATTTCAAACAAGAATTGTGATATAATGAGATTAACAAATTTATTTTTTCTGCTTTTATGCTGATTTTTAATCTTGTTTTGTTACAGATAGCTATTTCAACATGAGGAGCAGGCCAAAAGGAAGGAAAATAGGTTCAACATCTGGAGAACAGATGAAAGCTGCAGTGTTAGAGGTAGTAGAGGAGAAGAAATCAGTATGAAGTGTTGCTTCAGCGTTTGGAATTGTGCACATGACATTGCAGCGATACGTTAATAAATACCAATCAGCTGCCGATCAGCTCTACTTTCGCTTTACACCAAATTATGAGGTAAATCAAGTGTTTCAAAGGGAGCTTGAAGAAATGTTATGTAATTATTTAATTCTGGCATCTAAAATGCATCATGGACTCACAAGGAAAGCAGCTCTTGATCTGGCATATCAACTGGCTGTTTAAAACAAATTGAAAATTCCCAAATCCTGGGATTTAAACCAACAAGCAGGGCTGGACTGGCTTTATGGCTATTTGAAGAGATACCCCGAGCTGTCAATTAGGAAGCCTGAGGGTACAAGTTTAGGTCTTGCGACGAGTTTTAATCGGACAACAGTTACCGAATTCTTCGATAACTTAATTATCGCTTATGAACAGTTTCCAGATGGCCCGATTCCAGGAGACATCTATAACCTAGATGAAACGGCACTACCCACCGAAAGTGATAGGGAAGAAAGGTGAAAAACAGATCGGACAAGTAACGTCTGGTGAACGAAGAGTGTTGGTAACTGCGTGCTGTTTCATAAATGCGATTGGAAACAGTGTTCCTCCATTTGTAGTGTTTCCTAGAGTCCACATGTTATCTGGGGCACCACAAGGCAGTGCTACTAAATGGTGGTGTGTTCATGGAAATATTAAGGCATTTTCAACTCCATGCCAAAAGTTCTGCAGATCATAAAGAGTTATTGATTCTAGATAATCACGAATCACACATTACAATAGAGTCTCTAGATTTTTGCAAAGAAAATGGAATTATCCTGTTAACGTTACCTCCTCATACTAGTGGGAAACTGCAGCCATTAGACCAGACTATTTACAAGTGCTTAAAACTCCATTTTAATAATGCATGTGAGGACTGGATGCTAACACATCCTGGTCAGACCATTTCAATTTATAATATTGCAGAACTTCTTGGCCGAGCTTATCCTAAAGCCTTTACGCCTTCTAATATTGCTAGTGGATTTTGCTCCACTGGCATATGGCCCCTAAATAGAGACATCTATGGCCCTGATGATTTCCTAAGCTCCTTTGTCACTGATAGATCTGACCCCAATCAGGCATCTGAGGGCACTGTTCCTAGTCTACCCCGAAGCTTCTTCGTCTTCACAAAATGACTCTGTTCATAGTTTACCCTCCACGTCATCATATTTTCCAGTTACACCCACCAAATCTTGCTCATCTGCAGCCACCACTCCCCTACAGCCTTCATCAGGTATTGTGAAAGTGGTATCACCAGAAGAAATAAGACCTATTCCCAAAGCCCCACCCAGGAAATCTGAAGGAACTAAACGACGCCGTGGTAAAAGTCAGATCTTGACTGACACCCCTATTAAAATAAAAGTGACAGAAGAGCTCATGAACCGAAAGAAACGAACAAACTCCAAAAAGACATCCGTGCCCAGAGCAAAAGTAAATCTTTCAAAGCGCCTAGAGATGTCATCTACAGACGAAGAAGATTCCCCCACGTATGATGAAAGTGATGACAGTAAGTCTTTTGATGACTTACTTACAGACGAAACAACAGATTTGGATTTAGATCCTTCAAATATTAAGAACGGTGATTTTGTGTTGATAGAAGGACAGCTTAAAGGAAATAAAATTCATTCTATTGGTGAGGTTGTAAGCCAACATGACAACGACACTGAAGTGTCCTATGCTAAGAGACTATTTCCTTATTTCAGATTTTCTCGAACAAGTGAGATATATTCATTTGAAAAAAAAAAAAATTGTATCTAAACTTCCTTTCCCACATCCATCGGGAGGCACATCATGGAATGTCAAAGTGCTGATCTTCCCTGTTGATTTAGCTATGTATCCAGGACTGAAATAGCTTTACATTGTTGTATATATTTGGTGTATCAAACATCATTACATTAGGAGTTTAAGCCATTCTCGAAGTATGAAACATCTAAACTTGTACTGTTCATGTAATGTTACGTTTTGATCTTCGATCTAAGAGTATAACGCAGCTTGTGCCTAATTATTTTTTTATGTCTTTAAACTCAAAACAAGGTAATTATTTCCTATAAAATGTTCATTTTAGCCATGACTAGCAAATATACTGAAAACTTCTATTTAAATCTTATATGCAATGTTTGCAGTCTTAATGTAACACTGTACACCAGGCTGTGTAACACTGTGCCCCACTACCGGGCCACAGTGTTACAACCCTACCTAAAACTTTAAATACTGCAAGTAAACTTGATTATTTGAACATCTGACCAACTGAATTAAGGAACATGTGAAAGCTTTCATTTGTTTGATCCGGACTGATATTTCACTGCTGCAGAAAAAATAAAAATAGTGTAACACTGTGCACCCTCTTCCCCTCATCAGCAAATACTCACTGCTAAAATAAGTAATATTTATATGAGAGGAAATATAGAACCTATGATCACCTGCACTTCATGTTCCGATTTGACTGCGCAGCTTTTCTCTTCGAATATATCACCAGACTCATCCAGCAGATTATAAGAGGGTGACTGGTCAATTGATTCCTAGAAAGTATTACACAAGTATGAGCCAACGTAAAACATGCTGACAGAATAACTGTTCTAAGTTCTAACAATAAAATATTAAACATCCTGGTTAGACTATTTGGTAGCAGGCATTGGTTGTCATGCAAATAACTAAGATTGCTATGTTACACGAAATACATGGTAAATACAACTTACAATATTAGGGAACTCATCAGTTTGAGACAGCTCACTCTTAATGAGTGGTTGTTGCTCCATAACGTTCAGCAAACTGGAACACACAAAGTGCGCTTATAAGAGATCGTACTTATGCCACTACGCCATATCATTATATAGCTAATCAAATGAGGTTATTTCAGAATTCAAGTGAGGCTACTGGTAACGAGAGTATAACCCTTCAAGCGCACAGTGAGAAGAAGAGGCTAACGATAAAACCTATTCGACCATGGCGCTCGACTTTATAAGATATCAGTTAGGGTATAATACGAATGTTTATCATTACGACAGAATGAGGAATAATTACTGGTGCCAGCCACTGAAATGATGCGTCCTATTCCTAAGTAGACTACACACAAACCTGAGCACAATAACATGGGGCAGGCGGAATAAATTCCGTTAAATTACATTACCAAATTATCACCGTGAAAGTAAACTCAAGTCACACAACGAGTATTAAGAAATTAGCAGTAACTGGATACAATGAGTTTCAGAAAATACTAGAGAAAACTTCCGCCTCGTGTTACAAGAAAGCCACTTCAAACCAAACACATCATATCTCTCTCACCGGAAGGGACTGGAAGATGTATTTATCCTCACCAACTTATAACACTATCACGGGGAAACTTGTATAATTGTCGCCATAGAGATGTTTCTAGTAACACATTTAAACCTGTGCATCCTCGATAATCAAATATTGTTAATTATTCTGCACAGGGCACGAACACGCCCAAGTAGAACTCAGGTTGTGAGAATCATCGTCATTATTAAATGTATTCAAGTCTGTGAAGAGTACTTTAAATATCCCTACATGGAACTCAAAATTCTCAGATGCTAATATTTTACCGCGAGGTACATGGAAGTCACTGAATCGGTGACGATATTGGTAGCCTATTGCTAGCAACCTCGACCGTAAAAACACTGTAAGACTGGGGATATATTTCTAAGACAAATCACATTAAGTTACTAGAATCAGGGAGGGAAGTGAGGCGGTATGCGCTGGTATGGAATACCGGCTCTGCTTTCAAAGGCCCAATGGCTTACCGTCACTGCTTTCAATGTCAAATAGCATACCGCCACTGAAAACCAATGGATCTTAAATTTGTTTGCACCGTAGGAATTAATATAGCCTAATTGCCTTACTTGATCATTCATCCACTGGTACTGTCCCCGTATATTCTAAAGGCGGTCTGTTGGATATCCGAAGCAACGGCTGGATTCGTAGACCCCGACTGCTTCGGCGCAAAATACAAGTCAAGGATCTACCTCCAACTAGACCCTCGCGAATATACGTGGCGGAAATTAAAATACAACTGTGAATTACATGAAAAATACACTTAGCTCGCGGTAAAACACCTACCTTAATCTCGGGAATCTCGTGGTCAGCTTCTCTGGACCTAAAATGGGTTTCACAGTTGCATCTCCTTAGGCTATATCTAAAATAATTCACGACAACACGGCTTCTAATAAAACTAAACAATTTAATAACAAATGTAAACTAAAGTTAAACATTCACACTGCAAAATAAAATACACACTCACATTCGTTCATCTCCACTCTCACGCCACTGACAAAACAGCGTTCTATCAACATAATGACAAAATTTGGTGTAGCTTGGGTCCATACAACAAGCTGTACAACAATTACACACCTCGGTGTATTAACATTCTTCTGGCACGTTCCCAAGCGCATATGTCGGCGCTCGGCGCACGCGATCATTGCCACGTGTCCGATGACATAATATTCACCGCTACATTCCCAGCCTGACTGGTTTAAAAAAAAAAAAAGAAGAGCGAGCCGGGCAGTTCGCCACATCTCTCCCCATTTGCTTGGCCTGGCCGTGCTATGGCCTTGGTTGGAAACGAGTTTTTCATAACAATTAAAACTGTGCTAAATGAAGGCAGATTCACGTCAGACAAATACGTGAACTGCACTCAAATCCTACATGCTACTGGCATAAAACTTCTGTACACACTAACATACGCACTCTCGCATTGTGTCGTCCCAATGGAGTTCATTTCATTCGCACTGGACAAGAAACAAACCACATGCAATCACATACTCATTTACACTCTAATCTTTACGTTAAACAAACGAAAACTTCCTATTCTTAACACATTATACACTCGATTGATAAATAATAAAGATTAACACTAAAAGAATTTATAATGACGCTTATAGCACCAGCTATAGTTCTTCCAAAGTAATAGCGTCTAAATACAGTCGAGCCTGCGCTCTGATCTAGCAGAATGTCTAATACAGTGAACTGTGATCTTTAATATCTTCTACATCACCAGAATAACCACCACTAGTCTCTCCTATCTGATCTGGTGTCAAAATAAGTTCAATACATTTGACCAATGAAGGTGAAACATATGCTGTTACAAGTCTGGTTTAATAATCTCGATAAAAGTATAGCATAACAGCTGTCTTCTTCAATTTCCTGTTCCAATTTCAACCGTGAACCTTCCTGTCCTATCTAAATTCCATGTCGTGTATAACAAAATAAGGAGTACTCTCTACTCACAGTCTAAATGCCTTTGCCAACACTAGTCATGCCCACGCAATGACTGTACTATAAAATGCGGAACACACCTTCGAAATAACCTCGTATGCCAACTACATACGGTAATACACAAAAATCCACTATCAAAGGGTTATCAACTCCACTTCTATCAACCTGGCATTCCTTCGAAAAGGCATAATTTCACAGCGTTGTCACCACAATCGCAGGTCTGATGAACAATAACAACAATATTGTTAAATTAATAATTTATACATCTTAACGACCTCTGGAATTCACGATATTGAACCTCCTCACTTAATACTCTTGAAACGATACTCTGATAAGTATAAACTGTCGTGCATACAATTAATAAAAATACTACATCTCATCTTCACACATCTGGGTTCGACTTTAATCGAAGAAGGAATATTATGTCTACAACGTGACATGATATTACTCCTCGTATGTAATTGATCACAACATCATATCTATGTGTTTGTGTCCAACAAGAATCTATCACGACGAGGATATCAAACGATAACTACCCTAACGTCGGATGATAAATAATCTTCCAAGAGGATTCCAGCTTCAAATAACTTAAATGCCTAAAAGTTCAAAGCTTTCTTCAATAAAAACATACAGTTAGTCATATTCGTATTCTCATCATTCAGAACGAATGTCTATGAGTTCTGACGATAATAATCGTGTCCACGTTAAATATTTCTTTTCCACAATGTGACATGATATCTCACAATATATCACTACCAAGATCTTCTTTCTTGACGTTTCTTCTCGACGGATAAAATGCCCAAATTAAACTAATAAAAATGTATTTAATGGGTAACATAGACGAAAATGTCTATCACCTGTATTCAAAATGAATACAAAAACGTCGAAAATAAATTACTGTTCCATAAAGGAAATGACAAAATCTTGTTCCTCGAACAAGTAAATAATCTCAGTTCAGAAACTGGATTCCTAACAAACGAAGATAATAGCATCGCTAGACGATCACTATAATAAATTTCGAAGAATAAAAATGCTATACATGGAGTACATAAATACTGTATCTAAAAATGGATAAAGGATTTGCTCAGTAAATGTCACTACAAGCTCTAACTACAAGGTTAGTGAACACTGCTACCTGGTCTCGAAGTCTAGAAGATCAAGATAGAATATAACAAAATACTCTGATGTTACATCTCCCAAAGATCTGGGCTGGATCCTAGTTCGTCTCCACGAACTCGTGACCTCAGGAAAGGAACGAATTCCCCCACTGGAAACAGCAAGCTCCGACTGGAATCGAACTGTGGGCCTCCAATCATCATCTTCATTTTGACCGGGATAACCCTGGACCTCTTGAAAATCTTGATGCTTCTTCTATCTCCGTCACAGCTCAGTCTCATTATAACAGTGAGTAGCGTCGAAAGTTCTGCTTTCCACTTCAAAATGCATTTGAAGAGAAAGTCTTGGACCTCACTCGTATAACGAACATTCATGTAGATGAAATCTGAACATCGTTCTGTAGTCTCTGATGTTAATGTTGAGCTCATGTTTGACGAGAATGCACTAGAATGGAGTTGTGCATTGAGTCTCATGATTGCTCACTAAGTAGACATTCACGAACAGTCTCCTCTAACGAAGCTCCATCGTTGACTATATTGCTTCTATCTGCCTATACTCCTGGCGCACATAATAATCTA
Organism: Meconema thalassinum; assembly: GCA_946902985.2. Classification (NCBI taxonomy): domain Eukaryota; kingdom Metazoa; phylum Arthropoda; class Insecta; order Orthoptera; family Tettigoniidae; genus Meconema; species Meconema thalassinum. The sequence goes on along the minus strand of OX336394.1, from coordinate 449,143,310 downwards.
GTCCATAATAATCTTCATAATTCTAGACTGAATATTGTTCTTCACTATGGAATACATCTCCATCCTAAGTGTTGTAATACAGTTCCACACAAGCAATAGTAATACACACTCGTACTCACGGGTGGCTGTTGCCTGAGCTGCAGTCGCTCGGAAGAAGTGTCGTATCGCGCTGGAGAAAAACACTTTTCTCGCGCTTCACAAAACTGCTTATAATTGCTGAAATAATTCTTCCAAACTTCTGTAAGTTTGCAATATACAGTATCTGCTAGTCAGCTACAATACGTAGTTGAAATGAATTCTCTGAAATCGATCAGACCGAAGTTAATGCGGTAAATGTAAACCTCGCAACTTCACCTATATTCAAGGCGCGGTCGTCTCCTGATTCCTCTCTCGCTCAAGCCTTGTCTCCACGGGTCACCTTCTACTAGACCGGTGAAACACTCGGGACTCCTTCCTACTCGAATTTCACACGTCTGACCTCTTCGACGTTCAGATACACAAGAGCCTCAGTGCTTGGCGTCTCCCCTCCAAGTCTACCGATTTTAGCCGCCTTTTCGAGTTCCCTCTCGAATTCGCGCGGGCTCTAGCAAATCGCTTATTTCTTCCAATAGCGACCTGCTATTGACTTATAAAATATTTCCAATATTTTATTATCATATTCTTCTCTTTTCCAATATGAAAATTCATTCTTTAACGGCTTAAATTAATTAAATATCCATAAAAATTTAGTTGCTGGAACTAGCGTCTTCTCTAAAACTTCTTCCTATTGGCTGTAAGCTCATATCCATTGGGATAATTTATAACAATATCTATGTAAATCCTGGGAAAATTCACTGTTGCTAGGTCGATTCCAAGCTTCTCGAAACTTCCATTGCGCAATACTATCACGTGACGGAATTTCCCTCCTAGCTCGACGTCGCCTCACGACTGGTTCCTGCCAAGTTCCAGCCATCATATTCCTTGGTTAAATTTTATCATGGGCTTCGATAAAAAAATGTATTATTCCCATTTTCATCCCTTATAATTCATTTTACGGGGGCAGTACCAAGCTACCTTCAGCGATAAGCATTCGCCTGTAGACATCGCCAATATAGAACCGTGCGTTCCTTTTAAAAGCGAACCCGTAAAGCGCTTCAGCATCGCTGCAGGTAACTAGAGTGGAATAAAAGAACGGCCATGGCCGTCCATGCAGCAAAACTCATAAAGCGAGATCTTATACGGATGCTAATTATATGTCAGTAAGAAACAAACAAAAATTAATTTAGTTCCCCACTTCATTCATTTAATTTTATTTATCTATATAGCCTAATTAATAATTCACACATATGTTCTTTAAGTGAAAATTAAATTTGTTACTTAAGCATGATGCAATTCTGAGTGAATAGAACAATTTCCTGCATATCCCGTTACGTTGTAAGGGAGGGGTATGCTTTTTTGATGAGGAGATATGACAGGGAATATATCTTTAGATAGCATACCACCTCTGGTTTTTTCCCACTTCCTTCACTGATTAGAATAATTATATGTTCTTATTCCCTGGTGACAAACTACAAAACGTAATGAAATAAATACATATTTCATCAATAGCCTAAGTGGGCCTACATTTATCACCATCATAAAACTACCGAACACACACTTCCCTCCTCGCCACTGTCTGACGATATTGGTTATCGTGTTGGGAGCTTGGACAAGCTGTTTCACTCAGTTTACCCTTGTCTCTCCTCGCCACTGTCTGACGATATTGGTTATCGTGTAGGAAGCTTGGACAAGCTGTTTCACTCAGTTTAAGCTTGTCCCTCCTCGCCACTGTCTGACGATATTGGTTATCGTGTTGGAAGCTTGGACAAGCTGTTTCACTCAGTTTAACCTTGTCTCTCCTCGCCACTGTCTGACGATATTGGTTATCGTGTTGGGAGCTTGGACAAGCTGTTTCACTCAGTTTAACCTTGTCCCACCTCGCCACTGATGATATTGGTTATCTTGTTGGGAGCTTGGACAAGCTGTTTCACTCAGTTTAACCTTGTCCCTCCTCGCCACTGACGATATTGGTTATCGTGTTGGGAGCTTGGACAAGCTGTTTCACTCAATTTAACCTTGTCTCTCCTCGCTTCTGTCTGACGATACTGGTTATCGTGTTGGGAGCTTGGACAAGCTGTTTCACTCAGTTTAACCTTGTCTCTCCTCGCCAACGTGTTTTCATCTAATTTGGGTGAAATAGCTGATTAATGGCACCTTCCTTGTACAGTTTGACCTATCAGAGAGGCTTGTTATTTATCCCTCGTGGCAAGTGATTCTACAGCCAAGTCGGTTAAAAGCTCTCAGTGCGTTTTGAGCTATTTATTCTCACTAAACAGCCACGAATATGCCGCGAACTATTGATGTTTATTGCAACGTACTTCGCCCTTAATGCCGCTTGAATGCCACCTTAAAATGTCATCTCTTTATTGCCATCTTCCTTCCCGGAAACTGCCACTTAAACCCGCATGCCCCAATTATCTAGCTCATTTTTTTACTTCCCCTTAGCCATTTGGAACAATGCATATAAGATGCCCGCCAAACCGGTAGCGGTAAATTGATCATCAAACTAGAAAGGTTCCTGGCTGCCTCTTTGCGTAGTGGCTAGTTTTTGGCTGTCACCGCCAAGACCCGTGGTCGATTCCCAGCTCAGCCACAACATATTAAATTCTGGTCTGAGGGATCGTGAGGAAAGACTCCTGCTCAATGCCAATGCTGGGACGGGGCCTAACCGAAGGCCACGGCGGCTTCCTGCCCTATTACACCCACTGGTTGAGCCGTCAAAGAATTGGGGAAGAAACAAAATAGTATTTTAAAATACAATTCAAAAAACAAAATATATTCTTCCATCCAGACTGTTCCCTCCTAAATAAAACGTAAATTACTGAGTGACTGCATTTTAAAATCCTTGGTAGACTAAGCTTCGTGAACTCTTCTATAGTTCGTCAGCAAAACTGGAAAACACCCTGACTGCATATAAATCCTAGGTATACTAAGTTACGTGCATCTTATGGTGGTTTAAAAGCATTTCGAGAAACCCAAAGTTTGTTCACTACCACTGAGGACTGATGACTAAGGCTAGGGTACATTCAGTCACTGCTTTATTTCTCCATGGTAATAGACTATGTTATTATAACGTTACGTACAAATCATCAATTACATAATTATACATAATATACACCTGGCGAGGGTGTGGCTCCACCTCTGTTATGGTTACGACAAATCCCCACTTTCCACCTGGCGAGGATATGGCTCCGTCTCTGTTATGGTTACCACACATCCCCACTTTCCACCTGGTGAGGATGTGGCTCCGTTATTGTTATGGTTGCCACACATCCCCACTTTCCACCTGATGAGGGTGTGGCTCCGTCTCTGTCATGGTTACCACACATCCCCACTTTCCACCTGGCGAGGATGTGGCTCCGTCTCTGTTATGGTTACCACACATCCCCACTTTCCACCTGGTGAGGGTGTGGCTCCGTTACTGTTATGGTTACCACACATCCCCACTTTCCACCTGGCGAGGATGTGGCTCCGTCTCTGTTATGGTTACCACAAATCCCCACTTTCCACCTGGCGAGGATATGGCTCCGTCTCTGTTATGGTTGCCACACACCCTCACTTTCCACCTGGCGAGGGTGTGGCTCCGTCTCTGTTATGGTTGCCACACACCCCCACTTTCCACCTGGCGAGGATGTGGCTCCGTCTCTGTTATGGTTACCATACATCCCCACTTTCCACCTGGCGAGGATGTGGCTCCGTCCCTGTTATGGTTACCACACATCCCCACTCTCCACCTGGCGAGGATGTGGCTCCGTCTCTGTTATGGTTACCACACATCCCCACTTTCCACCTGGTGAGGATATGGCTCCGTCTCTGTTATGGTTGACACACACCCCCACTTTCCACCTGGCGAGGGTGTGGCTCCGTCTCTGTTATGGTTGCCACACACCCCCACTTTCCACCTGGCGAGGATGTGGCTCCGTCTCTGTTATGGTTACCACACATCCCCACTTTCCACCTGGCGAGGATGTGGCTCCGTCCCGGTTATGGTTACCACACATCCCCACTCTCCACCTGGCGAGGATGTGGCTCCGTCCCTGTTATGGTTACCACACATCCCCACTCTCCACCTGGCGAGGATATGGCTCCGTCTCTGTTATGGTTACCACACATCCCTACTTTACACCTGGCGAGGATATGGCTCCGTCTCTGTTATGGTTACCACATATCCCCATTTGCCACCTGGCATCTCTGTTATGGTTACCACACATACCCATTTTCCACCTGGCGGGGGTGTGGCTCCGTCTCTGTTATGGTTACCACACATCCCCACTTTCCACCTGGCGAGGATGTGGCTCCGTCTCTGTTATGGTTACCACACATCCCCACTTTCCACCTGGCGAGGATGTGGCTCCGTCTCTGTTATGGTTACCACACATCCCCACTTTCCACCTGGCGAGGATGTGGCTCCGTCCCTGTTATGGTTACCACACACCCCCAGATTCCACCTGGCGAGGATGTGGCTCCGTCTCTGTTATGGTTACCACACATCCCCACTTTCTACCTGGCTGTGGCCATTGTCCTGGTGGCACACAGAGGTCACTGGCACTGAAGAGCTTTTAATTGAATTTTGGTTGTCCACCTAAAAGGTGTGCCTGTTTGATTCACACATGTTTAATTAATCTCTTTATATATATAACTCAATGTTGGTTTGTCCGTTATTTATACAAATCTACACCTTTTCACCGATCTGAACCCAATTTTGATTACTTATCCTTTGGAACCCAGCGGGTAACACTGTCTACTTTAAATTTCGGACAGACCACTCCATTACCTGCATTTAGGCCCTTTTGCACAAATCTACACCGTTTCCCCTGTCTAATAACTTGACGGACATATTTTCGCTAGGCGGCAACAACTAACACTGTATCATGATAGTCAACGCCGCACCATTGATGGACAGGTTGTCACTAGGCAACAACTATTTACTCTGTATCATGATAGTCCGGCAAAATTTGCTAAACGACACATGGGGAAACTGACCGATTGTGAATCAAGGATTGTATCGGACTGTAGTATTTTTATGCTATCGTATGCACAGCTAATAACCATATTAGCAAAATGTAATGTAATGCTATCCTGTCAGAGAAACATAGTGGCAAACATTCCTACATTCTCCTATCACCATTTTGCAGTTTTCATGTGCAGACAGTTGTTATTTCATTTGCGGGGCTTAGACATCGTGGTCATGTTGCCCCGTGTACATGGGTGTGTGTGTAGAATTTTTGTGATAACCTGCGTTATTGTGATTGTTGCACTAGCATGTGTAAATCTGTATATATAAAACTCAATTTTGGTTGGTCTGTTCGTCTGTTATTCATACAAATCTACACCGTTTCACTGATCTGAACCAAAATTTGTATACATACCCTTTGAAACCCGGCGAGTAACACTGTGTACTTTAAATTTCGGACAGACCACTATATTCCCTGCATTTAGGCCCTTTTGAACAAATCCACACCGTTTCACCGATCTGAACCAAACTGTGTATACTTACACTTGGGAACCCTGCGAGTAACACTGTGTACATGAAATTTCCAACAGACCAGTCCAATCCCTGCATTTAGGCCCTTTGGCACAAATCTACACCGTTTCACGTAATTACAACGAATTTTACATACCGTTTGAAACCCTGCTGATAACAATGCCCATTTGATATTTTGGACAACCCTCTCCATTCTCTATATTTAGAATAACAGACAAAAGGAACTTGAGAAACACGTTTTATGGCCCTAGAACCATTCATGTACGTAGAAGTGTAACTGTAAGAATATCTTAATAAGTCTATTGTTAACTGACAAAGCGGGCTGCATCACGCTGTCCCTACCTGTGTTCTGGAACAGAATTGCGAAAATAGTTGCATCTTGCGCTGTTTATAAATTGCAGTCATGGGGAGGAATTAGTACAAGAAGATTTCTTAGGCCCCTGAAAACAGTTATCATCATGAAAATATTATACTTCTGTATACAGTAAGTGCGATGGTGTTGGTGCAGTAGATCAGCTGCAATAAGGGTTGGTGATTTCAAATTTACTTTCATTTATTCCGATCGCTATCCACTGTTGTTATCTCAGGAGCTCGTGTCTGCCAGAGGTTTCCAAAGTGCTCTGATTATTTTCCTACAGTGCTATGCGACAACAGACGACACCATTGGTCACTACTTTTCTAACAGCCAATTAGATATAGGCCCTAGCCAGTGTCTTTTATATCACTTACTCCTCTTTCTAATCATAAGTTTCTATTCGTTTGTAAATTACATATATTGTGTCAATACTGTAGTTAGCCGTTCCCCTATTCATTATTATAATTATCATTACGGGAAAATGAGCCTCCGTGGCTTAGGCGGCAGCACGCCGGCCTCTCACCGCTGAGTCCGTGGTTCAAATCCCGGTCACTCCATGTGAGATCTGTGCTGGACAAAACGGAGGCAGACAGGTTTTTCTCCGGGTACTCCGGTTTTCCCTGTCAAACTTTCATTCCAGCAACACTCTCCACTATCATTTCATTTCATCTGTCATTCATTTAATCATTGCCCCAGAGGAGTGCGTCAGGCCTCGGCAGCCGGCACAGTCCATATCCTCGCTGCTAGATGGGGGCTTCATTCATTCCATTCCTGACCCAGTCGGAGACTGGAAGCAGGCTGTGGATTTTTTTTATTACGGGAAAATGACGAGAATATTACGTCCATTATCACTCCCACTACCACCACAAAAAGTTATATTTTTACATTTGATTTTTTCTGTAAGTTTATGGATAATGTGCCAGTTCTGTAGTCGTATACATTATCATCCATAAGACATATAAATCCTCCGGGCGGAGCCAGGCACTACTGCTAGTATCCCTATATATATAACCAGAAGTTCCGTGACGAACTAAAGAGCCTACTTTTCTTAAAATTTAAGATTCATGCCAATCTAGAAAAATAGCGAAATTAAGTTGGTAATATCGAAATGACTAATTAGTTCGAAATATACCTGGTATAATAAAGCCTAATAGAGCACTACAGTTGGTAGCCCTGGTGACTGAATATATTGTTAGTTCCATCTCTTAAGGTACAGAATACAAAATTTGGTTGAAGTCCAACGGATAGCATGGACGTTACATGCAGTTGGACATTGGATCTATCAGCGCGTAAAATCATGTTGGCAACAATGTCATGCATGCGTTGGTCAGAAATAATCTGAAATATTACGATCTCTTGTTGTGAAAATTTTGTATAAAATCCATTTGTTAATATAGAAGTTACATGTATTTAAAAATTAGTCCTATCAGCAGGCTTAGAATCATGTTGGTAGCACTGACGTACAGAAGTTACTCCAAATTAATCTAGAATGTCAGGTGCAATATATGTGTGCATAGTTCATAGCTGTCGGTTTGCATACTTTCTGATATATTGGTATTTGGATAAAAGAATAGAGAGAACATTTATTAACAGTTGGCAGCCCTGGTGGCTCTTAAGAATATGCTCAGTCTTATCTGTTTATGTACACATATTTCAGACAAAATTTGGTTCAAATTCAATTGATCGTATAGACGTTATATGCATTTAAAATTTAGACCTTCCAGCAGGCTTAGAATCATTTTGGCACCACTGCCATGCTCGGCCTCATGGAAATTAAACTGAAATATTAGTATCTATACGTGAGCCAATTTTGAAATAGCTCCCATGCATACCTTCCAAGATATGCAACAAGGAGCTCAAATTGCAATTGCGGTTTTACAGCAGTTGGTAGCACTGACATCATTTTCAAATATGGGCTTGAGATATTCAGGTATATATCTTTACTCATACCAAATTTGGATTCGATTGCTGCAGCCGTTTAGGAGTTGATACGGGGGGGGGGGGGACGACACACACAGCCAGCCAGACAGACAGACAGAAATTTGCCCGGATCGATCTCAGAAGTCTACTTTTTCCTAATTTTTGCAAAATGTTAAAAGTAGGCTAAAAATGAAAGTTTGTCTGTTTTTTTACAGAATTTCCGAGGAAATTTACATTACTTGCGCGTTTCAGACTGTTTTATGCCGGATGCGCGCAGAAATAAAATGTTGTTTGTTTGATTCTTTGTTTGTCCGAGGACTTTGTGTCCTTACAACTCAAGAAAGGCTGGGTTGATCAACGTAAAACTTGGCACAGATATCCATGAGAGGCACGAGACAAATCATTGATGTAACTCATCCCCGTATCTCTCATAAATGGCGCCATACCACCTTACAATACACGCTGAAATAAGCGTAGAAGGACGAGACAAATCTTATTTTCAGCCCCTCAATGTACGAAACAAAACTCGTGGGCCCTTAGGTTCCTCAAAAACCACAATTTAAGGCCCTAAAACCAACAGTTTTTGAGATATTCCCAGAAAACTAATTTCATATAATATACTAAAGAAAGAATGCAAGCCGTTAACCATGACAACGGAATCTCAGAGACCCATCTATTTGTGTAAGACGCTATGCAATTCAATTTATTACATTACTGTGAAGTTTGCAAACGGCTAGAAGGTTATTTTGGAACCAAATTAAGCTGTAAATTTTATCAATACGTAAATGCGCTTAAGGGGATCAAGGGATCCACTAGCATTTTTTCATACGATTTTCACGTGCGGGTGAGGTTCGGAAGGTCTTTTATATCCCTATCCCTATATTGTATTATATATTATTATTAGCCTACTTTCGATTTTTGCAAAAAATGAAAGTAGACTTATGAGATCAACACAGGGCGAAAAATTGTGAGTCCGTCTGGGTGTGTACTCTGAATGTCTGTCCCCCCTATCAATTCGCACACGGTGAAACTGAATTGAACGAAATTTGGTACAGAGATAGCACTATTAAAAGGCACCACAGTGTCATGGTTTTATTGGCGCCATCTTGACGGAATCGTAATGGCGGCCACCTAAATGTTCAAAGCTAAAATCATATTACGACTAACCTAATCATCCGAACTCTTCCAAATTTTGCAACAACATACATTTATGTGGGGAGCATCCTTTGACAAAACTACAAGGTCATCAGCCCAAACTTTGCGGATGACGGCCATGTTTGTATGCAAATCAATTCCCCCTATTAATTCAAACACGGTGAAACCGAATGGAACGACATTTGGTACGGAGGTAGCACTAGCAAAGGGCACCTGTGTCATGTTTTATACCACCGCCATCTTGACAAAAACGTAATGGCGGCCACCCAAATGTTAAAAGCTTAAATCAAATTACGACCAACCTAATCATCTGATCTCTACCAATTTTTGCAACAGTATACCTTCATGTATGTAGAATTTCTTGGCCAATCTACAAGGTCATCGGCCGAATAATGGGGATGGCGGCCATGTATGTGTACAAATCGATTCCCCCTATGAATTCAAACACGGTAAAACTGAACTGTCGAAATTTGGTACAGAGGTAACACTAGCAAACGGCATCTCAGTGTCATGTTTTATATTGCCGCCATCTTGACGGAAACGGAATGGCGGCCACCCAAATGTTAGAAGCTTATATCAAATTACGACCAACCTAATCATTTGATCTCTATCAAATTTTGCAACAACATACCTGTTGGTGGGAAGCATCTCTTGACTGAACTACAAGGTCATCATCCCAATAGTTTGCAGATAGCAGCCATGTATGTGTGCAAATTGATTCCCCATATCAATTCAAACACGGTGAAACCGAATTGAACGAAATTTGGTACAGAGGTCGCACTTGCAAAAGGCAACTCTTTGTCATGTTTTATATTGCCGCCATCTTGACGGAAACGGAATGGCAGGCCACCCAAACGTTAAAAGTTTAAATCAAATTATGACCAACCTAATTATTTTATCTCTACCAAATTTTGCAACAACATGCCTTTTTGTGGGAAGCATCTTTTGACTGAACTACAAGGTCATCAGCCCAATAGTTTGCAGATAGCGGCCATATATGTGTGCAAATCGATTCACCATATCAATTTAAACACAGTGAAACCGAATTAAACGACATTTTGTACAGAGGTAGCACTAGCTAAGGGCACCTCATATTCATGTTTAATATCCGTATAACACGTTGCATTTCAACAAGCTACTACAACCAACATTCAATTATACTCCTTAAAAAGGACAAAGAGTTATAACAATACCCATGCATTTAGGAGAAAGTAGGCTATATGTTCTTTACTGAACATCTTGTTTTTATAATATGGCATTCTACGACGAGACAAAGCCCACTTTTAGCTCCTCGTTGTCAGAAATAAAAATCTAGAGTTCCCGAAAACTATATCTTAAGGCTCTAATACCAACAGTTTCTTAGATATTCCCAGAAAACTAATTTAATTTAATAAACTAATGCAGGAATGCAAGCCAGTAACCATGACAACAGGTTCTAAAGATGTAACATCCAACTTTCCATTTATTTCTGTAAGAAGCAATGCCACTCTATTTATTACATTTCTGTGAAAGTTTGCAAATGGCTATAAGGTTATCACGGAACCAACTTAGACTGTAAAAAAATCAATGCGCTTAAGGGGGTCAAGAATTTTTTCGCGTTATTTGCACGTGTCATATGTCGTACAGATTTATATCTCCAAACAGCAACATTTTTTAAAAGCTGAATTAATATAGTATATTTTGCGGATTTCAGGATTTTGGGCCATTGGAGGCTAATCATCTATCTATATAATATAAAGCTCAATGTTTGTTTGTCTGTCTGTCTGTTATTTATACAAATCTACACCGTTCACCGATCTGAACCAAAATTTGTATACTTACCATTTACAACCGACGAGTAACACTGTCAACATGAAATTTCGGACAGACCTCTCCATTCCATGCATTTAGGCCCTTTGTAATATCTACACCGTTTCACCGATCTGAACCAAAATTTGTATAATTACACTTTGGAACTCTGCGGGAAACACTGCCCACTTCAAATTTCGGACAGACCACTCCATTCTCTGCATTTAGGCCCTTTGGCACAAATCTACACCGTTTCACCGATCTGAACCAAAATGTGTAGCCTATACTTACCCTATCGAACCCTACATGTAACACTGTCTACACTAAATGTCTACATGAAATTTCGTATAGACCACTCCATTCCCTGCATTTAGGCCCTTTGGAACAAATCTACACCGTTTCACCGATTTGAACCAAAATTTGTATACTTACCCTTTGGAACCTTGTGAGTAACACTGTCTTCATGGAATTTCGGACAGACCAATCCATTCCTTGCATTTAGGCCCTTTGGCACAAATCCACACCGTTTCTCCGATCTGAACCAAATTAGCCTTTGGAACCCTGCGGGTAATACTGTCCTTTTGATATTTAGGACAACCCTCTCCATTCCCTACATTTAGAGGGACAGACAAAATTAACTTGAAAACCATGTTTTAAGGCCTTAGAACCATTCATGTCCGTAGTAGTGTAACTGTAAGAATATTTCAATAAGCCTATTGTTGGCTGGCAATACGGGCTGCATCACGTCGCCCCTACCAGTGTTCTGGTGCAGAATTGCGAAAATAGTTACATCTTGCGCCGCTTATAAATTGGAGTCATGGGGAGTATTTAGTGGAAAAATATTTTTTAGGCCCCTCAATACAGTTAGCATCATATCTGTATAAGTGTGATGGTGTTGGAGCAGTACATAGAGGTTATCAGCTGCAATAAGCGTTGGTGCTTTCAAATTTACTTTCATTTATTCCGATCCTTATCCTTGAGCGGTATGTGGCGATAAATGACATTAATGCTACCTCAGGAGCTCGGGACAGCCGAAGTTTTCCAAAGTGCTCTGATTATTTTCCTAAGTCGCTATGTGACAAAAGACGCCACTACAGATCTCTACTTTTCTATCAGCCAATGGGATATAGGCGCTAGGCAGTGTCTTTTATTTCACATACTCCTCCTTCTAATCATATTTTTCAATTCGTTTGTAAATGGCATGTGTCAGTACTGTAGTTAGTAAATAGCCGTTTCCCTATTCATTATTATCATTATCATTACAGGAAAATGACCTGAATGTTACGTCCATTATACTGTACTGTGCCCAACTCTAGGAATGGGTATTCCAAGTTTCAGACACCTAGGTATCAAGGGAAAGGCTACAGCCGCTTTTGAAAGTTGAGATATTTGAATATCGCGCTCCATTACTTCCAGAAGGAAATGGAAAGAATATGCAGCCAAAAGCATGTCAAGTGACGTAGCGAGTAGTAGCAGAGGTCGAGACTATTTGTCGATTTAATAGTTAGCCATGGAGTAGAGACTTGAGACTTGGATCAGATTACTGGCACGGCCAAATGAAAGAGAATGCACTTAGTATCAAGTAAATCGGACCAGGGATACCAGAGATATGAGGATTTCCAGATTTCAGCGTGATGCAGCGTGACCCTGACCGTTTTGAATAAAAGCCGGCCGGTCCAAGCAACATTAGCTCACTTCGAACCAAGCTCTTGCTTAGCAAGGTGCTACTACGCTGAGCCAAGGCACATGGTTGCCGGATCTACGCAGAAGTTATTTTCAAATTGTGATAGTCACAAAAGTGCTGCGCTACAAGTGGAACTTAGTAAGTTTCCGGAAGAGAGAATCACTAAGGTGATCGGTATTTTTCTACGGACACTGGTGAAATATTTTATTTCTATAAGGACATATGCTAGACTTTGTCTAGAAAGTACTTTGTCACAGTCCAGTAATAACAATTTAATACTTGGATATTTTAGTCCAATTAGTCAGTTTCATAATTTGTAACTTGATAACCACTCCGATCTTTCAGTATATTGAAGGCCAGTCTATCACGGTGTTGTTCATTAGCCGACGATGGGAAACTATAAGTTGCTTCGCGCATGATAGATGGTGATAAGCCATGCCCAGGGAACGATCTTCAGAACAGCCGTTGATTGGTTTAGACTGTCAGTGTTTTCTTGTACTGAAAAGATTACCGTGAGATATGTTACAGCTGACATATTTGAGAATAGATCACTTAGATCTGACCCCATTTTAGCAAACTGCTATGGATTTGATTGAAGCATATATTAAAATGGATCAGCAGTTACTTCAAACTTCAAGAAATACTTCCACTATGTCGTGTTAGACATATTGTGGGTATATAATGGCGGCCGATACAAGGATTAGGCGTGCGTGTCCGACAGGACATGTATCTGGATAAATCTGGTACTGACCAGGTTTACTACGCTTCAAGACCAACGAGAAATGTAAGCCACATTTTGACTTTATATTATGCCTAGCTAATTGGAACAAACTCATTTTCTGCAGATGACCAACACATTTTTTTCTTCGTATTTAAATCTTGCAATGATTTTCGCAAGACATATTAGAGTTATTCTGAGTATTTTCAGCACTCAGAACAGTTTAGGATCGATGACCGAGCATAACGAGCATTTATTTGAATATTTCATATTTTTTGATAACCACGGTAATCAGCCGATGTAACTGTAAAAGTTAATAATTATTTTTGTTGAGAGATGGATATTTTATCCATATTCGAAGAATCGAACATGTGGATTCTCACATAATGAAATAATAATTAAACACATTTAAAATGATATAGCTAATAATAAAAATAATAATCCACTAATAATAATAATAATGATTTTCATAACTTTTCTAAATAATTCTTGGATCTTATATTTTCTAATAATCACATTCATTGAGAGAGAGCTTTTGAAGTAGTTTAATCATTTCTAGTTTGGAACAGGTGATTTTCCGAAGGAGAGTGGTTAGCGCAAGCCCGCATTCAACCAACATGACAGTTCTGGTTGAACAGTTAATATTTGCCATGAGCAAAGTATATTTTTCAGATAACACGGAGAGGCATGAAACGGGAAGCAAATGATATTTGTATCAAATAGGATATTTTTGTATTTATATAAAATCATGACGTAGATACACATTCGAAAGTGAAATAAAGATTATCATAAGTATGGTAAATTCACGGGTTGAACTGAATGGTAAAATAAAATAAACTTGTAAGTTTATAAATCTTCCAGTGTTGATAACAAGCAGAGGCTTGATTTACTGTATAAATTTTGGGAAGAAAATTTATGTGTGTAGAGTAGTTGAAATGCCATTCCCAGGTGCGCATGTTTAAGTCGCAGGAATGAGGAGATTTTTATTCGAGCATCAATCAAATAGCAGGTTCGATGACTCAGTGTTAAAGAAGCAGTATTGGAACCACACATTGCGTCGTATGAATGACCCGAAGGTTATTTCTTAAAAACCATCAGTTCTTATTTCAACCTTGTTTACGGATTCCATTAAGACTTATATTTTGCTAGAACCCGGATTTGTCATGATAGTATTTTATTCTTCTTCAGAGGAAGACCTTTGCCGTTGTTGTTAGAATATTGTGTTCTTATATAAATAATAGAATGGGCCACTGCCAATTAAGAATAATTCTATAACCACGATTAATTTGAAGGATGTTTTCAATCCTAGTGCCATGAACTAAATGAATTTATTATGAAGCTACAATTCTTATTTCCGCATTCTGTCGAAGAATTGCAAGTTGTGAAAGTTACTAAAATGGCCACAAATATAAATATTTTTTCTTAATAATGATTCCAAGTGGAAGATCGAATAGTTGAATGGTGGGCCGATAACCTAGATGATAGGCCCCTTAAAACAACAATTATCATCATTATCATCATCGAATAGTTGAATGGTCCAACAATTTATTGATCAAGTTGATGATTCAGAAATCATATATTTTGTTAGGAACTTGAAGTTCATAATCGAGTCACGTCTCGAAATGTTTAATGTCAGAAGAACAATAATTTTTGTTGTGCTTCGCACAGTTCTTCGATGCTATGCTCAAAGGTCAAATACTTTTCAGATGTTGTTATTAATATGTGTACATAATTTGTGTTGATTCAGATATAATAATATTTTTTGACAATATTATTTTGAAACTGGAAAAATAAGTGAAAGTTAAAAATTCTATGAACAATTATTCTACGAGTGTTAATATTATATAAAAATTCAACCAGTGAACTACAGTATTTCCAGTAAAGACAATTAAATTTGAACTGGATTTAATCATAAATGATAGAATTTTGGAACACAGTCTACAGGACTGATAATCAGACTTGTGTTTCCAAAGATAATTGTCCAATGTGTTGGAAAATTTCTGTATATTGTATAAATAGTAATGTGGGTCGCCACACGTGAATGATGATACGTTGAGCATTGTATTTTGCAGTTCATTTAAAATTTTAAATAAAATGAGATAATTTTACATGATGTGTTATGCCCAGTTGAATCTCCTTCTATCCTTATTGTCGCATTGAGCCAAAAATCAGTAAAGCATTGTATTTTGCAGTTCATTTAAAATTTTAAATAAAATGAGATAATTTTACATGATGTGTTATGCCCAGTTGAATCTCCTTCTATCCTTATTGTCGCATTGAGCCAAAAATCAGTAAAGCATTTTTTTCATTTGATGTCGTTTTTGCGATTAGCTTTAACCCATCTGGCGCCCCGGGATATTTTGACTCTCGTGCTGACTGATTCTTGGTAAAATGCATATGTGGTCGTGCGGACTCCGGTCTAAACGGGCACAGTAATACTTATCATCCCTAGTACCACCACCATCACATAAAGTTATATTTATAAAATATTATTTTCTGTTAGCTTAAGTATCTTGTGCCAGTTCTGCAGTAGTAGCCATTATCATCCATAAAACAAATAAATCCTCCGGGCGAAGCCGGGCACTACTGTTAGTCCTGAATATTCATGCACCACAAGCATTTACAATATTTTAAAGGGGGTCTTCCTGTGGATGGGGACATACCTCAACGGTGAGGTTCAGTTTTTTAGTGAGGTGTGTAGCGTTTCGTCTAAGGGGTTTTCAATTTCATTTTCACGTCAGGAAGTACACGTTATGTGAATTTAGTTTGAGCACATTCTAATTTATCAACCTTTTATCGACAAACGGGTTCATCGTAAGGATGATTTTGTTTGATACTGTGTGGTTGATATATTACTATTTGGACATCTGGGTGATATGTTGTAGATTGGTTGGTTTCTCAGTTTAGGGACTGCGACATCGC
Source organism: Meconema thalassinum (assembly GCA_946902985.2). Lineage (NCBI taxonomy): Eukaryota > Metazoa > Arthropoda > Insecta > Orthoptera > Tettigoniidae > Meconema > Meconema thalassinum. The sequence goes on along the minus strand of OX336394.1, from coordinate 449,127,205 downwards.
GGTCATGTAGTCTCGTGTACTTTGGGTGTGTGTAGAATCTGTCCAACAACCGGTGTTAATTCTGATGGCTGTATTAGTGTGTGTTATCTGTATTTCAGGAAAGGATTGCAGACGATCAATTTCAACTAATTCTTATTATTGCTACCAAATGCTGCCGCCAACGACACCTTGCTGTAAACCCGGCTACTAGATGCCACCGCAACCGGCACTTGGCGGTAAACGTTGGAACTAATAGAGCGTTTATCAAATCTAACCTACAAATTTAGCTTCACACAATTGCAGTTAGTGGAACCTTCCTTTACATGCCATAATTTTATGACATAGGCCCGCTGGCCTTACTTCCCTTCCAATAAAGGCATACTGAGGGAATTTCAACGCTTTTAAGAAATCCGACGGGTTTGAACCCGCGATCATGGGCATAGAAGCTCAGCATGCTACCCACTGCGCCTCGAAGCCGCTGTGGTATGTTGTAGTCAATGGATTTGTGGGTTTGCCTTTCTGTGTATCTTTATGTACGCCTGTAACTCGTGTTTGGATGTTTGGGGCATCGTAAAATTCGGTATAGTATCCATGAGTGTCAATACACTGATCATTTATAAACTCTTCACCGTACATCTCATAGAAGGGTGGGTATAGGATTGTTTTTCTTCAAAATACATGCTAAATTAGGCGAAATATAAAAATTATCCTAGTAGGACAATAGAAGCATGTGTTGCGCTTCTCAATTTGAGACACAAAATTCGAGAGTCTCTAAAGGGTCTCCGAAAACCACATATTAAGAAACTTAAATTAAGAGAGTGTCTGAAATTCCCAGAAAACTAACTTCGCTCTGATAAACTTATGAAAGAATGAATAGCACCTAACCATAGCAACAGTAGCTCAATTGATAACGTCTTGTTATTCATACCAAAGACCGATCGAAGAGCGGGTACTTCTGCTAGTTTATAATAAATCCCATGAAACAACAGTGTAAAATACATTTAATGGAATGATGAATGTTCAATTTATAATACACTAGCAGGTACACGCGGCTTCGCTCGCGTCATAGTCGTGTCATATTGTTATTCAATGAAATGCAGGTTTAACCCCGTTAACACCCCTTTAGAACCTAAATATCCAAAAATCCCTCCTTAGTAGACGTTTTCGACACACAACAAACATATCCCCAAAATATCATTCTACTAACTTTAATAGTTTTGGTTGGTCGATAAGAGTGAACATCCAAAAATCCTTCCTTAGTGGACATTCTTCTTCCAGAATTTCACCCCCCCCCCCCCCAATAGGCCCCTTAAATTGGGTTAATGAAAAACAGTCGAACACCTATTTATTTAATTTATTTATTTTTAAGCTGATTGATTTCATCCGAGTTTCAAAATCCTCGCCTAAGTCTTTTAAGGGATACACGCTCCGTTAGGAATCGTTCAACCCCCACTTTTCATCCCTTTCACCTCATAATATACACTACATCGAAAAACCATTAAACATGTGTCAGCTTATTTTTAATGATTAGTATATATGCCAAGAATCACATCCCCAAATGAAACCACTCGTGAGATATTGTTATTCTATGAAATGTACGTTTACCCCCTTAACACCTCTTTAGAACCTGAATATCCAAAGCTTTTTCCATAGTGAACGTTTTCGACATACAACGAACATATCCCCAAAATTTCATGTTTATAACTTCAATAATTTTGGCTGGGCGATGATGAGTGAGTCAGTCATCCAGGATATTTTCTTTCATTTATTTTTGAGAATGTCACCCCTCCCCATGAACCCCTTAAATTGGATTTATGAAAAAAAAACGGTCGACCACCTATTTACTTATTTAAAGCTGTATTTCCTTCTGAGTTTGATGAGTGAGTAAGTGAGTCAATCAGTTAGCACACTTTCTTTCCTGTTTTTTCCCAGGATTTCGCCCCTTCCCATGGGCCCCTTAAATTGGATTCATGAAGAAACGGTCGAACACCTATTTACTTATTTTTTAAGCTGCTTTCTCCGCTGAATTTCAAACTTATCGCCTATGTCGAATAAGACATACATGCTCAGTTAAGAATCCTTCAACCCCCAATTTTCACCCCTTTCCCCTCCTAATATACACCATATCGATATACCCTTCGACATATATCTGCTTATTTTGAATGATTAGTTTGTATGCCGAATATCACATCCCCAAATGAAACAACTCGTGAGATATTGTTATTCAATGAAATGCAAGTTTAACCCCCTTAACACCCCTTCAGAACATGAATATCCAAAAATCCATCCTTAGTGGACTTTTTCGACATACAACGAACATATCCCCAGAATTTCAAGTTTCTAACTGCAATAGGTTTGCTGGGGGATGATGAGTGAATATCCAAAAATCCTTCCTTAGTGGACTTGTTTCCCCAGAATTTCACCCCTGCCCATGGGCTCCTTAAATTGGATTTATTAAAAAACGATCGAACACATACTTACTTCTTTTTCAAGCTGATTTTTCTCCCTGAGATTCATACTTTTGCCTCTGTCTTTTAAGAGATACTTGCTCCGTTAAGAATCCTTCAACCCCCACTTTTCACACATACACCTCATAATATACACCACATCGAAGAACACTCAGACATGTGTCTTCTTATTCTTAATGATGAGTTTATATGCCGAGTATCCCATCCCCAAGGAAACCAATCGGGAGATATTGTTATTCAATTAAATGCAAGTCTACCCCCTTAACACCCCCTTTAGAATCTGAATATCCAAAAATCCTTCCTTAGTGGATGTTTTCGACATACAACGAAAATAGCCCCAAAATATCCTGTTTCTAACTTCAATAATTTTGGCTGGGCGATGATGAGTGAGTGAGTAAGTCCGGACATTTTCTTTCATTTATTTTTCAGAATTTCGACCCTCTCATGAACCCCTTAAATTGGATTTATGAAAAAAAATGGTCGAACACCTATTTTCTTATTTTTGAACTATTCTTCCCCCTGAGTTTGATGAGTGAGTGAGTCAGGACACTTTCTTTCCTGTTTTCCCCGCAGAATTTCACCCCTCTCCAAGGGCCCCTTAAATTGGAATTATGAAAAAACGGTCGAACACTTACTTACTTATTAGGTAGATTTCATTAGAAAGCTAACTATTGCAATGGGTCCCATGTTTCGATTTCCGGAAAATATCGACTTATCTTCGCGTTTCACATCCCCCAGACCCCAAAAACACTATCAGTTTCTTGTGGACACGATAACTGTCGTAATTTTGCACCAATCACTTTGAATTTTTTACATAATATGTATACCCTTAATATCTCGGTTGAGTTCGTTAATGGGCAAAATCGGTCAAAGGGGGTGAAAATGGGAGTCTTTTTTCGAAAAAGTGAAATATCGCTCTAACTCCCTTAATATCTGAAATATTGAATCCATTCAAAGTCCATACTATGTGTCGGACAAGGCCCTAAAATTTATGTTTGAAAAGTTTTTTGATAGCACCAACCATTGACCAAAGGGGTGGGAAAAAGTGGGTTTTTCGGGAAACATTAATCATATCTCTGTTAATAGGCACAATATCAAAACCGTACAAAATGGACAATATTCCCCTAATAATTACCTAAAACATTTGTATGAAAGAATTTTTGATATGACCCACCATTACGCCAAGGGATGAGAAAAATGATTTCGGAATTATAAGAAAATGCCAAGAGCTATCAGTGGTTGCCATGGCAACACTACTAAATTGATGAGGGATGAGCCATCAGACGTTGCCATAACAACGCACTTGCGCGAGATCAGATTCAGATTTCCATCTGACTAAGTGTGAAGCGGCTAGGTAGCATGCCCAAGGTCGCGGGTTCAAAGCCGGCCAAAGTCGTCGGATTTTCTAAGAGCGCTAAAATCCCTCAGTATGCTTTCCTTGGGAGGGGAGGTTCCAACGTTCGTTGCGAGTTGCTGATTGCGGTGGCATCTAGTAGCCAAGTTCACAGCTAGGTGACGTTGACGGTAGTATCTGGTAGCAACATTAGGAACTACTGCTTGAAATTGAGCGTCTGCATTCCTTACCTGAATTACAGACTAATACAGCCATCACAATTCACACCGTTTATCAGACAGATTCTACACTCACCCAAAGTACACGGGGTTACATGACCGCGTTGTCGCAGCCCCTAAACTGAGGAACCAACCAACATCTCTGCGGGAGACATAATTTTGCGTGAAGAAGTAACAGACCGTTACATAGTTACACATCAGTGTCAAAACCTTGCATAAGGACAGTGTGACCACAAGTATAAAAATGGACTCCAAATGACAAGAAGGTTACCGTCATCATAAGACAATAAAATGTTTAAAATATGCATAAAATGACGAAAAACAAAGTTATTAATTAATCTCCAATTATAAAATACTTTCACGCAATAAATGAGTTCTGATCCTTCTACGAAAACCTGCATATTCCGCCTATTTTCGCCTATCCCCAAGTTTGTCCGGTGAAATCTACCTCCGCCTTCCGGCGTGCCGAGAGGACTTTATTATTTTTAAGCTGTTTTTTTCGCTGAATTTCCAACTTCTCGCCTATGTCGTTTAAGAGATACATGCTCCGTTAAGAATCCCTCAACCCCCAATTCCCCCCCCCCCTTTCACCTCATAATATACACCACATCGATAAACCCTTAGACATATGTCTGATTATTTTGAATGATTAGTTTATATACCGAATATCACATTCCCAAAGAAACAACTCATGAGGTGTCGTTATTCAATGAAATGCACCTCTTTAAAACCCGAATAAACAAAAAACATTCCTTAGTTGACGTTTTCGACATACAGCGAACATATTTCCAAAATTTCATGTTCCAACTTTAATAGTATTCGCTGGGCGTGATGAGTGAGTGAGTTAGACAGGACATTTCCTTTCAATTATTTTACCAGAATTTCACTCCTCCCCATGGGGCCACTTAAATTGGATTTATTGAAAAACGCTTGAACACCTATTAACTTATTTTTAAGCTGTCTTTTCCCCCTGTGTTTGATGAGTGAGTGAGTTAGTCAGTCAGTTAGGACACTTTCTCTCTTTTTCCCCCCAGAATTTCACCCCACCCCTTTGGCCCCTTAAATTAATTTATGAAAAAAACGGTCGAACAGCGATTTACTTATTTTTTAAGCTGATTTTTTTTCGCTGAGTTTCAAATTTCTCGCCAATGTCGTTTAAGAGATAGGCCTACTCGCTCCGTTAGGAATCCTTCAACCCCCACTTTTCACCCCTTTCACCTCATAATAATAAACCACATCGAAAAACCCTTAAACACTTGTCTGCTTATTTTTAATGATTAGTTTATATGCCGAGTATCACATCCACATATGAAACCACACGTGAGATATTGTTATTCAATGAAATGCAAGTTTAACCCCCCCCCCTTAAGACCCCTTTAGAACCTGAATATCCAAAAATCCTCCCTTAGTGTACGATTTTGACATACAACGAACATATCCCCAAAATGCCATGTTTCCAACTTCAATATTTTTGGCTGTGCGATGATGAGTGAGTGAGTGAGTCAGGACATTTTCTTTCAATTTTTTTTCTTCAGAATTTCACCCCTCCCGTTGAACCCCTTAAATTTGATTAATGAAAAAAAAATGTCGAACCCATATTTACTTATTATTAAGGAGATTTTCCCCCTGAGTTTGAAGAGTGAGTGAGTCAATCGGTTAGGACACTTTCTTTCCTGTTTTTTCTCCAGAATTTCACCCCTCCCCATGGGCCCCTTAAATTGGATTTATGAAAAAAAGAACGGTCGAACACCTATTTACTTTTAATAATGTTGAATTTTGGGCTTATGCCGTGTTTTATTATCTTAAAATACGACGCGTTTCTAAAGAAACCATGTCTTTCTTCGTCAGGAATAATCTGGAATACGACAAATGATTGCTAAGAGAAAGCAACAAAGAACATATAGAAGGTGCCCAAAGAGGGACGCCATTATAGCCCCATGTTAGGGACAACGGAAAGCAGCAGTGAATTACTTTCTCAGGGTTCTGATAATAGGTAGCCAGGATTAATTGAGATTATAGCCGGTGTCGCGGTTGAAATTATCAGGGTGTTCATGTATTTCAACCGCCTCCCTGATGATTCTGGGACGATATTGCTTTATACGGGCAAGAACATCCACTCCTTGGAACATGACAACATGGCCAGGTGTTAATGCATGATCGGCAACAGCTGATTTATCAGGTTGAATGAGCCTGATGCATCTATTATGTTCCTTAATGCGAGTGCACATTGTTCTCGAGTGCTGCCCGATGTAAACCTTGCCACAAGTACAGGGAACTCTGTAGATACCCGGTTGTTGCAATTTAGGCAAACTGTCCTTAGTTGGTCGCAGGAGTTGCCTAGTCTTAACAGAAGTTCCAAATACAGTCCGTATGTTGTACTGACGTATTTACTTATTTTTTAAGCTGATTTTTTCCCGCTTAGTTCCAACTCCTGGCCTATGTCGTTAAAGAGATACACGCTCCGTTAGGAATCCTTAAACCCCAACCTTTCACCCCTTTCACCTCATTATATACAGCACATCGAAAAACCCTCAGACACGTGTCTTCTAATTTTTAATGATTAGTGATTAGTTAATATGCCTTGTATCACATCCCCCAACGAAACCAATCGGGAGATATTGTTATTCAATGAAATGCAGGTTTAACCACCTTAAGAACCCTTTAGGACCTTAATATCCAAAAATCCTCCGTTAGTAGACGGTTATGACATACAAGGAAACATATCCCCAAACTGTCTTGTTTCTAACTTCAATAATTTCGGCTGGGCGATGATGAGTGAGTGAGTGAGTCAGAACATTTCTTTCAATTTACTTTTTTCTGAATTTTACTCCTCCCCATGAACCCCTTAAATTTGATTTATGAAAAAAAAACTGTCGAACAGCTATTTTATTACTTTGAAGCAGTTTTCCCCCCTGAGTTTGATGAGTGAGTCAGTCAGTCAATCAGTTAGGACACTTTCTTTCCTGTTTTCCCCCAGAATTTCACCCCTCCCCATGGGCCCCTTAAATTGGATTTATGAAAAAACGGTCAAACACCTATTTACTTATTTTTATGCTGATTTTTTTCCGCTGAGTTTCAAACTCCTCGCCTATGTCGTTTAAGAGATACACGCTCAGTTAGGAATCCTTCAACCCCCACTTTTCACCCCTTTCACCTCATAATATACACCACATCGATAAACTCTCAGACACGTGTCTTCTTATTTTTAATGATGAGATTATATGCCGAGTATCACATCCCCAAATGAAACCAATCGGAAGATATTGCTATTCAATGAAATGCAGGTCTAAACCCTTAACACCCCTTTAGAACCTGAATATCCCAAAATCATTTCTTAGTGGGCGTTCGCGGCCCTTGAGGAAGCAGCATACCAAATTTCATTCCAATCCGTTCGGTGGTTTCTGAGATTTCGTGATGAATGAGTGAGTGAGTGAGTGAGTGAGTGGTAATTGACAAATATATAGTAGATAAAATTAGCAGGGATGGACTACTGAATTGTAGCAGCAATGGATTGTGGTTTTCTTTTTCCACAACTTTATAAATAAGTGTAAATAACTATAGAGTTACTATTCAAATAATTCATGGTTTATGGACTAATGCCGTGTGAAATAGGAATTAAATACCCCCAGTCTCGAGTAGATGATAAAGATTTGCAAGTCAATACCACAAACATGCCAACACACTTTATTTTAAATCTCAGGAATTTTCTTGGTTTTTGCCGTGTCTTGTGTGGGTTTTCGCCCAAGAACACCAAGCTGGCTCATGAGCGGGCTCTTGATGTTCCGCGCCCGGACCCCCACAGGAGTAGCGAACTGCGCACTACTTGCCTACTTATGAAGCGCTTGTGTGCCTCTAACTGCGAGAGCTTTGTGCTTAAACAGCCCTTCACCCGCTGATGAGCCAGCTTGGTGCTCCTGGGCAAAACCCCACACAAGACACGGCATAAACCCCAGACACGGCATAAACCCCACACAAGAAACGGCATAAACCCCACAACAAGACACGGCATAAACCCCACACAAGACACGCCAAAAACCACACACAAGACACGGCATAAACCCCATGCAAGACACGGCATAAACCCCAGACAAGACACGACGTAAACCCCACACAAGACACGGCATTAACCCCACACAAGACACGGCATAAACCCCACACAAGACACGGCATAAAACCCACACAAAACACGGCATAACCCCACGCATGACACGGCATAAACCCCACACAAGACGCGGTATAAACCCCACACAAGACAGGGCATAAACCCCACACAAGACACAGCATAAACCTCACTCAAGACATGGCATAAAACCCACACAAGACACGGCATAAACCCCAGACAAGACACGGCATAAAACCCACACAAGACACGGCATAAACCCCACGCAAGACACGGCATAAACCACACTCAAGACATGGCATAAACCCAACACAAGATACGGCATAAAGGCCACACAAGACACGGAATAAACCCCACACAAGAAACGGCATAAACCCCACACAAGACACGGCATAAACCCACCACAAGACACGGAATTAACCCCATGCAAGACACGGCATAAACACCACGCAAGACACGCCATATACCACACACAAGACACGACATAAACCCCACACAACACACGGCATAAACCCCACACAAGACATGGCATAAACCCCACACAAGGCACGGCATAAACCCCACACAAGACACGGCTTGAACCCCACACAATACACGGCATAGACCCCACACAAGACACAGCATTAACCCCACAAAAGAAACGGCATAATCCCCAAAAATGACACAGCATTAATCCCACACAAGACACGGCATCAACCCCACATATGACACGGCATAAACCCCACAAAAGAGACGGCATAAACACCACACAAGGCACGGCACAGACCCCACACAAGACACGGCATAAACCCCACACAAGACATGGCATAAACCCCACACAAGACACGGCATAAACCCCACACAATACACGGCATAGACCCCACACAAGGCACAGCATTAACCCCACAAAAGACACGGCATAAACCACACGCAAAACACGGCATCAACCCCACACAAGTCACAGCATCAACCCCACAAAAGACACGGCATAAACCCCACACAAGACACGGCATAAACACCACAAAAGGCACGGCAAAAACCCCACACAAGACAGGGCATAAACCCCAAACAAGACACGGTATAAACCCCACACAAGACACGGCATAAAACACACACAAGACACGGCATAAACCCCACACAAGACACGGCATAAACCCCACACAAGACACGGCATAAACCAGACACAAGACACGGCATAAACCCCACACAAGACACGGCATAAACCCCACACAAGGTACGGCATTAACCCCACACAAGACATGGCATAAACCCCACACAAAACACGGCATAAACCCCACACAAGACACAGCATTAACCCCACGCAGGACACGGCATAAACCACACGCAAGACACGGCATCAACCCCACACAAGACACAGCATAAACCCCACACAAGGCACGGCATAAACCCCACACAAGACACGGCATAAACCACACACAAGACACAGCATAAACCACACACAAGACACGGCATAAACACCACACAAGGCACGGCATTAACCCCACAAAAGACACGGCATAAACCCCACACAAGACACGGCATAAACCCCACACAAGACACAGCATAAACCCCACACAAGACACGGCATAAACCATACGCAAGACACGGCATCAACCCCACACAAGACACGGCATAAACCACACACAAGACACGGCATAAACACCACACAAGGCACGGCATAAACCCCACAAAAGACACGGCATAAACACCACACAAGGCACGGCATAAACCCCACGCAAGACACGGCATAAACCACACGCAAGACACGGCATAAACCACACGCATGACACGGTATAAACCCCACACAAGACAAGGCATTAATCCCACACAAGGCACGGCATAAACCCCACACAAGACACTGCATTAATCCCACACAAGGCACGGCATAAACCCCACACAAGACAGAGCATTAATCCCACACAAGGCACTGCACAAACCCCACACAAGACACGGCATAAACCCCACACAAGACACAGCATAAACCCCACAAAAGACACGGTATATACCCCACACAAGGCACAGCATAAACCACACGCAAGACACGGCATAAACCCCACAAAAGACACGGCATAAACCCCACACAAGACACAGCATAAACCACACGCAAGACACGGTATAAACCCCACACAAGACACGGCATAAACCCTACACAAGACACAGCATTAATCCCACACAAGTCACGGCATAAACCCCACAAAAGAGACGGCATAAACCCCACACAAGACACAGCATAAACCCCACAAAAGACACGGTATAAACCCCACACAACGCACGGCATAAACCACACACAAGACACGGCATAAACCCGACACAAGACACGGCATTAATCCCACACAAGGCACGGCATAAACCCCACACAAGACACGGTATAAACCACACACAAGACACGGCATAAATCCCACACAAGGCCCGGCATAAACCCCACACAAGGCACGGCATAAACCACACACAAGACACGGCATAATGGCCACACAAGACATGGCATAATCCCCACACAAGACACGGCATAAACACCACACAACACACGGCATAAACCCCACACAGGACACGGCATTAATCCCACACAAGGCACGGCAGTAACCACACAAAAGACACGGCATAAACCCTACACAAGACACAGCATTAATCCCACACAAGACACGGCATAAACCCCACAAAAGACACGGCATAAACCCCACACAAGACACAGCATAAACCACACACAAGACACGGCATAAACCCCACACAAGACACAGCATTAACCCCACACAAGGCACGGTATAAACCCCAACAAGACACGGTATAAATCCTACACAAGACACGGCATAAACCACACACAGGACACGGCATAAACCCCACACAAGACACGGCATAAACCCCACACAAGACACGGTATAAACCCCACACAAGGCACGGCATAAACCCCACACAAGACACGGCATAAACCCCACACAAGACACGGCATAAACCCCACACAAGACAGGGCATAAACCACACACAAGACACGGCATAAACCCCACACAAGACACGGTATAAACCCCACACAAGGCACGACATAAACCCTACACAAGACACGGCATAAACCCCACACAAGACACGGCATAAACCCCACACAAGACACGGCATAAACCCCACACAAGACACGGCATAAACCCCACACAAGGCACGGTATAAACCCCACACAAGACATGGCATAAACCCCACACAAGACACGGTATGAACCCCACACAAGGCACGGCATAAGCCCCTCGCAAGACACGGCATAAACCCCACACAAGGCACGGCATCAACCCCACACAAGACACGGTATAAACCCCACACAAGACACGGCATAAACCCCACACAAGACACGGTATAAACCCCACACAAGACACGGCATAAACCCCACACAAGACACGGCATAAACCTCACACAAGACACGGTATAAGCCCCACACAAGACACGGCATAAACCCCACACAAGACAGGGCATAAACCACACACAAGACACGGCATAAACCCCACACAAGACACGGTATAAACCCCACACAAGACACGGCATAAACCCCACACAAGACACGGTATAAACCCCACACAAGGCACGGCATAAACCCCACACAAGGCACGGCATAAACCCCACACAAGACACGGCATAAACCCCACAGAAGACACGGCATAAACAACACACAAGACACGGCATAAACCCCACACAAGGTACGGCATTAACCCCACACAAGACATGGCATAAACCCCACACAAAACACGGCATAAACCCCACACAAGACACAGCATTAACCCCACGCAAGGCACGGCATAAACCCCACGCAGGACACGGCATAAACCACACACAAGACACAGCATAAACCCCACACATGACACGGCATAAACCCCACACAAGACACGGCATAAACCCCACATAAGACACGGAATAAACCCCACACAAGACATGGCATAAACCCCACGTATGACACGGGATAAACCCCACACAAGACACGGCATAAACCCCACAAAAGACACGGCATAAACCCCAAAGAAGACACGGCATAAACCCCACACAATACACGGCATAAAACCCACTTAAGACACGGCATAAACCCCACACAAGACACGGCAAAAACCACGCACAAGACACGGCATAAAGGCCACACAAGACATGGCATAATCCCCACACAAGACACGGCATAAACCCCACACAAGACACGGCATAAACCCCACACAATACACGGCATAAAGGCCACACAAGACATGGCATAAACCCCACACAAGACACGGCATAAATCCCACACAAGACACGGCATAAATCCCACACAAGACACGGCATAAACCCCACACAAGGCACGGCATAAACCCCACACCAGACACGGCATAAACCCCACACAAGGCACGGCATATACCCCACACAAAACACGGCATAAAACCCACACAAAACACGGCATAACCCCACGCATGACACGGCATACACCCCACACAAGACACGGCATAAAACCAACACAAAACACGGCATAAACCCCACACAAGGCACGGCATAAACCCCACACAAGACACGGCATAAACCCCACACAAGGCACGGCATAAACCCCACACAAGGCACGGCATAAAACCCACACAAGGCACGGCATAAACCCCACACAAGGCAACGGCATAAAACCCACACAAAACACGGCATACCCCACACAAGGCACGGCATAAACCCCACACAAGACACGGCATAAACCCCACACAAGGCACGGCATAAACCCCACACAAGACACGGCATAAACCCCACACAAGACACGGCATAAAACCCACACAAAACACGGCATAACCCCACGCATGACACGATATAAACCCCACACAAGACACGGCATAAACCTCACACAAAACACGGCATAAACCACACACAAGACACGGCATAAACCACACACAAGACACGGCACAAACCCCAAACAAGACACGGCATAAACCCCACACAAAACACGGCATAAACCCCACAGAAGACACGGCATATACCCTACACAAGACACGGCATAAACCCCACACAAGACACAGCATAAACCTCACACAAGACACGGCATAAACCACACACAAGACACGGCATAAACCACACACAAGACACGGCACAAACCGCTCACAAGACAGGGCATAAACCCCACACATGATACGGCATAAACCCCACACAAGACACGGCATAAACCCCACACAAGGCACGGCATAAAGACCACACAAGACATGGCATAAACCCCACACAAGACACGGCATAAACCCCACACAAGACACGGCATAAACCCCAAACAAGACACGGCATAAACCCCAAACAAGATACGGCATAAGCCCCACACAAAACACGGCATAAACACCACAAAAGACACGGCATAAACCCCAAACAAGACACTGCATAAACCCTACACAAGACACGGCATAAACCCCACACAAGACACGGCATAAACCCCACACAAGACACGGCATAAACCCCACACAAGACACGGTATAAACCCCACACAAGACGCGGCATAAACCCCACACAAGACACGGCATAAACCTCACACAAGACACGGCATAAACCCCACGCAAGACACGGCATAAACCCTTCAATAGACACGGCATAAACCTCACACAAGACACGGCATAAACCCCACACAAGACACGGCATAACCCAACACATGACACGGCGTAAATCCCACCCAAGACGCGGCATAAACTCCACACAAGACACGGCATAAACCCCACACAAGGCACGGCATAAAGGCCACACAAGACATGGCATAAACCCCACACAAGACACGGCATAAACCCCACACAAGACACGGCATAAACCCCACACAAGACACGGCATAAACCCCACACATGACACGGCATAAACCCCACACAAGACACGGTATAAACCCCACACAAGACGCGGCATAAACCCCACACAAGACACGGCATAAACTTCACACAATACACGGCATAAACCCCACGCAAGACACGGCATAAACCATACACAAGACACGGCATAAACACCACAAAAGACACGGCATAAACCCCAAACAAGACACTGCATAAACCCTACACAAGACACGGCATAATCCCCACACAATGCACGGCATAAACCCCACAAAAAACACGGCATTAACCCCACACAAGGCACGGCATAAACCCCACACAAGGCACGGCATAAACCCCACACAAGGCACGGCATAAACCCCACACAAGACACGGTATAAACCCCACACAAGGCACGGCATAAACCCCTCGCAAGACACGGCATAAACCCTACACAAGACACGGCATAAACCCTACACAAGACACGGCATAAACCCTACACAAGACACGGCATAAACCCTACTCAAGACACTGCATAAACCCCACACAAAACACGGCATAAACCCTACACAAGACACGGTATAAACCCCACACAAGGCACGGCATAAACCCCTCGCAAGACACGGCATAAACCCCACACAAGACACGGCAAAATCCCCACACAAGGCACGGCATAAACCCTACACAAGACACGGCATAAACCCCACACAACACACGGTATAAACCCCACACAAGGCACGGCATAAACCCCTCGCAAGACACGGCATAAACCCCTCGCAAGACACGGTATAAACCCCACACAAGACACGGCATAAACACCACACAAGACACGGTATAAACCCATTACAAGACTTGGCATAAACCCCACAAAAGACACGGTATAAACCCCACACAAGGCACAGCATAGCCCCTCGCAAGACACGGCATAAACCCCACACAAGGCACGGCATCAACCCCACACAAGACACGGTATAAACCCCACACAAGACACAGCATTAACCCCACACAAGGCACGGTATAAACCCCAACAAGACACGGTATAAATCCTACACAAGACACGGCATAAACCACACACAGGACACGGCATAAACCCCACACAAGACACGGCATAAACCCCACACAAGACACGGTATAAACCCCACACAAGGCACGGCATAAACCCCACACAAGACACGGCATAAACCCCACACAAGACACGGCATAAACCCCACATAAGACAGGGCATAAACCACACACAAGACACGGCATAAACCCCACACAAGACACGGTATAAACCCCACACAAGGCACGACATAAACCCTACACAAGACACGGCATAAACCCCACACAAGACACGGCATAAACCCCACACAAGACACGGCATAAACCCCACACAAGACACGGCATAAACCCCACACAAGGCACGGTATAAACCCCACACAAGACATGGCATAAACCCCACACAAGACACGGTATGAACCCCACACAAGGCACGGCATAAGCCCCTCGCAAGACACGGCATAAACCCCACACAAGGCACGGCATCAACCCCACACAAGACACGGTATAAACCCCACACAAGACACGGCAGTAGTGGGGTAGTGGGGGAGCTGCTTATAAAAGCAAGTGGTGAG